>OZ010600.1:19063832-19113832 GCA_963932145.1 Acanthosepion lycidas | reverse complement strand
GCTCTCTATAATGAAACTTTGTTACACAAAATCAATAAATGGCAACCACTTAAAAGTATATACAGGCAATAAGGCATATATAAGAAATGTTTCTGAAAGTTTTCATCCTTTCCCTCAAAATGTTGTTTGATCATTTGGCCAAATTTTTTGATATGGCTAAGGTTGAGAAGTTTCAGCATCTCCTTTTATATATTGAAGAACAATATATATATTTTTACATATCAGAACAATTTTAGGAAAAGCTATCTATCTATCTATCTATCTATCTATCTATCTATCTATCAACAGAGGACAGTTCAAGTCACTACTCAATTTTCTCAATGTTCAGTTATGTGCCATGTGTGATACACATTTAGGCAATCATTTATTTTTTGATACATGACTGACGAGGCAGATTTTTTCCTGCAGTAGGTTGCCATTTCTTTCTGTGGTAGACCAGTTGCCATTCAAGGCTATAGAACCCAGTCAGTCCTGCTATTTACCCATAGCTGGGGGAGAAGAAGAGGATTCATACCTTTCCCAATGGTATTAGTACATTAGTGAATCTAATGGATTCGACTGGATTTCAAAATGAAAGAATAAAATGACCAAAGAAAACCAAAAGAAACAAGAGAAGAGAAAAAGAAAAAAATAGAAGGAAAGAGTATAAGAAAATTATAATTAAGGAAATTAAGTGCTTAGAGGTAAAGGGAACAGGAAGTTGTGAAGAGCTGTCATTACTCTAGTCTTGAAAAGACATAAAAGATTATTAATTTTTTCATAATTATTTTAAATTTAACTCTCAGAGAAACTATTAAAAACAACATTTCTCTATGGAGTGATATGTTTGAAAGTGTTTTTATTTAAATGTTATGCTAATCTATACATTTAAAGCTCAGTGTTCTTAAATAGCCTCATCAGATTGAAACATTCATATAGGTGGCATACATGGCACCGAGCTCCTTCAGAAATATCTAAATTGTCAGCTGTATACAGTTGCTTTCTCATATCAATGGTTAAGAATGGCTTTGAGCAAGTGAAGTATATAGGTCTCAGTGAAAACCATCCTATTTCAATCCCTGTATACTGGTGTTACAGAAAAAGAATTGTACCAAATAACAGAAACCACATCAGTTGGGGATGTACAGGCTGTCCCAAAAGTCATGCAATAATTGGCAGAAAACATACACTTGTGAAACAGCAACCAGGGAAAATTTGCATGACATCATCTGCCATAATTTGACCAACAAAATTTCTTAATAATATACTGTAACTTACAGAAACATGATTCAATTTAGTAAATAAGTATAAAATTTACAAGGCTATCGATTGTAATATGACTTTTGGAACACTCTGTACTATAATAGCAACAACTAAAATGTGTAGCACATGTAATTCAAAGAGAATATAATGATATTACCAAGATGCTGACATTCCACACTACTTCAAACAAAATGTTAGCAAGAAAACCCCTATCAATATCACAAAAAGTGATAACAGCTACTGGATTGAGAAGCTTATTTTTCTGAAAATTTGTTTTAATACAAAGATATCATAAATTTCAGCCAAAAACAGCACAGGCTGCTCATTCAGTAAATGCCAAATGTTTCCTTATAAGGAAACGACTAATAATGCTATTACCATTATCATTTGAGATTGTGAAAAGAACTTTCTTTTGGTTATTCTTAATTTATTATCCTACCCAAGATTTGTTGCAAAATGAACACAAAAATGCTTATAATTGAACACTTGTTTATTTTTTTCCAAAATGTTTATGATAATCTGGTGGTGGCGTGCTCTGTGGACATAATAAATTGTGCAGTAGATACAGCCATGTTATTTATTGGAAGAAAGCCAAAGAGCCCTTCATTTTTTTATCTTTTTTTCTTTTGACCCTTCCATATCTTAAATTTTGATTGTCAGGAGCTGCTCCTATTTATCTTTCATTGAAGTTTCTTTCTTCTTGTTTGTCTCTTGCTGGTTGGCGATTTGTAAGATATTTTCTCAACAGAAACAAAGATTTATAGTTTTAAAAGTAATCATCTTAAGGGATGAATTTTGGTTTGATTGTTTAAATTTTTCAAAATGACTTATTTTAAATTTGTTAAATTTTTTCTTATTGTCTCCAGAAGTGGTTGTAAAATTCATTAATTTTTCATTTTTCTTTGAAAAACTTTCCCCTTTTTTCTACTTTAACATCTTATTATGTAGTATATATCCTCAAGTGTCGGGAACTCTGACTTAAACAATTTTTCACATCTTTCTGTATTTTCTTTTCTTTTTCTTCTATTTCTTAACTTTTCTCTTTTTCTTTCTTTTTTCCAAAATATTTTCCATTTTTACATTTCATTCTTATATCTTATACATACATATATATATATATATATATATATATATATATATATATATATATATATTCTCTTTCTTTTATTTTTTTTTCTTCTTCTCACCTATCCCTTGAATGGCTTATGGCCATATCACATTGAAACACTGGTTCTCAATCAATTACCAAAGTTAAGCAATGTCAAGCATAGTCATCATGGATGACTGCTTGGAATTATTAGGTGCTGTAAGATGGGGTGTGCAGATGGCATCATGGATAATGGTTTAGAATTGGAGATCAGAGAGCAGAATGCCAATTCCAGTTGGGTTTGTTATATTTACCTACATGCAAATATTCTTGGGTAAGTTATGAATCCATCTCTTCTCCTCCCAGCTATGGGTTAATTAGTAGGAATTCTATCAGTAAATCATTATTATCACCAAAAAATTCTACTAAAATAAAAATATTTTCTTGCTTTAAATAGCCCGGAAAAGGTTGATAAGCCATAAAAAAATAGATCAATTAATCTGTTCCTTGATTCATCTTGTAATTTTCCTGCTTTCTTTCTTTCAATTTTCTTTTTCTACTCTCATTTCTGTTTTGTTTTCTTTCAGTTCTCATCTTCCATATCTCTTCTGTTTATGAAAGTTAAATTATCTTATCTGTTTGCTATATTTTCCTCTTTTCTCTTGCCTTCCATTGTCTCCATCTTTTTTACATTCCCTCTTTTACCTCTTTTCTTTCAAACCATCCTATTTAAGGAATGAAATATATTTCAGTATCTATCACCTTTCTCTCGGCTTCCCATTTTCAATTTCACTGGATTTAAATCCAGTGAATAATAATAAGAAAAAAAAAACAACAGAAATGAAATCACAAATTATATTAAAAAGCTACTGGCTAAAAAACAAATTTCGATACCAGAAATATAGAAAATTGAAACTGCCTACAATTCTCTACACAGTGAATATATCATTGTTTCTTATGTAGCATGGAACTGATCATCTGATTTCAGAATGCTTTTTCTTGGAAATTACTTTAAGAAATCATGCAACATTCGGTTGGAATGAATTGAAAATTGGTTGCTTACTCATTTTTATTTTCAAATATGATTTAGTGGGTCAAATAAAAGTTCGCAGTTAATATGAAATGTTTCAAAAAGTCACCACACATAAAAGATGAAACTGATAAGATGAACGTGACAACCACAATCGCTTCAATTAACAATGTCGATGATAAATAGCAAGGTTTCTAGAAATTCAAATATTTCTTAGCACTTTAAAAACAAGAATCAAAATAAACCATTTATTTTTAAAATACAGGAGGAAATCATTTAATATTTACATTATTTGCATCCAGAATGTTGTCTTCATCTCTGTTGTTATTATCCAAACATTTTGTTACCTCCAGTTTTCATCAGGTGCATGTCAATCTGAGTACACTTGCATTTTGAAAACTTTCTTTAATCTACAGCAGGGAGTTTGTTCTCTTTCCATAATGGATATCTTGTCTAGTTCTTATTTCCTGTTACTTAATTATTGTTTGTACCGTTTCCATCAAGTTCACATATGTGCAAACCAACATGATAGTCTCGTGCATTAAAGTTTTGCTTCATGAAGTTGACGACATATTAATTGTGAGTTCAGTCCCTGGGCTGTTTAGAGTATATTTGTGAATTTGAATCTTAAATCTATATGCCGTCCTGGGTATGGTGATAAACTATATCCTGTCCTGGGTATGATGATAAACTGTATCTGCATCCTGGGTAAGATGATAAACTATGTCCAGCAGCAAGGCCTCTGATCAGGAGGTTTTGAGGAGCATTGAACCACCTCTTAATTGCTCGTGTTCCCAGGTCCACCCTGACTCGGGGTGGTAGCACCTGTTAGGGTCCTAGCTATGGGCAAATAGTTTACACAACAACCTGACTCAAAACACTATGAAAGTGTAAAAATAGATTTTAATAGCAGAAATATTTTTTTTTAAATTAGTATCAGCAATAAATATTTGAAAAAAGAAAATATTACCAGAAATAAAAATCTTGTCAGCATTAAATAACCCACTGAGGTTAATATACCACAAAACAAAACAAACAAACTATACATTTTTGAAAAAAAAAAATATTACCAGCTATACATTTTTGAAAAAAAAGGAAAAGAAAATTTTGTCAGCATTAAATAACACATTGTGGTTGATATGCCATAAAACAAACCAAACCAAACCAAACTTAAATTCATAAGATCCATTGTCATTTTTGCTGTTCATATTTAACAAGTAGGTTTCTAAAACCTGGGATCCCTAGCCCCAACTAAAATTTTGCCATTTTTACCCACAGTTGAAGAGAAAAGTTGGATTGTATTCATGTTTTTTTTAATTCAGAATTCTCCTTTTCCTAGATTGGTTGCTAACCAAGTCTTAGTTCTACCAGTTCTAACCCTTACAGCTAAAACCCATCATGCCATGTACATTGTGATGAAGTTTCACTATTCTCTTCATATTTCATTAGTAAAAAGGAAGTTCTATTTAACCTTTACCACACTGCAGGCAACAATTGTTCCCCTAGAATTGTCTCCCTTTGCTGCTCTAGGCATATTCTGTCACCTTGAGATGGTTGCTGTAAATAAACACTTGTCAACTGTTATTACCAGTATTTTAAACTGGAAATTGCCTACTACTACTTTGGAAGAAGGTTAAACTTTTGTTTTCCAATGCCATTTTGAATTATTCTAGACTCTACACAGAGTGTAATACCAATTGAACCCACTTTAATTTTTTCATGATTTTTTTGTAAACAAAAATGGCTGCATCAGTATCCAACAAAGCCTTTATTCAGGAGTTTTTCTTTGATTAGGACTCCAATGATGATTTGAAGGCTTTTCTTGAGTGGATATTTATGGTGAAGTGGTTGAAGATGATAACTTTTGTTTCCTGCCTTGCATCCTGTAGAGCCGGGTTCAAACTATGGTCCTTAGACCTTATAGGAGAACTGTCATTTAAATGATAGCAGTTTTCTTAGTAGATGGGATGTTCCTCATAGGGCAATCTTCTCGGAAACTTCTATGTTGATGTTACCTGGGACACTGTTTGATGTTGTTGTTGATTATTATTATTATTATTCCTCCTCTTCCTCCTCCTCCTCCCCTCATCCCCTCATCCTCCTCCTCCCCTCCTCCCCTCCTCCTCCCAGCAAAATCATGAATTCCAAATATATTAAATAAATACATAAAATTTTCCTTTCATCTTAATGATTACAAATTTTTTTGACATGTGATATTCTGTTGATAAAGGGTCTAGATATGAAAAAAATAGCCAGAGTTTTATTTCAGCAACAGCTACATTTGAAACTGGTACATTTTGTTGACAAGCTTTCAGCATTTGTAACTGCTGGCCACTAATTTTACTGCCACTTTACTCTTTCGAGCTTAGCTTTAGTCATTTTCAGTAATAATAAACTTTTGGGAGAGGGATAGGGAAAAACATCAAGGATTCAATTCTGGATTTGGAAATTTTTAACTTTGAAATAATTTGGAACACAGTTATTTTTCTATACATCGAAAATTCGATTCAGACGTAATAAAATAATGTATGGAGGGGATGGGAAAATTGTTGCCATTTTATATTTTTAATTTTGCAGATGAGTGTTGTTTGTTTTTTATTTTATCAACTGCACAGTATAGTAAGATCATTTGTGCACTGCCTGTGAAAAAAGAGCACTATGATACAATTTACTCCACCAGAAATTTGGAAACATCATGCTGTAACACTTGGCATTGACACCGAAATCTCCAATACAAACATTTCAGTGTTTAGATGTCAATCTGAGGACAGTGCAGAGGATTTGGAAAGATTTGGATGAGTCTAATGGTGATTACAAAGGTGTTTGGAGTGATCACTGGTGATGACAATGTCATGCCTCCATTCATCTTCCAACAGGACCTAAGACTCAACACAGAGGCCTATATCAAGTGCCTTGAGGAGGTAATGCTGCCCTGGGTCAAGAGAGTGGCTGCTGGAAGGCCCTATGTCTGGCAACAAGACTCTGCACCATGCCACACAAGCAAGAGAACCCAGTCATGGCTATCAGGCAATTTCTGTGACCACATCACCCCCTTAAATCTGGGCAACTAACTCCCCAGAATGCAACCCTCTTGATTATTATGTATGGGGTGCAGTTGAGCAAGAGACCAACAAAACTCACCAGAGTTGAAGTGAAAGCAAGGATTATGGCAGCATTCACCAACTTAAACAAGGAGTCTGTCTAGAAGAGTTGCAGGAAATTCTGAAGTCATCTGAAGATTGTGATTGAAGCCAATAGCGATTTTATTGAATAAATTTACTCTTTAGTATTTCAAAATATTTTTGTGTAATTTTAATAAATGTATCTGTTAAAATGAACGACAGTTTATCCATCACAAACTGTATATGAATCATCACAAAGTATAGCATTATTTATCACCCTATATATATCTATATAATAAATGCAAATGTCAGTGTGTCACTTTGTCCCACTTTTTCAACTTTACTCCTAGTGGCCGTAGCCCAATATATCATAACATTTTTGAAGTCAGGTCGACTCCATGAGCAGATTATGTTATTTTCATTTTTACATAATTTAGACAACAATTTATCAACCATACCATGTATGTTCTTATCTTATTATATCTTTTGGTACAAGTTGTAGAGGAAATAATTTATATATTTCAGAATATTTTAAAATTTTGAGACTTCTGGTTCACTTTAGCAATAACTCAGTTGATTCTAAATAGAATAAATAAATAAATAAATAGTTATATTAATAACTAAATGCAGTTTTGTTTGGAATGTTTAGACACAAATCCACTAATAAAAATTCATGATTTTAATCTACTTTACTAAAAGCATTCATTGTTTCTTTTGTTTCATGTTCACTAAGTTAACTGCCATCACTTTTTTGTCTTTAGATTTAATTAGATAAAAAGAATATTTGTTGAAATGTAACAATATGTGATCAGAAAATATCTTGAAGCTGAATGTTAATTTCTCAAAAGTCTCACAACTCTGTTTGGTCATTGCAATCAGATATATCAGCCAGTATATTGTGCTATAAAATCATAATATTAAATGATCTTATAAACTTGGTAAGGAACTGAATTTAGAGTTAGAATAATGGTAGATAGATTGACTCAGACAGTTTGGTAGTATATCATGGAAAGTAGAATCAGCAAGCCAAGTTCATGTTGTATTCTGTTGCATTCACTTTTACACTTGCACCTTCAGGAAGCACACAAATCTGTCTCTTCTTCCAGCTATGGTTTAAATAACAGTGATGATTGTGCTCTAGCCTTGGGCAGCAACCAGTCTCAGAGAGACTTATGGCCATATCAAGTTGAAACACTAGTTAAGCAACATTGAGTCTGGTCAGTACCCAGATGGGTGACTGTGGGAATACCAGGGGCTGCAAGCTTGGATGTGCAGATGGTGTAATGGATAACAGATCGGAATTGGAAATCAAAGAGTAGAACTCTAATTCCAAATGGGTTTCTTATATTCACTTACACATATATATTCTTGGGAAAAGTATGGATCCACCTCTTCTCTCCCCAGCTATGAGTTAATTAATAAGACTTATATCAGTCAACCATTATTATTTCCAAAAACATTCTTATAATCTAAAAATATTTTCTGGTTTTAAATAACCTGTAAAAGGTTGATAACCTGTAAAAAAAATGCAATAGACAATCTTAGAAAAGTACTACTGTATATTCAAGACCATCGAGAAGCTGATGAGAAATGACACCTTTATCTTTCTCAAAATGTCATGGTTGTTCACGGAAAATAAAGTAAAGGAATTGTGGAGAGCCATGACCATCTACATCATAAAGAAACATTGCATATTTAAAAATGTTTACACACTTTGGTTTGGGTTTTGTGTGAATTTATTTCATAGTGATCCTATAAAGCTGTTTCCACAGGCAGGTGTGAGGTTTTTGTTTTGTTTGTTACATGACCTTAAGAAGAGAAAGCTAATGTCTGTCACTGTTTATTTTCTTTAGATGTTCATCTCTGAACTTTTACATCTGCAATATCAAAGCGGTAAGGATTAATTTGATTACAATGGTTTTATTACAGTGTGAGTTTTGAAAAGGGACACGGGTTCACTTGGGATTCCTTCAACAATCTGAAGCTGTCACTTACTTATTTGGGTTGGAAATAAACCAATTTTTGTTTTTTTCCTTAGGCTGGTTTTGTGTCCAGGTGCTTTCATTTTTTTATCCTTTATTGTTATGGTTTAAAAGATTCTCTTTCAACTCTGCATCTGAAGAACACATAACTTGATTGACATTTTTACAACAGATATTTATACAATCTTAGTTTGGCACAGTTGAAATATATATATATATATATATATATATATATATATATATATATATATATATATATATATATATATATATACACACACACACTCACATATATAAATATAAAAGTAAACACTGAAGTCAACACTCAGAGTCGACAGGCTGTTTCATACTAGATGCAATTGTCAGTCCTGACAATTGTGTCTATCATGAAACAGCCTGTCACCTCTGAGTGTTAAATTCAATATTCACTTTTATATTTACATATGTCCTATCTCTGATATTGAGCACTTTATTCCATAAATATAGCACACCTTAAAACTATATTCTTCATATATATATATGATAAATATATATATATATATATATATATATGTGTGTGTGTGTATGTATACTTTAAAAATCAGGAGGTCAGTTGAATCCGCTACCTTGGTTTCAGTCTTACGGTATCCTCAGGTGATTTTTTATGAAATGACCACCTAACTATTTTTTTTTTTTTTTTGAAAACTAAAGAATGATATATTATTATTTTCAAAAATAAACAAATGCATGACATTGGGTGTAATGGAAAGGGAGGAAGAGGAGGATGTGAAGAAGGAAGAAGAAGAAAAAGAAGAAGAGGAAATAGAAGAAAAGCAAGTGTATTGCAAATGCATCCATGGTGGTGGTGGTGGTGGTGGGGTAAATTACATTTTTTTATCCCGACTCATATGCATCTGAAAATGTCATAATTGCTAATTAAAAACTGCTCCCACCAAAATAATAGTTAGAATAAACTACAACAATCAACCCCAAAATTGAATAAATAGCTTTAATTATTTTCTCAAACCAAAACAAAACTATTAAATAAGCGATATCAACAAATTTTTACTACGTTTATAAAAACACTGATTAAAATAAAAAAAAAATAAATAAATATATAAGATAAGAAATAAAAATAAAAAATAAAAATAAATAATGACAAGCAAAATAATTTAACCCAAATAAATAAATAAACGACTTCTGGCAAAATAACCACCAAAATAGACTACCCACAATGCACCACTGACCCGTATATATAAATAGCCAATAAAAATAACAGCACTCATGGCCTGACGATTGCATCTAGCATGAAACAGACTGTCGCCTCTAAGTATTGACTTCAATGTTCACTTTTATATTTACACACACTCTGTCTTTGATATTGAGCACTTTATCCAATAAATATAGCACACCTTAAGACTATATTTCTTCATATATATATACAAAAACCATTTTCTAATTTCTGTCTGATGAGGCAGGTATTAAAAATTTATTACTGGATTTTTCAATGATGTGTTAAGTTTTTTCCTTTGATGTATATCATATTGCTCTGTATATAAATACATTGAGCTCTCTTCATTGATCTATCTTTTTAATATTTAATATTAAAAAGACCTACTTGGATTATCCTTTCCACTTACAGATTTGATATTATTATTATTATTATTATTATTATTATCATATATATATATATATATATATATATATATATATATATATATATATATATATTTAATACAAATATTATTTATTCATATTATCGGTTTTAAAAAATATGAAAAACGACAAGCCCTTGAAAAATACATATAAAAACACATATACATTCACACATACAAATATATATATATATATATATATATATATATATATATATGGCATAGTGATTGTCACAGTTTACTCAGATGATAGCCACTTCTTCACCTTTTGCATCACTTATAATAGCTTTCATCTTGTTTCTGTGTCCATGACCCCTACATTGACTTTTGAGACTAGCATTTGATTTCATAGGTATCAGACATATAGGACAGATAAACTTTGTATCCTTGATTAGGTTGATTGGATCTGCATGTCATATAACTCTCCTGTGTACCAGCATGTGCCTGCTCAGTACTGATGATGATATGCACACCTTGCTGCAAACAACAAAGATATTGTTGGCAGGACGATGAGCCTGTTGGCATGTTTGGCTTGCTTCTGTTCTTGACAACAGTATGCGTTCACATACACATACATTTCCAAGACTACATATTAGTTGTCAAATCAGAATAAGTGCCTCTTTGGTGATCATACTTGATCTGAGCATACCTGAAATATTCATCCTCAAAGGTGTTGCATCTCTTCCTATTAAATGTGCCCTCACTCTGAATGATTTTAAGTCAGTTCTTCCCAATACATTCAGATTATTCTTCAAATTATCTTCAAACCTCTTGCTAAGCTTGTGTTGTGTACACTTTCCACAACATATATATACAGTGATGTGCATAGGTTTGGTAATGTTTGGTGATGCCTGTGGCCAACTTCTTGATTGTATGCCTCTAGGAATCAAGTCGGGCGTGGGGGTCTATAGAGACAAATACTGAGAAATGTGAGAAAGGAAGACATTTTAAATATGTAAAAATAGATGAAGCATGAAATAAACACTTTATTCAAATAAAATATAAACAATTTTTATTTCACTCTTTGATTGGATGCCCTCTCAATATGGATGCCTGGGGCTGTTGTACCCTTTAACCCCCAGTCTGTATGCTACTATTTATATACATATATATATATATATATATATACATATATATATATATTGTGACGCAGCCCCGATTTCATTAACCACATAGACGTTGGGCTAAAAAGCGCCCCAAAGTAAAATCTTAAATATTCTAGTCGAAAATTAGTTAGATATAAAAGAAAAATAAATAAATAAATAAAAATAGAAATTTAATCCAATGCTTTCGACTTGCGAGCGAATATGTTCCATGATCAGCCATATCCTCCTCTTCTCTTCACAAATTCTTTCCCTCTTTATCTACTCTTCCACCCACGAGCCAAGGACCCGTGAACTTTGAAGTGACCCGACGCGAGAATGACCTGGTTCCAAAATTTCGCAGCTATCAGGCATTTGACCATAAGTGAATTCCAGGCACCATCAGGATCTCCTGCTGCAATTCACGTGATCAGAACATACTAAGCGTGGATTGAACTTTTGGCCATCACACAAATACTGCGTGATTTGTGCCCCATCCTCCTGCATACCCGGTCAAGGACGAAGGAAACTCACGTGACTGTCTTTGGGGACAGCAGAATCTAAGAAAGGATTTTCAGTTTCCCTCTGACCAGTGGCAGTTGAACGTCGCTGGGCAAAATTGTCAGACTGCCCACTGAGATGAAGAAAACAGCAAAGTCTGTTGACTAGGGGTGAAAGGACTGCTATGAAACAGAATCAACCCAACGAACCGCCTATACGAAATGCTGTGGAACCCCGAACACTTGTGAAGGAAAAGGAATTCAGGAAAATTGCCGGCCGGCCAAAATGCTGTTTTAGCATCAGAACTCTCGCTTCGGCGAATCAGAACTTTGTATGAAAATATCAACTCAACTGAAAGATAAGTTGATTCTCTTGGTTTGATCTGTTTTTATATATATATATATATATATGTATTCGCTCACACCCTCTGTTCTTTAATGAATCCTTCCCCTTTGTTAAATGAATGTTCTTTTTTTTTCTTTCTTTATTTCTTTATATATATTTATAAATAAATGTTTTATTTTGAAATCCATCGTCTTGTGTCTGTTCTTCGTTGATTCCCTTGTGTCGCTTCCATTTCTGAGTGAAGAAAAGATCCCACGTTTTCCTTTTTTTTAAAACCCGTGGTTCATCTATATGCTACAAGTTTGTAACAATATATACATATATATATATATATATATATATATATATATATATATATATATATATATATATATATATATATAGTAAAGGTAATAAATTCATTGGTATATTATCCTAATGAATCCTAGTAAGATAAAATATTAAAACTGATTCACAAAAAGAGCTCAATGTATTTATTATAACAGAGCCAATAAATAGTATTACACAACAAAAAATAAAATTACCTCATACGAGGGATAGATCTATTTTTGTTGGTTGAAATAGATCTATCCCCCATATGAGGTAATATAGTATTACAATAATATATATATATATATATATATATATATATATATATACATACACACACACACACAATACACACAAACATACATGGGCATACATACAACTTCTCATATAACAAAAACAGGAACAAACATTCACAAGGACAGTCAGATTTGGTGGAATATATATATATATATATATATATATATATATATATATATATATGCCAGTGTTGACTTTTTCCTTCTACAGTTTGTCTGGTGTTTGGACCTTTAATTCAAATCTCTCCAATCTCCAACTTTTATCATTTGACTTCACCACCCACCTTTTAACTTATAATTTACCACCCCCACCAATCATATAGTGGGTCATTAGTAATATAGGAAGAAATTCATTGATTTTATTGACAATTGGATTATTTCTTTTTCTATTTAATGTTTTTAACAACCAGTCAAATTACAAATTACCTATTTTTCTTTTGTTTCCCTAATTTCTGATTGCTGAGAAGAATATTGCTCTGGATCACTTTTTATTTTTGCTGATTGAAGTTTAATTTCAATAAAAGGAAATCTCAGCAGTTGAAAGGTTTGGAAGTAATTATCATAGTTAATTATTGAGTTTCACAAAGTCCTATTCAAGATCCCAATTTTGGAATAGCCAGTAAGAATCAAACTCATTTCTAATGACTTGTGAGACATGTTTATTATCCACTGCATCCCAACAGCATTGTCTTAGGTGAATAGATCTATTCAGATAAAGAGATATGAGTTATTGTCTTAATACATATGAATATGGATATATGTATATTAGTATGTGTTGGTAAGCATGCTTATTCTGTGTTTAGAACAACTCTGCAGGTGTTTATGATTCTTTAGAATTTACCATGGATATTTGCTGACAATTGGAGCTAAATGAAGAGCAAGCATTTTTTTTTTTAATTATATCATTTCAAGCAAGGCAACAGAGCCACTACAACACGTGGGATTACTGTGTGTGTAAAAGAATCCATATATAAAATTCTGACTTCCTATCTGTCCATCACGCACTCTAAAATAGCCATATATTGACTGATTGAAACCAAATTTTGGGGAGAAGTGCAAACAGGTAAGTGGGTACAAAGTACAATTGGTTTTACTAGGGTGCATACAGTAAATTTTAATTAATTTTTCAAAAACTTTTTATCATTTAATATACAAAATATTCACACTATTTTAGAAACAATTTAATGATTAAAATAAATACTCATTTAATAAAAATGCAATATTGTTTTTTGAATATCTTTTCTAAGTTTTTATATTTCATTGATTGGTTTGCAAAATTGAATAATGTGAGGATTTCAGTATATGTCAGAATGTTGCAAAAAAATTCTAGTGTAAGAAAAAGAAGAATACTAAGGATTACAAACAAGAAAAGAAAATAAATTAAGAAAACAGAATAACGATTAATATAATGATAAAATAACAGAATAAAGATAACAATTGACATTGCATTTAAATTTTTGAAGATCTAACTTGACTGGAAACAAGAAGCTGAAATAGAATTCTACAAGTAGGACGTGTGAGAAAAGAAACTGTTAGCATAGAATTTACAATTATATTAGGTTGGTGCAAAAATAATGTCGTTTTTTTGACATAAAAAAAATGCGTCAGAAAACGACATTATTTTTGCACCGACCTAATATCTAGCAATTTCAACTGTAAAATGATGAGATCTTGTTACCGATCTAGTACTGTACTTTAAGGTACCATAGTGGAATGAGAGATGGAACCATCTGTGGTTTGGGAAAAGCATAATTATGATCAGTCTCATGACTGGGTGTGGTCATAGGATTACTGACCAGTTCACTCAACAGTTCAAGCGGTATTCATTCATGCAAAGTAGACGTGGTGGAGCCCATTCCTCTCTAAGTTAAACCATAGCCAATGCCCTTGAACTTGAAAGTTCAGCTTGGTCACAGACACCTGGTCATTGATTGTCCTGGCTGTTGATTTCAGAGTAAGAAGTCCTCTATTTAGCAATGCTGAGTGATCACCACACTGGCCGTATACATCACTATGGAGCCGAGTCCACTCTAATGTGCTAGATGGCTGTTGGCCCAACAAGAAGATTATCAACTCTCTGACAGATTTTGTTTTTAATCCTACTGTGTATTTAGCCTCCCTCCTCACCAAAAATAATGCCTGGTTGGGGGACCCATTTAGTCACTGATGATACAAGAATGTGACAGGTAGTACTGGTTACACGGTACCAGTACCACTCTTAGAGTGACCTGACATAAGGTAAGAGTAAGGCAGATATAGAAAGAAAGCTGCAGGTATAGTGAAGGAAAACAAGAGGAAAGGTTTAGACATTAATTGTAAAAAGAGACGATGCATGGTTGTTAGCAAGAAGGACAGCCCAAGATGCAAGCCACAAATTGGAGATGACAAAATAAAGGAAGTATAGAAATTTTGCTGTCTGGGAAGAGTTTGATGGAAAAAGTAACACTGAAAGCTGAAAGCACATTGGAATATCAAAAGATACCTTCCAAAAACTAAACGAAATATTGACAATCAGGAAACAAAGATAAAACAGATGAACTGTTATGAATTATCAATCAAGTGAATGCTTGACAATCTCCTCACAGATGAAGAGGCAACGAACATGTGGCTCCAAGGAAGAATACAGAGAACACTATGGACAGAACATGTGGACAATGAGGAATTTTTCAGGAAAATAGGAACAGAAGGCAACAGCTGAAATTTCTGGGACACTAAATGAGAAAAGAAGGCCTAGAAAATTTGGCATTCACAAGACATATCAAATGCAAGAGACAATATGAGAAATAGTGATATACCTAATGAGTTTGTATAAATGGATGGCAGAAAATGGATTGGGAGGGATGGTAAGAGAACAAACATTGCTGAGAGCTATAAAGGATCGGAAGTTGTGGAGAGTCATGATCAACTACCTTCTGAATGGACATGACACATAAAAGAATAATTGTTTGAGAGTTTTCTTCATAAATTTTCTTTTTTTTTAATGGTGTGCTTAAATTCTGGTTGTATAAGCGGTACTGAAAAGTTCTCAGCCTGACCAAAACATGATTTAAACACAGATTTGGTATCATTTTAATAAGTGGACTGGGCCAAGAACTTTTCAGCACATCCTCGTATTTGAAATGATGAATAGGTTTTAGTTTTTAAGATGAAAAAAGAAAAGAATATCAAAATAAAGCGATGCAAAAATGGAAAATGTCATGGGCCAAGGAATAATGGAGAAGGGGTGAAAAAGGAAAACGAAAATAAAAGAAAGATCATGAAGAAAGGAAGAAAAGATGGAAGGTAGGAAGAGTAATAAATCAAGAGGAAAAGGAAAATGAGAAATTAAAGAAAAGGAAAAGAAGAGAATAGTTTACAAACAGTCAAAGAAGTGAAAAGTATTTTTTTTAAAAAAAGAGGAAAATGAAAATAAAAGCAAAGAAGACAAATAAAGAAAAATTTGTACAGAAAAGTAGGGAAAAAAAGAGAAAGATAAAATGATGTGAAGAAAGAATAAGAAAAAAATTAGGGAAGAGAGAGAAAGGAAAATGGTGTAAAGAAAGAATAAGAAAAAATGGTGTGAAAAATGAAAAGGCAAAAATGGTGTGAAAAATGAAGAAGCAAAAATGGTGTGAAAAATGAAGAAGCAAAAATGGTGTGAAAAAAGAAAGTTAAAGTCGTGAAGTAACAAAAAGAAAGTAATGAAGTGATGAAAGAGAAAGGTAAAGTTGTGAAGGAAAAGAAAGAAAATAAGTCATGAAGAAAGAAAAATGTAGTGAAGAGAAAGAAAGAAAAAAGAGAAAGGAAAATGTCATTAAGAAAGAGAACTGAATCAAAGAAAAGAAAAACAAATGAAGGAGAGCACAAATAATGAAAAGGAAAATGGAAAGAAGAGATGAAAAATCAGAATGAAATGAAGAAATAAGTAAATGAAGAAACATTTAAAAAATAGGGAAAAAATTTGTGATTGCAAAGTGGGAAGGATCTGAAATTATATATAAACTCTGGAGTCGGGATGCTGAAGGTAACACGCCAATCAGCTAAGTGACAAACTTTATATTTGTATTTATTATATATATATATATATATATATATATATATATATATATATATGTATATATAGTTATGGGTAAATAGCAGGACAGACTGGGTTCTATAGCCTTGGATGGCAACTGGTCTAGGAGAAGGACAACTCTGAATTCAAAACCTGCAGAGGGTTGTTTGGGGACCTTGTGGCACCTAGGTCTCTGTATTCAGCCCTTCAAAAAGTGTGGTCATTTCTGCACAAAGCCTTCACCACTATAATCAAATCATATGTGCCCCACATCTGGCTGTCGGTTCCTAGGAACTGAGCTGCTTGACCCTCATACATTGAATACGACAAGAGAGTCCCCCATATATATAAATATATATATAAAGGCACAAGATAGATAAAGTTTAGAAGAGAAGGCACATTAAATTTTTTTAAGAAAGGGAGTAAAAAAAAAAAAAAAAAAAGTAAATGAAAGAAAGGAAAATAATAAAATTTACAAAAGAAACCTCTCTAACTTAAAATTATCTTTTTTAAATCTGTTTTTTTATTTCTTTTATCAATATTTTTGCTTTCAGTTCCAAAAAATAAAATCATTACTAAAATCGTTTTTTCATTCTCTACAAATCTAACATTTTTCTCCACATTTTTTTTTAATTCATCACTCAATTATTTTATTGTATATAGTGACGCCCAATCAAGTAAAACATTTCTCCAGAAGTTCAAATTACCCAAGGATCTACTCACAGTTTATAATTATTTATTTTCTTCAGTTATGCCTCTTGATAACATTGCAATCTCCTCCTTCTTCCTCACCTGCCTCTTTTCGGCTTTCCTTAGCCTCTCAGCAAAACGAGTCCTTACTTTTCAATCTCCGTCACGTTCTCTTTGAAATTTAGTAAAAATCTTCAAAAATATCTAGCTTCACGTGCAGAATCATTTAAGCACATTATTTTTTCTCTTCTTCCTTTTTCTCTTGCAAGACAAATGAAATATGATTAATCTAATGAAAAGTTTTATTAATATTATTGCAAGTTTGTTTTTAAAAGCCCCTGTTGATCAGGCATTTCCTCGAGAACACTGATTGCAGGCGGAACATGCATAATCCATACAATAATAGGGGAATAGATCACAATTTCTGAATGCAGCTCTTCTTATTTACATTTATTATTTCGACTTTCTTTTGAAAATTTATTTTCCGTATTCTATCCTAACTTCCTTAGAAATTTTCTCTTAAAAGAACTCATGTCTCCGGTTACATTCTCTGCTGAATTTTCCAAGGTGATAAGATAAAAAAAGTCATGTTCATACTTTTCTTGGTTTAATTTTGAACAATGATGCTGATAACTATAATCCTTTACCTGCTTTCTGTTTTGTTTCCTTGTGTTTTGTCTATGTAAGTTTTGTTTATTTTTTTTTTCTTCTGCATGCCATGTCCATTCAGGATGTTGGCAATCATGGCTCTCCACAATTTCCTGTCCTTTGTAACTTTTGTCTTTTTACTACTTCTCCTAAACCTTGTTCTTCCAACCATTTACACAAGCTCATTAGGTAAGTTATGAGCTGTTTTTCTGTGTCTGTCTTGCCTTCAATATGTCCTGCAAGTGTCAAAGTTTCCAGGTCTTCTTTCCTCATTATCTGTATTATAGAGATTTCTTTTGTCTTCTGAGTATCAAATTTTTCCTCATTATGTACCTGAGAAATTTGAACTAATAGATTAGCAGAAAGCACCTGGAATCACAAAACATTTGGATGCAGGTGATCATGACACTTCACTGATCTTTCTTTACAATCTTTGAATTTCCATGACTTTTTGAGAAAGAGTGATTTCTCATTGCCTTCTCAACAGTTTTTCTTCTCTAAGTCTGGTGCTAATCCAAAACTATAAAGCTCAGTCTAGATTGCTATAACTGGGAGGAGACAAGATGGATTTAGGTCCTTTCCAAAGATATTTGTGCAAAAGTGAAATGCAGATGAGGTGATCCTGTTGCTTTCTCCATGGTTTTGAATTTAGAGTTGTCATTCTCCTAGACCAATTGTCATCCAAGGCTAGAGGAACCAGTCTACACTACAATTTAACCCATGGCTGCAGTCATGCTTTTCCCAAGTACTTTTGTATGAAAGTGAATGCAACAGACAATGCCAGAATTTAACTTTTATCACACTGCAGGTGAAAATAGTCGCCATAGAATTCTCTCCCTTTGCTACTCTAGGCACATTCTGTCACCTTGAGATGGTTGCCATAAATAAACACTTGTCAACTGTTATTTTCAGTATAGAAATCACCTACTATTGCTTTGAAACAAGGCTAAACTCCTGTTTTCCAACACCATTTTGAATTCTTCTAGACTCTACATGAGGTGTAACATCAATTAAACCCATGTTAATTTTTTCGCAGTTGTTTCTTATTTTTTTGTTTTCAACATTAAAACATGCATGCATAACATAATGCATTACTTCAAAATATTACTCATTCATTTTTTTATTCATGTACAAAAATTTAAATCTATATACACAATACAAAGAAAGTTATAACAATTTTAAAACAGTGTTCATGCTTTTGCACCCTCAAAAAAAAAAATGAAATGGCAGTGGGGAACAGTTCTAGAAAGAAATTAGCATGGTAAAGGTTAAACTCTACTCACTGATTCCAATTTCAATGACAGTATCTGTTACATTAGACCTATATGTACCTGTACAAACTACTATGTTAATTTAAATTAATCAAAGGTCAGTTATATATATATATATATATATATATATATATGTATATATATATATATATATATATATATATATATACACACAAACACAAGTTACTACCAAAATATATGAAATGTGGACATAGGTATCAACATTACATAGTAACTGTCAGTTTCATGCTATAATACAATCTTCCAACCAAGACCAAAGATCCATATGGACATTTAAACCAGCATGGAACTGTACCAACTCTAATATTTGACATCCTTATTGTGAACCCAAACATGAAATGTTGGCAGAAATAACTCCTACATAATAGACATTAACAACAGAAATAACTCCTACATTAAGACATTAACAACAATGGTGTCTTAATCTATCTAATGTCTTATGATTATGCAGGAGGTATTTCTGTGAGGTATATGTGGGTTGTATTTATGGGTGGTATTGTTGCCCCAAAATACTCAATATATATTTATATATATATAATTATTTATTTATTTAAAAAAAATTTTAACATAAACATGTTATAACATGTTTATGTTATAAATTTCTTAAATAAATAATTATATCTGCTCTACTTTGTATTGAGCACGCTTTTAAGAATAGTAATTGTTGGTTATTGGAATTCATTCCATATACACCAATTTTATACTTGGGTATATATATATATATATATATATATATATATATATATATATATATACTTTAAAAATCAGGAGGTCAGTTGAATCCACTACCTTGGTTTCAGCCTTACAGTATTCTCAGGCAATTTTTATCAAATGACCTTCTAACACTTTTTTTTACATTCTACCATATGTGGAATTTGAAAGAAAAAAAACACCAGGGATCCATTTATAAGGTGGAAATTTTTAAAAAAGGCAAAACCTTAGAACAATCACAACAATATCTGCCAACTCTGCCAACAGGAAAAATTAGTGATTATGACATTTCCAGATCCAAAGAAGCTTTTAAACCAGAAATCTTAAGTCTTAAGCCCTTGCTTATATATCAGAAAATTTTTAACCACATATGAGGCTGCATAAAAGAAAAAAAAACAAACAGTAATTAACTCCCTACCAATACATTTACAATATACTTGCTTTTCTTCTTTTCCCCTTCCCACTCTCATTCCTTCTTCACATCCTCCTCCTCCTCCTCCCCTTTCTATTGCACCAAACACTGTGTGTGTGTTTATTTATTTTTGAAAATAATAATGTAGTGTTCTTTAGTTTTTTTTTTTAAAAAAAGAAAAGCATTAGGGGGTCATTTGATAAAAATCACCTGAGGACACCATAAGGTTGAAACCAAGGTAGTGTATTCAACTGAAATCCTGATTTTTAAAGTTAAAAGCTCTACATGTTATTTTTACTTTTGTTTTTTCACATGTGTATTGAGCACTTTTTAATTCTACTGTTTCCTGATCTAACTCAATTGTTACTATTAACCTTTTATGCATCATATATATATATATATATATATATATATATATAGGGAGAGAGAGAGAAAGAATGAATGTGTGTTTTGGGGCACTAATTTGTAATTCATACAAGTTTAGTTAACTATCAATGAAATTTCCTTGTTAATTATTAATTAACAAGGAACTCTTATTGATATTTAACTAAACACACACTCACACACACACATCTATCTATCTATCTATCTATCTATATATATATATATATATATATATATATATATATATATATATATATATATATATATGAAATAAATAAAATAAATCCTAAAGAGCCAGGAACAGCCTACCTAGGTTTCACCTAAACGGATCTTCAAGAAGATCCATTTAGATGAAACCTAGGAAGGCTGTTCCTGGCTCTTTAGGATTTATTTTACTTATCCCAGCTCTACTTAGCACTGAACACTCTTTATTTTAGCTTTTTTACTCGCTTGGGGTTTTTCCTTTGAACAAGAAATTTAAGGCACTGGATGATTTATTTTGCCATGTTTGGATGGTTCTAGTTCTTTCTTTTTTTTCCAATTCTTTCCTCAGGTACCAGTTGTTGAGTTATTTTTTTTTGTTTTTACAGTAAGGTTCACTCTGTACAAGGCCCAGGGGTCACTCAACATTGAGGATTAGTTAAGGAATAGTTTATATGGATAGGAGAGGAAGATAACAGTTAACTCTAGACTTCAACAGGTTAAGATTATGGAGATTGGGAAACATCCTCTTGGGAGTCTGTTCCATAGGTCAGCAGTCTACTTAATTACTGAGCATGAGTACTTTCTTAAATTAACTATATATACATATATATATATATATATATATATATATATATATATATATATAAACACACAAACACATATATATGCACATTTATGCATATATAAACTACAGATCAAAAGTTTCAAGCTATGCCCAGAATTAATATGGGATGAACTTCACGGAATAGTGAAAAAAAATTAAAAAGTGCTCTTAGAAAAAAAGAATGAACTCAATTATCAAACTTATACGTTGATAAACTTTTGCAATGAATGCCAAACATTTATGCTGCAGTAATCAAGGGGAAGGGAGGATATTTTGCCAAGAGCAAAATTTAATCATAATTTTTTTTTTTTCTTTTTATCATAAAATTTCTGATAAAAATCATATCACACTTTTTTAACCATGTATAGTAATTTTCTCTTATTTAAAGTAAAAAACAACTACTTTTGGGGCCAATTTAAAAAATTTCCAGGGATGGTCTTCATCTTTTGAACTGTAGTGTATATATTAGAGCCAAAAAGCTGTCTACTCAGTTACTGAGCATGATCACTTTCTTAAATTAACTATATATATATATATATATATATATATATATATATATATATATATAAACACATGTATATTTGCACATTTATATATATATATATGCACACACACACAAACACATTTATATATGCATTTTTATGCATATATATATATATATATATATATATATATAAGAGCAAAAAAAGCAGACATATTAAAAGGCCATTCATCACAAAATGAGAGGATAACAAAACAATATATATTACCATAAATTGGTAATAACAAAACATAACCATTAAAAACAGCTAAACCAGGTTTAATATGTCTGTTTTTATTGCTGTAATAAAATTTTGTAGCCCTGTGAAATATTTCAATATATATATATATATATATATATATATATATATATATATATAAAGTGAGAAGGCAGAATAGGTAGTTTTGGACAGACTGAGATTAGATACAAACTAACTTAGAAGAATCAGCAGACACATGCAAACTGTATGAGATAGATCAATTGATAAGAACCCATTGAAAATCACTTGTGTATGAATCAGTGAAATATTTTCTGTATATTCTGTTCTATCCCTGTATTAGCATGTACGCATGCAATGTGCACACACTGAAGATCTTATAACATATAAGCTGTTTGTGATTTTTACCTCCCCCACAACCACCACCCTACCTTTCTTCTCCACTCCCACCGTCTGTCATTCAAAACAAGATTAGAACCTTTCACGTTGTCACTAAGAAAGAAGCTCAACAGACACACCAAAATCAGAGGCTTTGGTTAGAATTTTGCAGGCAGCATCAAAGCTATGCAACAGACAAGCAGTTTTGGTTTGTTCTTTTGTATTTAGCAGAAATTCTTCCTCGTGTTCACTGGATATTCTTCATTCCCCCTTTGACCTTCCATAAACTGTCAGACGTAAAATTCTTTTATGTGGCAAACGTATTGTGCTGCATAGTTTTCTTGTCTCTGACTTTAATTTTGTTGTTTTGTGACTTTGCAAGAGTGAAAAAAAAAACCCTTCAAACCCACAGATACACACCCATCTGTACATAAATAGGTGGCTGTTCAGAGAAACTTTAAGTCTTTCCTTTTTTTTTCTAGGCTATATCCTTTCAGGACATGGGTGTTCATGGCTCTCCACACCTTCCTATCCTTTTTAGATCTTAGCAATTTTTGCTATCCCTCTGACTCCCTGTTCTGCCATCAGTGTACACAATGGAGGCTACTTGCTGTTTTCCTCTGCAATTCTTGTCTTCAGTATGTGCTGTGAGTGTCAAATTCTCTAAGCCTTTTCTCCTCATTATGAGTTCAAGAAGTCTGAATTGCTGCCTTCTGATTCTGGGTATCAGTGTTTTCTCTTTTCTTTATTTCTAACAAAAGTTTCCTATTTCTTCTGCTGACCAACTAATTTGATATTGCTATAAAACATCTGTGCATAGGAAATGGTCTGTTGAAATATGTTCTTCATTTGTATGGAAATTTTGCTGATTTAATAATTCTTTTTAATAATGGGATGTTTTTTTTTTTTGATTTTCTGTTTCTTTTCATATTTTAATTTCAAATGCAATGATATGGTGCAGTTTTAGCAAAATGATCTAAATCCCCAAAACCAAGATTTGTATTGTTTCATTTTCTATTTGCTTTTTTTTTACTGTCATTGCTTAAGGAGGAGACTGAGCATGGGGGATAGGAGGAGAGAATATGGATTAAAATAAATTGTAACATGCTTTTCACAGAGAAATCTGTTGTAAATAGTTCTGTATTTTCTTTAAGAACAGTATGCAAAGTTAGTTCATGGTTTTGTGCCACACAGTTTTTCCTGCCAGAATCCATTTTACATATTTATAAATCTACCATTCATCTGTGCATTGAGTATTGCTGCAATATCTGAACTGATGCTCTTACTATATATCTTGAGATTCTTGAAAAAATTCAAAGTGTCTGTAATATTATTGGTCTTGACCTGGCATCTCAACTTCAGTGACTTTGCTGTGATATGATTTCCTTGTCTTTTCCTCCTTTGTGCTTTAACTGCATGAACTTAAATGTACTACTAGATTACCAACTAAGTTTTTATAGTTTTACTGTTAAACTACCTAGATGCAACCATATGTTCCATTCTAATAGTTTCTTTTCTCACACTTCTCACCTGTAGAAACTTCCTTCTAATTTCCTGCCCATGGAACTCCCTTCCAATTTGTTTCTTCTCTGCCATCTACTATCTCAAAAAATTTAAATGCAACATCAATTGCCATCTTTTGTCTTCCTGAATCCTGTTCTTTTATAGTCCCTTTTCACAAAAGTTTTCTTCTCTTTTACTCCCTTTAACCTTTTGCATCTTAGTGGCATTATCACCTTGCTTGTGATGAAATTATTAAAAAAGAAAGAAAAAAGTCACTGAGAGGGTCTTAATTAGTGACAGTCATTAACTCTGGAATTCTTTACCTGTGGCAGTCATTAACTGCGGAGCCTTAATCTGTTACTCTGGAGGTAGACATTAACTGTTGAGTTCTTAATCTGTGACATTCGTTAGCTGTGGGGCCTTAATCTATGATAGACATTAACAAGGTAAATCTTAATCTGTGACAATAACTCTGGGGATTCTTAATCTGTTATTTTCATTATCTGTGACAGTCATTAACTGTGGGGCCTTAATCTGTAATAGTCACTCTGGACGTAGCCATTAACTGTTGAGTTCTTAATCTGTGACATTCGTTAGCTGTGGGGGCCTTAATCTATGATAGACATTAACAAGGTAAATCTTAATCTGTGACAGTAACTCTGGGGATTCTTAATCTGTTATTTTCATTATCTGGGAGAGTCTTAATCTGTGACAGTTATTAACTGTTGAGTTCTTAATCTGTGACATTTGTTAGCTGTGGGGGCCTTAATCTATGATAGACATTAACAAGGGAAATCTTAATCTGTGACAGTAACTCTGGCGATTCTTAATCTGTTATTTTCATTATCTGTGAGAGTCTTAATCTGTGACAGTCATTAACTGTTGGGGTCTTAATCTGAGGCAGTCATTAAAAGTGGAGTCTTAATTTGTGACTGTCATTAACTGTGATGGTCTTAATCTGTGACAGTCATTTACTATGGGGGTCTTTACCTGTGACAGTAACTCTTGTGATTTTAATCTGTGGCAGTCAGTAACTGTGAGGGTCTTAATCTGTAACAGTCATTAAAAATTGTGGCCTTAATCTGTGACTCATTAACTGTGAGGGTCTTAATTTGTGACTGTCATGAAATGTGTTCTTAAACTGTGAGCTACTAGCTGATATAGTCTTAATCTGTGATAGCCATTAATCCATGTGGCTTCAATCTATGATGATAAAACAAAACAGTACCATTCAAAATATGAGGTATATTAGTGTATTCTAAATTTATTCTTGACTGCCATTTATGATTAGCAGTTGGGATGATACATTCATCATCACATTGGGTTCCGCAGACAGACTTATGTTTGAACTTAATAGATAAAGTGAGACAAATTTTCTTGGATAACAGCAATCACTATCTTCTTTTAAGCCAATTAGTTCTCAATTGTATGATCTATAATCCATTTGCTGAAAATTTATCATCCCTTTTCAGACGAAACTCAGTTGCTTGAAAAATTCTTCTACTTACTGAATTGTCTCTTTAAATGGCGTTACTTCATTTTTTTCTTCAAATGTGGAATTAGTTTGTCTCAGCAACAAGATCAGGTTTTCATTATACAATTTTGATGGTATAATCAATGAAAAATTAGTTTTTAGTTCTTTAAAAGGAAAAAAAAATAAAACGAATGTTGTTAAGTCCAGAGGAAATTGTAATTGATAACAGTCATGATAATGATGATTAAAGACACTGAAATTTTATTTCCTGAGGAATGTTTCAGCTTTGTTATGGAAAAATCCGAGTCATCATCTGATTTCGACAGAGTCTGGCAGTCTTAGATAATTTTTTTCAGGAAACATGTCACTTGATAGTGATTGAATTCCTTCTTGAATGCCCAATTCAAGTCAGAGCTTGTTTGGAAATTTTCATAGTTTGGGAATTTCTGCCTTGGCAAATTTTATTTCTATTTCTAAAGCTTATTTTCTCTAAATGTCTGTGTATTTGTGGCAGCCATTAACCTGTTGTTGCTCCGCCATCTGTCTTTTCTTCAATTTATTAAACCATCTGTACCATATAGCAGAAACTGCATCAATTGAGGACTTTCAATAGCAGTAACAAATAAAATGGGTAGAACACTATTTGCTCAAATAGAGAATAATGGCATAATCAAGATGCTGACATTCCACACTACCTTAAACAAAAGGCAAGGAAGGAAATCCTCACCAATACTGGAATGAGCAATAACAGCTACTGAACGTGAGAAACCTATTTTCCTGAAAAATTGTTTTAAGTGAAAAATTTTATAAATTTTGACAAACAGCAGCAATGACTGCTTAGTCAATAACCACTGAATGTTTTCTTATAAGGAAACAGCTCATATTACCACTACTTTTACCATTACCATCTTTGGGGAAAGTAGTTCATGTTGTAGTTAAATTTCCCGAAGACAATAATTAGATAATATTTAAAATTATTTTTTAAGGAATTTTTAAAGATTTACAGCAAATTTTTGATGTGTCTTGGTTATCAGTGCAAGAATAAGTTGGCATCTCCTATGTACCATGTCCTTTCTGGACATTGGCAATCATTGCTCTCCACAAATTTCTGTCCTTTGTAACTCTTAGTAAATTTTGTTGTATTATTATCGCTCCTAAAACCTCTCTTGCCATCCATTTTCACAAGCTCGTTAGATAGGTCATGCATTGCTACTTCCCGCTGTCCTTCAATAAGTTCTGTGAATGATGTGCCTTAGAAATTTCAACTATTTCAGATGTTCAGTATAAGTGTCTTTTCCTTTCCATTTTCTCTAAAACTTCCTTGTTGCTCACATGTTCAGTCCAAGCTATTCTATGCATCCTTCTGTAGAACCACATTTCTAATGCCTCAAGTTTCTTCATCTTTTTGGAGATGGTCCAGCATTCACTGCCATATAGGAGGGTTGATATTACATAAGCATATAGTACTCTTTTCCTTGTTTCTAATGAAATTTTCCTGTTTCTTAATACTTTGCTTAGCTTTTGTAAGACATCTTTTGCTGTCCCAATGCACTGTCAGATTTCAGTGTCACACTTTCCATCCTCTGTTGAAACATTTCCTAGATATTTAAATTGTTGTACTTGTTCGAATTTGGTATCTGTAATTTGCATGTTGGGTTTCTGGCCATTTTCTTTGGTAAAGATATTAATCTAACTTCATCCAACTGTAGGTTTAATAGAAAGGCAGATTTGGATCACTTGTCTTGAAATGGTAACCAATTTTGGAGAAGGAAAAGTCAGAATTCAAAATCAATCTGAAGAGACTGTTTTGCCCTAGACATACCACAGGACTTGCAACATTACAGCAAATTTCAAAAATAAATGTAAAAACATTATTTATATTTAACTTTTTCAAAAGGTTTTTTGATTGATACCTTTGTTGATCTATACACCTAAAGAAATGAATACTTCAGTTTTCCTAAATTTTTTAATTTTTTGCCAAATTTTACAGTTTATGTTGGCACTAAATTATCTTCAAGTTTCAACTTTAGTTTTTCTTTTATAGTAGAAAAAATGATTTAAAAAATACACAAATAAACCCATTACCGATTCTCAAAAAAAGTCTTTGCCAGATGTGAGTGCCAAAAGCACAAATATTTTCATACATTTTATTGTTGCTGCTATTTCTTCTTCTTTTACATTTCACCTTTCTCATATTCGTCTTTTTCTCTTCTTGTTCTTTTTCTTCTTCTTCACCTTTTTCTCATCTCATCCTTTTTGTTTCACATTTCTTATCTCGTTCTTTTTCTTCTTCACCATTTTCTCAATTTGTTCCGTTTCTTCCGCCTTTTTTCTCCTCCCATTCTTTGTCACCTTCACTTTTTTCTCATGTCAATTTTTTGCCTTCACTTTTTCTCATGTCATTCTTTTTCGCCTTCACATCTTCTCATCATTCTTTCATTCTTTTTCGCCTTCACTTTTTCTCATGTCATTCTTTTTAGCCTTCCCCCCCTTTTTTCATGTCATTCTTTTTCCTTTCACTTTTTCTCATCTTGTTCCTTTTCTCTATCACCTTTTTCCTCATCTCTTTCTTTTTCCTTTCACTTTTTCTCATCTTGTTCCTTTTCTCTATCACCTTTTTCCTCATCTCTTTCTTTTTCCTTTCACTTTTTCTCATCTTGTTCCTTTTCTCTATCACCTTTTTCCTCATCTCTTTCTTTTTCCTTTCACTTTTTCTCATCTTGTTCCTTTTCTCTATCACCTTTTTCCTCATCTCTTTCTTTTTCCTTTCACTTTTTCTCATCTTGTTCCTTTTCTCTATCACCTTTTTCCTCATCTCTTTCTTTTTCCTTTCACTTTTTCTCATCTTGTTCCTTTTCTCTATCACCTTTTTCCTCATCTCTTTCTTTTTCCTTTCAACTTTTTCTCAATTTATTCCTTTCCTCCTTCACTTTTTTCTTATCTCATTCTTTTTCTCCTTCATCATTTTTTCATCTCATCCTTTTCTCCTTCACTTTTTTCTCATTTCATTCTTTTTCTCCTCTCATTCTTTCCTTCTTTTCACATACCAAATAATTCCAAATCAGTCCAGGTGCATTTGTCAGATTTTGTGATGTGTTTATACAACTTATTCAATCCCAGTGTCCTTCATCATTTTTGTTTCTTTTAATATTTTTTTTTTCAAACAAGAACTTCTGAAAGCAGGAACAACAAGAGAAAGCTTTTGCTTGGCTCAAAAAACATCTGTTACAGACAGAGTCATCTATTCTGGAACTGGTCTTCAAAATGGCTAAAACCAGTTTCCCTACCCCACATTATTATTTCTCAGATTTATTTTTGATAAGGAAAGCAAAAATGTCAAGCGTAAACCACAACTCACAAGATCAAAGAAATGATGACCACCATTAATTATTATTATAATAAAGCTAATAAATCTTTGCTTTGGTTTATGAGATATCAAACCGTTTCCAGGTTATTTAATATCATTTTAATAAACAATAGAAAAGTAGATAACAGGTTAGTTTACACAAAAGTCAAAAAGGTTAACAGGGTTTGTTTTGAACAAATATAAAAAAGTAGAGATAGGTTTGGTTTGCTTGATAGTCTAAAATGCAGAAATGAATTTAGATGCTCTGAGAGTCACAGTGGTTGACACATAAAGTTTGCATTGTTGCAAATGTAAGCATAAGATTTGATTTGCACAAGAGTCAAAAAGGTAGACTTTTGGTTTGCACACAAGTTAAAAAGATAGATGCAAATTAGGTTTCCATGAAAGTTACAAAGGTAGGCATAAGATTTTGCTTGCACAAGTGTCAAAGAGGTAAACATAGGTTTGGTTTACATGAGAATAAAAAAGGTAGACAGGTTTCTTTTGCATGAAAGTCAATAAGGTAGACACAGATTAGGTTTGCATGAGTGTCAGAAAGAGAGATTAGGTTTGCATGAGATTCAAGAAGGTAGATATAGATTTTTTTACAATGATGTTCACCCTGTACAAGGTTCAAGGTAGATTGTTACAGAGTAAGCAGCACAGTTTATGAGTATATATGGAGCAGATGCCAGTTAGCCCTAGAATTGAACAGGTTAAAATTGTAGTGATCGGGAAAGCATCATCTTTTGAGTCAGTTCCACAAAGCAGTGGTTTGTTGGAAGAAACTGTTTGTGTGGAACTTAAATCTAACCAATGGAATATAAAAGAGTTGAGGGTGGTTTTCTACAATGTGTGTGGCATGACAGGTCTTAGCTATAAAGGTTAGAACTGGTGGAACTAAGGAATGTAGTTTGTATGAACATTTTCTATGGAAATAGCAAAAGAATGACTATTTTGTCTGTGGAAAATAGGTTGTCAGGTGGAAAATAATTCATCACCCACAAGGATGCAGTGACACCTTAGGACTGTATCAAAACTGCAAAGTGAAGACTGGGTAGCTCCTGCCCATATTTAACAGCTGTACTCCATTTTCAATCTGATCTGGCTCTTGTAAAGGTAGAGGATAGCAGGAGAAGTCAGTTATTAGGTTGGTGCAAAAATAATTTCGTTTTCTAACATATGTTAATATGTGAGAAAACGAAATTATTTTTGCACCAACCTAATACTTACTGGAGCAATATAGGGAACTGACTATTTTTTCAAGCATCTTTAGCAATGTATCATATGTACAATTTCTACTTGAAGTCTGGGTTGAGCATAAATACAATAGGCACTCAAGACAAAGAGCCTTCATGAAAGAACACTCGTTCATCAAGATAGGCAAAAATTCAGTCTCTACTTGGTGACGATGAAACGTCACTAGTTTGGTTTTTCCAAGCATTGAATGTGACCAGCCAGTATTTCTCTCACTGAGCTGTTAGAGCTAGGTCAGAGGAGAGATCACCTTCCAGGCTCTAGTCATCTAGAGTTTTGGAGGTACATCCATATACAGTGCTTTGCATGAAGGTCATAAAGGTATATATAGTTTAGGTTTGCATGTGACTCTAAAAGGTAAACAGATGTCTGAAAGGAAGTATTTGGTTTACTTGATAGTCTAAAACACAGAAATTGATTTGGATTCCCTGAGAGTCACAATGGTAGACACAGATTAAGTCTGTATCAGAATTAGAAATGTAGGGAAATGATTTGATTTGCAAGAGAGTCAAAAAGACATTGATTTTTTTTTTTTGCATGAAAGTCAGAAAGGTAGACGTAGCTTTGGTTTGTATGAGAGTGAAAAAAAGGTAGCCATGCCTACAGCAAATAGATTGCTCCTTTTTGTATAGTCAGCAGATTCTTAACCCTAACTGACAGGGCGTATAAGGGAATAAGTTAAATGAAGATAAGCGATAGTACCAAAAAATTAGACAGCTATATATTGAATTGTTTTGCCCACTTACAGTTATAGAAGTGGACTCAGTTTAATGACATATTTATGACACAATAGGTAAGGAGATAGTGTAGCTATGGCTTTGTTTCACTTCAAAATGATTGTTGCATTCAGAAATATTGTCCTCTTTCTTCCAGGTGGTAACTGCTACGGGTTGCTTTCTTGGAATAGTAGCAAGGTTATACTAGAAATATTTGAATTCCTGACAGGCATCAATGGCACATGAAAACTGCAAACATCTTCAGAAAGGATCTGCTAGTGACTGACAAAATATAACAAGCTAATAAAGGGGAACATTGCATCAGATCACTTGCCAATTAAATTTTGGTACTGCACTGTACAGGTTAAACTGCATTGTATATGGTTTTATAGTTGTTGATTATACTATGATTGAACCATTATTAACTCTAGTGAATATGTTACTGCAACTCACCCAGCCAGAAAACATTGCCATTGGAGTGTGGAAGATTGGTATCATTTCAGTTTGTGGAATAAGTCATGTTTCAAGTCCTTTGTGGCCGTTGAAGAAGTCTGTATGATGTTTGTATAAGCTGTATGTACAGGTGGTATAATGGCTATCAACTCAGAAAGAGAATTTGGTGAGCTGAATTCATTGCATTTATCATTCTCATTGTCAGTCCAGTGACCAGGTATGGTCATAAAGTCACTGTAGCATGTATTGGGCAAAGTTTGCCTGGCGGAGCCCATCCCTCACCAGGTCTCATTGCATTTACTTTCACACAAATACACATGTAGGAATCCTTATCTTCTGTCACTAGTTATACAAAGAACACTGGGCTCTCTAGTGCTGGCTAGCAATGTGTCTAGAGATTGTGACAATAAAAAAAACTATCTCCCATTGACCTCTCATAGTAATGTGTTGACTGGTAAACATACACTATGACTGAAATTCTTAGGTCATGTGAGTTGCATAATCTGTTGCAGGGGGAGACAGTGTCTACTTTTTTTTAATTTTGTGCAAGCTGATGATCACCCTATAATGGCATTCAGCAAGTTCAGTTGCATTTTGGAAAAATCACAAATACAATGAGAGTCTGTTTTGGCAGGTATGATATACACAGGTGTTGTTGCAGATCATTAGGATTCCGTTATGTTTACCTTATTGTCCAGGTGATGATGGTACATCATGGCAAAATAATACAATCCCAACTCTCAGTGTCAGAGTAACATGAAACACATTCCCAGAATTCTTAGCTGATGTCCACATAAATGGTACGAATTGTCATCTAGATTATGTGAAAATGAAAATAACACTGACATCTCATTTTAACAGATATATCTACCAGAATTGCACAAAAATATCTTGAAATACTAAAGAGTAAATTTATTCAATAAAATCACCATTAGCTTTAACCACAGCCTCCAGATGACTTCAGAATCTCCTGCAACTCTTCTGGATGGTCTCCTTGTTTAAGTTGGTGAATACTGCCATAATCTTTGCCTTCAGTTTATCTTCGGTGTTACAAGGAGTTTTGTTGGTCTTTCACTCAACTGTGTCCGACACATAATAATCAAGAGAGTTGCCATCTGGGGAGTTATGTGGCTAGATGCAAGGGGCTACATTATTTACATTATTCGGAGTATTGTTCTCATCTTTGTCGCCATATTTATTACATTTCGACTGTTGTACGCTCCGGCCTTCTTCAGGTGGTTGGAATGTCTAACTTAACTCTTTATTTCGCTCACTGGGGTAGACTGTTCTAGTTCCACATGCCATGTTTAATGGATGTCAGTTATCAGTTATCTCCTGTTAATTTCCCTCTGAAAGTTGTGTACTGCCTTAACTGGGTATTGAACTCACATTCTTTGGGTCCTGTCACTGGATCTAACTAATGCCTTTATTCACTGTGTCCTCAAGGACACATGGCACAGTGGATAATGCCGTTAGTTAGATCCAGTGGAAATGGATGGCAGAACAGTGAAGAAGGATGAGAGGCTTGGCAAAGATAGGAACTGCTATGTTCCACAAAGAATAGGAGAGGCATGATCATCCATGTCTCCTCAGAACATAGTACATAGATGAAAAAGAAAGGTGATCTGAATGTGATTTGTGCTTCTTTCATCAACATTTTTATTCATTGATTCTACATCTAATAAGCAAACAACTTTTTTGTAATCCTTTTAGCCACACTTTATCTATAAACTGTATTACCTTAATACATTTATGCAATATGACTACACAGTTAAATGTGCTCAGGTTAGATTTTTCATGTTAAAAATTATGATGATTAAAGAGTCTGTTGAGTATTGCTATGATTATAACCTTTAATTCCATAGACTGAGTGAAAATGGTAACAGAAAACACTTATACTTGGAATCAGAGAAGAATTGCAGAGGAATTGCAGAGATTTGCAGGAATTGCAGAGGAATTGCAAAGATCCATAATAGTGAAGGAGAGCTTGGAAAAATGTAACCCTGACAGCACATATCAAAGGGAAGATAAAATGGAAGTCAGTGTGTCACCTATGTGTCAAGCTTGTGTGACTGGATGATGGAATGTAACAGGGGAGGCTTGGGTAAAGTAGAAATGTTGCTAGGAGCCACAAGGGATTGGAGGTTGTGGAGAGCCGTGATCGTCTACTTCTTGAAGGGACAAACAAAAAGAAGAGAGGTTCTAACAAGGGAAATGAATGTGATTTCCACTTCTTTTGTCACAGGTTTTTATTTATTAATTCTATATCCACTTTTTCATAATCCTTTTAGCCATGCTTTATCTATAAAATGTACTACCTTAAATATTTATGCAATATGACTATACAATTAGATGTAGTTAGATTGGATTTTTCTTTAAACTGTGAACGAATATAATGCCAAGCTTTTGGAAGTTTTAGGAGAAAAGTTGCTGGATCAAGATTGTAGTTTTATACCTGTTTTTCAAGGGATGAACATAATATATAAAGCAGCTTTTCAACTCAGTTTCAGAATATAAAAAGAAAAATGATCTTATTATAATAGATCAACTTGTAAAATTTCATAAAAATGGCCTGCAGTTTTGACTGTTACAAAATACAAAAAAAAAAAAATCTCCAAATTCTAATAAGATTAAAATGGACAAATAAAAAACAAAATTAGATTATAGATGAATAGAATGAAGTAAAAATGAACACCAAAGTACATTATTTAAAAATAAGTCATATGTTCTCTTTAAAAAAAATCTTTAAAACAACAATATCTAAGCACACACACACGAACACAAGTATATATGACTGTATGTTCATACACATGATGTGGCATTATACATAATCACTTGTTTAAATATGTCTTTCTTTTGAAAGAAACTTAAAAAGAATGTGTATCTTTTACTGTTGCTCAGGTGAAGTTAATATTGATCTAAGATCATAAAGTCATTTTTATTCAGTGTCTTTATTTGAAACTTGCCTGAAAGACTTGTATTTAAGCTTTGTCACGAGCCTTTTCATAACGTTCCATGATGTGTTGGGTTTTTTCTTTTTCTTTTCTTGTCTTTTTACCAAATGAAAAAAAAAAACTATCTTTTATTTTGGAACTGCATGAAAAGCAAACACAGCTGAAAATAATATTTGAAATTATGGGATTTCTCTATCTTTTTTTCTTTTTTGATTAAATATAAATCTATGATAAAGACATGATTTGAATGTTTGAGAGAAAAAGATCAAATATATTTCTATCTACTACAGGTTCATCTTTTTTTATTCCATCTTAAGGAATTTTGTTGTTGCTTAGTAATAGAAAAATAGTTGAATTGTTAGTTCCTTTTCTTATCTGTTAATTAAATTTTTGGTTTATCATAATGAAATTTCTCAGAATAACTGGTCATTTTTCCAGTAAATTTTACAATATTTATATAGACATTTCATAGAAAAAAACAAACTATTACCTGTAATTATATTCAACTACAGAGCTGAACAGGCATAATTTTTAACTTTGATAATTTCAAATTTTCAAGATTGTAACAGAATTTTAGTTTCTATTTTGGTGACTTTTTTTTCTGTTAATGCTGCCATGTTTCTTGAGAATAGTTCTTTTTATGTGCCATGTCCTTTCAGGACGTAGGCAATCATGGCTCTCCACCTCCCTCTATCCCTTGCAGCTCTCAACAAGTTCCTTTCCTCTGCTTCATCCCCCAGACCACGTTCTGTCATCCATTTGCATAAGTCCACCAGGTATGTCATGCGTTGTTTTCCCTTGTCTCTCTTTCCCTCTATTCGACCCATGAGTATCAGATTCTCCAGGCCCTCCTTCCTCATTATGTGTCTCAGAAACTTCAGCTGCCTCTCCTTGATATTAAGTATAAGCACCCTGCTTGTTTGCAAACTCTCTAAGACCTCATCGTTGCTCACATACTCAATCCATGATATCCTTAGCATACTTCTGTAGAACCACATCTCTTCACCTCAAGTCTCTTCTTCATCTTTGAAGAAATCGTCCTACATTCGCTGCCATAAAGAAGTACAGATGTCACGTAATAGTTCAGTATTCTTTTCTTTGTTACCAAAGATATCCTCCTGTCTTGCAGTACTCTGTCCAGCTTTTGGAATATGTCCTTGGCCATCCCAATATGCCTACAGATCTCAGTGTTGCACTTACCGTCCTCTGTCAAGACGTTTCCCAGGTATTTAAACTTCATTCGAAAATTATAACATAAATATGTTATAAAATTACTACAAAAATAGCCATTTTGTTTCAACACAAGTGATGATGTTGAATGTAGAATAAAGAGTTTTAAAAGGTTTAAATCGGCCAAAAGCTGTTACAAAAGCTGCAATGACCAATCAAAATACAAGTACATGAGAATTCAAAAAACTTGACAACAAACCTTGGTTATAATAATTAATGCTTTAATGTTAGGGTTAGACTAAAATAGAAATCATTCTAACTAATTAATATTAAATTTTACTATAAAATTGAAAATTAAAAATGACCAATTTTAAATTTAAATCTGTATTAAATTTAAAAAATTACAAAATTATTTAAAGAAACTGAGGAAAAAATACATATGCTTTGTTATTTATTTTGTTTTTATTGAAAGGCCAAAAATTCAGTTAGAATAAATGTTAAAATCTAATGTTGCTCTGAGCTTCATTACAACTTAGATACATTTGAAGTGATGATGTGGGCAGGGGAGGGTGAAATCTTGCAAAAGACAATACATACACAATCAGATTATTATACACAAACATATAGACATATTTATATATATAAACACGCAAAAACGTGAACTAAATAGGAAATAGATGTCCACAATGCTGAAAAAAAACCGACAACATATACATACAATGAAAGGCATATATAAGCGATCATACACGCATACATTGATAAAGACACACACATATACACACCAAGAAATATTCAAATTTGAAAGTGTTAGTAAGCAAATTCAAACATACTATTAAAATATAACTTACCCGGGCAAAGGTATATAGATAAAAATGGTTCAATAGATAAAATTTAATTTGAGCAGAACAGAAAAACAAATATTTGTCAATGAACAACGTAAAGAAAAAAGACACTAAAATATATAGAAATGGATAGAAAAATAAATATATACACATACACGCAAATAAGAAAACACTAAATTCAAATGTCCAGGCAAAATGTAACACTTAAAATAAAATAAAACTATCTAATATATAAAAAAGAAAACTCATAAACACACAAATATATATAAATATCTCATATATACTTATATACGCATGAGTACACCTGCTCGAGTACAAATATTTAACAATATGTAAAAAAATACATACATACATACATACATATGTATGTGTACACACATACATCACTACAAATAGAAACATACAAAAATATATATACATATACATACACATATACACATATGACAATGACAGAGATTTCAATAACCAATTTAAGGATATGGCACAGAATTTGAGTATTATAGTATGCACTACTGCTGCTGAAAGTCCATGGGATACTAGGAGAAATGGTGAAGAAAACCAATGAAGACACACATAGTTTTGATGTAGCACTTACATGGTCTATAAGTGCCCAAAAATTCCCTCCACAGTGCTCAAGGTTATAGTCCTAATCAACTTGTTTTTGGCAGGAATCCCAATTTGCCTTCTTTTTAAAATGACAAACTCCCTGCCTTAGAAGGTATTTCTACCAGTGATGTTGTTGCAAACAAACTCAATACAATGCATGCTGTCAGGAAACATTTCATAGCATATGAGCCTTCAAGAAAAAACTAAGACGTGCACTTCATCATCAAGTTCGAACAAATATAGTGCAGTCATACGAAAATGGTGATATTGTTCTCTATAAAAGAAAAGCCTGTGATAAATGGCTTCGTCCAGGAACTGTCATAGGGTGGGAGCATAGGCAGGTACTCATTAAACATGGCAGTACATATGTGAAAGTGTATCCATCCCATTTAGTCCTCTACCCTGAAGCATATCAAAGTTCGGAAGATGGCACAATAATGGAACAGCAGACGCTCAAAACCTTACAAAAAGGACCTGATAAAATGCCAAAAGTAACAATTTTTAAAGAGAATTATATTAGATAAAGAACACACAAATGAAAATATTGAACTGCATCAGACTGTGGCAACAAGGAGCACACCATCCAAACAAAACTCCATTCTTAAGGAAATTGAGCTCTCAAAACCAGGACAAACTATTAAATGCAAGCTTGCTAATAATGATGATTCAGATTAAATATCTTCAGTAGAGCAAGCAAAGCAACAGACAGAAACAAACACTTAATGAATGTTGTTATGGAACAAGGTGAACCCTTTTGCTGGACTTTGATCATGGAGTATCAGAATGGCAAGCAAGTGAGGTCAAGCAAACAAAAGAAGATAAAAACACTTCTTGCGATGAGAAAAATATAATGATGATCTCGAAAAGGCAAGACAGAAGAAGCACCAAAGTTGGGTTGGAAATAATGGCATCTAACCATTGGAATAAATATGTGTAAATCCATAGACATAAAAACTGTGTTTCTACAGACTAAAAGTTAGACTGATAGGTTTATTTAGATCCTTTGAAAGAGGCCAATGTATCTCCAGGTTATATTCGGAATCTTTCTAAATGTGTATATGGTCTGACTGATGCTTCAAGATCCCAGTACCTGACACTGAAAGATGAATTAATTAGGAGCAAGAGTTTCAAAATATGACCAAGCAATATTTACGTGGAATTTTGGAAACAAACTTCAGGTTATGATTGTTGCCCATGTTGATGATTTCTGCTTTACATAAACAGAAATCTTTCAGACCAGAGTTATAAACAAAATTTGTCATCTATTTTAAGTAAAATCTGAAGAAGTTGCCAAATTCCCATATATAGGATTAAACATAAAGAAAAATGGAGAACATATCAAACTACATCAAAATGAATCTGTAAAAAAAGTTTAAATATATCCCAGTAGAAGTAGGCAGAAATTTGAAAGACATTTTATCCACAACAGAAGTAACAGAAACACAGCAGCTGATTGGTCAGCTTAATTGGCTAGCCACCCTGACCAGGACTGATCTAAGTTATTAAATTCTGTATTAAAATAAAAAAAAATGTACAATGTGTAAAAGAAGCAAATAGAGTAGTCAAGAAAGCAAAAAAGGAAAACTCCCAGATAGACATTTCAAATTTAGGAAACCTAGAACACTTAAAAAGATTATTGCATATAGTGATGCCAATTTGACTGATGGCAGATCACAAAGAAGGTATATACTCTTTTTGGGAGGAAGTACCAATAGATATATGCCCATTGCTTGGCAATAAAAATATATTAGAAGAGTCGTCAGAAATACTCTAGCAGATGAAATATTAGTCATGTTTGATGTAGCAGAAGCATATCTTTTTATAGGAAGTTTTTATTAGAACTGTTGCACTTTGAAGGTAATAATGCAAATGTACAAATTATATGTAAAACTGAGTGATCATTTGCAGCAGGAATACTTTTTGTATCTATAATGTAGTCTTGGGCTGAGTTAACCAAAATATCTGTCAAAAATCTTAAGTTAAATATTAATAATTTTGTAAATTTAGAGCAATAATTTTTCTTTACTCTTCCTTATCTTGGTTGAAAAATAATTATTTAATCCGTTTACAGTATTTAATTGTATTGGTCAAAAATGGTTTAAAAATGGCTTCTAGCAAGTGAAGCATGCTTCTTTGAACCTCATGGACTGGAGTTACAGAATCTGTTAGCTCGTACAGAAATCATATCACTTGAGTACTTTTAACAGCAACAACAAATCAACTAGGTAACTTGAGAGAATAATGATGTTATCAGGATGCTGATGTTCCACACTACCTCAAACAAAAAGCAAAGAAGGAAGCTCTCCCCATCAATACTGAAAATGGCAATAACAGTGGGCTTGAACAACCTATTTTACCTGAGAAATTGCTTTAAGAGAAAGATTTTATAAATTTCAACTAAAAGCAGCACATTCAGTGAATACCGAATATTTCAGTATCTGTCTATATTTCTGAGATGAGGTATTATGTACACTATTTACATTGTTCGGACTATCGCTGATATATTTATCACAATGTTTCGGCTATTGTACGCTCCAGCCTTCTTCAGGTGGTTGGAATGTCAAACAGAACCCTTTATTTCACACACTGGGGTAGACTGTTCGAGTTCCACATCTAATGGATGTCAGTTATCAGTTATCTCCTGTTAATTCCCCTCTCCAAGTTCTCCACTGCCTTAACCAGGTATTGAACTCACAGCTCTTAATTAGTCACTTATTCTAATGCCTTTATCCACTGTGCTATGTGTCCTTGAGGATATTTGTGTATGAATTTCTGGGACTTATAAACCTAATGTCTTCAGCAACTATTTTTACCAACTTTTGCTGTTATCAAATACATATTTTTACCAGAGCACATATTGCAATTTTTGTTGTTGTTATTGCTTTTCTCTTATAAGGAAACAGATATCATTGCCATAAACTATACTCAGAACAACATTATACTGAGCCAACATGCCAGGGATGTCCCATTTTGTCCAAATACCTAAGTCTGTACTGCCTCTGCAAATAAGGCCGTAAACATGTTTCTATAATTATTCTAAATTTATCAGTCTCAGAAAGTGAAAAATATTGCTGATTCATCATAAAATCATGAATTCCATGAAAAAAACTGAAAAAGTAGAAAGACTGAGAAAACAAAAGACAAAAAAAGCTTCAATTGAACAGAAAAAAATATCAAAATACAGAGTAAAAAGAAATGATTTTAGAAGCACCATGATGTAGTGATGGAGATATTCTAAAGATTTTTCTCCAAAAAGATAATAATTTATGAAAATAATTAATCTTCAGATTTGGAAAAAATATGCATAAATTAAAATCAACATGCCTTAAATTCTCTATAGGATGATTTTTTTTTTTTTTTTTTACTCTTAAAGTTAAAAAATAAATGAAAAAAATTTCTTTCTTTTAATCATCACTAAAATCAGCACAAAAGCAACCACGTTTCTACAGAACCTTGCTTGGCAGTTGCATTCTCTTGGTATAAGCAGTGGTGAGAGTGAACATAGATTTTCATGTCACTATATCTGAGAATTCTCAATTATTCAAGAATTAATCCCTCTTTCTCTTTTCTATATTCTCTTCTTTTTCCTTTTTGCCTTCTCACTCTTAAACTTTAATCTTTTTCCCTTTTTTTTTTAAGTGTGTATATTGTGCATTCATTTTATTTTGTGTTTATTTCATATTCTTTCTCTATCCCTCACTATGTCACTTTCTTATTTTTGAGATTTTTTTCTTATTCTTACTCTTTAATTTTTTTCCTTCTCACAATATCTCTCTCTTCTCCTCCTACTCACTTTTAGTTTCTTGTTCTCTTTTTTAACTTTCTCTTCTCACTGTCTCTTTCTTTTTATGTACTATAACTCCTCTTTCTATTTTCTTTTTCTTCCTTTTCTCTGTTCACTTGTTTTCCTCTTGTCTTTTTTTTTGGGTGGGGGGAGATTTTTTTCTGTTCTTTAATCTCACACTTTTTCACATTCCTCTCCACTGTCTCCCCTTTTTCGTCCTTTCTTTGCTTTCTTCTTTCAGTCTTTCTCTTCACATTCTACAATTCTTCTATTTTCTTCCTTTCTCTTCTTCCTCTTTCATTCTTCTCCTTTACTTCCATTTTCCACATTTTGTTTCTCACTTTCTGTGTCTTACCCATTTTTCTTTATTTTTTAATGTTTTTTCTTGTCTTTTTTCATCTTTTGAGATTTTTTCTTACTATTGTTCTTTAATTTTATCTCTTTCAGATTTATCTTTCCCTACTTTTTAATTCTTTCCTGGTTTTCTTTTTGACTTACTCCTCTCTCCTTTTCTCTTCATATTCTGCAACTTTTTTTTCTATTTTCCTTCTTTGACTTCTTCCTCTTTCCTTCTCCTTTAGTTCCATTTTCCACACATTGTTTTGCTTTCTGTTTTTTTCTTCATTTTTTTTGTTTTTTCTTTCTGTTTTTTCTTCATTTTTTGTTTTCCTCTTTCTGTTTTTTCTTCATTTTTTGTTTTTTCTTTCTGTTTTTTCTTCATTTTTGTTTTTTTTTCCTTTTTTTCTTCATTTTTTGTTTTTCTGTTTTTTCTTCATTTTTGTTTTTTTTCTGTTTTTTCTTCATTGTTTTTGTTTTTCTCTTTCTTTTTTTCTTCATCTTTTTGCTTTTCTCGTTCTTTTTTTCTTTATTTTTTTGTTTTTTCTTCTGTTTTTTCTTCATTTTTTGTTTTTTTCTGTTTTTTCTTCATTGTTTTTGTTTTTCTCTTTGTGTTTTTTCTTCATTTTTTTGTTTTTTCTTTCTGTTTTTTCTTCATTTTTTTATTTTTCTCTTGTGTTTTCATTTTTCTCCATTTTGTTTTTACTATTATTCTTTAATTTTATCCATTTCAAATTTCTCTCTCTCTCTCTTTTCTTACATTTTAATTCTTCCTTTCTTTTCAATTACTTCCCTCTGTCTTTCTTTTCACATCATCTTTCCTTGAGTTCCATGTTTTCTCTTTCTGCATTTTATCCATTTTTTCTCCAGATTTCTTTCTCTTGTTTTTTTTTAAATATTTTGAGAGTTTTTCTTCTGTTCTTTAATCATATCCTTTTCTCCATTTCTCTCTCTTTTCTCCCACTTTTCAGTTCTTGCTTTGATTATTTTTCAGCTTTCTTCTTTATTTCTCTTCACATTGTTCAACTCCTTTTCTTTCTAATTTCTTTCTTTCTCTTTTTCCTTTTTCCTTCATCTCCTTTACAACCATCTTTCCATCTTCTCTTGCTGACTTTCATTATCATTTTCTTTGTTTTCTCTTCCATTTCTTTTTCATCTTATTATTTTCTCTCTATTTCTTTATTTTTTTTCTGTTTTCTGTTCATTCCCCCACTCTCTTTTTCTCTCTCTCACCCCAAATACCACCTTCTTCTTGCTTCTTAACACTTTGAGTTGAAACGAAGACATATTGGATAACATGGAAGAATTTTTTAATGGGTACCCTAAAATTGCGTCCTTTGAAGTTGAAATGAACCTATAATGTGATCATAGGTGATTAGTCCCAGCAGCTTAGCCTCAGTTTTTTCTTCTACCCTCTGCACATTTTCTTTTTCTTTGTTTCTTTCCTTCCCATTCTTATTTCATCATTCTCTACCCTTCCCTCCCATCACTTACCCATGCTGCAAAACCAATGTATAATTGTGAATCAGTCGTTAATACCCCTCTGCTAATTACAATAACGCAGTCTGCTAATTTACATAAATCAGATCTAAAATTTAGTTCTCCAGCATTCCTTGTATGCAAATTAGCCATAAATTAAAACAAGGTCTAATTAAATAAGTGACAGGAAAAGTTTGATACCTTACTGGTAAATATTCTGTTTTTATCTATCAATTAATAGGGTGATCAATAAATCAATCACTCAATCAATAGAATGTGCGTGTTTGTTACTTGATCAGTCACTTCCAATGAAGAAAAAAGTCATTAAAAAAAATTACCTCATCTTGTCACCACCTGTTTTTTTACAATTTTTATTTTTTAAATCTCTATTTTATGATCATAAATACATCCAAAATAAAACGTTAATATAGATGAGTTTTCATTTCCTTTTATGCTAGCCAAACAGAACTTTAGCAACAGTCATACACTTAAAGTTTAATGGCTTAGCTCAGCCATATATTAGAATATTTTCTCATAATTATTACATAATTATCATAAAATGTGATTAAAAAGTTTAACTTTTACTTGTGTTTATTGGCTGGATTTTTGTTCTTTTTCAGCAGGATTTTCAAAATTGCTTTCTGCCTTCATCATTAAAATTATTCCTTAACTTTTTCCCTTTTGCATATTTGTTTTCAACAACTGTAAAAATTCTGTTGAAAGCTAACTTTGTGTGCAAGTGCATATAAATATATGAGACAAACCAAATAATGACCAATTTCTTGATATTACCTTTTTCTTTTACTCATGTTTGAGTTCAGACCAACTTAGGGGTTAAATCAGGTTTTAGGGATGTTAAAAATTTGCCATAGGTACCAAACATTCGTATTAAATTTTAGGTTAAAAATAGAATTTTGAATGTTGTTTTTTAAGGCAAACTTTCAACTTGGGTTATTTGTAATAAACAGTTTTTATATTTCATAGTAGTTATTACATTTGTATTCTTATAAGATCTGCAATACTTGTGTGTGTAGATATATTAAAAGTAATATTTGTGACTTTATATTTTCTTTATATTGAAAACTTTATACTATAATTTTAGAGAGCTTCAGTCACTAATTTTAGAGAGCTTTGCTCTCTATAATTTTAAAGAGTTTTACACATTATAATTTTAGAGAGATTTACTCACTATAATTTTGGAGCTTTACTGACTATAATTTTAGAGAACTTTGCACACTATGATTTAGAGAGAGCTTTACAGATCATAATTTTTGTGAACTTTGCTCACTATAATTTTAGAGAGTTTTACACATTATAATTTTGGAGCTTTACTCACTATAATTTTAGAGAGCTTTACACCCTATAATTTTAGAAACTCTTACTCACTATAATTTTAGAGTGTTTTACACTATTATTTCAGAGAGCTTTATTCACAATAATTTGTGGATTATCTTTCAGTTCACAGAGTATTTCAGTGAGGATTTGTATTTGCTGAAAATAAAAACTTTTCAAGATTCTGTCTATGGCACTAAATCTGGAGTCATCCAATCTTTTTAGAATATTGACTCCTTCATGGAATCATTGGTCCCTTATCAAACCTTGGCATGTACCAAAAAAGCAATAATTATTACTTTTTTATTTAAGTGTTGTAACCTAGGGAAGGTTACTGAATAGAATAATTGCACGAAGGTCAGTAATGGATGATAATACTTAGGACAAATACAACACGTATAAGATTTGCCAGCAGTGCATAGAAGAAGTAGTCAATTGCATTCTCCAACTCTAGACCATGTACAATATTCACTACTGTATTTATAAGAATAGGGACATACCCATTATCGTCTGTAGGTATGCTATAACATTAAGGATAGTAAATTCTTTGTCCTTTTTTTTTCATTATTGTTTTTTTATAAGATTTATTTTAGCCTTATGTTTTTTTATTTATTTTTCACTTTCTATTTGTATGGGATGAAGTGGATAGGAGAGTCTGAAGAGAATATCCAACTAGTGAGAGTGAGCTTTTTCAGTTCTTCCTATAGTAGAACATGTTTGTTTGAATAATAATAATAATAAATTCATAAATAATATAGGTAATAATAAACACATTAAATATAAATTAATATACATTTTTATTGAATTGGTTGGCATCATTAATAAGGTGTTTGATGAGCAGTAGCAATGGAATTGATATTTAGTTGGAATTTAGTAAGTCTTAGTCATTGAACTATAAAATTATAATGCAACAGCATAATATTTTGTTTTTGTTAATAAAACCAACACCTGCCTTAATTACTGCTTTACAAGTTTTTGGCATTCTTTCCAACACTTTTTGAAAAAAGTAGATGGCAGACCTTCTCAAGTATTCTTCAAGCACAGAAAAAGCTCACTCTTACTATTTGGATATTCTCTTCAAACACTCCTATCCAATTCATTCCATACTAATTCAGTGGGAGAGAGGTTGGGAGATTGAAGCAGACATGTCATAATTTCCAAAATTTTGTTTCTTTTTTTAACTTGAGCTAATTTTGACATAATTTAGAAGAGTGCTTTGGATTATTGTCTTGTTGAAACATGAATTTTTCCAGTTATGTGTAAACCAGATGATATAGCATGTTTTTGCAAAATTGAATGATATTGTTCTTTTTTTTTTTTTTTCATGATTCCCTTGACCTGAAATTTTCAGCTCTTTTGGTAATCTCCAAAAGTCTACTGAGGTATTAAAAACAAAATATAATGCTTCTCATACAAAATATTCATAATTTAGCAAAATGTATTATGGGCTGAAAAATCTGAATTTGGACATTTTGCTTGTGAGAGGAGCCTGGAGAAAGATTGAAAAATAAAAGCAAATGCATTGTAGTTACTGAAATTTTATCTTTTACTTTAAAAAAATACAAAAATATCTCATTTTAAGGAATTTTTTAAAGAAATGCAAGATGGCCCCAAACTTTTTGCCTGTAGGGTATGTCAGGTTACTCTAAAAGGGCTACTGGTACCATATAAACTGGTCATCAGCTACTAAAACAGTTAACCTATCAGGCTTTTCTGGAGAAGAGGGTGGCTAGACACCTGGCAGAATTAAAAACAATTCCTGTCAAAGTGTGGATGATCAGTGGCCATCTTGCACATTGGGGTAGTCTGGTTTCTATACCTATGGATGAAGCCAATGTGGTAATGATGCAGCCTTGCTGAGCAGAGGGCGTGCTAGATTGAAATCAGTAGCCAAGTTAGAGAGTTCCCACAATTAAATCAATGTCCATATATTCATTACTGAGGCAAGCCTTCAAGTAAGAGGACATCAGCTCTTGCTTGATCTGGAGAGGGAGAGGCTCCACCAGAATACTTTCCCAAGACATCCTTCTGAATCCAGCTAAAAAAAGTCATAAGACAATGTTAGTACTTTTTCTGGATCTTTCATTAATAGACTTTTTTAAAACCCTAACTGTAACCCTCATATCCCTCGCCCTAACCCTGAAAACAATTTGAATAGTGAAAATCTTGGATCTCAGTGTTGTTGTGGATCAACAATGCTTGGGTTTTGTGAAAAATAATTTTAACACCTTTTGCCATGGAAATTATTGACAGTAATATGTGTGGTTCAAAAATCTGTTATAATGGGTTCATTTATACCAAACATCTCACTTGCAAAACCAAGGTGTGTTTTTTTCCTATGATTTTATTACCAGCCACATAATTTTCAACCCAGATCTGTAGGGAGAATTGGTCTAGTGCCCAATGACCCTATGACTATACCTGGTCATAGAAATGTCAAAAACAATGATAATGATGATTTTACTGTATAATGACATTTTGCAAGATTTATAAACTTCAAAAATTTTTTTTTTTTTTATTATAAGTCTTTCATGATAAAGTTATAAAGTTTAAAGTAATTTTTATATTTTTACTGATTTTTTTAATGCTTTTTTTTAATATTTGGCAATATAAAGTGTTGGCTTGAAATGGTTTCATTAAGTGTTTTGTTTAATTTGAAAATCATATTAGGCAACATAAGCCCAGTGGCAATAGTCTAGGAGGTTTTTTGAGACTTTTTGACTGCTTTCTGTATTTTTACGGGGTTTTTTTATGTTTTATTTTTATTTATTTTTTTTAGTTTATTGTGTTTTAGGTTTTTTTTTTAATTTTTATTATTAAAATGTATTTTGTAAGATTTGTAGTGATTTCTTAGGTTATTTATTTATTTTAGTTTTTTAGGATTTTTGTGCTTTTCCTATCACTAGCATCTACTCAACTAAATAAAGCCGTTTTTCTTTACATTAAAAGAAAATTTCTACCAGACAACTTAGTTGCTTTGCCTCTGAGTATTTTGTTATTTTTACCATATAATTTTATTTTTTTCATCTATTAAATTTTTTTAAATATTTCATTGGTCATCATCATATCGACAGGAACCAATGATTTTGGCTCAGAAGAAGTAAGGCTGCCTACAGTCATCTTTCATTATATTCATATTATTTGATCAACTCTTCAGGGCAAAATAATATATAATATGATGAAATCAAGTAAATTATAGAAATACAATGATTGAGTTGAACATGGAAAGGTGTAAGGAGGAGAAGAGAGTAGGAGTTACAGGAAGAAGGAAAGAGAAGATGAAGTCAAAGAGATAAAGTGAGGATGAAAGAAGGATGTTGGTTGTGGATAAGATAAAGAAAATGTAAAATAAAAAAAGAGAACATCAGAAAGAGATGAAGTAAGAGAAAATGGCAAAAAGCAAAATGTCGATGAGAAAGAAAAATTGAAGAAAGTGAAGTGGGGAAAATTAGGAGAGAGAGAATGAAAAAGGAAGAAGGATAAAATGGTAGAAGATTGAAAGAAAAAAACAAGAGAAGACAGAAAGAGATGGAGAGAAAAAGGAATGAATTAATGTAGGGGTGGAAAAGTAATGGATGCTGAGAAGAAAATCATTGAAAAGTTGGAATTGGAAAAAGAAGGTAAGAAAAAGAAAGATATTAGGAAAGATAATTAGAGAGTCTTTGTGATGAAAAAGACCCCCACCCCACCACCAAAAAAAAAAAAAGAAAAAATGGAAAAAACTTTTCAGAATCAACTACGGAGGTGGGTACAAATTATTTTAAGAAGAGGAAAAAAAAACACATCTTATATTCTAAGTGAAAAGGAATATGAAAAGACAAAAAAAATGAACAGATTTTAAGAGAAAAAAAAGGATGACTAAAATAAGTAGAGGAGAAAAGAGATTTTGAAAGCTAAAAGACTTAAAGAGAGAAAGAAAGAAAAAGAAAAAAATTATAAAACGAGAGAGAAAGGAAAAACTAAGAGCGATTTTAGAAGAAAGAAAGAAAGTATAAAACAAGAGAGAGAGAGGAAACATTAAGAGGTTTTAAAAGGAGAAACAAAAGAATTAAAAAAAAAAGGGAAAAAAGAAAGAAAGAAAGAAAGAAAGAAAAAGAGAAAAATTATAAAGAGCAAGAGAGAAAGGAAAAACTAAAAGGCATTTTAAAAGAAGAGAGAAAGAATAGAGAAAGTATAAAACAAGAGGTTTTAAAAGGAGAAACAAAAGGATTTTAAAAAAAAGAAGGGAAAAAAACAAAAAAAGAAAAAGAGAAAAATTATAAAGCAAGTGAGAGGAAAAACTAAAAGGCATTTTAAAGGAAGAAAGAAAGAATAGATAAAGTATAAAATAAGAGAGAGAAAGGAAAGTCTAAGTGATTTTAAAAGAAGAAATAAAAGAATTAAAGAAAGAAAAAATATTAAAAAGCAACAGTGAGAGAAAAACACTAAAAGGCATTTTAAAAGGAGAAACAAAAAAGAAAGTAAAGGAAATTATAAAATGAGAGAGAAAGGAAAACTCAAAGGCATTTTAAAAGGAGAAATGCAAGAAACAATGAAAGAATAGGAAAATTATAAAACAAGACTGAGAAAAAAGGGAGAGCTAAAAGAAGAAAGTGTTCATAAAAGAAAGAAAAAAGATGATATAAGATTATGGAAACTGAAAAACGATTTTCTTTTTAACCATTTCAAATGCAATTGGTGTCACACCAAAGATTGTCTTGCAAATATTCTCTGTTCTTAGATGATCAAACAAAGTCACTAAATTTGTTCACTGCCCTATTCCCTAAGGATATATCCTTTTTTTCATTTAGTGATTTTTTTTCCTTTCATTCTTTTCATTATTCCTTTTATCCTTATTTTTTTTAAGCATCTGTTTGCTTTGGGTCCACACTGACCAGATATTGCTTTTCAATGTGAATTTTTCAAGTTTGTCAACTCATCAAAATAGAAATAGCTATTTTGCAAAAGAAGTATTTGTTTTATTAAGTTGAACATGGCTAGGAGAGAAAAAAAATGTTACTTTCAACTGACACCAAATATGGCAAATTACTCGAAAATATTGCAATGATGAAACAGTTATTAAAATACAAACAAGAAGGAAATTAACACAAATCATAAAAAACCACTACAGGATAATCCATTTTGCAATATGAGATTATATTTTTAACAACAGTGTCTTGTTACATACATATATATATATATATATATATATATATATATATATATATATATATATATATATATATAATAGTAAAGAAAGATTGTCCACGTATGCTTGTTATAATATGTAGATATAATAGGCTGATGAAAGAAATTCAAGAGATTAAAAAACAACAAAATAATAATATTGATACTAAAACTAATATTCTTTATCATATTATTAGTAGCCCTTTTGACCAAATAGAAGCATGATGAGACAGATTTTAAAAATCAGAATTTTCAGACACACCTTTTTCCTTTGTCAATGAGATGAGGTGTAAAAAATAAAGTGGGATTTTCTTTCTTGGGGAATTTGTTCTTTTTTTTTCCATGTGTTAAATTACTGAAGAGATTTGACAGTTTTGGGCTAGTTTGTAATGATTACAGTTGTAGAGGGTTCGTAGAAAGCTTTCTGTACAAACTGTATTCTTTGAGTATGTTGAGCATTATTTGACTATATATATATATATATATATATATATATATATATATATGTGTGTGTGTGTGTGTGTTACAATGAATCATTCATGCAAAAAGTAAATTAGTAAAGTTAATGATATAAAATGGCGAAATCACTTCGCTAACAAAATTTTAAAGATGCGTTAACCTACTGATGTAATGAATATGCATACACCTGGGTTCCCTCTCACAATAATATGATTGGCTGGTGTCAGCCATAAATATATACTGATGTGGAGGTACAAGACGATGCCTATTGGCTATGCCTACAGACTTCACCTATTGCCTACAACTATGACGAGGACCAGTCCATTACGGTTACCTGCTAGATTGTCCTACTCGGTTACAGTAGTCCAAAACCACTTTGCTACTTCGAACAAATATATCC
>OZ010600.1:19023832-19056332 GCA_963932145.1 Acanthosepion lycidas | reverse complement strand
GGGTTGAACCATATGATATTTCTTCTTCTGTTGGCCTTTTTTGTATTCTGTGGTGAGTATGTGAGTGTTTCTGGGAATCCGCTATCTTTTAGGGCTGTTTCATAGTCTTTCTTAGCTTTGTTAAATAGGGATTCATTGGAGGAATTGTCAGAGAGCCTGCGGTTAATCGATTTTGGTATCTGTTTGATTATAGAAGGTGGATGGTTGGAAGATGTGTGTATGTAGAGTGGTTTGTCATTAGGTTTTCTATATGGTTTATGTGTGCCTTCTCTTAGGTTGAAGGTAACATCTAGAAAATCTACTTCGTTTAGGTTAGTTTTTATATCTATGTCGAATCCGTTATTTTTAAAAATCTTTATTATTGCTTTTCTAGTTTTGTCTGTGTTTTGTTTGTTACAGTTTCTTAAGATTATGAGACCATCGTCCCTGTAGAGTCCTGTGTCATTTCTATCTATTATTTTGCTCAGTTCGTTTAGTAAGTAAATGCCTATGATTTCGCATGCTTCTGCACCGTCAAAGCTTCCCATTGTAGTGTCAAATATCCCATCTCTCTTTATCCATGCTTCTTCATTGTGGAATAATAGTGATTTACGGGAGTGCTTAATGATGTTGATTTCGCTTGGTTGTATTATTACTTGTTCCTGAGCTAAGTTGATGGCCTTATCTAGCATACGTTCTGTTATGGATGGGTAAAATTCTTTTATGTCTAATTGTAAGAATTGGCAGTTTTGTTTGTTATTTATGCTGTGGAACCAGTCAATAGTTGTTTTCGTATTTTTCCACTGGTTTACTCCTAATTTCTTCCTAAGTTCAGAATTAATTCTTTCTAGTATTGTTTTACTTATTTTACCTAGTTCACTTTTGGCTGGGTTTATGAGTCTACATGCAGGATTGGTTTTGAAATTTTCTTTATGGTCTTTTAGTGTGATAAAGGCTCCTGCCTTGCTAATACAACTTATTCGGTCATCCAGGTCTAATTTTTGGGCGATTGTTTTAGCTTCCTTATTGATATCGTGTTCTGTTGTTTGGGGTGCCTTTTTGTATGTTTTGGTTATGTTGTTCTTCAGTAATTTATTGTGTGTGGGAGGACTTAGTTTGTATAAATTTCTCGTTTTGTCAGCAGCGATAAATACACTTGCTGAATTGTTTATTTTAGTTATATCTGCTTTTAGTTTTTTTTGGAATGCATCTTGTTTTTTGTGGAATTTTATGTTTCTAACTAGGTCAGTTAAGTCTTTCTCGAAATTGTCTAATTCTTTTTGTTGTGGGGGGCATTTTTTTGTTTTAAAGCCGTATTTTTCCTTAAGTGTGTTGTTATTGTAAAGGTCCCGGTTTAAAAAGTGGACTTTCCATCTCATTCTTTTTAGGAAACTTTCTATTTTTTCAATTAATTTTAGTTTATATATAGGGGGGGATGGGATGGGTATGTTTTTTAGGGAGTAGTCGAGGTTAAATTTTTCCATGTCCATACTGGGTTATAAATGTAGCGAAAGTGCTCTACTGTTTACCAGGAGCTGAATATAAAGAAATATAGTCTTAAGGTGTGCTATATTTATGGAATAAAGTGCTCAATATCAGAGATAGAGCGTGTGTAAATATAAAAGTGAACATAGAAGTCAACACTTAGAGGCGACAGTCTGTTTCATGCTATATGCAATCTTCAAGCCACGTGTGCTGTTATTTTTCTCGGCTATTTATATATATACGGGTTAGTGGTGCATTGTGGGTATTCTATTATGGCGGTTATTTCACCGGAAGTCGTTTATTTATCTATTTAGGTCAAATTATATTGCTTGTTTTTATTTTTGTTTCTTATTTTATTTATTTATTTATTTATTAACGTAGTAAAAATTTGTTTATATCACTTATTTAACAGTTTTGTTTTGGTTTGGGAATTTAATTAAAACTATTTGTTCAGTTTTGGGGTTGATTGTTGTAGTTCATTCTAAGTATTATTTTGGCGGGAACAGTTTTTTAATTGATTATTTTTATTTGGGATTGGTTTGTTTATTTATTTACTTGGATGAATTTAGGTTAATTTATTTTACTTGTATATTTTCTCTTTTCGGTTTTCGATTTAATGGGGACTTCCGGTGAAATAACCGCCATAATAGAATACCCACAATGCACCACTAACCCGTATATATATAAATAGCCGAGAAAAATAACAGCACACGTGGCTTGAAGATTGCATATAGCATGAAACAGACTGTCGCCTCTAAGTGTTGACTTCTATGTTCACTTTTATATTTACACACGCTCTATCTCTGATATTGAGCACTTTATTCCATAAATATAGCACACCTTAAGACTATATTTCTTTATATATATATATATATATATATATATATATATAGATGGTATTAATGTGAGTAAAATTTGTCACTTGTCTGATTGGTATTGCTGTATGCACATATGTATTATGTATCTAAACACACACACATATATATATGTATTATAATATCATTATTTAAAATTTGTAATGAAAAAAATGATTGCATATGCACTGAATCTATCGTAAAAATCCAGAATGGCTATATCCTGGTATTTTATAGATAGCTGAAAGTTTGAATCAGTCCAAAATATTAAGATTAAAGTGAGTGTGCCCACATTACAAACAATTCATGATATTTTCTTCTGTGATGAAGGATGTTTAATGTGAGTTGCTTCTTTTGTATAAGAGATTTAAGTTATTACTTCCACAGTATTTTGGTATTTTTGGTATTTTGCTTCAGACAGTTATCAACAATTTTGATCATAATATACATCTTATTCAAAAATTGGAAAAATACAATAAAAATTAAATAAACAGACCATGTTGGTTGAATTTAACAAAAGTTGTTATATATATATATATATATATATATATATATATATATATATATATATATATATATATATATATATATACCCAAGTATAGGATTGGTTTATACGTAATAAATTTACTTTGTTGTTAAGTTTTTGAATTCTCTTATACTTGTGTTTTGATTGGTCATTCTAGCTTATGTAACAGCATTTTCTCCTTGTGAAGGATCGTTAATTAATTTGAAACTTTTAAAACCATTTATTCTACATTCAACATCATCACTTGATAAGACACCATAGGTGACGAAACAAAAAGGTTATTTTTGTTGTGATTTTATAACATATTTATGTTATAATTTTTAAATAAATAATTATATATATATATATATATATATATATATATATATATATATATATACACACACACTACAGTTCAAAAGTTTGAAACCATCCCCAGAATTAGCATGGGATAAACTTGACAAAAGAGTGAAAAAAATTAAAAAGTGCTCTTAGACTCATTGAAAAAAATGAATGAAATCAATTATCAAACATATACTTTGGGAAACTTTTGCAATGAATGACAGAAATTAGTGCTGCAGTGATCAAGGCTAAAGTGAGAGCAAAATTTAATCATAAATTTTTTTTTGTCATAATAAAGTTTCTAATAAAAATATCATGTCTCACTTATTTTTAACCATTTATAATAATTTTCTCTTATTTAAAGTGCAAAATAACTATTTTGGGGGCAAAAATATCTTATTGATTAAAAGTGCTCAATATTCAGGATAGAGTGCATGTAAATATAAAGGTGGACACTGAGATCAATGCCAAGTGATGATAATTTGTTTCATGATTGAACACGATCTTCAGGCCTGAAAATTGTATTCAAATATAAAACAGATTGTTGTCACATGGTGTTGACTTCAGTGTTCATTTATATACATATATATATATATATATATATATATATATATATATATTTTTTTTTTTTTTTTAAACTATAACTCTGGTGGTGTGGAAAAAAAACGAGATAATACAATTTGTAAATTAAAAAAAATATTGGACAAACTGATATTTAGGGAAAAAAAATTGAGTTAAAAAAGAAAAGAAAACATCCATACTGCATGAAAAAAATCAACCAGCACTGCAATGTCTGGCCAAAAGCAAAAACACTGACAGAGTTACCTAAGTTGAACGTAAAAGTGCTCATTATACTAAGTAGAGCAAGATTAGAATACCTAAAGAGCCAGAACCTATCTACCTTGTTTTCACTTACAGGATCATCAGGATAATTCTGACTCCAAAAATGTGAAACCTAGGTAGATAGGTTCTGGCTGTTTATGTATTATATATATATATATATATATATATATATATATATATATATATATAATACCTAGAGAGTCAGAATCTAACTCATTTTCACTTACAGGATCATCAGGATAATTCTGATTCAGAATTATCCTGATGATCTGGTAGATGAACCTTACATAGATAGGTTCTGGCTCTTTTGATATTATATATATCTATATATATATATCTATATATATATATATATATATATATATATATATATATATATATATATATATTGTAGATATATATGTGTGTGTGTATGTGTGTATTTTATACACTTATCATCAAAAATTATAATTTTTCTGTTGATAATTTTGTAAATCAGACGTTTTTAAAAATTTACTTATATTTATTAAAATTGCTATTTTTATTGTTTAGTATATTTTTGTTTATTTTTTATTTAAGATGTTTGTTCTAATTTGCTATTTTTTTTATCATTTATTAACTCTTAAGTAATTATGTTTTTGGTTTATTGAGATATTTGCAGTTTTACATTTTCATTTTAATTCTTTTATTTTTTTTGATTTAAGTATGTTTTTTTTTCAATTGAGAATTTTTTTTTAAATTAGTGTGCAGTTAGTTATTTGGTATGTTTCTGGCTTTGGGTAGAATTTTTCCATTTTTATTGATTATTGTTTTTATTCTATTGCTTTTAATGTTTTATTGTAATCCTTTGTATTAATTATTTTACATAATTTTTTTTTTAATTTGAAAATTTCATTAAAGCTTAAAAGCTACTGGCTATTAATTTCTATCTATAAAAGAGAAATAATAATTATTATTTGTCCTGTGGATACTTGTCTTTCTGCCTGATATGCCCCCCATTCTAATTTTTTTTAGCAAATATTTCTGAATTTGTTAATTTTGGAAAAGCATGTCAAAAGGAGTTTATTCTAAGTGGTCAGTTTAGCCTCGTTTCTTTTTAATAATATTTGCATTTTGTGTTATAAGAAGCTTGTGAAATAAAAACCAAAAAAAGATTAAAAATAGACTTTAGGGTTGACCCACCAAAAATGATATTCAGAATTAAACTTCTATGTGCTACATCCCTTCAGGACATGGGCAATCATGGCTCTCCAAAACTTTCTAATGCCTTGTGGGCATTAACTGTGTTTCTCCCTTTGCCAGGCCTCCTGCTCCTTGTTCTGCTATCCACACACAAGCTTGTCAGGTAGATGGCTCTCTGCCTTTCCTTATCTCTCTTTCTCACCGTATTTCTCTTTCAGACCCTCCTTCCTCATTATGTGTTCTAGAAACTTCAGCTCTCTCTTTCTAATTCTGAGTATAAATGTTTTTTTTGTTTTTTTTTTGTTGTTGTTGCCATTTTCTTTCATACTTGCTCATTGCTTACTCACTCCATCCATGGAATTCTCAGTATCCTCCTGCATCTCTGTTGTTTCCAGTTTTTTCTTCACCTGGGAGGCGTGTGTCCAGCATTCACTGCCATATAAAAGGATTGATATTACATAGCAAACTAATTTTATAATTTTATAATTAACCCAACAGAGAATAAAATACATTAACCCATGTACCTGTAAATTGCTTTCAGGTGTAAATCATATTGATTTATTACTAATTAATTTTTAACTTGTTTATTTATCCATCTATTTGAATCTTTAATAGGAAGTCTTTTAACAGAGAATAGAAAATGTGATACTGAAATCATAAAGCACATTAGAATAGCAAAAGATGACTTCCAAAATCTAAGCAAGGTATTAAGAAACAGGAAAATTTCATTAGAAACAAGAAAAGAGTGCTAAACTGTTATGTATCAGTCCTCCTATCTGAGAGTGAAACCTGAACAGTTGCCTCACAGTTGAAGAAGAAACTGCAGGCAACAGAGATGTGGTTCTACAGAAGGATGTTGAGAATTTCATGGACTGAACATTTGAGTCACAAGGAACTTTTAAAGAAAATGGAAATGAAAAGGAGCCTTATACTTTGAATGAGAAAGAGTCACTTGAAATTTCTTGGGCATATAATTTGAAAAGAAGAATTGAAGTATTTGATCCTCACAGGACATATGAGCAGAAGGAAACAGTGAGTAACTTACCAACCAAGCTTGAGTAAATGGGTGGCTGAGCAGGGACATGGAGGGATGGTGAAAAGGCAAATCCTTACTAAGAGCTACAAAGGAAGTTGTAGAGATCCATGATCACACACATCCTGAAGGAACACAGCACACAGAAAAAGAATTTGAATCTCCATTATGTATCTGATGTGTAAATGTTAATATTTTTGAAATTCGGCCAACTATAACTAGATCGTTGTTTTGCAGCTGAATATTTGCAATATGTTGGTTTTGAAATCTCAAGCCATCTGAACATTTGTCTTTTGTTTGTTCTTTTAGGAATAATCCTAAAAGAAGATTGCTGCATTCCAGACTTGGTGCTTTTTAAATTTATATATATTCAGTAAATCAATAAATGTTCTAGAGATTTATCTCATTATTTACATTATTCAGACTATTGTCCTCATCTTTGTTGCCATATTTATTACAACGTTTTGGCCGTTGTATGCTCTGGCCTTCTTCAGGTGGTTGACAAAGATGAGGACAATAGTCTGAATAATGTAAATAATGTACATAATACCTCATCTCAAAAATATAGACAGATTTATCTTATTGAGCAACTCCATGGTCAAATGTTCTATAAATCTATTGAAATTACTATCAGATCTCATATTTATACTCCTCAGAGCAAATGCCAATTATAAATTTCAGTTTCTTACCACTTTCATGGTAATCGCTGCGATGAGCTACTGGCGCTGGTTCCCATACTTCATGAATTCAAGTGTCCTATGAGACTGGCATCCCACTCTCACCCTTTCACTGTTGAAACTGTTAAATGTAGCCGTCTCTTCTACTCCAATAGCTTCATATCTTGCACCTCTCGCCTGTGGAACTCCCTTCCCTATTCTTGTTTCCCTGATAGCTATAATCTCCAACTATTCAAATGTAATGTCAATTGACATCTCCTGTTGCCTTGATCTATCCACTATCCTTCTCCTCATCCTTTCCTCTATCATTCCTATCTGCTCTCACTCCAAATCTTCTGTAACCCCTTGCATACTAGTGGCTTCCCGCCTTGCTTGGGGTGAAATGCTTAAACAAAAACAAAACAAAAAAAAACATTAGAATATTAGAATTTCATTAAAAAATGTAACGTCATTAAAATATTTCTTGTATATGGAATGAGAGAGGTATCAAATTAGACACCAAAATACAGGTTTATAGAGCAGTCGTTTTAAACACACTGTTCTATGGCTCAGAATCGTGAAGCCATATAGGTGTCATATCAATTCTACAAAAGTTGTCTCCATGGCTAAACTTTTGATAACAGAGTTGCCCAGTGATGATCTTCTTGCAAAATGCAACATTGGTGGAATTGAGACTTTCCTGATGCAGTCACAACTTTGCTGGGCTGGTCACATTGCAAAGATGAGTAACAACAGAATAACTAAGGTCCTCATGTATAGCCAGCTTGAGAGGGAACAAAGGGCTGTTAGATGGCCATGGCTCAGGTATAAAGACCTTTCAGCTGTCAATGTACCTCAAACTAACTTCGAGTGAGGCCAGAAATAACCAGAGATATTTGTGGCAGAGTGGTATCAGAAATTTTGAAATTAATTGTATTGACTAAGGGATGAAAGGTAACGACGAAAAGCATCAACAATATTCCTGTGCTATATACCAATATTCTCACTGTTGCACAATATGTGGACCATTACTTCAATAATGAGTGAATGTGTATTAAGGCAAATAGAACCTCACTTAACTTTGAAGCTCTCCATAGCCAAGGGGTCAAAGCATGCTGGATCAGATGAAGGGTTCTCTTACAAAGTGGGTGCATGTTTGAAACCTGCTGGCTAGTACATTTTCTTAAGTTTTCTTGAGAAATAAACACTGTTTAAAAAATAGACCATCTACTTATATCCACCAAAAATAATGCTTGAAGTAACATACATACATATATATATATATATATATATATATATTGTTATTACTAAAAACATTATATTTAGTGGAGATACATGTTTGAATTGTCATCTCTGTTTCATTTTTTAAGCAGTTTAATTGATGTCTACTGGTTTGAGCAATTAAAAGTCTTGATAATGAATATGTTCTAGGGAGGTATCACACCTGCATTCCCTTTATATTAGGAAAATTATCTTTAAGAGAGGTGGGATTTTGACCACTCTAGTTAGTAATGGCAGATTTTTAAAAATCCATTAATTCCTTAGAAATTGCTTCTACCTGTCTCTCTCCCTCCGATATAATATATGTAAAAGTTTCATTAAAAATGCCTGACAAGGTACTGCAGATAAGTTTTTATTTAATTTTTCTTGTGTTCTTATAATTTCCTCCTTTTCTGGACATAAATTATCTGATATATCTGACTTCTTTCAGCTATACTTTTAACCATTATCAAGGATGGATTTATTTTTACATTTAAAATAAAAATATCATCTGTATAGTGGACATATATTTTGGGTTTAGTAATTTTTTTAAATATCTTGTTAAAAAGTTACTAAATCCAAAATATGTCCACTATCTAGTTGGTATTTTTATTTTAGCTAAAAACAAAACCAAAATTGATAATCTCAAAAACTACATATGAAAAAATTCTGTCTTTAACTTTACCTATGAACTTAGTCAAAAAAATAAACTCTCATTCTTGGATGTCCTTGTGAAGTCTAATACATTCACTACTTCATTAAACAAAAAACCCACAAGTGGAAATTCTTGCCACCCTAATTTTACTAGTCAATGTCTACTTAGACATAAAATAGGTGTTATAAAAAATTTTTCTCATAAGAACACATGAGAATTCATCATCTCATCTACTTTTCTTTAAAGAACTTAACTACATAAAATAAAAATGCTAGTCAATAACAGTTTTTCGAATTACCTCATAGATCACAATATTAGACTTTTTCTTTCTAAGATAACCAATAGCAACAATGAACATACAGATCAAAATGAATAACATTAACCTTTTCTATAAAAATCAAATGCATGGTAACTATAAGCGGGATGAACTCCTTTAGAAACATTATAAAGAAAAATACAACACCAGTCAACAAAAACAAGAAAAAATTAAATTAATTATCTATTATAAAAAATTTAAACTGCAAACCTCATCATCAATAACAATAATTCACCTGCAAGATCCAAAATACAGAAAACAAATATTATTTATGAATTCACATGTCCCTTAAGGAACTGTATTCCTGATCAAACCAAATTCATGAATAATTCTGTTGGATATACTACAACATGTCTAACAAGAATACTCATGTTACATTTCTTTGACCATAGCTCAATTAGGTCTCATTTAAATATGCATGGAGAGCTACCAAACTCCATCAGCAACATCCTCATTGATAATACAAATATAATAGCCTTATCCACATGTAAAAAAATGTTAAAAATAAAGGATGCATTATTAATAAAAAAGAAAAGGCCAACATTCAATAACATCAACTATGAACACAGCCACAATGTGCTGATCATATTTGAAAAATAAAACATTCTTATTGTTGTAACTTAGGGAAGGTTACTGAATAGAATAAGCAAATGTTGGTAATGAACAATAATACTTAGGACACAAACAACACATATAAGATTCACCAGTGGCACGTAGAAGTAGTCAACTGCTGGAAGTTAGTCAAGTGAATTCCACAATGAATCTCCAACTGCAGACCAACATACAGTATTTACTACTGTATTTATGTGAATGGGGACATACCCATTATTGTTTGTAGGTATACTACAACACTTATACTTCTAGATGTATAAAAAGTTCATCCATTCAGTTAAAAGTAAAAATAATATAATCCTTGATAATGGCTAAAAGTATAGACAAAGAGGCTCAGACATACAGAACATTTGGACAATTTCTATATGATTTATGTCCAGAAAAGAAGAAAATTATACGAACACAAGAAAAATTTTAAAAAACTTAACCACAGTTCCTTGTCAGTTGTTTTAAATGAATCTTATATAAAAGTGTGATTGCTGCCTAAATATCAAATTATTAAATATATATATATATATATATATATATATATATATATATATATATATATATATATATATGTCTGCAATGTCTAACTGCTAGCTTGAAGATGGTTACCTTTTTAGTTAGTTACTTTAACACTAAGTTCCACACATGCCATACTAATTATCCACCAAAAACTCTTGCTTATTTCTATTTTTATCCCTTATATTAATTTTTATATTTACAATTTATTTTTATGTCTGAATATTTTGGCTCATTTTCTTTCTACCCAGCTACATTAATTCCAATGCAGAGTTATCAAGAATCCCAACATTAAACAATTAAAGAAAATAAAAATGGAAACAGAGGCGGGATAAAATATGCAAATGACCATAATCCTCTTTTGCCCCTTCTTCATCCTACTACTCTCCTCTTTGTAACTCTCCTTTTGTTTTCTTTATTCTTCCTCCTCCACCTACCAACTGGTTGATAATCACTTTTCACGTGCAGTCTACCAATCAAGATGCAGTATTGTTGAACTAAACAAGAAAACACAACTTGTAGCACCAATAAAGAAATTTTGATAATAGAATTTGCAGCTTCTGAAAAACACTCAATTTAAAAATATTTGCAAGTCAAACAATCATTTTATAACCAAACGATGCAATTCTTTCTTTCCTATCATTTTTCTTCTTTTTTTCCCCTTTTCATCATTTTTTGTACGTTTTTTATTTATTTTTTTTTTTTTTGCTTCTTCTTCATTTCAGTAATTTCTTACTTTTTATTTTCATTTTTAAACTTCTTTGCTTTGAGGGATTTTTTTTTTTTACTAATTCTTTTCTTTTATTCTTTCTTTCTTCTCCTTCATCCTTTTTTTCATTGTATTTCTTCATCTTTCTTTTGTTTATTTCTTCATCTCTATTTTTCTTTCTTTTATTCCTTCCATTTCTTTTTTTGCTATTCCTCTTTATTTCAGGTCTCATCTGTCACTTTATTTTGTTCCTCTTTCTTTTTAATGTTTTCTTTCTTCTTTCATTTCTTATTCTCTCTTTTTCTTATTTCTCATTTCTCACCGTCTTTTGTTTTCCTTGTTCAATTTTCTTAATCTTTCCTTTATAGCAACTCTTGTTCTCTTTATTTTCATATTTCTATTCTTTTTTTCGTTTTCTTCAAACCTCCATGTTTTCATGTTCATTTTCCCCAAGACTTTTTAATTCTTTTTTTGATATTTCTGAATTTCATAATCATTTTTGTTATTATTATTATTATTAATATTATTATTATTATTATTATCTTTCCTTGATATTCTATTTGCATCCACAGAGTAAAATTGAAAGTGAAAGTGCTTTGCATTCCACCTATTTTATGAATTCAGGACACAAGACTGGCTGGAGACAAACTTTGCACAGGTCATATCTCCAACCAGGGCACATTTCGTTATAACTTGGATTTGCCACATATTTCTTTAGTGCATTACTATGACTATGAGATTGCAGCACACGATATGCAAATCAAAGAATATTTTTACGTTGCGCCAAAAACCAAAAAAAAAATTATTCCTGAAATGAACACTTAAGCACATAATCTTAAAAGGAGGTAGTTCTTAAAGTTTTCCACAACTCAAGGAAAATTTTACCATTTCCTTTATTTTGCATTTTTTTCTTTTTTTTTTAAATCAACATAACAATTCACAGTGATTTAAGACAATTTTCTTTTCTTTTTTTTCAACTTTGCAAATGACATTTAAGAAAACTGTCAGCCCTGAACCTTTTGACAATTCTTTCTTTTCTCTTTTCCTTCCTTAAGGGAATCATGGGGGAGAAGAGGGATGCCAAAAGACAGCTTTTGATTTGAAATAATCTATGAAAAAAAATGCTATCAGCCATCATCTTGCACAAGTCTTTTGAATTTAGTTAACTTGATAGTTGTTTTAAATTCAAAATTCTAAGTTGTCTGAGTCTGGAAAAGCAGATTTTTATTCAGGTTATCAAGGTGTTGGCTTGGACTGTAAATTTGATCAGGATTTTAAGTTCAGGCCCATTTGAAAGCTGCTTCTTTGAAATCAGTTTAGATTGTTGCAAAATTGATTTACTTTCAATTGAAGATACTTGATGATCACAAAACAGAAATTAAGTACAAATTTAACACTTTTGCTACTGTAAACATATTTATACACCTTCACAAAACTTACATTGCCTGCTGTTGATATATATATACATTTCCTAGATGTACTTATACATCTTTACAAAATTTACATTGCCTGCTGTTGACATATATATATGACTGCAAGATACATTTATACATCTTTACTAAACTTAGTTTGCTTGTTGTTGACATACATATATGATTTCAAGATACATTTATACATCTTTACAAAACTCACATTGCTTAATGTCAAAATATATATATATATATATATATATATATATATATATATACACACACTTTCAAAACATATATACGATTTCAAGATGTACTTGTGCATCTTTATGAAACTTACATTGTCTGCTTTCAATATATGTACAGTGCAACCCGGATATAAGAGAGTTGTCGGGATTGGAGAAGAAGTCTCTGATATCCGGGTTTCTCTTATATCCGGTTTTGGTTTATTTTGTTTAGGTAAGTATGGCTCTAATTTGGGACCAGAGAAAATCTCTCTTATATCCGGGTTTCACTGTATAAAGATACAATTTCAAGATGTATTTATCCACTTTTATGGGCTTATGGCCATACCACATTGAAACATGAGTTTCTTTATGATCACCAAAATTAAGCAATGTCAAAGACTAGTCAGTAACTAGATCAGTAACTGCTTTGGAATACCAGGTGCTATAAGCTTGGATGTACAGGTGATGTAAGGGATAGTGGCATGGATTTGTTAATCAGGAGTCCAAATTCTGATTTTAGTTGGCTTTGTTATATTCACTTGCATGCGGGTATCCTTGCAGAGGTATGAGTCCACCTCTTCTTTCCCCAGCTATGGGTTAATTAGTAAAACTTGTATCACTAAATCATTATTATCTCTCTCTCTCTCCACAAAAACATTTTTACAATCTAAAAATATTTTCTCAGTTTAAATAACTTGCAAAGGGTTGATAAGCCATAAAAAACAAATCAATCAATCAATATACATCTTTACGAAACTTACATTACATTTCAAGATGTACTTATGTCTTTACATTACTACCATTGCTTGCTATCACCATATCTCACTCTCTCTCTCTCTCTCTCTCTATATATATATATATATATATATATATATATATATATACACACACACACACACACATACATTTTGAAGACACCATGAAATGGGTCCTAGTGTTTATGTTATAATTAAACTTGCTCTTAGTGGTATTTATATACAAGTATGGACATTTAAAGCATCTCCAGAACATTATACTGAATGGATGCTTGACAGTACTTACTGCTAAATTCAAAGAGCTTTCAAAGCTTCTTCTTCAGATTTTAGATTGCTTATCCTTTGAATTTAGCTCAACTTTTGTTTCATCAGAGAAGAGAACATTTAGTAAAAAAAATCAGGTGTGTCACTTTTATCGAACAGCACTGTATATATATATATATATATATATATACACACACACACTCTCTCTCTCTTTCAGGGAAGAAATGTCCCTTTCATTTAATTGTGAAACTAAAAGGAAGGAAGAAAGAAAGAAAGAAAGAAAGAAAGAAAGTAAGAAAAGTCCTTGATTTTTGTTAGGAGAAAATTTGAGTCATTTAAAATAATAACAAAATATTTTAAATACTTAAATATTTAACCAGTTTTCTCCATTTTGAATTTGAAACTGATATTTCTTTTGTTAAATCAATTTGCTTGAAGAATGATCCTGAAAACAGGCATCATTTTTTAAAAGAAATAATCAAACAAGATCTCATCTAATACTTTGAAATAAATTTTAAAAACATAAATTTATATTTTGTAGATTTGCTAAAATGCCATGCATAGATTAATCATTTATATTTTATGGAAAGATTTTGTTCTTTTTCAAATCCTTTTTTCTTTCTTTCTATTTTTCCTTTTTTCATTTTATTCTGAACATTTTCTTTCTTTAATGGTTTTTTCAATTTCTTTCTTTCGTTTCATCTTGTATCTTTTCATTCCCAAAATTTCCTTTGTTTCTTATTTTTTCATCTCATTCTTTATTTTTCCTTTACCAATTCCTTAATTTTCTTCTGTTTACATTTCAGTTTATCTTCCTTTCTCTCCAAATAATCTTTTCTTATTTCTATTTCCTTCAGATTACCATTTTCTTCTCACTGTTTATTCTTAATCATCTCATAATTTAGAATTCTTTAAAAATGTCGTATTTTGAATACATTAATAAATACAAGCTGGAAAGCAAGTTTTTATACACTTCAATACTAAGAAATCTAAATTTAACCATTAAATCAAAGAAACAATTCTCCTTCAGACTCATGTCCTGGTTTTCTTCAAATATTAAACACCAAGAGTATTATTCAGTTTATAGAAGTTTAGTTAAGTAACTGAAAAAGATCTTTAATAATTCATTTATGCCTCAAATGTATTGATCAGTTATGACACATTTAATAAAGGAGTTAAGAAAATTGAACATAAAATAGGCTGCACTTGTGGTAGTTTTGTCCAACACCATAAGATGCTACAGAACCAAAACATTAAACTCGAGTTATGTTCGTTAATAGCTTTGTTGGATCTTCAGAAGTGTTTAAACTCTCAGCTGCATACAACCATTTTTTGCGTGAATGATTAAAAATAGATTCAAATAAAGAAACCCTGTGACTTTTGAAAAAAACTGTCCTTTGTCAGATCTTGCAGACTGGCCATACAATAACCAAAAGACAAAAACATATCACTTGAAGATTTTCAACATCAGCAACAACTATAATAGAAAGCAAATGTAACTCTAAGAGAAAATAATGACATAATCATAATGTTGGCTTTCCACAATAACATAAACAAAAGATTAGGAAGGAAATACCCATCAATACTAGAAAGAATGATAACACTTAATGTACTTAAGAAGCCTATTTTCCTGAAAGTCTATTTTAAGAAATAAGATTTTATAAATTTCAACCAATAGTAATGCTACTGTTCGGTCAGTGAAAGCCAAATGTTTTTTTATAAGAGAATGACCAATACCATTACTATTTTTGTATTTGTATAAAATAGACTAAAAGAAATAAGGTGTAAGATATACAGTTAAAACAAATAACTTCATAAACCTCATTTTTAATTTTAAATCACATTTATTATCAGAATTGATGACAAATTCATTGAATTTTCCTTTTGGGGAAGCCATTAAATTTCAGGCGTATCTGTATCTTGTGTTATTTGCAAGAACAAACTTAAAACAAAAACTTAGACACAAATAAGTATCACAACTGTCAGCCATTACATTAAGATTATAATTATAATATCTGAAATCTGCAAAATGTATGTTTTAATATTGTATAATTTAAATGTTTTATAAATTTATAAAGAAACCTTAAAATGTGATAAAGGTGTTAGCTATTTCCACATGGCATGCCTCAGTAGAGACATTAGCTGCAATGTATTCACCCCTTGTTCTATACTAAGAATTCAAATCAGACACTTAAATTTCATGAAAATACTTTGTATTCTGTCATTGTACAATATTTTGCATTCTATGTCTTATTAGTACAATATAATCTTTCAAATAATTATACAAATAATTATTATTATATTGCCAACAAGGGTTTCTTCACCAAATACTAAGTTATGTTTTGCTATGGGGTGAAATACTTATTTTTTCAATAAGAAAGAAATACAAAATGTTCAAAAATTAATATAATGTGATTTTCTAGATGTTTTTTATATTCTATCCCTCATTTTCAAGACAGACCTACCCTGGAAATTATCAACTGTTCCCATTTTTGTAAGGTGTCAAACTCAGAAAATCAGCAGAGAATGAAATACTTATTTTCTCCACTGTAATTCTGTTAAAGATTCTGCCAGATTCTACTTACTTTCACTTCCAAATTGATGAGACATTTTTTTTTACAATAATGTTCACTCAATATAATGTCCAAAAGCTTAGCAATAAAGGTTAGAACTGGTGAAACTATGTATTGTAGTTCGTCTGAACACTTTCCATAGAAATAGCAATAGAGCAGTGAGTGGCTTGCAATGTTTTGTCTGTGGGAAAGGAGTTGTAGGGTGGAAAATAATTCAGCTGTACTCCATTTTCAGCCTGATCAGGCTTTTGTAATGCAAGAGGAGTCAGGTACATACTTGAGCAGTGCGGAGAACTGACCATTTTTTCCAACATGTTTCATAATAGATCATATGTATGAGTTCCACTTGAGTCCAAATTGTGCTTAACTCTCAATCAGTGCTCAAGGAATGGGATGTCTCTGAGAGAACTCACATTCATCATTGTAAGTCAAGACACGTAGACTCTGCTGTCATCTTAACCATATCAACCCTTAAGAAATTTAAATTGTTAAATTCCTTTTTTTTACAGTAAAGCTCACCCTGTACAAGGCACGGAGTCCACTCACAGTAGTTACATTAAGAGAGGGTTTATACAGATTGAAGGGGGAGATAATGGTTAACCCTAGACTTGAATAGGTTAAGATTGTAGAGATTGGAGAAACATCTTCTTGGGAGAGCAGTGGTTCATGAGAAGAAGCTGTTCAAATGGAACTGACTTCTCACCAGTGGAATACAGTGGGAATGTGGGTGGTCTGCTACAGTTTTAGTGGCATAGCAGGTCCTGGCTGTGAAGTTTGGACCTGGTGGAAGCAAGGAATGTAGTTTGTCCAAGCACTTTCCATGGAAGTAATGACAAAGCAGCACATCCGACCTGTGAGAGAAAACTTTTTATTTTACAGACTTTTCTTTATGTTTCTCATGCTAATTTATGTTCATTTATTTGTTGTTTTAACAATTATAAAACTCATGGCTTTTCAAAAGAACAGTTTACTGCATTTGCTGTCATGTCAGACATGTTTTAGAAAGATGTTTTTTTAGACAATTGCTTCATGAAAAATCATCTTGCCATTGTACATCCAAATCCCTCAATGTTGTGTGCTCTCTTATCAATAATAAGATAATAATATCCATACATGAATACAGTGGAATATATGGATACTTAAATTGAAAAAAATAATTATAAAAATGAAGGATTCTCTTAGTCTAGCAAATAGAGTAATCCTCAAAGATCATTATTTTCTCAGATCATTGATTCACACAAAATCTATTACCCATCTCTCATTTCCTTTATTGACACATACTGGAATATACCAAATGCACCCCTGTCGAAGAGTAAGGCACCTCCTCCAAAAGGGCTTGTGAGAAAATTAAATAAAATCGATAAATAAAATAATAATAATGAATAATGATAAAAAAAAAAATTTTCCCATGATGCCAAGAGTAAAGGAACTGGAAATATGATTATTCAACTTGGCTTCATAAAGCACCAGTAGATGGTGCTGTTGAAGTCTATAAAAAGACAAACATTTTCCTGCCTTACTCTGTGTCTACCCCTTACTCCAAGATGTAGTACTATGTGGTGATTATGTTTCTGCAGGGAACATTACTTTCCTTGGTCCATTGTCTACTGGCTCTCTCTTTCAATTTTCCAACTCCTAACATTTCCACGTGGCTTCCAAAACCTCTCTGTATGGAATGGGTCAAGCTTTTTCTTTGGTTGTTCCAACTCTGCACAAAGCTGACTTGAGCTCAACCATTAATACAATGCTTATACTTACTGGACCAAAAAGAAAACTGACATACTCAAGAGACATTAAGAATTTTGTTTCTCTACAAAAAGAATAAACAGCCCATGGTAGAAACCTCAAATTTTTGTATACTTCTTCTTTGATAATTAACTACATCCAGTAGCAAGGCTGCTAATCAGAAGATTGAGGTTAATAGGTTTTAAAGAGCATGGAAGCATCTCTTAATTGCTGTTTTTCCCAGGTCCACTCTTACCTGGGGTGATAATACCTCTTAGGGTCCCAACTATAGGAAAATAGTGAACATTTAAACAAAAACAACACTATGAAAGTGTAAGAATACATTTTTGTAGTAAAAATACCAGCAGTACATTTTATAGCCATATGACCAGCAATACATTTTATCTGTAGTTGAAGCCATAAAATTATGTTCAAAATATTTCAATTCCGGCATTAAATAACCCATAGAGGTTGATATACAGCTAAACAAAATCAACCACATGTCTTTGTTTACATGGGAACATGTAAGCAAAGACATGTGGTTGATTTTGCTAAAACACACAAACACTCAACCTAATAAATTACATAGGTTCACCTGTTGACTGTGGGTAGTGATCTGAATTAACTGATAACAGCATATTGGACCATTCTGACCTAATCCTAAAGACTGAGTGGACATGTGAACTGCAACACTCCACTTTGGACCTTACTTGAGCTAGGCAGGTAGTCAGAGAGGCCAAAATTGATCAATTGGCTGGCCACACCAAGCCCTAACACCTACAAACATATTTTAAATTACTCGGTTATTACTAAATCAAATTATGAATTCATTATAATTTTATCCTATTTTTTTTAATGCCATCTTCATTCTTGATTTTTTCCTTTTCTTGATGATATAGACAATCTTTATTATCTGTGAATTGCCATCATTTCTTGGGAAAGATACTGTAAGGGCTTCCTGATACCTTCACAGTTTGAAGTTCAGAGCATTCTTTTTATTTCTTTTTCTTCAATATCAGTGAATTTCCCTGACTTCTTGGAAATGATAATGGAATGATTTCCTGTTGACTTCTCCACAATTTAGAATTCAGTTTTCCCTTTCTTCTGGACATAGGCAATCATGGCTCTCCACAGATTCCTTTTCCTTCATTATCTGTGAATTGCCATGACTTCTTGAGAAAGATAGTGGTGTAGTTTCCTACTGCTTTCTCTGCAGTTTTGAATTCAGAGTAGTTCTTCATCTAGACTGGTTGCCATCAATAACTAGAGACCCCAGTCTGCTCTTCTATTTAACCCACAGTTTAAGGGAGAAGAGAGGAATTTATGCTTCTCCCAAGGTTATCAGTGTGACATGAATGTAGTAGATTCACTAGTAATTTGAACTCAATTGACTGATTCCACTTCTTGTATCAAATAAGAGTTGACATGTTATATAATCAGTCAACCAGATAATGATCTCAAACCATGTACATTTTTAAATATTGTCTTTTCATGTTTTTTAATGTTAATGTGTTTATGTATATTTTCATATGTTTAGGTATATTTAAATTATTTTTTCTTAATATGTTTAGATATATTTTCCCGTTTACATATATTTGTCATTTCTTCTTCACATGAATAGGTCATGTGTTTAGGTATATTAAATTATTTTTTCTCCATATATTTATATATATTTTTATGTATTGAGATATTTTTAATTTTTTTCTTCATGTGTTTAGGTATATTTAAATTATTTTTTCTTTACATCTTTAACTATATTTTCATATGTTCAGATATATTTAAATATTTTTTCATATGATTAGGTATATTTTTTCTTAATATGTTTAGGTATATTTTCTTGTCTTGAGGTAAATTAAAATTTTTCCTTCATGTGTTTAGGTATATTTAAACTACTTTTTCTTCATAGTGCTTAATGATATTTTCGTGTTTAGATAGATTTAAATTGTTTTTTTCTTCACATGTTTAGGTATATTTAAATTAGCATAAATTTGTCTGTAAACATGAAAACACGTTATTGATGCTGTTCACTCTGAAAGAAAAATGTCAGATTGAAAACTGATTTGCATCTGCACTAAGTATACAAATGTATCTTTTCTCAACGCTGTCCAGCCAAATTGTATCTTTCTTTTGTTTTTTTCATATATTGAGATATATTTAAATTTATAGGCTTTTTGTAATAAATTTATAGGATTTGTGCCATAATAAATTTATTCCCTGCTACTTCTCTTCCACATTTTAAGAAAACGTTCTTTTTGTCAGTTTTCTTTTTTTGTTTCCAGCTTTTTCCCCTTATTCCTTTTTGCAGCAACCATTGAATTATATTTTACTTTGCATTTTCATGTTAAATATTCACCCCAAATACTCATACATGCTCACCATTTTCTTACAACAAAGCTTATTAAAAATAATGCATTGATTTTAATCCTTTTTCAACCTGAAGGAAATCTTCCAACAATTTTTCAATTACATATAACCAGATAAAACTTTCTCAATATTTAATCTTTTCATAATTACATACAGACACATGTTGGGCTTCAAAAAATCTCCTCACAAATGAAGAAACTTGAAGCAACAGAAATGTGGTCCAACAAAAAGATGCTGAGAGTACCATGAACTGAACATGTGAACAATGAGGAAGTTTTAAAGAAAATGAAAACAAAAAGGAGACTTATAATCTGGAACAGATAGTTGAAATTTCTAGGGTGCATAATGAGGAAAGAGGCCTAAGAAAATTTGACACACATATTGAAGTCCAGAGAAACAGTGGAAAGTAACACATAACCTAACTTACAAATTGGTGTTAATGGTTGGCAGGACACAGATTAGGAGAGATAGAACAAAGACAAATTTACTAAGAGCTACAAAAGAGAGGAAATTGTGGAGAACTATGATCACCTATACCCTGAAGGGATATGGCAAATAGAAGAATAAATAAAATTTTTAATAATATCCTTAAGTCTGCAATTGGAAAGATTATTACTTCAGTTAAAATAACATTCAGAAAATTTTGTTACTCCTATTTTGTTAATACAATTTTAAGATTCAAATAGTCAGGAGCAATGCATGAGACACACTTGGGTGATCATATCTGATGACTGACTAGGCAGAAGAATTCCTGCAGTAAGCTGCCATTTCTTTCTGTGATAGACTGGTTACCACCTAAAACTATAGGGCCAAGTCTGTCCTACCATTCAACCCATAGCTAGGGGGGTCGTGAAGAGATGGATTCGTGCCTTTCCCAAGGCTAGGTGGAATATCAATGCCAGCATGACATTGGTTGTGAAAACTGGGTAATTTTTATTCATGTACTCTGGCTCCCCACTTTAAACTGGCCTTGTGCCATCTCCCATCACTATCAGGGGATGAGTAAATACCAAGTGCAGTATTTTTTCTCATCTCTAAAAATAATATTTGCCATTTCCTTATAAGGAAAGATTCAGCATTCATTGATTAAACAGTCAGTGCAATTTTGGGTTGAAATTCATAAAATCTCTCTCTTAAAACAAATTTTCAGGAAAATAACTTCTTCAAGTCGACTAACTCTTATCGTTCTTTCCACTATTGGTGGAGGCTTTCTTCCTAACCATAAGAATACATGTTTGCTTATATTAGAGAGAGAGAAATAGGAAGAAAGAAACAGAAATGTCTGTGAGTAATTGGATGACAAAATGGAAAACGTCCTTTGTGACACACTGTCCTTTAAACAGGTTTCTTCTAACTAAATAATGATTTTTATTGATCTGATCATATTTTTTTTAAATCAGTTCACCCCGAAGCAAGGCAATAATGCCACTAAGATGCAAGGGGGTACTGGGAGTGAAAGAGAATGAAAAGACTTTAGAAAGAACTGGAAACCAAATCCTAAACAGGAAAGAAGAGATAAACTTTTAATCCTTTTCAAAATACTGAGGAGGAGTGTGAACCAGATGATAGGTGAACATATCTACTTCTATTAATAAATATTAGTATATATGGAATAAGCTGTCACCCCCATGGGTGACTACATTATAGGTAGTAACTGCCTATAAGTATCTGTAAGTCAATCGACTACAGAGACTAGCTGGGATCTGTTGAGTATGACGCAGACTTACACAAGAATTAACGACCTTCCAATAGTAGCACTCACTACTGGATTGACTTGCGATGACCTTGTGCATAACTGTTACCTTTATTCTTATTGTACTGGTTTTTTACAAGAAACCTTGACTTATTTCATCCACCTTGTTTTTCAAGTATATATTCCTATTAGCACGGAATATAACAATATGGATAAAGAATGGAATTGTATTCATATTTCATTCCCACCCCTTACATATATAAAAATCCACCAATGAAAACATTATTTAGCCTGAAGAAGTCCTTGTAAAGTATTTTTTACCATTTTGTCATTCAATTACCCACTATTTGTCCAATAAATAAAATTTATATATTGTATTTTCACATGTTAATTTGTGTTTATAAAATATAGATTAAGATAAAATATAGATAAATATAGATATTAAGTGCGTGAAAAAGTTCCCAGCACTCTCTTTTATGAAAAACTCAATACTGAATCCAAAGTAGAAAACAATTTTTTTTAAATGCTGAAAACTTTTGCATACACTGGCACCATCACACCCTGTATTAACATGGGAAAATCATCGCCATTTTATATTTTTAATTTCACACATGCATGTTGTTTGTTTCTGAGTTTGTCGACTGCATAGTATAGTTTGGTTAGTTGTACATCATCTGAGAAAAAAAGCATCATGATACAATTCACTCCACCAAAAATTTGGAAACAGCATGCTGTACTTCTTGGAATTTGTGCTGGAAACTCCAATACAAACATTTTAGAGTGTTTGGGTATCAATCTGAGAACAATGCAGATGATTCAGAAAAAATTTGGATGAATCTAATGGTGTTTCGAATGATCACAAGTGATGGCAACATTATGCCTCCATTCATCTTCTCACAGGGCCTCAGACTCAATACGGAGATCTGTCTCAAGTAGCTTAAGTTAAGAGGGAGGCTGCTGGAAGACCCTATGTCTGGCAACAAGACTCTGCACCATGCCAAACAGGCAGGAGAATGCAGCCATGGCTGTCAGACAATTTCTGCAACCATATCACTCCTTACATCTGGCCACCTAACTCCCCAAACTGCAACCCCCTTGATTATTATGTGTGGGGTGCAGCTGAGTAAAAGACCAACAAAACTCCTCGTCATATCAAAGATGAACTAAAGGCAAGGATTATGGCAGCATTCACCAACTTAAACAAGGAGACCATCCAGAAGAGTTGCAGGAGATTCTGAAGTTGCCTGGAGGCCATGTTTGAAGCCAATGGTGATTTTATGGAATAAATTTACTCTTTAGTATTTCAAGAAATTTCTGTGTAATTTTGGTAAATATATCTGTTAAAATGAAATGTCAGCATTATTTTTATTTTTGCATAATTTAGATGACAATTTATCCATCGCACACTGTACCCAGGTATGCGTATAGGCAGATAAAAGTGGGATAGCTATTTGTGTGTTGATATTTACTTCCTGTTTACAATAGCAATTTTCCAAGTGTAGCTTAGATGTGGCACAAGGCCGAAAGTATGGGGAACTCAGTGAAGATTGAACTCACTACTCATTCATAATTGCTTTAGCAAGACATGCTTGCTAACCCTTACACTGCCTCGGGGTGCTCCTTCCTGTTTACAATATAGAGTCAAAGATGAACTAATATTCCCAAGAAAGCAGCTCTACTCAGTTTGCTTATTTATAAGCAATAACAAAGGATAGTCTGATATTTGAATTTATAAAATATCTTAGTGAATCTTATACAGTTGAGGATCACCTTTGGGCAATGTGCAATCTATGTCAGTCTTTCTGCGGCATTGATGAAATACAGAAAAATAATCAGATAATAAATTAACCAATTGGTATCACTTAAAAAAAAATAGGTGTGTAAATGTTTGCCTTATAACGGTTGCCCCAAGGGTAAAAATGAAGGTGCAGATGGATAGATGGAAAGGAAAAGAAGATGAAAAATTGAAGGAAAATGAAGAGACGTTTGGAAAGAAAAAATAAGGAGGAAAGATTTTAAGAGGAAAGCATGAAGAAAATAAAAATTTTGGACAGTTATGTTTATTAATATTTTTTTTGTTTTTTAAATGAAGTAAATAAATTTGGTAAAAATAAAGTATTTCTCATATTTTTCCAGTTCTGATTTACGAGGTTGAGTCATATATATAATTTACAATTTCGGAATCAATTGTAATGATGAATCAACCTAATCACTAATTACACATAGCGATTAGTTTTTGCATTTTAATGGCAGCATACACAGTGGATTAAAGGAAAAATGTTGTTCTCCTCCATGACAACACAAGGCTGCGTATAGCAAGAATAATGCAGGAAAAAGTTTTGGAACTCAGTTGGTCTTTTCTACTCTACTTGCCATATTCATTTGACATTCACCAGCTGATTAGCTTTTTATCTAATGAAAACCAGATTAAAGAGTTTTTCAAATACTTTTTCACATCAAAACCTGAGAGATTTTACTCAAAAGGAATCAAAGATTTGTTTTCATTTGATTTTGTTTTTTATGATTTATCAGCCTTTTGTAGGTTATTTAAAGCCAGAACATAGTTCAGATTTTATACAGATAGTATTTGTATCTGATAACTTTCTCTATTGAATAACATGATTTGCTTCCCGTATCTGTTATAGTTCCCATGGAAATAAATAGAAGGCATTACTTTTGGAGTGTCCACTTGTGTTTATATGAATTTCATCAGATTATTTCTATATCAGTAATATACCTTACTAGATAATATGCCATTATTGCTGCCATGTAGACTCTTGTTCATCACTTGTAAAAATGCATGGCCAATGGTCATGATTATGTGGAAAAACAGTGTTTTGCAGCTGAAAACTTGTTCGAACCAATGATGTTAATGTGCTCCCTATATCTGTTGTAGTTCCCATAGAAATAAATAACAGGCATTACTTTTGGAACTTCTCTTGTACATGTACAATGTAATAACTGATATTCCCTACAGCAAATATACTAATGGTGTTATTGTGTTGTTTTTTTTTCTAAGTTTCTTTCAAAATGTTAAAATCAGTTGAAAAAATATAAAGAGGAATTAATCCCTATTACATTGTACATACTTCTCACAGAAATTTCCATCCATATAAGGTAATTTTCACTGTTTCTGAGATAAAATCCCTGATTGTTGGGTGCTGTGCAAGCAGATAAGTTTAGCCAGAGGCAGAAAATGACCTCTGAGCATTTGGTAATGCTTGTCATTGTAGTTTGTCTCTGCTCAAGAAAGATGAAGGCAAGAAAACAGGATTAAAACCAAATTCAATTCTTTTTTAAAAATAGTGAAAATAAAAATTTAAAAAAAATGGAGGTATGAAGTCCATTATAATCCTTTTGCCTGAACTTTCAAACCTAAATTTAAAAAATGAAAAAAGAGGAGAAAGCAAATGTGTTTGGAACTTTTTAGAGGCTTTTTTTTTTTAAATTTCTTTCACAAATTTAATGACGTTTTTTATATTCCTTTTTAAATGGAAAGTTGTTTTTATTCTTCTGACATGTTTTTATTTTTCTGAAATTTTATCTCTTGGTATGTGTTTTATTTGCTATGTATTTTATTTAAAAGAGACATGTAAAAATTCTTTTTTTCAACAAAAGCTGTGAAGATGTTGTATCTTTAAAAAAAAAAAAAGAAGGAAAATTTGAGAAGACTAAGGGGCCAAAAGAAAAATATACATCCAAATCCAGGTTAAAAATAAAATTTAAAAATTAAAAAAATACTTTTGCTTTCATTTTTCAACATTTCTCTTTTTGAAACAGTGGTTTTCTTTTGCTTTTTTTTTTTTTTTTTTGTTATTATTAAACTGATAAAATTGAATTTTCTTCAATTTTAAACAAAAGTTACATCAGTATTTGAAATTGTTCAGTTCTTCGGGATTTGCCAATTCTCTGCTCAAAATGAGCAAAACCTTTCATTGGTTTCAGACAATTGTAAATTTAATTTAACTTGAATATATTTTAAATCTAGAAGTGTTTTTTTCAAATTCAATTTTTTTTTTATCTGTTCAATATAAAAACTTCTTAAATATATTTTTGTGATTTTAGTATATATATCCCCTTGAAAACATATTTTTATGTATGTATATGAAATTATAGGGGGAGGCATGGTGGAGTAATGGATAGCAGCTCAGATTGAGAAATTGGAGAGCCAAGTTCAAATTCCATTTGAATCCATTACATTCACTTACAGGCTAATACCCTGGGGAAAGGTATGAATCCTCTTCTTCACTCACCCCTCCCAGCTATGTGTAAATAGCAGAACAGACCGGGTTCTATAACCTTGGATGGCAACTGGTCTACCACAGAAAGAAATGGCAACCTACTGCAGAAAAAATATCTGCCTCATAAGTTATGTATCGAAAGATACATGATCGCCTAAGCGGGTATCACACATGGCACATAACTGACCTACTGATATGAAAATATATAAATACCATGATATACATGGCAATGTATGTGTATTTTAAAATATATAAGTTTAGAGAAAATCATATTTCTCTTCAGGTTCACAGTGTTTTATTTTGTAAGTGTTTTCTTTCTTCTTCTTAGACTTTCTGTTTCTCACATACTCTTTCTGTGATCTCATCCTTTGTATTTCATTGCACAGAAGAAAATATTTTTGAAAATGTTTATCAAATCATGATAAAGTTGTATTAGGAGGACATTACCATACACTCTTCTTATTGCAAGGTCACAATTTACTGCAATGGAAAAATATTTCAACTTTTTGTAACAGTAAACTGCCAAAATTCCTTGTATTACATAACTAACCAGTTTCAGAATATTTGAAGCTAGTGCAGCTTCTAACCCAAATGAAGATAATTCAGAGATTTAACAGCATTTGCAAAGTACTCACTGTACTTTGGGGAAAAAAGTTATTACAAGTTCTATAACCCATTAGTCATAAGAACACCATGTGTACTAGAGCCGTAGCTGCAGTGATGTGTTTTGGAGCTGATCTCTATGTAGGCTACTTTTAAATTCAAAGTTCCTTAGCCTAATCAGGTTACCACATCAAGTTATGAGAGATCAATCTACCCTCCTGTTTAAAGCATTGCAAAAGGAAGATGGTTTCATGCTTTTTTTCAATGTCATTAACAGAGAAATGGAATTTGGCATGCTGAATTCATTTTCTGTGCTAATAACCAATGATTCTATCCATGTCCCTTGAAAAAGTAAAAAAGGTGAAAAAGGATTCACCACTCTGGCATCATATGTGATACTTTTCAAGTGACTCCCCTAAACAAAAAATATTATTAAAATAATAAAATATAAGGGGATACCAGGAAACTGATACACAGGTACTTAGTCAGAAGAGGTGAAACCCCATTTGGTACCATCTTTTAAGAACCTGGATATTTTACATATCTATAAGTCTACCATTCACACATGCTTAGAATGTTGCTGCTACATATGGTCCAGTGCTCCTGTTGTATATTTAGAGATCCTTAGTAAAATCCAAAGAAAAATCAGCAATATTGTTGGTCCTGACCTGGCATCTCAGTTTCAGTCACTTTACCATCACCATAAAGATGCCTCCCTGTGCATTTTCTATAAAATGGTAACTGTTTGGATGAGCACTTGACGATGGTACATGGACTCTGTGAATTTAAACGCAGTACTAGAGTGGCAATGAGTTCTCATCAATTTACAGTTGTGTTGGTTAGATATAACCATAAGTTCTATGCTAACAGTTTCTTTTCTCACACTTATCACTTGTGGAACTCTCTTCTGGCTTCATGCTTTCCAGTTAACTTTAATCTTCAAAAATCCAAATGCAATGTCAATCACTGTCTACTGTCTTCCTGATTGCTCTTCTATTGTCCTCACTACTTACTAATGTTTCTGTTTTCTGATTCTTCACATCCAGTAACCCCTTGTGCCTTGGCAGCTTTATTTCCTTGTTTGTGGTGAATTTGGTTAAAAACAAAATATTTACTGAAATTTCAGAACCAAACTGATGCCACACATTGGGATTTGTACCTTACTTGGTACCCACCTGAGCATGAGTTTATTTGTTTATGGGGTTGTCTTAAGTCTCTATAACACAGGGATATTGGACATGGAATTTATCTAGACAAATATAAGAATTTTATTTTACAAGTATTTATAAACAGAAGTAAAAATGCCCTTAGTTTTTCAGAATTTTGAAATAAAAATAAAAATCTTGCATTTTCCTTGATAAAGTCCATCAGAGGATGAAATGTGTCAACTATGATAAATTTTTCTATTGTCTTTATTAATATTGTCTTTTTTCAGATATATTTTTATTTTTTTTCTCAATTTTTATGCACACACACACACACACACACACATATATATATATAAGAGCATATACAAGACAATATAAATACTATAGTAAAAAGAAATTTCATCATAGCACCATTTTGTCTGGAAATATATATATATATATATATATATATGGGCTTATGGTCATATCACATTCAAACACTGGTTCTTGTACAATCACTGAAGTTAAGCAATGTCAGGCCTTAAGGGGGATCAACTGGGAATACTAGATGCTGTAAGTTTGGATCTGTGGGTGGTATATTGAATAACAATTTGAAATTGGAAATCAGAAAGCCAAGATCCATTTCCAGTCAGATTCATTACATTCACTGACGCACAAATACACTTAGAAAAAAATGTAAATTTAACACTTTACCCCCAGCTATAGGTTAATTAGTAGATCTTGTATCAGTAAAAATAATTATTTTCTCAAAAACAATTCTTACAATTTAAAAATATTTTCTGGCTTTAAATAACCTGCAAAGGGTTGATAAGCCGTAAAACACAAACCAATCAATCAATATATATATATATATATATATATATATATATATATATATATATTACTCCAAACATTTGGATTAAAAATAAATCAATTAATTATTTATATATGAGAGAAAGAGAGAGGTTTGTTAAAAATTTTCATTTATTTTCAAATCAAAAATATTCTTTTAAGTGTCTCTGCATTGAATCATGCTAACTGTTCTTTATAAGTAAATGAGATTTTATTTTTATTCATGTGTGTCTACATTCTACATCTTCGTATTTCTTTCATCCACTTGACATGCGTTTGCTCAGGTGTGTCTCTGTCTGTTCATTTTACAGGTTATATGTGTGTGTTTGTGCATAAAAGAAACTTGGTAAGTTAGATATAATGATATTAAGTAGTTTAAAGATTATAGAATTTAAAGGTTACATGTTGGGTGTATATTATAGGTGGCTGTGCATTGACATTTAACAATTAAAGAAGCATACAAAAACTTAGGTTTCTACCATGGACCATTTATCCTTTTTTTTCTCTCATGGAAACTGTAGGGAAACAAAGTTCGTAATGACTCTTGGGCGTATCCGTTTCCTTAACTGGTCCAGAAGTAAGTTAGAGTAAGTAAGGATAAGAATGATTATAATGATCAAGCTTAAGTCAGCTTTGTGATGAGTTGGAACAACCAAATTACTTAATTCATGGGTGGAGCTGCAAAGCATGTCCAAACACTCTGCTATGTAAAGTGGAAAGAGAAAGGTCCTGTTCTTTTCGAAAGTGGGGTAATAAAATTGCACGGATGGCATTTCCAGGTCCTTTATTACTTGCATCATGGAAATATAAATTTTTTTTCTTTATTGTTATTTTATTTATTGATTCTATTTAATTTTCCTATAAAATCTCGAACAGTATGTAAAAATTGGCAGACATTTCTTGCTATCACTAATTTTGTTTACAAGACCCTTTAACTATTTCTGGGTTGGGGTTGAATTTTTCACTGCTAAAAATCTTCATCTTTCAATATTGACAATTAAAAAAAAAAATTGTAATCTTCTATATCACGTAATTGCCAACCCATTTTTCCTGGAACTGTAAACTAAATAGAAGACTAAATTTGTCTTCCTGACCTCAATCTTTGACAATGATATTGAGTTGAGCTTCATTCTTTATCTAAAGTCTTGATTTTGAGGTGCTGAATAGATGGGGGATGTTTTTTTTGTTTTTTTTTGAGGATATTTTCTAACCAAGATTATTAAGATCACCTTGTTTGTTAATTTTGCCCTTTTTGACCCATTACATGACTTTATGACCCTCATTTTATTAATATATTCCTCATTTTATTGAGAAAAATTCTAACTCTCCAGTTATTAGACACCTAAACATACTGACATTAATTTTCAAAATAAATCATAAAACTTCATTTTCTTTTTCTTTTTTGATTTTTTTCCAAACATTAGCTTCTAAAATTTTAGGCATAAAAGACTTTATATGCCTCATTCCAAAACATAAGTAAAGCAAGACAAAAAAAATGAATTTGGTATTGATTGATTCATTCTTTTTCTTTGACTTATTAATCTTTTACAGGCTATTTAAAGCCAGAAAATACTTTTAGATTTTAAGATTTTCTTTTTCTTTGCAAGATAATGTTTTAGTGATACAAGTTTTACTAATTAACCCATAGCTGGAGGGAGAAGAGAAGAAGTGAATTCATACCCTCTCCCAAGATTATTTACGCATAAGTGAATATAACAAACCCAATGGAATTTGGAGCTTGGTTCTTTGATTAACAATTTGGAGGCATTATCCATTATACCACCTGCACTCCAAGATTACAGCACCTGGTATTCCGAAGTGGTCACCCATCTAAGTACTGACTAGGCTTGATGTTGCTTACATTTGGTGATATGGCCATAAGCTGAATTGGGTATTTAAAATCAAAATAAGAAAATATGTTTTAAGTAGGATAATAGATTTTTTTTTAAAAAAAAAGTTAATTTTATGAGCGGTCCTGATGAAAAAATATAGAATCAAGATTTGATTTAACCTCTCCCTGTTTAGCGTCTGATTTAGCTCCCCCAACTATTTTCTTCATATGCTTGTTTTGAAATATATGAATTTGAATATATGTTAATATTTCCGACCCTGGCAAATGGTTGACATGCAAAACTTAAAGTTGGCCACAGAGATAAGTCCTTTGAATCTTTCTTCATTTAATCATTGTTGCACTAATTTCTGCATTCAGCACTTTCTTTAAAAATTTGCTCACCTTTAAATGCCTTCAATTCTAGTAATTTAATGTATTTTATTAGGATGATTGATTGATTTGTTTGTTTAATGGCACATCGACTCCTTATGGGTCATTTAATGCCAAAATATAATTTTCTTGGCTGTTTTGAAGTAATATAAATAGGATATCTGCTTTCACAATGGAATCCATGGGTAGATGATACTCAGCTTTTGTGCATGTGTGTACATAACAGATGCAGTGATATGAATGTTTTATGTTGTAGTTTTATTGAAGTTATATTTTGGAATACTATTAGGTTGGTGCAAAAATAATGACGTAATAATGTCGTTTTTTGACGTATTTTTTAATGTCAAAAACAACATTATTAAATCATTATTTTTGCACCAACCTAATATTTGATATAAGAAATTGACAGATATTATATGAATTAATGTTATAAAATTCTTTCATGTTAGCTGTTTGATAAACAGTATATCAACTTCTATGGGTTATTTAATGCTGAAATTTAAATAATCTGAGCACAGTTTTATGGCTTCAGCTAAATATATTTTGAATGCAATTCTATACTTTCAACTACAGATAAAAGTATTGCTGGTTATTTTGCTTTAAAAATGTATTGCTGGTATTTTTAATATAAATGTGTGTTTTTATACTTTCATAGTGTTTTGTTTTTGATTGGTGGTTCACTATTTACCTATAGCTGGAGCCCTAGCAAGTGCTACCACTCCTGGTGAGGGTGGACCTGGAAACAGCAGCGGTTAAGAGGTAGTTCCATGCTCCACAAAACCTCCAATCTCCCAATCAAAGGCCTTGTTGCAGGGTGTAATTTATTGTGATACTCAGGACTGTGTTTTGTTAGGTGTTTTTGATTTATGCCGCCATCATCATCATCATCACCACCACCACCACCATCCACCACCACCACCATCATCATCATCATCATCATCATCATCATCATCATTTCCTTTTGATTTCTGCTGTATACACATTCCCTTCTGGGGTCCCAACCAGAGATCTAAGGTCAGAAATGGCATCATGGCATTTTCAATTGAACATTTTTGTAAAAAAGTAAAAATAAAACAACCTAAGGTCACACACATTTTAAAGCCCTTTGTAAAGTGTGAGCTGTACTTGTGGGAAGAAATTTTTTTTATTTCTTTAAGGTATATACTACCAGGGATCCCTTCAATGATAAATAAAAAGATTGGTAAGTGTATATTACCAACAAATTGAGTTAGTTTAAATGCATTTTTGTGTAATACATGTGTGTGTTAGCGTTAAATATTCATTTACCTTGTCTCTGTTCTGAGTTTCACAGAAATTACATCCATTCTTCCTGAGCATTTAATTCTATTTATTATTGTTAATGCTGTATCTTGTCAGGGGATTCAACTTTAAAAGTTTTGGTAGTAAAATTTTACAATCACATAAGCTAATGAGTAGATGTGACCTCTGCAAAACTCAGAATAGGGATATGATAAGTAAAATTTAATTTTATAAATATATATATCTTATATATCATATATATATATATATA
>OZ010600.1:18841332-19018832 GCA_963932145.1 Acanthosepion lycidas | reverse complement strand
TTATTTCAGGAATATATATCATTATAAGAGAGAACATTGCGGTCAACATCGAGTGGCGACAGTCTGCTTCAAGCTTGAACAAATCAGACCATTTGGGAGAAAATTATTACAGCGTCCCTCCTCATTCGTGCGCATGTGTAGTAATACAAACGTAAACATCAGTTTACTTTTAGAGTCTGATGAAGTCCTAAAGAGGGAAAGAAACGCGTCACACGTTTTCTTTTTAACATGTCATTGATTTTCCTAACACTCACGCATAGTAAAACTAAAAGGTAATAAATCCGTTGGTATATAAGCTTATTTGTATATAAGCCAGCCGAAATAAGCTTATTCCCCCATATGAGGTGATTTTGAATTTTATTGTGTACTAGCAGGAGAGCCCGGCGTTGCCCGGGGATGTAACAGTAAGAGATAGATCAAGTATCGACCATCATAAAGACTGAAAAATAAAATTGACAAAGATTATTGTTTAAGGTTGACGGATACGCATGTCTTAATTAGTTTTTTTTTTTTTTGTTTTTTTTACCAATTGGTCAAACCCAAACTCAAACAAAAACATTGTTTTCAATCGTTATGAGTCTACCGATTGAATAGAATTTTATTATAAACAATTGTCCTGTAAATGAAATTTTAAAAGCATTCTGAATGTAAAAATAAAGAAAAAAGTGTGCAAGACAATAAGAAACACTACCTGCCAAAAGAAAGTGAGGTTTTGTTGAAATCGGTTGAAAAATGTAGGAAATTCGATCCCATATATAAACAAACACACACACACACACACAAACAACCTGGGTTTTAAGTATAACTCGATATGAGTTGTCCCTCTTTTATTCTGGCGACAGAATCGTGTTTTCAAATTGATTTCGTGTAAAAACAATTGTTTTTCCAATTTTTGACGCTGTCAGAATCACCGCATGGTAATTTTACACAGTCCTGTGAAGTTTTGTTGAAATCGGTTAAAAAATGTAGGAAATCCGATCCAATATATAAACGTACACACACACACACACACACACACACACACACAATCTGCGTTTTATAATAAGTAAGATTATGTGTAACACTGTGAGTTATATCATAACTCACAGTGTTACACATAATCATTATAACTTAGAGGTGCTTGATTAGTAGACATGTTTTTTTTTTATTTATATTTTTCCCGGTCTAGAAATCTAGAGTCCTACTAAAAAGGCCAGTAAACATTTAAACATTAATTTTACTTTTTTAAAAATAAAAATAGACCTCTATTCAAACACGTGTACCCAAAAGATAACTTTTTTTTTTTTTTTTTTGTATATAGTATTAAGAAATAATGTTAGGATTCCTCGCCATTTGATGCAACTCTGTGTCTCATGCACGTGACGTGGCAGTCGAGTTTTCAATTTGTGCTTTACAATTGCCACGTACATGATGAAACTCAATTGTGCCAAATAGTTAGGAACCAATATTTAATGAACCAATGTATAGTATAAATTTTAGCTCTGTTATTTTAAATCGTGCACTGTGTGTAGTCCCATTGTCAGGTGGAGAGTCTGGCCACCCCTGTGGAAATTAAACTAAACATGCAAATTCTTACTTGCGGTCCCTCCTGATTTAAAAAGTCCGATTTGCGACGCGACGGTCTTGCTTCTTGCATAATGAAAGTTACTTAATCATTTTACTGATTTTGTTTGTTTGTTTATTGGTTTTAAGATTTTTAATTAAACAAAGAAATTCGACTTTGTTTTCTCTATCTTTATTTGCCAGTTTTTGATAGAAAGATCAACAAAACATCCCCAACGAATCTAGGTTTTAAAAAAAAAAGTCACAGGAAAAAACGAAACAACGCAAGGCTGGCATCCAGCGACAAAAACCCAAAAGTGGACAAAACCCCAGTCCCATAAAAATTGAAAATTCAAGGAATTTTTAATTCAAATTTTAATGTCAAATTGAGACATTTTTCGCATAAAGTCTGGTCTTCTCTTATGGGACACTAAACTAAAAAGACTATGACTGTAGTGTAGCATTGTTAAAAAAAGACAACTTTTTTACGGCTTTTTTTATGATATCTTTGTATATACGATCTCCGTGTTTTAGTTTATGTTTTTTGGCGCAAATTGAAAAAATACCGTTCTTCTTTAAAGAAGGTTTTCTTCACATAAAGTCGGGTCTTACTCTTCTTACGGGTTGCTAGGTCTACCTAACTATGATAAACATGTTGTTTGAAAACGATTTTAGAAAAAAAAAGTTGGATCGATTTTTACATCATTGTTTTTTTTTTTTGTTTTTTTTTACTATGAATTTCTGTTGGAAGCAGAGCAGACCTATAAACTCGTGAAGTACCCGACAGAAATAGATGACACTGACACTATAACCGGCCACCATAAATTAATTTTAACTTTTTTTTCCTAGCCAAAATTGTGACTTTTTCCGGACACTCCTCCGACACATACAGACGTGTGTATTTTCATTTTCAATATCTGGAAACACAACGTGCATTCATAAAACATAGGTACAAATCTATTTCAGTCTGAAGTGCGCGCGTGCGCACACACACACTTTCAAACTTTACTTCCACTTCTCAACTTTAATATCTTCAGTTTTTTATGTTCTGCCTTATCAGTTAAAAAATAAAATTAAATTGACTAACAAAAAAAAATTTAAATTACCTTTAATGCTCTCTTCTAGTCCTTCTCACTTCCCCCATACCTACTTAGAGTCACCCCCACCCTGTTCCGTCACCCTTATTTTTTATCAAGAGACTAGGTTAATAAGTGTGCCTGTGTGTATGTCTGTGTAATCATTGAAATGTTCCATTCTCATTAATTTACTACATGAGAAATTAGGTCATAGCTCGGGTGTATCAGTCCGAAAGAGTGACTATTGTGTTTTGCATTTAAAAAAAAAAAAAAAATGAAGGAAGAAAGAAAGCAAAAGAAAATAAATAAATATAAATAAATAAAACGGACGAAGAAGTGGGAAAAAGGGAAGGAGAATTTTTGAAAGGAAAAGAAAATGAAAAGGGGGAAAAATTTAAATAAAATTGGGTGTAGGATATAAGTCCTGACGACGTCGAGCCGGCTTGGGTATCGGTGACAATGGACTTAGGTGCGGGCGCTGGTTACTGAAGTAAATGGATAGCGGCCCCAAAATCTTCTTGTGCAATTAAAATTTTCAAGCTTTAGCTGATTTCATTAAAAAATAAATAAATAAAAAGATGTAGTAAGGAAAGAATGAATAAAAATGGGACATTACTGGATAAATAAATAAATACTAAAAACTAAAAAGGGTAAAAAAAACCAAGGTTCTTATTGGTGACAAAAAATCCCTCCCACGTTACCTCTTTCCAATACCACTAAAAAACAACAAAATTAGGGATTAAAATAAAATAATTTTTTTTTTAATTAATTTTTTTTAAAATGAAGTCTAGACAAGATTAAAAACAGCGTTATTGTTTTGGGGTTTCAAAGTTTTCATTTGGTAGTTTTTTTTTTGTTTTCATATTTTATTTTTATTTTCAGAAAATTAAATTTTCTGAAACTACTACTTTTAAATCACATAAAGCCTTTATTTTAAATTTGAAAAAAAGGAATTCTAAAATTTTGAATGAAATCTTTTAGAAAAAATAACTTTTTTTTTTAGCTGTTTTGTATTACTTATAAATTCTCTCTCTCATTTATTGTCTGCTAGTGTCACTTGACAGCATTGGGGACTTACTCTGCCAGCTCCATTTCAAAAATGACATTTCATACTAACCAGAACTGTAGGCCTTTTAGTTTTCCTGACAAGCAGAAGAAAGTATAATAAAATAATAACTTTTTTTTTTTTTTTTTTTTTATGCAGGAATCACACAATTATCATGATTATTTCCTAAAATCAGTCTCCCTAGACCAATGTTTTTCAACCGGGTTTTTATCTCACTGCACACTTGAACCTAGAGTTATTAAACTTCTGCACCACACTTAAAAAAATGATGATCAAAAAAAAGTTAAAAAAAAGTATACTTTTTATGATTTATTTATTTATTAAATAAAACAAAACTTTATTTTAATTTGTAATAAAAATATAATAATTAAAATATAATAATTAAAATTTTTAACAATAACTTATCTTTATTTATTTATCTATTTATTATAATTTAACATTTAAATGAGATATCTGAGTTTGATATTTTTTTTAGAATATCTTCTTTGCAAGGTTGAATTTTGGGCAGGCATAGAGGAGGCACGGTGAAGTAATAGATAGCAGCTCAGATTGAGGAATCAGAGAGTCGAGTTTGAATTCCTGTCAAATCCATTTAAATTCACTTATGTGCTAATACCCTTAGGAAAGGTATGAATCCTATTCTTCTCCCTCAGCTATGGGCAAATAGCAGGATAGACTGGGTTCTATAGCCTTGGATGCCAACTGGTCTACTGCAGAAAGGAAAGGCAACCTACTGTGGAAAAAAATCTGCCTCGTCAGTCATGTATTGAAAGATACATGATCGCCTACTATAATTATATTCTTCTTAAATCTTCTTTCAAGGATTCTAGCAGTGATTGATTTTTTTTTAACATTGTTTATTTTCAGAAAACCTTGCTTTGCACAAGCTTCAAAAATAATTTAAATAATTACCTTTAAAAAGTTTTTGGCACACCGACTATCCTCTCACGGCACACTAGTGTGCCATGGCACACCGGTTGAAAATCACTGCCCTAGGCCAACATACTAGGGTTAACTCTGCTCTCATGAGTCATAATGGATATTTTCACTCTTTTCAGCATGGTCTTGTGAAAAATAAAATTTAACATCATTATTGGAATGTATGCTCATACAGTATACAATATTATCAATCATACATTCACCGTTTAAGGGACAGATCATATTTTTTCAGCAGTTGCATTTGTTTTTAGAGTATCTGTCTATATTTCTGAGATGGGGTATTGTAATTACTTACACTATTTACATTGTTCAGACTTTTGTCCTCATCTATGTTGCCGTGTTCACAAAATTTCGGCTGTTGTACACTCCAGCCTCCTTTAGGTGATTGTTTTTAAAAATATTTAAGTCGTCTTTGTTGGAAATTTTATTTGTTTAATATAATGTTATCACGTTGGGATATGGTTTTATCTGCGTTATTAATGCAACTATAGCTGATTTTAAAATTATTTTTGTTAAAAATCTTTTTTAGTGTTGGTGAATCGTTAAAATGCTTATGGATTAAATTTAGGAAAACTCTTCCGATATTAGTTTTAACATTATCATTAGAAGGTCGATTGAACCACATAATTTTACACTTACAGTGTTTCTGTTTATTTTTATCTTCTTTGTTTTTTTCTAAATACTCTAAATTTACTTTATGGTTGCTTAGTTCTAAAGCTTTTATATATTTAATTTTATTATTATTAAATATTTCCTTATTGCTGGAGTTGGCAGATAATCTAACTTGAACTGATTAATGTAGATTATGTAGAATTTTGTGGTGGTGGCTTTATTCTTTACTGGTATATCTATGGTTGTATAACTCTTCTGGATATGGTTTGTAATAACCATTATTCAAATCTAAGGTCATATCAAGAAAGTTGATCACTTTAGCAAGGTGATAGTGGTAATATTTAATTTGTGATCTTTAAAAAAATTTATCAGTTCCTTTCTCAATCACTCTGTATTTCATGGGCTTGTTTTACGGGGGAGAATTACACCATCATCTCTATAGCGTTCAGTGTCCTTAATGTCAAAAGTAAATCTAAGACTCCACAAAAATAATATTCCAACTAATTTGCATGACTCTGCTGAGTTAAATGCCCCCATTGCAATATTAAACTGAGTTACTTCTTTTGGTCTACAGATAATCATTATGAAACAGTATAAGTTTTTGCGTCTGCTTTATGACATTTGTTTAACAATTGACAGTAATGTTTTGCTAGATTTATAGCAATCATTAGCAGATTCTTGGTGATGGACAGGTAAAAGTTACAAATATCAAATTGGATGGATGTATCAGGTTGGTGCAAAAATAATGACGTAATAATGTCGTTTTTTGACGTAGCGTCAAAAAAAACATTATTACGTCATTATTTTTGCACCAACCTAATATATTCATTCTTCCTTTTTATATCAGTAAACCATTCTATGGTTTCTGCTGTCTTATGCCACTGGTTAGAGCATTTTTGGTGCATTTGCATGCTCTTTCAAGGAGGTTTTGCTGATTTTACCGATATTATTTTTATATATAAAATATTATATTTTATTAATATATATATATTAATATGATGATTTTTAAAAACAATGATATTTATATATTTCATTGTTTTTAAAAATGACCATCACAATGAAATTCAGATTTTATCACAGTTACAATAATTTTGTCTTTGTAATTCACCTCTGAGGATGATTTTGTAGGAGATCAAAAGTACTTGAGTAGGAAAAAACTCTGTCACTTTCCTTGATGAATTTCATCTTAACATCAAGAAACTTTTGAGAGAACTGGAAAGGATTAATATAAAAATAAGTAGACATAATATGTTTATATTTACAATGAAACCTGTTTGAATGAAGTTATGTTGCTTATATATATATATATATATATATATATATATATATATACTAGATTAAAAGTCACTTTATCAGGTAGCATTTAAGTTAGGTCCTGTGGAGGGCTCTTGATTGGGCCTTCATCACAATAGGTAGGGCGGAGTAAATGAGATAGGTAACAATAAACTATAGAAGAACTCAAAATTGATCACTGCATTTAAGTATTGCTTTAATATTTAAGTTTACCTCTTAAAAGTTCAACAATAATTCTTCTGCCGCCACTTAATTTAAAGACAGTTTGATGTACGTAGGTCCTTACTTTCCATACAAACAATTATTTTTATTTCATGGGTGACTTTTGTTGGATTTTGCAATTAATTTTGATTATTCCCAAATTTATTTCCAAGTTATAAAAATTGTTATCATACAAAAAGTTTGTCGCAAAACTTCATGTAAAAAATCAACAAAAACAATTGCAGTAATGAAAAATTGGTAATCCAAAATTTCAGGATTGTTGGTCTGGATCTGGCCTGGGATATTTTTAATTTGCTCATGGAGTTGGCCTGCTTCCAAAATGATATATGTTGAGCTACAGCCTCTAGGAGTAAAGTTGAAAAAGTGTAACACACTGACATTCGTATTCATTATATATATATATATATATATATATATATATATATATATAGAGAGAGAGAGAGAGAGATGTATATGAATGATAAAATATAGTCTTTATGGTATGCTATCTGTAAGAGTGGAAAGTGCTAAATATTTCACATAGAGCATATATAAATATATATAAAGTGTAGACATGCATATTAACATATATGTGTGTGTGTAAAATTTTAGATATAACTGAAAATATAAGTGTAAAAGGACAATAGGAATAAAGACAAAAGGAAAACTGCATTTCAGCATTTGATGGACTTTAAGGCAAATGTAAAGATTTTATTTTGAAACACAGTATTTATAAATATAAATAAAACTTACTTTTTCAAAATTTTTAAATTTAAGAAACACTGATAAATATTCACAAGGTTAACTGACAAGTCCAGATAAATTATGGAGGATGCTAAGTGACGTAATTTAATGTCTAATAAACAAATGTGAGTAAATGATCTTGTTGACTTTGTTTTTATAATGTAATTAATATTTATGTTATTTTACTTTGGGATTAAATTATGTATTATATATTTTAAATAAAAGGATGTTGTGAATTTAACTGTTTTCTTTTGATTTTTTAACATTTTTATGGTTATACATGCTTGCTTTCAGGAATATTGGAGATATTTGAAAAAATCCAGGTCACAGATTTATATTTTGATAAGATCTGATAGTGACATAATTGAGAAAAAAAAATTCAACATCATTTACTCACTTTTGTTTATTACACATAATATTACATCACTTAGCGTCTTCCATAATTTACATAAGCGTTTAAGTTAGCCTGATGAATATTTATTAGCATTTCTTAAATTTTAAAATTTAGCAAAACTAAGAACATTTTTACTTTTGTTTATAAATACTTTTTGAAAAATAAAATCATTACATTTGCTTTGATAAAGTCTATCATAGGATGAAATGCATTGGATATATATATATATATATATATAAATGAATATAAGATATCACATTGGTTGTGTTAATGAAATGGTGCTCAACATAGAAAAACAAACATGAATTATATATTAATAATAAATATACATTTTTTCCTCACTGATAGCACAACTCTGAATTGCAGTGCAATCATCAGGTGCTGACTGAAAACTGATATATATATATATATATATATATATATATATATATATATATATATATATATATATATATATATATATATCTCAAACAATGAGTACAGGTGCTAATAAAATAATATAATAACAGAGATAAAATTTATGTTAATAATAGATATACATTTTTTTCTAACTGGTAGCATGAATCTTAGTTTCATACACAGTGCAATCATAAGGTGCTGAGTAGGGACTGACTGTTACATAATTTGAATTTTAATAAAATACCTAGTTAACACAATGTTGGCACAGTCCATATCTTATACAGGGATTAGTGGTTGAGGACAATAGTCCGAATAATGTAAATAGTGTACATAATACCTCATCTCAGAAATATAGACAGATACTGAAAGGCCGAAACGTTGTAATAAATATGGCGACAAAGATGAGGACAATAGCCCGAATAATGTAAATAGTGTACATAATACCTCATCTCAGAAATATAGACAGATACTGAAAGGCCGAAACGTTGTAATAAATATGGCGACAAAGATGAGGACAATAGCCCGAATAATGTAAATAGTGTACATAATACCTCATCTCAGAAATATAGACAGATACTGAAAGGCCGAAACGTTGTAATAAATATGGCGACAAAGATGAGGACAATAGCTCGAATAATGTAAATAGTGTACATAATACCTCATCTCAGAAATATAAACAGATACTGAAAGGCCAAAACGTTGTGATAAATATGGCGACAAAGGTAAGGACAATAGTCTGAATAAAATTGAAAAAGTTTTTGTATTTAAAAAAAACAGGATTTATATTGTATATTTAAAATAAACATGGGTAAAAATTTTGTATTAAAATAAACAAGCATATAATTAAAAAAAATGTATGTATGCTTGACAGAAGATAAGTAAACAGAAGAAAATTAAAAAAAGAAAATTTATCTGGATCAGCTTATTTCAACAGGTATTTATTTTTATGCTTACCTGACCATCAATTCATTTCTCTTGTTTAATAAGTTTGGATTATTTAAATGTTTTAAAATAATTAAGAGGTTTTCTACAAGGCATAAATTACACTTCTTGCCTTTCTTATTGTAAGATTTGGTTTAATCTATTATACCACATATTTATAGGTGTATTATATATCTTACATTACCTAAAGTCATTCGATGATGATAAAAATCGAAATATCTAAGATATATATATATATATATATATATATATATGGCAGTACTGAAAACTTCTTAGCATGACTAGGAAGGGATTTCTATTATATATATATATATATATATATATATATATATATACACACACACACACATACAAGACCATGCTGAAAAGTTCTCAGCTAGATGAAGAAGGTATTCCAAAACAAATTTGGTTTGGTCATTTGCTCAGAAGTTTTGTAAACACCCAGGCAGAAAAGTTTTCAGCACCCACTTATATATATATATATATATATATATATATATATATATATATATATATATATATATATGGTTGGATGCATATCAGATTTCATGAAGACTATTAGAAAGATTTGAAAGACAAGAATCACATATGTGAAATTTTCGACTGATTAGTGATTGCTTTCTTTGGTCACTAAAATAAACTGGAACAATGTAGAACTTGTTTTCTCTTATATAAAATGTTCTTAACCTGATTCACTTCCCTAACTCACTATTTCAATGTCCAAATATCAAAATACTAATTTGGGGTCAAGATTCAGACTTTTTAGCAACCCTCTATAACTGTGTTTCTTAATTTTTTGTTTTAAATCAATTTTTAAATATTGTCCCTCCACTCTTCCATTATTTTGAAGTATTGTCATCTACTACTGATAAAACAGTATGCTTGACTTCTAAATTCTCTTCCAACTCTACTCTCAAACTCTTCAGGAGTAACGTTGCCCGACTTTCCACCTAGAACAGAATCTCAACTGCATTATATACACACAACTCCATCTATGATTTCTATCTCTTCTAAACTAGATCCCCATAGGGCATGTAGACTTGATGCAGTTCTAAGGTAATGTGCTCCTGAACTGGCTCCTGTTCTCTCCAAGCTGTGCAAGAAAATACCTTATTGCTTCTTGCTTTCCAGCTTGTTGGAAATCCTCTTCTGTAGTTCCTGTCTTTAAGAACTCTGGTGAGCTTTCTGATCTCTTGCATTATTGTTCTATTTGTCTTTTACCTCTATTTGGCAAAGTATTAGTGGCTCTAATCAACTCCAAATTGGTTATGCGTCTCACTTTGCATTGCCTTCTTTCAGATAAATAATATGGCTTTTGCTTCTCTAGGTCACCTGCCATGTTATTAATGAATTACTATCAAACTCTAGATAAGAACAGTGAGGCTTGGGGTTTGGCTTTAGATATCTTGAAGGCATTTAACAGGGTTTGGCAAGATTGCCTTCTTCACAAGTGTATGGTGTGTCTGGCTGAATATTGGACTTGATCCAATCATTCTTAGCAAATCATGTGATGAAAATCATATTGAATGGCCACTCTTCTAATTCCTTTTACATTAATGTTGTGGTCCTCCAAGTCTCTATACTTGGACCTACGTTGCTTCTTCTCTTCATCATCTTTCCCAATGTCATCAGTTTCCAACTCAGCATTTATGTTGATAAAACAACTACTTAAAAGTAAGCCTGGCAGGTCTGATAAAGTAAAACTGACCACTGATATTCAAAATTACCTCTAATCAGTTGCTAGTTAGGGAAAAAAATGGCTTTTAATGCCTACAAAACAAAACTATTATCTTTTCATCACCAAAGATTTTACCTTCCATCAAGATAATTGAGTTTCTATCCAGGAGAGAAACTCACTGTACCCTCTTGGTTTGATTTGGTTTGTTTTACAGCATATCAACTTCTATGGGTTATTTAATGCCAACAAGATTTTTATTGCTGGTAATATTTTTTTTCAAAAATATATTGCTGCTAATATTTCTTTTTCCAAAAATGGATTGCTGGTAATAATTTTTTTCTTCAAAAATTAATTGCTAGTCTTTTACAAAAATGTATTGCTGGTATTGAAACCAATTTTTACATTTTCATAGTGTTCTGACCCCAGTTTGAGGGTCAACTATTTTCCCATAGGTGGGACCCTAACAGATGCTACCACCCTGAGTCAGGGTGGGTGTGGGAACACCAGCAATCACATCAAAAACCCTTTCTGTTGGATGTAGTTTATCGCCTTACCCAGGACACGGATGTAGTTTATCATCTTACCCAGGATGCGCACCTTCTTGGTTTCATGTTTTCCATTGACATAAAGTGGAGTGATTATGTTGGATCAATTGCTACGTCTGCTACTAGGAAAGTTCATTCATTGTGTCTAGCCAGACAATTTTTCTTACCAGACTCTTGCACATTTATAAATCTACCATTTGTATTTGAATATTGCTCCCCTGGTCTGGCGCTCTTGCTATAGGTTTTGAAATTCTTAACAAAATCAAAAAAAGGTCTGTAATGTTATTTGTCTTGACCATTTCCCACTACTGCTACATAAGTTCCCTCTGTCTTTTTTATAAATATTTTCATAGCAATTGTTCTAATGAGCTTTCCACCTTGGTACCTCGATCACATGAATTTAAGCATACTACTAGATTGGCAACTAGGTCCCATTGTTTTACTTTTGAAATAGTTCAATGTAAGCTTAATTTCTATTCTAACAGTTTCTTTTCTCACACTTCTCACTTGTGGAACTCTCTTCCAGTCACCTGCTATCCATGATCTTCAAAAAATTAAATGCAATGTTAATCACCGTTTTCTGTCTTATTGAATTCTGTTCTTTTATTATCCTGTCTCTTCACTAACTTTTTCTCATTTTCTTTCACTCCCAGTAACACTTTGTGTTTTAGTGACTTTATCACCTTGCCTGGGGCAAAAATGATTAAAAAAAGAAAATGATGCAAACCCCCTCCTGGATTTAATAATGTATATATTCTGTTGATAGCAAGAAAACAGGGATAAAATGTTGTGTGCTTTATACAAACAAGCAATTTTCTGTTAAGTTTATAAAATTTTATGCATTTTTTTTTTTCGTGTCCTACTGACCTTTCCTTGCAAAAAGAGAGAAAAAAAAATTAAACTGTAATTATAATTCATAAAACTAAATAAATAAAAGAAAACCTTTTAATTTTTCTAAGTTCTCATTTTGGTAGCCTCTATGGCTTCCACAACATGTCTGGATGTGTCATTGTCATAGAAATTATTGATATGTCATTTGATTTACCACTCTTCCCCTTCATATTCATCTTCTAATCTTATTTATAATAAAAAGAAGAAAATCTTCTATGGCTTTTATATAAAAAAAAAAAACAAAAAACATGTCTTGAGTGTTCTTAAAAAAAAAAGCAAACTTAATTAAAAATTCATATCACTGAAACAAGTTATCGTTTGCATTCTGATAAGGTATCAAGTGATGCTATTGTAAGAATAAAATTTATATCATTTCTCAGGTTTCAGTAAATATACCACAGTTTTTTTTTACATTATTTTTCCATTTTTTTTTTTTCATTTTTTTAATTACCAGAATAAGCGCTATAATATTTAATTAAATATCCCAATTATTCTATAAAAACATTTTTAATCAGTTCCAGTGTTTTTTTTTTTTAACTAGGGTTGGTAAGAAAAAGGTATTATAATAAATGCTTTTGTATGTATACGTTCAATAATTACAGAATGGCTGAATAAATATTGAGAAACTACAGCAAATAAGTTCACTGAATTTCTGTCCGAATTTCTGAAATGATGAGCTATCATTATTTACACTATTTAAATGTGGACTATTCTCTTCATCTTTGTTGTTATTATCACCTAATCGCTTTCTGTATGAATTTATAGAATGAAGAGTTATCCTTATTTACACTATTTAAATGTGGATTATTGTCTTCATCTTTGTTGTTATTATCACCCGATCACTTTCTGTCTGAATTTCTGGGATGAGCAGTTATCATTATTTACATTCAGACTAATATCCTCATCTTTGTTGCTGCTATCACAATGTTTCAGCTATTGTGACCACCAACCTTCATCAATCTGATTAAACTTCAGGGAATTTCAAACTGAGCAAAACTAAATAAGAACTAGATGAGATATCCCTGTCAATGGACATCAGAATAAGAACAATCTAACTGCATAGATTAAATAAAAGGTTCAGTTTGAAATTCCTTCAAGGTTACCTAGATCAACAATCAGCTGATAAATGCTAGAGGACATGACAGTCAGAACATTGTGATAACAACAACAAAGATGGGGACAATAGTCCTTGTGTAAATAAATTCATGAAGCAAATGTGTATTTTCATTACTTAGAAATTAATATATATATATATATGAATTTATCTTTAATGGCAATTTTAATACTTCACACATTATCATACTAGACATTTCATATTTGAACTAGATTCCCCATTTTTATTCATTAAACAGTGTATATTATGCCTATTTGATAAATCTTAGTAAAGGAAATATGTTCTCCAGCAGGAATCAAACCTGCATCTAACTTAGTAGGGGAAGCCAAAGTATGCCAGGTCAGATGGTGGTTTCCCCTACAAAGGGGAATCCATGTTTGATCCCAGCAGGTAAACACATTTTCTTTACTAAGATTTATCGAATGTGCAGGCTGATAGGCATAATACACACTATTTGATAAAAAAAATGGTGCATCTATTTCAAACATGGGTATCAACTATAATAACATTTGAAGTAATAAAAATTTCAGATTAAAAATAAATACATTAATTCTATATATATATATATATATATATATATATATATATATATATATATATATATATTCATTAAAAACGAGACAACGTACTTCGATTAAGCTTTTTCTTCTCATGTTCTAACAAGTGTTTTCTTTTTTGGACACAGTGTGTGTAAAAACTGTTCAAATGTTCTATAATTCTGAGCACTTTTCACTATACTTTTAGCCATTATCAAGGATGATTTTATTTTTTCAGTTTGAGTGTGTGCATTGTGTGTATGCTTTTAGTGTTATAGAGATGTTTTATTTTCCAAACACAGTTAGCACATTATGGCTGTGTTTGTAGTTAATATTATTGTGTTGGCTTTTTCTTTTTTATTATTAAGGCTTCCATTAATTTTAATCCTTTTTTACAAGTAAATGAGGTTATTATGTTTGTATTTTCTACTAGTATGTTTCAGATAGACTTTGGTAATTTTGTGTGTGTGTGTGTGTGTTTAAATGGGTTTTAATAGAGCTGTGGTCAGATAGGTGTAACGTAAGGTGTCTGGATAGGCATGTAGTTGTGTGACCGATGTAATTATTTATGAATTCAGTTTGATCAGGAACACAGTGACTTAAGGGGCATTTGAACTCATAGATAATGTTCATTCATTGTAATTTTGACTTTGCTGGTGTGTTGTTATTTTTGAGGATAAGGTTAGCTGTTTTAAATTTTTTGTAGTAGATAATTAATTTGATTTTTTTATGTGGGTCAATTGGGTTAGTGTATTTCTTTATAATATTTCTAAGTGAAGATTCATCTTGTTTATAGTTAATGTGTATTTGGTTTTTGTAGAAAAATATTTATGTAATTTTTGACTGTATGTTCACTATCATTGTTATTTACTTTGGGGAGAAATTGTCTTTTGTATGTAACAGTAACCAAAGTTGGGCTACTACTACACACAAAAGACAATGGTTAAACATCAGAAAACATAAGGAAAATTAATTCCTCTTAATAACCACTCTTTGCTAGATGAAGGTCATGAGACCAGAAACACATGTAGCAAAAATATGGAAAATAAAATTATATTTTAAAAAAATCCATATTATAACTAAAAATGTTTGTGGTTTCTCTCTTCTCTTTAAAATATATACTTTTCTCTTGTTGGAACAACTATAACCTTTTTCATATATATATATATATATATATATATATATATATATATATATATATTTGTGTGTGTGTGTGTGTGTTTGTGTGTGTGTGTACACATATACAAGTGTTTATGTTTTTTTGTTTTAAAGTGTTTATTTCATTTTGAGAAAGAGTTAAATTGGTTTAAGTTTATTGAAGCAAAACTTTTTATATGAAAATGTATTTATTAAACAGTGTGTATTACTTCTGTGCATTCCAGAAATCTTAAAAATCATAAAAAGGGAAAATTAATGTGACATTCTTCATGGCTAAGCAGTAAAGCATGCTAGCTCAACCAGTAGTTTCCCCTACAAAGAGGGATGCAAGTCCAATTCCTGTCAGAGAACACATTTTCCTTGCATAGATTTTGCAAATATGCAAGCCAATAGACGTAATATGCACTGTTTAATAAATAAAAATGGGGTGTCTATTTCAAATATGCCCTTCAATTTCTTCCAAAGTTTGGGTTTGGTATAGAAGACTTGTTCCTTTAACCAACCTCAAAGAAAAATGTCACAGGGTGTTAAGTCCAGACTCCTGGTTGGCCACTCATACATAAAATAGGGAGTTACTTTTCAATCACCTTGTATGTATTGATCTACGCCTGCCAATAGTGCTCAATTTCTGTCCTTTTTTCAACAAGATGAGGAATAAACAAAGATGTGGTACTCACTCTTCCAAGGAAAATATTTTTCAAAATAAAAACCTACATTAAAGGATTAGACAGGAATTTTGGTTTACACAAAGGATATAATGAACCCTCTAACCAACAATAACAACATTCCTTAGAAGAGTGAGTCTCACTTCTTTGTTTATTCCTCAAAACAGAAACATTACTAAGGAACAAGAACAATAAAAGAGTAATTGGGAAGACAGTATATAATAATTGACAATGCATTTAAATTTTTGAAGATCAAAGTTGGCTGGAAAGCATGGAGCCGGATGAGAGTTCCACATGTGAGAAGTACAAGAAAAGAAACTGTTAGCATAGAACTTATGGTTGCATCTAGCCAATTGAACTGTAAATTGATGAGACTTTGTTGCCATTCTAATGCTGTGCTTAAATTCATAAAATATAGGTACCATAGCGGAGAGTTCATCCAAAAGTACTATGAAAGTATTTATAGAAAAAGCACAGCATGGCCCACGTTATGGTGGTGGGAAAGTGACTGAAGTTGAGGCAATAACATTGCAGATTCTTCTTTGGATTTTATCAAGAATCTCTAAATATATAGCAAGAGCATCAAACCATATGTGGCAGCAATGTTCAAAGCATAGATAAATGTTAGACTTATAAATATGTAAGATAGATTCCAAAGAGGAAAAATGTCTAGTACGACACAATGAACCAACTTTCTTAGCAGCAGACCTAGCAATTGATTTAGAATAATCTTTCCACTTCATGTCAGCTGAGAATGTTAGCCCAAGAAGGCACAGTTAGTGTTAGGATTTTTTCCATTTTGTCATTCAGTTACCGACCTTTTAGACTGATATATAGACTTATTGACACACCTACAATGCGAGTACTTGCTAAAAATTAATAAAAATTGACAAGATATAACTAAATATAAACTTCTTTTGCTAACAAACAGTCACTGAAGGTTATTTTTTTACCATGTGCCAAAGTTGGACATTTTTTACAACTTTTCGAAGTTAAAAATAACAATTTTCTTGGCCAACGATAGGGGATAAGTTTAGCACCATTTAAATAATAGTGAACAAGTTCATGTCCATTTAAAAGTGTTACCAATCATAACAAACTTGAAAAACATCTAAAACTCCTCAACTTAAAAAACAAAAAAAGATGGCACCGTTTCCTGTTTTAGTCACCAAATTTTCTCATCTCTTTTCATTATTTATGACAAAAATTCCTGTCCCTGCCCTCTGATAATTTTATTTCTATTTATTGTTCTTCCTTTCACTCATCCATTCTTTTTTCTACCATTTCTGTTTTATTTTCTTTCTTTACTATTAAAAGAAAAATGTACAAGACTAATTCAGATGGCCCTAAGTCATGCTTGTAGGAATCGGATTGGTTGGAGAAGTGGGGTCTGGGGAAGTTGGGATTGACGCCAATTTTAATTTCAAAATATCTTTTTAACTAAGTGACTTGTTTACTTGTTGTCATATGATTAGCTTTAGGGTGAGGCACAAATACGGACGGAGAAAGGTTTTTTTTTTTGGTTTTTAATTTTATTATAAGAAATTATTAAAGATAAAAAAAAAATATAATTTAATTAAAGTCACAACTAGGTACTATCTTCTCTTTCCCAATCACACAAAAATGTTCTGACTGTGAGAAAAGAAAAATTCTACAGAAGTTTGATTTTCTTGTTTTAAATTTGCTCAAAATATTCCCTTTGCCCCCATTTGGTAAAATGTGTAACTAGAACTTCATCCACGTGGTATGTGGAGGGTATCCTTCTCTGGTTACCTGGTTGCTGTTTGCGTCCTGATTTTCTGGGTCATAAGTGACTAAAACAGGTTTCTCCAGCAGGGTTTTCTGGTGAGGCCTAGACATCTAAAAGGATTAAAAACAAGAGCTGTGAAAGACCAGGTAAAGCTTTTGTATGGTCAACAGCCATCTAGCACAATGACTTCATGACATGACTCCATAGCTATGCAGCCAATATGGTGATGACCTGGTATCTCTATGATATCTGAAGTCACTGGTGAGGTTGAGGGTTCTTGTCATGAAGTCAATGGTCAAATATGTGTGATCAAGATGAGCTTTTATTAACTATGGTTAACCTAGAGAGTGATGGGCTCTGCCAGGTTTATGTGACTAACACACACTTTGCATAAATGAATACCTCTCCAATTTTCAACCCAGATATGGTCATGTGCTCAGCAGCATAGTGACTGTACAACCTCGTCTGTCATGGGACTGATAATGATGATGATGAGTTCATATCTTGTACAAGTCACCTGATTCATTCATGATAATTTGAGAATTCAGAGTAAATCAATGGAAGAAGTATAACTTGTTGATGATCTTGATAGACTATATCAAAATAAATGAATTCAACATTTTCAATGAATAATGTTTGTTATTCAGGAGTACTATATCCGAGTGATGTATAAAACAGTCATCAGTGAAAAAAGGTTGCACATCAATTGAAATTCATAGATGAATAAAAGCAATGTCAGCTTGCAAGCACCCAAGCCTTGCTTCCACAGAATAAGCTCAGAAAGATTTTCATTGTGGCAAAACAAGATCATATTACATTATTTACATTATTCGGACTACTGTCCTCATCTTTGTCACTATATTTATCACAACATTTCGACCGTTGTATGCTCCAGCCTTCTTCATGTGGTTGGAATGTCGAACTGAACCCTTTATTTCACTCACTGGGGTCGACTGTTCTAGTTCTACATGCCATGTAGATGTCAGTTATCAGTTATCTCCTGTTAATTTCCCTCTGAAAGTTCTCCACTGCCTTAACTGGGTATTGAACTCACACACTTTGGGTCCTGTCACTGGATCTAACCAACACCTTTATCCTTGAGGACACATGGCACAGTGGATAAAGGCATTGGTTAGATCCAGTGACAGGACCCAAAGAGTGTGAGTTCAATACCCGGTTAAGGCAGTGGAGAACTTTCAGAGGAAAAATTAACAGGAGATAACTGATAATTGACATCCATCAAACATGGCACATGGAACTAGAACATTCTACCTCAGTGAGTGAATAAAGGGTTCAGTTCGACATTCCAACCACCTGAAGAAGGCCAGAGCGTACAACGGCCAAAACGTTGTGATAAATATAGCGACAAAGATGAGGACGATAGTCTGAATAATGTAAATAATGTACATAATACCTCATCTCAGAAATATAGAAAGATTGCATTATATTTACAAAAAAGATGTAAGCAGTGAAGAACCTAAAATACACAGTTGTTGTGTTTCTTCTGCAAAGTCCTGGTTTGATATCATCTAATTTCTGATTGTTTCCGAAGTTGGAAGATGTCATGGTGATGAAGTGTTACAAAATTGCAATGGACAAGTTTGTTGTTGGTCACCAATTTATAAAGGGACGATTTATGACTGGTTGCTGATAAAGATAAAGACTTTCAAAATAAATAAATTCAACATTTTCAAATGAAAGCCTTTTAGTATTTTGTAATGTAAATAACAAGATTTCATCGAGGTTGGTTGCTGTGATAGAAATCTCTGTAGCTAATGAGGATTGAAACTTGCAAGATTGCTGTTGGTCAACTTTTTTTTAGTTGGAATAGTTACGACTTGTTGGTAATGAAGATGAAACCTTTCAAAATAGATGAATTCAACATTTTCAAAAGAAACATTCAAGATTTTCCAAAGAAATAAATTTCAACGCATAGAGGAATTTTACATATATAGTTTTATATTCAATAAATTAAGAAAAGTTCAGGTGATTCATCTGGTTAACAGACGCCAGAGTTTCACATTAAAATGCTCATCAGGGTCAGGTGGTTGATAAATAAATTTTATAAATATTTATCAAACCTCTGGCCCTGATGATCATTTCAATTTGAAACTCTTGAGTCAGCTATTCGGATAAGTGACTCGGATTTTTCTAAATTTATTTCATGAAATACATCTGTTCACTGCTTGACACACATCATTAGTGATGTTTTCAACTGAATATCATTAGGGTTCTCATATTTGATAAAATCATGCCCCTCCTCAGCAATGTAATTGATACTGAGAAAATATTGACTTGTGTTCCAGCCTCAGCTACAACTTTCCCCATAGTGTAAGGCTCTTCTAGTCCACTGCAGTTTCTCAGGTTTATATAGTCCAATTGCAAGCAACTTACATTCACCAGATTCTTCACTCTTCCATAAAAAAAGGAAGCAAACACAGTTACCATTTTCTTAGCAAATATGACATGCTTGATTTGAAGAAGTAAGTAATGATCTTTTGTTTCACTCTTTGATAAAAAAACAAAACAAACCATAGCACTCTCTAATGATAATTTACTGTCTTATCCTGTCTTTCAACTTATTCATGTTCATCAACACTAAAAAAAAACATATGCTGGTGAGGGGCAAACAGGTGCTAAATCTTGGTCCAAAACTACCAGTAAGTAACAATTGTTCGGGATACCCTAATTCTGTCTCTTAGTTGAGACTCCATTGTCAGATGTAGTTTTAGGTTCTAACCAAAACCCAAGAATATTAAATGATCTCATACTAGTTATCTATTGAGTACTTTCTGGCTAAACTAGCCTGAAACAGCACTAATTAGAACAAACTTTTCAACATATATTAAGATCTGTCTTATCAAATTCATAATTAAAAAGGTAACAACACATGTAGCACCTCTGGAAGCATTTGTTCAAATATATTCTTTCTATTACAGGTTTATAACAATTGATAAAGCATAACCTGAGCTCATCTTTTAAAACATTTAATGGTTGCAATAATTCAAGAAGCACATTGTTAGATGGAGGCATTTGCCCCCAGCCATGCTGTAACCTAGAAAATGAACTATGTCATGTTTTGCAAGACCAAGAAAAAGTTAAAATAAGCAAATAGAATTAATTGATAAGTTCAAAAATACCAGCATAATTAAAACATTTGCTCTGTGTTTAAAAGCAAACCTTTAAGTTATTCAGAACACTGACAATTGAAAACAGATTATTTTTATGGCCATCCTTTTGCATTTTATATAAGATTTTATAGCTTACAACAGACACAAACAACTTGATTATAGTTTATTCAAATTCTTTTCTAAGGGGCATAATGGTTATCAGTGTGGAAAATGGATTCTCGCACCAGAGTTCAAAATCCCACCCATCTTTTGTGTTCACTTTTGTACAAAGGCCTTTGGTATCATTTTGTTATTGCTCAGTTATGAGTTAAACAGCAGAATAGACTAGACACTTGAGTCTTGGTTGGTAACCAGCCTAAGAGAAGGATTGCTTAAAATTCAGAACTGTGGAAAAAGCAATGGAAAATAACTCTATTATCTTTCCCAAGATGTCATGACAATTTACAGATAATAAAGAAAAGGAAGCTGTGGAGAGCTATGTTAAGAAATGGAAGTGTCAAAAATGTTAATTACTTGTAAGGAAGTATTTGACATTCATTGACTAAAAAGCCAGTGTTTCTTTCAGTTGAAATGTATATAATCTTTCTTTTAAAATAATTTTTCAGGAAAATAAATTTCTCCAGTCCAGTAGCTGTTACTGCTCTTTCCAGTATTGATTAAGGATTCCTTCCTAACTTTTCTTCAAACTAATTTTGAATGTCAACATTTTGATTAGGCTTTTATTTTCTCTCCAAGTTACTGCTATTCATTTTATCTGTAGCTCTTGTTGGAAGTCCTTTAATATTGTGGTTTCTATTGTTTTATACAGTTCTTTATTTGGGATTCTGTAGCACTAGCCAATGAGGTTCGAAGAAGTTTGGTTCTTACTAAGAGTTACATGCTTCATGAGCTCAAAGCCATTTTTAATCATTGATTTGAAAACAGTTGTATACAGCTTACCATTTAGATATTTTTGAATGGATATGCTACCATGCATGTTATACAGTTATACACTGCTATACACATTATGTTATGTTATACACTGTCACTATCTTATATTTTTTATTTCATGCATGTGTATTGTTTGTTTTTGATTTTGTCGACTACACAGTATAATAGGGTCAGTTGAGCACTGTCTGTGAGAAAAAGCACACCATGACGCAATTCACTCCACCAGAAATTTTGAAACAGAATGCTATACTTCTTTGTATTTGTGCTAGAAGCTCCAATATGAACATTTCATAGTGTTTAAGTGTCAATCTGAGACAGTGCAGAGGATTTGGAAAGAGTTGAATGACATATCCAGTCAACATCATGGTGTTTGGAGTGATCACTAGCGATGGAGACGTTATGCCTCCATTCATCTTCCCACAGAGCCTCAGACTCAACATTGAAGCCTATATCAAGTGCCTTGAGGAGGTAATGTTGCACTGGATCAAGAAGGTAGCTGCTAGAAGAACCAATGTCTGGAAACAGGAGTCTGCACCATGCCACACAAGCAGGAGAACCCAGTTATGGCTGTTAGACAATTTCTGCAACCATATCATTCTTTACATTTGGCCACCTAACTCATCAAGTCTTGATTATATGTGGAGTGCAGTTGAGTAAGAGACCAACAAAACTCCTTGTAACACCAAAGATGAACTGAAGGCAAGGATTATGGCAGCATTCACCAACTTAAACAAGAAGACCGTCCAGAAGAGATGCATGAGATTCCAAAGTCGTCTGGAACCATGATTGAAGCCAATGGGAATTTTATTGAATAAATTTACTCTTTAGTATTTCAATATATGTAATTGTGGTAAATATATCTGTTAAAATGAGATGTCAGTGTTATTTTCATTTTTGCATAATTTAGATGACAATTTATCCATCATACCCTGTACATAAGAAAGGTTTGATTTGACAGGGTTATTTAAGAATGTGACTTGATTTTTTAGGTTAATGTTTTGATTTTGTAGCAATTTACTGTATTATATAAAACTACCCCTCATACAGCCTATTCTAAATTTGATTTGCCTTATCTACTATACTAAATTTGTTTGAGAGATCATTTTACTTGTACAAATTATTAATTTCAGAACAGATTTTACTAATCATGGCAGACCATGATCACTCAGCTTGTTAGTCATGAACATGAAGACAAAGCACACAAAAGAAGATAGAAATCATTGAAAGAAAATGTGTTCCTACTTTAAGCTCCATTTTAAACTGGGTGAAAAATTCAGCTGAGTGCTGGAAAATTAATAAGACAAATTTCTGTCTGAATTTCTGAGATGAGGAGTTATCATCATTCAAACTATTTACATTTGGACTATTGTCCTCATCTTTGTTGTTGTTATCACCACATTTCAGCCATTATGCTTTCCAGCCTTCATCAGGTGTATATCAATCTAAGTAACCTACAGTGAATTCCAGACTGAAACCTTTATTTAATCTAAGGGTAATAGACTGTTCACAGCCCAGGTATTGAACTCACAATTATTGTCACCAAATTCACAAATCAATGATTTAATCAACTGGGATATTGTCCCATTGGACAACTCTTTTTGGATAATTTGCAGCATTATGCATAACCTGCCTGCTGATGAATGCAGATGCTGCTTATCATGCTTGAATGCACTCACTGAAGCTTTTCTCTTTTGTTACAGCTGCTGCTGTTGAAGACTTGTTGTCATTTCTCTTTCTTTCCTTATTAGCAGCTCCAGTATTATATTTTATATTTGGCTTGAGAAACATTTAAAAGAAAAACAAGACAGAAATCCAAATGATTCTTACGGCTCCATTTCAAATCAGTAAAAAATCAAAACTCTCATGAAGTGATTTCGGTAGAGTAGGAATCAATTTGATAAATGTCACACTGCATAAATTTCAAAGGAATTAATCTAATGTTTCAGGTAATTTATTCTTTGTTGTTAAAAGTGAACAGACTGATCAGTTATTGGCACATCTGCGGGATTTTAAGGCAAAAAAATGAATATCACTGTTTATTTACTTATTCTCCTTAAACAAGACATTAATAAGCTAAGGCGTGCTTGCTGTTGTGCAGATAACTGGTTGATGGACAAAACATCCCCCCTCTCCATCTTGGTGGTGGTGAGGGAGAATTGGATAAGAATGTATCTCTGCTTATTAAGATGAAAATAATAAAATGAAAGACCCACAGAGGAAGACAGATCTGGAGTTTGTCCTCTACTTATGATTATTTTTAAGTGTCAATATAGAACCAAAGAGAGTCTGTTTGCTTCTGTCTCCTCATATAGGTTAAGGGGAAAGACAAAGAAAGATTGTATAAAAATATAAAAAAAATGGTCCCAGATGGGGAAAACTATATACATGCCTATAAAAATCATGAATTATGACTCTTGGATCAACATCTGCAGATATTGAATGGGATTGAAACAAAGCCAGGTTTAAGTTTTGGTTGGAGGAGAATAGAAGAAGAAGGATGTGAACTGGGTGGGCAATGTCTGTGTGTGTGTTTATGTGTGTTTCCTTTGGTTACTGATTATAATTTTTTTTTCTCTTTCATTATTAAAAAATTATTTGAAAGATTAAGATAAGGATGAAAATGTCGCTAATAAAGCTGTAACTGTCAAAATCTGGAGTCTTTCCTTTTTATTTTATTTTAGGAATGAGGTATAGGCAGTGATGATGATGATGGTGATTGATACAATATTATTATTATTACTACTACTACTACAATATTAATATTATTACTACTACTATTACTATATTATCTTTAAAACACTAATGGGAATGAAGAAAAACTTTTTGTCAAAAAAAAAAAACAAAATTAGTCATGTTTTTAGATATCCATTATTTTTTAAAAAGTGACAAGAACATTTACACACGTCAAATTCTTAAAAGACCTAATATTGATAAATACATAAAAGCACAGTCCATTTATATATTAGAAAATTATCTATCTATCTATCTATCTATCTCTCTCTCTCTCTCTCTCTCTATATATATATATATATATAGGCAGCATATCTTCATTCAAAGATGTTTCATTGAATAATATAGCCATATTGTGTTTACTTATTTTTTTACTTATCCTCTCCAGTTGTCTAATCTGTTTCTTGATATTAAGATGAAATTTATGAAGGAGTCATTGTAGTTTGTTTTTTTTAACCCAAGTACTTTACATCTTTTATCTTATATATATATATATATATATATATATATGAATGAAATGATAGTGGACACTGAGATTGACACCAAGGGGCAACAGTTTTTTTCATGCTTCAATGCAATCTTCAGGCCTGAGACAGACTGTGTTAAGATACAAAAATGACCATCACCACTTGGTATTAACCTCAGTGTCCACTTTTATATTTACATATGCTATATCTCTGATATTGAGCACTTTTACCCATAAATATAGCATGCCTTAAAACTATATTTTTATCACACACACACATATAATATTTATATATATATATACATATATATATATATTATATGTGTGTGTGTGTATATATATATATATATACACACACACACACACACAAATACATACATAAACACTAAATAGCAACAATGCAAAATCACTGACAAAAATGTAATTGTAGAAATTATACCAAATGTTCACTACAAGGAAATTGCGCAGACAAAAATATATTATGTTAAGCAAAAGTGACAACAAAGTAAATACCAGTGGAGGAGAAGATTTACAGTAGATGAAATGGGAAAGAATTTAAACTAAAATATGCAAACCATTTGCTATCATTCAAATTAAAAATATATGAACATGACGCTATGTTGTCAAATATCCATGGAACTAAAAAGGAAGCAGAAAACCCATTACAAGATATCCATGGATTTTTTTTTTTTTTTGTCAATTTAACTTCCATCAAGTCCTGCCATTAATGGTATGGGCTTTATGATATTGCCCATATTGGAGAGTGATATTTTACGTATATCATAATCAAATATGTGAAACTTGAAAGAAGCTCTTATGATGCCCTGGTAAAATTTGGACAAAAAGGTGGTAACTTGCTCTGCCATCCATTTGCTCAAGCTCTCTAAGGAGGTTATGCATTGATTTCCTCTTGTTCCTCTTGTCTTCACTCAGTCCTTTGAGTATCAAATTTTCCAAGCCCTCTTTCCTCATTATGCACCCAAGAAATTTCAATAATCTTTTCCTGATGTTCAATATAAGTACTTTTTGTTTTTAATTTCTCTAAAATTTTGTTGTTGTTCACATGTTCAGTCCATGATATTCTCAGCATCCTTCTGTAGAACTTCATTTATGTTTCTTTAAGTCCCTTTCATCTGTAAGGAGATAGTCCAGCATTCACTGCCATATAGGAGGATTGATATTACATAACAGTTCAGTACTCTTTTCTTTGTTTCTGTTGCTTCAAGTCTCTTCTTCATCTGTGAGGAGATAGTCCAGCATTCACTGCCATATAGGAGAACTGATATATGTGTAACAGTTCCGTATCTGAGCTTACAGATATTTAAAACTTGAACTATTTTTTATTAGAAAATGTTTAAGTATTTTTACTTAAACAATGAGATCTATATACTTATTAAATATTATATCCCTGCAGTACAGTGTATATGTAGGACAGATTAATGGATATTGATATGCAACATGGAAACAGTGATACAAGTTCATGTTCTAGCTTAGACAGTTCATGATCACTTCATATTACTGCTTCTGTGAAAGGCATGAATCCACTTCTTCCTGTACTTTATCCTATTGTCAGATAGCAAGACAAAATGTCTTGTCACTGGCATGCCATGATGGTTGACAGAGAAAACAGTTGGGGAATAAATACTTGCGTAAAACATTTTCCCATAACAGCCTCACCTTCCCAGGCAGCAGCAGTTAAAAGCTGCTACTTCTCTTATCAACCTTGATAGGAGCCAGTTGTTAGGAATCAAAGCATCATAAATTCCCATTTGTTTGCTTTCAACTTAGTTTTTTTTGCTTTTACATTTCCCATATTTTTATTCACATCCATATCTCCCTTTCTTTCTTTCTTTCTTTCTTTCTTTCTTTCTTTCTTTCTTAACCCTCCAATTCAATTCTTTGCGTGTTTCTCTCCCCTCTCTCTTTTTCTATCTTTTTTTTTTCTTACTTCTCCATTTTTCTTCTTTATTTACTGTCTGCTCTTTCAATGTCTTGTGTGTTTCTTTCTCTCTTCCCTCTCTCTTTATCTCCTTTACTTCATCAGTACCCCCACTTTTATACACATTTTATATTATGCATGTCTTAAAATTGTACCCAGTAACACAACTACAGTGAAGTAAACAGCATCAAGTGAAAGTAATTACTTTCTTTTGTATGTTTGTTTTTCAAAAACCAAAAGCCTTTTTTTATTTTTTGCTTTATCGCCTATATATTTTTACTTTGATTTTAATATTTATTTTTTCCCTAAGACTGAAAACATTATTTTACTCACCCAAGGTGTAATAAATTTGACTGAACTATTTTCAATAAAATGAAGATAAAACATTGTATTTATTCAGGCCAGAAGGAAAGAGATATGTATATTAAAAAAGGAAAATTTTAACAACTCATTTAAACAAATCAATTTAAGTTTCAACATACCATTCTTACTCATATCTGGTCTCAGGTTGAAAGTATCGACTACTTTTGATGTTTCCATGCTTGATTAAACTAATTGAAATGATATTCATAAAGTTGTTCAGGTTAATGAGTGCAATACCATACTAATTACAAGAATTTTTTTTTTTTTTTATTGGCCGTAAGACAAGAAGCAAGTAGACCAAGAAAGCAAAAAGCCAATGGACACATGTTACATTAATTTTTTGGTGGAGGAGTAGGAGGAAGAAAATTGCAGTAGTGTCATGCCCAAAGTCAAGATCAGCTATAGTTCGTAAAATATGCAGCATATTATAATTTTCTTGTGTATAATGCACTCATTGTTTCATAGAAAGTAGAGATCTAAGTGGAAAAGCAGTGGTTTGATGTGTCCTTTTTTTTTTTTTTTTTTTTTTTTTTTTTTTGTTGTTTTTAATCGTTTTACTCCAAGCAAGGCAATAAAGTCAAGAAAATAAAATACAAGGGGTTACTAAAAGGTTAGTAAAAGAATCTGAGAAAACTTTCTTGATGAAAACGAAATATTAAAAGAACAGGATTCAGAAAGAGAAAAGATGGCAATTTAAATATTTGAAGATCATAGTGAACAGGAAAGCAAGGAGCCACAGTAGAGAGTTCCACAGGCAAGAAGTGCAAAAGAAGAAAATATTAAATTAGAACTTATATTTATATCTATCAATTTAAATAGTAAAATAAGGAGAATAACCCACTAATGTACAATGCTTAAAATCATGAAGTTGAAGTAGCAAAGAAGAAATCTCATCTGAACAATTTCAATGAAAAATATTTATAGAAAAGGCAAAGGAAAGCAAAATTACAGTGATGTGATTTTGAATTTGTATTGAAATAAACAAGTACGAAAGTTGGTTCAGCGTGTCGTGCTATCTATACAATTTCTCTCTCCAGAATCTATCTTATATATATATATATATATATATATATATATATAAGTATGTCATTCATTCATGCTTCAAATATTGCTATCACATGGTCTGATTCTCCTATGTAGAGATTCTTGATAAAATCCAAAGAAGAATCTTTGCTAACAGTTTCTTTTATCGCACTTTTCACCTATAGAACTTTCTTCAGGCTTCTTTCTTTCCACCCAACTTTGATCTGCTAAAATTTAAATGCTTTGTCAATCTTTATCTACTGTTTTCTGGATTCCTCCTGTTTTATTGTTTGCACTCCTTAATAATGCTTTCTTTTTCTTATTCTTTCAGACTCACTAACCCCCTTGTGTCTTAGTGGCTTTATTGTCTTACTTAGGGTGAAATGATTAAAAAAAACCTTGAGCACATATTGATTCTCTGTTTAGATTTGCATATTTTTTACATATATGATAATTTGAATTTGATATGTAAAATGCACTGTTATATGTATTGCAGACATTTATGAGTGAATTTCTTAATGACAAACAGGGTGTCAGTTTTTATATGTGTTTATTTTTTAAACCACTTATCTTTCCCTGTCACATAAATTGTTATTCAGAGAAAAATTAGTTTCAAACCCAGCTAAAACCAGAAAAGATTTTTTATCTCTTTCATCATTGTGAAGTAAACCTTACAAAAAGAAAATACAATTTTTCATCAAAATATTCCTAATGTATGTTGCTAAAATGATAAAATTCCTGGATATCTGAAATAAAACCCTTCTTTGAATTCCTTCAGGACAATATTTAACAAATGATAAGCATTATTTGCTGTAACCTTTGATGAACATTAATTTTTAATTAAATATTTGTTTGGCTCCATATGACCATTATATAGGAATTGATGTGTCATTAAACCACATTCTTTCTTCTTCCCCTTAATAATAGAATACTGACTGTTTCCAACCTACAATTATTTTGTTTATTTTTTTTTCTTGTATAACCTTGTTTTTTCTCCTTCAAGATTTTTTCAAGGTTTTCTTTCTTTTCCTTGCTTATTTTATATATCCCTTCGAAAAACAGCAATTTATTAATGGTTCTATTTAAATATAAACACTCTGGCCATAAAGGGTAAGAAACAACAAGGTTATTTTCCAATAACGGCTCCTTATCATTAAAAATAACTAACGATCTCTTACAAATATATTAAAAGAGGTGATTGAAAACCTAGATGAGTTCCTAAGTGGAGAAAAAGAAAAGAAAAAAAAAAGAAGAAGCAAATAACGATAACTTATGCTGATGATATAAACAACAATTGATGAATTAGGCATAAAAAATTCTTTAGGAAAAAATATATTGTTCAAAATGAACTGCTTTCCTTAAATCAATAATGAGAGATCAAACAAAATTAAAATTATCAGTTATTGATCCAGAGAACCAACAATAAGCAATGTACAAAGAACCCAAAATTTGGAGGTGGGATTTTCTTTTTTATACATTGATTTATTTTTTTTAGTGAGTACAGTAGAATTGTTAATTTTATTGCTGCTATTATGAACATGATTAGAGTAATAATCAGCTGTTTATGTTACCTGGTAGGTAGGATTTACTAAATAAATAGCCCAAGACAAAAAAAAAGTTTTAGTACAGGTCAGTTTTCTGTTATATTTCAGAGAGAATAATTTATTTGTTCTGTGGACATGATTAGGGATATTTTCCTTTCTGATAGACATATTTTTATGCACTAATGAGAATCTTAGTAACTTAGGACAATAGGAAGTTAGGTGAATAAGAGTATAGAAGTGATTGAAGTAAATAAGACTATAGAACGAAGTCAGGATAATACAAACACTGAAATGAGACAAGTAAATATGGACATAGAAGTGATTCAGGTTAAAAAGGACACTCAAGTTATTCAGAATAATAAGGACATGACAGATAATTTGTCATCTAAATTAAGCAAATATGAAAATAACACTGACATCTCATTTTAACATATATATTTACCAAAATTACATCTTGAAATACTATAGAGTAAATTTATTCAAAAAATCCCCATTGCTTTCAACTATGGCCTCCAGATGACGTCAGAATCTCCAGCATCTCTTCTTGATGGTCTCCTTGTTTAAGTTGGTGAATGCTGCCATAATCCTTGCCTTCAGTTCATCTTTGGTGTTACAAAGAGTTTTGTTGGTCTCTCACTCAACTGTGCCCCACACATAATAATGAAGTGGGATGCTATCTGGGGAGTTAGGTGGCTAGATATAAGAAGTGATGTGGTTGCAGAAATTTTCTGACAGTCATGAATGGGTTCTCTTGCTTGTGTGACATGGTGGAGAGTCCAGTTACTAGACATAGGGTCTTCCAACAGCCACCTTCTTGACCCAGGACAACACTACCTCCTCAAGACACTTGATGTAGGCCTCCATGTTGTGTTTGAGCCTCTGTGGGAAGATGAATGGAGGCATCACATTATCATCACTAATGATCACTCCAAATGCCATAATTTTGACTGGATATATCATCCAACTCTTTCCGAATCCTCTGCACTATCCTCAGATTGACACCCAATCACTCTGAAATGTTCATATTGGAGCTTCCAGCACAAATGCCAAGTAGTACAGCTGCCATTTCCAAATTTCTAGCAGAGTAAATGTTGTCATGGTGCTCTTTTCCTCAAAGATGTTGCCCAACTGACCCTACTATACTGTGCAGTCTACAAAATCAAAAACAATGTGCATGCATGAAATTAAAAATATAAAATAGTAACAATTTACACATTGCACCCTGTAGAAGTGATTCAGGTTAAAAAGGATATTTTAGTTATTGACTATAATAAGGCCACTGAAAGGAGACAAGTAAATAAGGACATAGAAGTGATTCAGATTAAAAAGGATATTTTAGTTATTCACTATAATAAGGCCACTAAAAGGAGACAATTATAAAAGGACATAGAAGTGATTCAGATTAAAAAGGATATTTTAGTTATTCACTATAATAAGGCCACTGAAAGGAGACAATTATAAAAGGACATAGAAGTGATTCAGATTAAAAAGAATATTTTAGTTATTCACTATAATAAGGCCACTGAAAGGAGACAAGTAAATAAGGACATAGAAGTGATTCAGATTAAAAAGGATATTTTAGTTATTCACTATAATAAGGCCACTGAAAGGAGACAATTATAAAAGGACATAGAAGTGATTCAGATTAAAAAGGATATTTTAGTTATTCACTATAATAAGGCCACTGAAAGGAGACAATTATAAAAGGACATAGAAGTGATTCAGATTAAAAAGAATATTTTAGTTATTCACTATAATAAGGCCACTGAAAGGAGACAAGTAAATAAGGACATAGAAGTGATTCAGATTAAAAAGGATATTTTAGTTATTGACTATAATAAGGCCACTGAAAGGAGACAATTATAAAAGGACATAGAAGTGATTCAGATTAAAAAGGATATTTTAGTTATTGACTATAATAAGGCCACTGAAAGGAGACAATTATAAAAGGACATAGAAGTGATTCAGATTAAAAAGAATATTTTAGTTATTCACTATAATAAGGCCACTGAAAGGAGACAAGTAAATAAGGACATAGAAGTGATTCAGATTAAAAAGGATATTTTAGTTATTGACTATAATAAGGCCACTGAAAGGAGACAATTATAAAAGGACATAGAAGTGATTCAGATTAAAAAGGATATTTTAGTTATTCACTATAATAAGGCCACTGAAAGGAGACAATTATAAAAGGACATAGAAGTGATTCAGATTAAAAAGGATATTTTAGTTATTCACTATAATAAGGCCACTGAAAGGAGACAAGTAAATAAGGACATAGAAGTGATTCAGATTAATAAGGACATGGAAATACTGGATGAATAATTGGGTACATTGTTAATTATAAAAGTTCAGTCAGTTCAAAAATGGCTTTGTCTTTTTTATAACTTGAATTTCATCATTCGCTTTTTCATTAACTACATATATCAAATATTATACAGTGAAATTTTCTGATCAAATTCAGTATATATATATATATATATATATATATATATATATATATATAAATAATATGCTGGAAAGCTCTCGAACAAATCCACCTCCCAAATTCTATCCAGACATTAGAATTTTTTAATTCCTTCATGGTTACTTAAAAAAATGTTTTACCACCTCTGTGTGTATATATATATATATATATATATATATACATACAATGTCATCCACATACAAACCTGTTTTGCTGACATACAGGGAGGTCACTCTATGAGTTGTACTGGTACTATGTAACCCAATACTACCTGTCACTCACATTTTGGGTTATCAGTGTCTAAACCGAGTCTCTCACCAGGTTTTTCTGATAAGGAGGGTGGCTAGACATCCAGTAGAATTAGAAACAAAACTTGTGAAAGGGTGGATGAATTCTTGGGATCAACAGATCTAGCACAGGTGTAGGGATATAGTTGGTGTCCAGACACATGATAAGCTCACTGGGAGTGTTGGATCTTTTAGCCTTTGTTACAGTAACCAACTAGAAGAAGGAAAACTTTGATCTAATACCTACAGCTTGACAGCATACAAGAATGTTGACTGGTTCTTCTTGCTTAAAAAGTTGAATTGATTCAGTGCAACATCTTTCTCCACTTCAAAAGTTTAATGCACAGGCATTGCTTAATATTGTAAATCACAACTGGATAAAGATGGTTAGATCCAGTGACTAGACCCAAAGAGTTGTGAGTTCAATACCAAGCCACATCAGTGGTGAACCAAAAGCTTGAGAGTTGAGTTAAAGGGAAATAACTGCAACATCCAGAAGAGACATGCATGTGAAACTAGAACAAAATAAAGGGTTTGGTTCAAAATTCCAATAACAGAAGGCCAGAGCATACAACAGCTTAAACATTGTGAATATGGCAATGAAGATGAGGATAATAGTCCAAATAATGTAAATAATTACTCCTACACCTGTTCAAAAGACTGGGGAGGCATGTGAACCAAAAGATAGAAGAGGCCAAGAATAATAGCCACTGCAGATTGTCTATGCCAACAAAAAACAGCTTGAAGGTGGTGTAGACTACAGCATAGTATTGCCTCAGGCTTTCCCACTGTAAATTCTTGCGGGGACATGTATCCATGCCCATCATAGCACTGCAAAACCCTGATAATGATAATCAAAGACACCTCATTTACCATTAACAGAGTTCAGGTTCTTTACTACCAGTCTGGATGCATATGAGAAAAAAATACAATACATATATATATATACATACATACATACATACATACATACACATACACACACATATATATATATATATATATATATATATATATATATATATACACACACACACAGACGCACATATATATATTTTTCTTTCTCTTTTTTTTCTTATATGCATCTAGACTGGACTCTCTGGTAATGCTAAATATATATATATATATATATATATATATATATATATTGATACAATATATATATATATTGATACAATATATATATATTGATACAATATATATATATATATATATATATATATATATATATATTGATACAATATATATATATTGATACAATATATATACATATATATATATATATTGATATAATATACATATATATATATATATAATATACATATATATATATATATATATATATATATATATATATATATATACATACACACACACACACACACAGACTTATTGATCCACCTTCATTTTTATGTCTAATCTCACCCGAAAGATCAAAAACTCTCTTTCTCCCCCAGGCCATTCTTACTTCTCCCTGACTTTTTATAGTCCAACTCTCATGTCATTCCACTCTCAGTCTCCATTACCATGGGATTAATATTACAGAAATGGAAATTTGCTATTTCAAGGCCAGTTCCTCCAAGTCAATCTACCCAGCCACCCCGTATCTACCCATATCCAAATCTCCTACTCTATGTCGAAGTAGCCAGGAAAAGGGATTTGTTCATAGATGATTCCATATTGATCAATCAAGCAAAGTATTGACCTCTTTCTTTATGATTGATTCCTGGAATTGTTTATGCTGAAGACCCTAACCTCATTCTTTTTTAGCTCCACCTTGTTATGGGTGGTGATGTGTAATGCTGTATCTTTTCTTTTATGTGTTTTCCTTGGTCTCTTCCATCAAATATCTCCCCACCACATCTTCAAGCTAACAAATTTCTTTCTAAATCTTGTCCCTTTCCACAACTTGTCTCTCAACCACCTTACACAAGTGCTTTTTTTTCTGTCTCTATATTTTCAACCATTTTTTCCTGTGAGTCCACCAGTCTAGTTTTTATGTTGATTTTTAATTATCATTGCTGTATTGGTATATTAAATACTTCCATGGTAATTTTTCAGATCAGCTCTTCACTAATGTACCTAGACTTTTGAATTTAAGCCCAGTACCAGACTGGCATTGAGATCTCATAAATTTACAGTTGAGCTGGCTAGATGCAGCCATAAATTCTATGCTAACAGTTTCTTTTCTTGCACTTCTCACTTGTGAAACTCCCTTCTGACTCCTTTCCAGCCAACTTTAAACTACAAAAATTTAAATGCAATATCAATCACTATCTACTGTCCTCCTGATTACATTTTTTCCTTCCAGCTCATTATTAATGTTTCTGTTCCTAAATCTTCTACACCCAGTAACCCCCTTGTGTCTTTGTGGCTTTACTGTCTTGCATGGGATGAAAGCAATTAAAAAAAGTATGTATTTGTATAAATATATATATATTGTATATTCTTTCTTACTGTGAACAATATGTTTAGTATGTTCGAGTTGACATCCCTGTTTTTAATTTTCTCAAACAGTAAAATTAACATCAACCAGCCAAGACCAAGAAGTCATACTAAAGAAAAATGTGTCTTCCAACATGAATTAAACTTGTGTCTACTTTAGATTCAATTCCTGCCTGAAGATATATTTTTCTTCTTGATCTAGGCCAGTTGATGTTAATTTTACTGTTTAAGAAAATTAATAAAAAAACATAAATACATGTACCCACTGAAAATATTGTTTATAGCAATAAGAAATAATCTCAGATTAAAAACAAAAATTCATTAAAACATATATTGTATATACTGATAAAAATCTTACTAACTATAAACACACATCAAAAACACTATATTACATCACCAACCTTCATTAATTCTCAAAGAAATTAATGTATATTTAACTACCACTATCATGCCCAGTGTTGACCTAAAAACATCCTCAAATCAACATATAGGCAACCTCCAAAGATAATGCCTACTAGATACACACATTATCATCCAGATCCCAATATTGACAAGCTATCCACTACCATGGCCAGAGTTGACATAAAAACATCTCCAAATCAACATCTAGACAACATCCAAACATAAAAAATGCCTACTAGATACACACACACACACACACTATCATCCAAAACCCAATATTGACAAATTATAACTATGATATGTTTACACACAAATGTTGCTTGACAAGTCAAATTCATGTGAAGACTGCTTAACCAATGAAAATTATACAGCACAAAAATAAAAATACCAAAAGCAATTATCTCATTGTCTGATGAAGCTTTAATAAAAGTGAAACATTTGAGATTTATAAATGTTTTTTATTTGTTCTTTATCCTATCATTTTATATACTTTATATACTATATAAGTACATATTTATATATATTGTTCTTACTTCACATAGATGTACAAATGTATGAATGGTAATGTTAAGGGTGAAGTTAACCATTTGCAAACAGGAAAATATGGCTTTCATTGACTGATCAGATAACCCTACCCTGTCAAAATTTATGAAATCTTTTTCTAAAAATAGTTTTTCAAGAAAATGGATTTTTTCAACCCCACTAAATGTTATAGATCTTTCTATTATTGATGGGAGTCTTTTATTTTTCGTTAAGGTAGTGTAGAAAGTCAGCATTTTGATTATATCATTATCTTCATTTCTAGTTACATGTGTTATCCATTTTTGTTGATGTTTCTGTTGGAAGTCTTCAACTGATGTTGATTCTGTTATTTCATATAGCGCTTTCTTTGTGATCTTGTAGCGCCAGTCTCTATAGGGTCTGATGAAGGAGGATTGTCTTCTTTAAGACCTAACAGATTCATTCACTTTTAATCCTACGCTAAGTGATAATAGAGTTCAGTTATGTGCCATGCGTGAAACATGCTTAGGTGATCATGTATCTTTCGATACATGACTGAAAAGGCAGATTTTTTCCTGCAGTAGGTTGCCATTTCTTTCTGTGGTAGGCCATTTGCCATCCAAGGCTATAGAACCCGGTCTTTCCTGCTATTTACCCATAGCTGGGGGGAGAAGAAGAGGATTCATACTTTTCCCAAGAGTATTAGCATGTAAGTGAATGTAATGGATTCGACTGGAATTCGAACTCAGCCCTCCAGCTCATCAATCCAAGCCACTATCCATTACTCCACTATGCCTCCTTCACCGATTTACTACAGTAACATAATCCACTCATCAGGTTTTCTTCCAATTTGACTATTTACAATCGTAATACTAATGATAATCGTAAAATTAGCTGTTACCATACAGTAAGCATTAATAATGGTAAGATTAGCTGTTTCAGTACAAGAAAAATTTGGCATTCATTTATTAAACAGTTAATGTGACTGTCAGTTGAAATTTATAAAATCTTTTTCTTAAAACAGCTTTTAAGGACTTCTCAAGTAAACTAAATATTATAACTATTTCAAATACTTATAAGGGTTTCCTTCCAGTCTTTTTGGTTTTGATTGTGTGGAAAGACAGCATCTTGAATATACCATTATTTTCTCTTCTAGTTAGATGTTCTACCTTTTTTGTTGTCACTGTTAAGAAGTCTTCAACTGATGTGGATTCTGTTTTTTAGTATAGCTCTTTTCTTTGTGATCTTGTAGCGCCAGTCTCTATAGGGTCTGATGAAGGATTGTCTCTTTAAGACCTAACACATTCATTTACTTGAAACCATTTTTAATCATTGATCAGAAAAAAAACAGTTGTGCACTCATAGAATGGTAATGACTGTGTAAATGGATAGCAGAACAGACATTAGAAGAGTTAACACAAGGACATAATTTATTAAGAGCTACAAAGGACGGGAAATAGTGGAGAGCCATGTCATGAAGTGACACAGCATATAAAAAAATAAGAATGGTAATATTAGCGATTTCCTTATGAGGAAACTTTTGCTATTCATTGACCAAGCAGCCAGTACTATTGTTGGCTGAAATTTATTAAATCTTTCTCTTAAAACAAATTTTCAGGAAAATAGGTTTCTGTTGTAACCCAGAGAATGTTACTGAATTGAATAATGTCACAAATGTTGGTAATGCATGATAATATTTAGGACATGAACAACACATAAGATTCGCCTGTGATGCGTATAAGTAGTCAACTGCTAGAAGTGAGGCAAGTGAATTCCACAATGAATCTCTAACTGCAGACCATCATACAGTATTTACTACTGCATTTATGTGTATGCGGACATACCCATTATCATCTTTAGGTATGCTACAACAGTTTCTCAAGTCCAGTAGCTGTTATAGCTCTTTCTAGTATTGAAGGGTGATTCCTTTCTAACCTTTTATTTGAAGTAGTGTGTAATGTCAACATCTTAATTATATCATTATTTACTTTTTCAGTGACATGTGATATATATTTTTAGCTGTTGCTGCTGTTGAAAGTCCTCAAGTGAACTGGTTTCTATTATCTGGTACAGTTCTTTGTTGTGATTCTGTAATGTCCACAAGGTTAGAAGAATTGTGGTCCTCACCAAAAACCACAAGCTTCACTTGCTGAAATCTATTTTTACTCATAGATCTGAGAAAGTTGTTGTTTACAGCTGACAGTTTAGATATTTCTGGACAGGTTTTGTGCCATGCATGATATCCATATGAAAATCTCAATCTGATGAGGCTATTTAAAAACATGGCTAGTTTTTAGATTAAAGGTTGGGTTTTGTAGCAATTTGTGGTGTTGTGTGAAACTACCTCCAGCACAGCCCATTCTATGCTCAATTTGCTCGAATCATTTTATTGATTGATTTGTTTTCTATGGCTTATCAACATTTTGAAGGTTATTTAAAGCCAGAAAATATTTTTCGATTGTAAGACAATAATGATTTCATGATACAACTCTTACTAATTAACCCATAGCTGGAGAGGAGAAGAGATGGAGTCCCAAGGGTATTTGTGTGTAAGTGAATATAACGAACCCAACTAGAATTAAAACTCAGCTCTCTGACTAACTATTCCAAGCTATTATCCATTACATCACACACACATCCAAGCTTACAGCACCTGGTATTCCTAAGTAGTTACCCATCTAGGTACTCAATGTTGCTTAACTTTGGTGATCAAATAGGAACCAGTGTTTCCATGTCATATGGCTCTAAGCTTGAATACATTTTAATCATTTTAAATAAACAGTTGTACACATATACACACACTATATTTAGATGGCACACCTTGGTTTAAACTTCTTTTATTAAACAGAATAGACAGTAAATGTCTGCTAAGCTTTCTGGTGAATTTTTCTTGGTGTTGACTATATTGTTTGATACTACATGGAAACTTGTAAAAGAACTTGCTGAAATTATATGCATATGGGAGATAGCTAATGGTTCATTTATGCTGTTAACAGTCCACAGTTTGCAATTAATGTGGTCCACATGCTATTGTGGTGGAATAGATTTTAACTATACTTTCCAACTGAAAACATAATGATTAAAAATTTTGGAGGCTCTTTAAATCAAAAGACAGCAACCCACAATCAGTACAATTCATTTCAATCTTAGCATGCTTGTATTAAAATGCCTTTAGACCATAAGGTCATTTACAGTCAAGTGATAATAAAATCTGTTTTGAACTTGCATTTGCTCCAAACTACTGGCTATCTCTAGATCTTTGTCTTCTTTAAAACATTATACACAATCTCAGCAAATTTCACCCAACATGAAATGACTTATTTAACATCAGGAGAAGCTCACTATATATATATATATATATATATATATGCTGATCTGCCAAAAAATTAGAGACAGCTATCTGATATCATGTAGTTCCTTCTTTTGCCAGAATAACAGTGGCTACTCAAAAATGCATAGAGTCTGTCGAGTTCTGAAGTCATTGTATAGATATACCTCTACAGACACATTAGTACAGTAAGGTAAATTACTGCGGGTAATTAGTTTAGTTTTGGTAGGATGGTGGGTAATTGAATATCTGGAAGTTAGTAAAGTGTCCCTGAAACCAGTTTCATGTCACCCAATGGATAGAGAGTGGAACAGACTATCCCTACTGGACCACATGGCCAAGCACAAAGGGATTCATAGGATTTACAAGACCTGAATATGTTACACTTATCAAAAACTTCCATCAGTTGTCTTTGTCAATGTCAAAGAAATGTGGTTTAGAAGAATGATATATAATGTTAACCTATTTAAACTTGGTGGGTGAAAAAACCTGGATAGAACTATTTTCAAATAAATTGGCATCTGAGGAAAAATGGAAAAAAAAAAGAAAGCACCAGAAACCTCCAAACAGGGTGAAAGAAATCATCCAGGACCTTAAATCTCTGGTACAAAGAAAAAAGTCCCCAGTGAGTAATAAGTTAAAACAAAGAATGCTCAATATGCTAAGTAGACCAAAAGTAAAATAAATAAAAAGTAAATCCTAATGAGCCAGTTCACCTCGATGATCCATATTGTGAAACCTAGGTAGGTAGTATCTGGCTCATTAGGATCTATTTATTATACATGAAGAAATATAGTTTTAAGGTGTGCTATATTTATGGGATAAAGTTTTCAATATCAGAGATAGAGCATATGTAAATATAAATATAAAAGTGAACATTGAAGTCAACACTCAGAGGCGAAAGGCTGTTTCATGCTGGACGCAATACGGCTGCGTCCAGCATGAAACAGCCTGTCATCAGAAGAGTGAAAAAAAAAAGGAAAAGATCTCTCAGATTCATTGAAAAAAGAATTGAATCAATTATCAAACTTATACTTTGAGAAAGAAATGCCAAAAATTTGTGCTGCAGTAATCAAGGCTAAAAGAGGATATTTTAACAAGTGCAAACAAGTGCAAAATTTAATCTTAAAATGTTTTTTTTCTTTTTGTCATAATAAAATTTCTAATAAAAAAATTGTGTTTCATTTTTTTTAACCATGTATAATAGTTTTCTCTTATTTAAAGTACAAAGCAACTACTTTTTGGGGGTGCCAATTTAAAAAATTACCGGGAGTGGCCTCAACCTTTTGAACTCTCTCTCTCTCTCTCTCTCTCTCTATATATATATATATATATATATATATATATATATATAGTAAAAGACTTAAACACTAATATTCCACGGTTATAATTTATTACATTGGAATATTCCATGGTTATAATTTATTATATTGGAATCGTAATTACAATTCCAATGTAATAAATTATAACCATGGAATATTATTGTTTAAGCCTTTTTATTATATTCTTACTCTGTCCTGGACATTGAGTTCTACCTGGATTCTACCCTCTTGGAAACTTTTACATGTCTATGCATGTGTATGCATGTAAGTATATATATATATATATATATATATATATGTGTGTGTGTGTGTGTGTATTAACAACAAATATTATCAATATATATATATAGAGAGAGAGAGAGAGTGAGAGAGAGAGCTCCCTTTATGACCTAGAGTGTTTTTTTTCAGAATCCTTTTAATAAAAATCCCATATTGTATGAAACTGAATTGAAGTTAAGGAGTAGGGATTGAATGTTTGAATCTTTCCTTCTTGATTACTGACTGATTGATTGATTTGTAAGATTTATTTTTGTTTTTTAGACTTTAGCCAAATAGTGGACACTTAACATATGTAAGGGGATTTACAATATTTTATGCGAGGTTGGGAACAAAAAGTATCATCATCTTTTATAACAGATTTCCTTGCATTACTGTTTCAAGCCATCCAAGGCAATTTTCAGGGTTAATTGTTTGAGCGAGTCAATTTGTTTATAATAATTGTAATACATTTTACTGGAGGATTTTGCTTGTGTACTTTTATTTATAATTGCATGAACTGCATGCACACAAGACAATTTATTCTATACTTGTGTACATGCACTGATGATACCCTAAATTTCAAGGAAGCAGTTCTATAAAGGTAGGTACCTTTAGGAACTTATTCTACTTATTTTCTTTTCAATCTGAGAATGGACACAAATCACTTTATAGTATCAAAAAGAATTAAACCACTTTGATAATTTAATAGAAAGCATTTATTTATTAAGATATTTCCAGATTGAAATTTTTGACTCTAGTGTCATCAGCTGTTATGGTTCTTAGCCATATTTGAACTTGATGATCGATATAACAAGTCCGATCAACAAAGCTACAAGTGCATTTGGGAAGTATCACCATTAACTCTGGAATGAGAGAAGTATTCAATTGGGCACCAAAATATGGGTTTATAGTTCCGCCATTTTGACCACACTGTTGTACGGCTCAGAAGCATGGACCCCATACAGATCCCATATCAATCTTCCACAAAAGTTATTTCTACATGATCTGTGGTGGAATTGAGACTTTCCTGATACAGTCACAACTTTGCTGGGATGGTCTTGTTGCAAGGATGAGTAACAACAGAATGCCTAAGGTCCTCATGTATAGCCAGCTTCACAGTGGACAGGGGACTGTTGAACATCCATGGATAAGCTAAAGAGTAACCTCTCACCTGTTAATGTGCCGCATCCTAACTTCAAATGAATTTCCCTGGATAGAAATAATGGGAGATATTTGTGCCAGACTAGTATCAGAAATATTTAAATCAGTCATATTGACTGGTAAAGAGACAAAAGACAACAGTGAAAAACATCAGCAAATATTCCTGTTGCTATATCCCGAGATCCTCACTGTTGCACAATATGTAGACTTGTATGCAGGTCACTAGAATGACTGAAGTGTCACATATGACACAAACATAAAAACTGAATGAGTTTGTCAGATCATCATAAGTTGAAATCACCAGGAGAGTCCATCATATATATATATATATAAGGTTGGTGCAAAAATAATGACGTAATAATGTTGTTTTTTGACGTTAAAAAATACGTCAAAAAACGACATTATTACGTCATTATTTTTGCACCAACCTAATATATTCAATAAATCAAGTTCAATTGACTTAAGTAATCAACTCCAAAGTTTCACATCGAAACACTCTTGGGGGCTGGATGTTTGATAAATTCATTGAAATTATTATCAGATCTCATATTTATACATCTTGGTATAAATGCTAATCATAAATTTCAAATTTCAAATTCTTACCACATTAGAGTTTTATTTGAAACTAGCCTAGAAGCTGCCCTCTTCTGCTGAAGTCTTTTGGGCCTTTGGCCTTTTATATTCAGCATCCTATGTACATAAAAGTTATAAGAACTTAGAAATAATAAAATTATTTTATCTTTATTTGCCACCTTAATTTGGCATAATCTTTCTTTGTATATGCAAAGGATCCCCATAGTTTGTTTACATTTATTTTGCACGCAATTGTTATTTTCTTTTAAAATCACCATTCTTTATGATCACATAGTCACTCCTAAAAGACATTAGAAAACCCAAACTATATAATATTTCAAATATGTCACACCATATATACTACAAAAAGAAGAAAAACATATGAACAATATACCTGACACACTTAAGTTTTAATTATGGTTTAATTAGATGATATCATTTGTAATTACAATGAAAAGAGAAATTAAAGTTAAATCTTTAATAAAGAATTGTTTTTCAAACCTTTCACTCTATTCAATACTAGCAGCATGACCCGGTGTTGCCCGTGCTTGATTCAAAAATCGTACAACTCATACAGCAATCGCTATCACTTGACTTAAAATATTTTTGCCCTTCATTGCCTTTAAAGGAGTGCCCTTTGCCGTGCTGATGTTGCTACATGCCTTACGTCTTGCCTATCTCACACTGCAAATTTTTTCTAAGCTCTATACTAAACATTAAATCTGTTACGAAAAAAAGAACTAAAAAAAATGAACACAAAACGATCACCTTTAAAAAAGGACTCATAACTGGAAAAACCAAATGAAAAAAGAATGTTAACAACAAATACTTTTCCACACCCAACCCAGTTCTGCGGAATCAAAATCAACGTTGAGTTTAAGCAAGCGAATGAGCCAATTGGAGTACCATGCAGATTTAAATTTTTCCCACTTGTGACAAATGCAGCTATCAATTTTTTTTTGCATGCTAGCATGCTAGTTAACACTCGTATCAGTCAGCTGTTGGCTCTCACACTGGCCAATAGAATCTTCCTGCCTATTCGTGGCAGCCAGCTATAGGCTCTCACTTTGGCCAGTACAAAATGGCCGCAAACCACATGAAAACTGCCATAGAAGCATGAAAAAATCGATTATTTCCACTATCGATGGGAGTTGGGAAATGCAAAGTTGGTCTTGGCCATCCCGCTAACTTGGAGCATGTGCATGTAAATTTTGGTGCAAATCCGTCGAAAATTGCGGCCGTCCATTCGTTACACACCCACACCCACACACACATCCTGCCTTTTATAGATAAAGATTTAAATTTAACTCTAAATGATTTATTTATTTAATTTTTAATCACATGTAATTACAGTAGTTAATACCTGTTACTTCAGGTTGTTTATGATTCACGGATGTCAAAAAACAGACAGACAGACATATACTGCACTTTATTTATATATATGTAACAACATTTAAATTTAGAACCAGTTAAAATATACTTTCTTTTTTATTACTGTATTTAATATAACTATATACATGTATACCCCAGGTAAACACTTTCAGATAATATCTGTTAAACAAAGTGTTTGCCTGAGAAGTTTTTGAACAGATGATAGAAAATGTTACCCTGAAATCTGAAGGCTCATTGGGATAGTGAAAGATGTCTTCCAAAAGCTAAGCAAAGTATTAAAAAAGCAAGAAAATTTCATTAGAAACCAAGAAAAGAGTAATGAACTGCTACGTAATATCAATCCTCCTATATGGCAGTGAATGCAGGACAATTTCCTCATAGATGAATGGTTGACTTGAATCAACAGAGATGCTGTTCTATCAAAGGATGCTGGGAATACCATGGATGGTGCATATGAGCCATGAGGAATTTTTAAGGAAAATCATAATAAAAAGGACAATTATACTGAATCAGAAAGAAGCCATTATAATTTCTGAGACATATAATGAGGAAAGAGGGCTTGAAGAATTTAATACTTACAAGACATACTGAATACAAAGATGGGTAGAAGGAAACATTGAGTAATCTACCTAATAAGCTTGTGTAAATAAATGGATAACAGAACAAGGAATATGGGGGTGGGGAAGTGAAACATTGCTAAGTGTTACAAAGGATAGGAAGTTGTGGAGTGTGGTCGTCAACATCCAAGCATATAAAAGAAGAATACTGTTTGTTGATTTTTATTATTTTTCTTCTTGCATTTGAATTATTTATTGTTATTATTCATAAATAAAAGATGTCTGCATAAAATCACCTGTTACAAGACTGAATATTAAGCAGAGTTTTAATCTTTTACAATACGGCAACATTGACTTTTTTTATATTTGTTTCATGCTTCTTTTTTTTTTTTATTGATTAATGCTGTCCACAGTTTTGTTCAAATAAAATGAAAATATTACCTTTATTTATAATTGTTATAAGGTGTTCCTAATGTATCATATGGTTTTTTTTATTGAAAGAAAACAGTAAAGAAAGGTTGTAAAAGTTTTGTTTTCGAGATTTCAGTTGCGAGTGGCAAATACCAAAAATTTTGCTTCAGAGATGTGCTAACTTCAAAGAATGCCTGAATGTGAGCACCAAGCGAGTCCAGGAGAGATTTTTAAAAGTTAAATTTAAAAAGCAGTGGAAAAAAGAGATATTTAAAAAAAAGAACATTTGCCATTACATTTAATTAAAATAAGTTTGGTTTTAACTTTTGTTTGGGCTTTTTTTTCTCTTTTTCTGTTATAGTAACTGCCTGGGAGATTTTTTTTAATTTTTTTTTTTTTTTGGCATTTTTTGAACATGTTTTTTTTTTTGTTTTTTTATTAAACTCTTCTTTTTTTTTTGTCTTGATAGGAAACCTGCCTCAAAAAGAACGCTTTGAGATTCTCCGTTCATTTTACAAGCATACAATTGGGACATATTTTGCTTCAACCATAGAAGCAAGTGACAGAGGTATTATGGAAATATTTGTATTTTACACCTTTTTATTCTTATTTTTAATTTCTTAAACCTTTTCCTGGATCAGACTGTACAATTTAAAACCAAATTTCTGCATTTTATAAGTCAAAAGCAGAGTCATCACATTTCTTTTACGGAGATGACAAAAATCTCCATGAAGCTCACCCAGGGGTGCAACAGAAAATAAAATAGAGTTAAACAAAAAATAATGTGTTCTGAAAGAATTTTCATGAAAAAGATAAAATTTCTTCTCCTCATCTCAAAGAAATGTCCTTTGATTTTCTTTTCAATTGTGTCCAATGGAAGCAAATAGCTTTTGGTGATAATTCATTGAGGCAAAAACACAAAAGGGAAAGAAAAACTAACAATGGTAAAAAATAGAGAACAGCATGTGATGTTCAGTGTTATGCAAACGTTAGAAAGACAGTAGAAAACATGATGAGAAAAGGAAATAACTATTATCAGCCATATTCAACAAGGTCCTTGCCAAAACACAAATATTGTATGAGTATTATGCAGCTAAACTTAAAACCCATTTAACTGAACAGGACTTGGGTTTAATAAAATTTCCAAAGAATGAGACCAAAAATGAAATTTACAAAAATGTAATCTGTGGGTGGCACAGTCAAAAGTGAATTATGGTTATTAGCCTGACTTAAGAATAACTACAGAATTTATATTTTTTTGAAACATTGTCATTGTTAGATTAAAAATGGAGATGGTTATTTTAATTTGAATATTATCAACTGCTACTACTATTACTACTACTACTACTAATAATAATACTATAATGATGAGGAGGAGGAGGAGCAGGAATGCATTTAAAGCCTTGACTTATTCTAGATCTCAGGTAATGACCCAGCAAAGAAAAAAATTCTTCTTCTTCTTCACATTGATGTAGTCAATAGAAATTCTGGGTTTTTTTTTAGGAATGGTGCCAACAACACTCCTCACAAAACAAGAATCTTTCAGAGAATCCTTGCAGAGTAAATGATGGCAGTTTTCTAATCAGGGGGGTGTCTACAATCTTGGTCTCAATTCCAATTTTCCCTAAGCACTCTTTTGAAAGAGTTTCTAGGTGGTGTTCCCAATGCACCTATTACTACAGGAATTACTTCAGCAGTCATGTTTCATAGCTTCTTTGATTTCCTCATCAGATATCCTGGTATTTTTCCATCTTTTCAGTTTTTTAAGAATACACACTTGTGTCATATTGGGCAGCAAAATCAATAATTTGTTAATTGCTACTCTCCTTATCTGTAACAATAAATTTGGGTCTCTATACTTGAACAACATGATCTATCTGGACATAGAAGTTCCATAATATCTTGTGACTGTCACTCCCTACCACTACCTGTGATATTCATATCACTTCTCTCTGACATTTAATCCAAATTTACAGCATGCTTTCGACTTGATTCTCTTACCTATCCTATTATTATTATTTCCTTGGATTTCTTTTGTATATACATTTCCTTCCGGGTCCCAACCAGAAACCTAAGGTCAGAAATGGATTTGTGACATTTTCCACTGATTATTTTTGTAAAAAAAAAAAAAAAAAAAGATCACACATATTTTACATAGATAAAGCTCTTCATAATGTGTGAGAACAATTTTTTGTATTTATTTAAGGCATGGGCTACCCAGAATCATGTCAATGAGTCTATCAAAACCGTTTACAATCAATCTGAGGGTTTCAACTACAATTGGAATTATTGATATCCTCATGTGCCACATTTTTGAGATTTCTACTTCAAGATCCTTGTAATTTGATAGTTTTTTGAAGATCTTCAAAGATACATTATAATCTGCAGGGTCTGCTATGTCAATAAGTAAGCACATTCTGTTTTTTGTGGTCTTTGATTATGATATCTGGGTGATTAGCTTTGATTTTTCTGTCTGTGTGTATTGTAAAGTCCCATAAAATTGTTACAGGTTCTATCTCTGTAATCGGGACTGGGTAATGTTCATGCCACTTTCTTACAGTTTCCTTCCTGTAAATGTTGAATATTTTATAGTGCAGATATTGTCCCAGTCTGTCATGCCAAATTTTATATTCAGTGGGTGCTAACACTGTGCAACTTGATACAAGATGGTCAATTGTTTCTGGATATTTATTACAGAATCTGTATTTGGGGTCAACACAATTATTCACACAATTATTACTATTATTATTATTATTATTATTATTATGGTTACTGATCAAGACTAGTTACTACTGAAACAAGATCTGGAAAGACAAACACCAAACTAATATGAAGAATATACAACAAAAAACAAAAAACAATAGACTATTTAGTTTCTGGATGCCCTGAATTGACCAAAGCTGACAACATACAAAGGCACAACAGAGCAACAGAATGCCCTCCATTCGACAATCTGTAAGCATGAGAACACCAAAAACTATGAAGATGAGCCATCAATTGTCACAGAAAATGAAGCTACTATTTTCTGCAATAGGCCAATCCTAATCCATGAAGAAATTAAGGCCAGAAACATTATATCATAGTGGAGGATATAAAGGAAAGAACTAGTCTCACTAAAAGAAACATCTACCTGAAAATTCTAGAAAGATTATCCAAATATAAAAATCTAGAAGCAGAAATTGATAGAATGTTGAACATGACAACCACAATAATACCAGTGGTAACAGGTGTTCTCGGTTTGGACACAACAGGAATGGAAAAATGCAGAAACAAAATCTCTGGCAACATCAAAAAAAAAAGATATTCAGAATATCATCCTCCTTGGTATTACTTATTTATTAAGGCAGATTCTGTCCATCAGGTAAATCCATCACACCTTCATGGTAGCCACCAAGTCCACATGATTGACTTAGCTCCATGATTAAATAAAGCAGGACATTAGAAAAAAACTCTGTATAATAGAAATAATGGCTTCTGATCTTAACTGATTGGTGGAATAAAATGGGCTACAATAAATTATCCTGTTAATTACCACAGATTTAATTAACACATTGACAACCAACCAGAAGATAACTTGTGATCTCACTTTGCCTCATTGTGCTGACATCCCCTTTTTGGTCTCTATTAACATTTTAGTGCTCATTATTCCACTAGTGGAACATATTTTATATTTTTTTAATACTAAATCTTTAATTTTGATTATTTTATCAATAATATACAGTGGGAAAACTGGAATACAATATGTGCTTATACATTGTGTTAAAATACAATTTATAACTTATTAAATTTATTATTATTTTTGTATACTCACATCTGCAACCTTGTCTGGTCACTAAAAGTTTAAGATTCATCAAGTTTCAAATTAATGTCAATTGGTACAATTTTTTTCTGCATGGCGTAATTCAATGATACATTTGTCATTTGTATGAGTTTTGATGTTAGATGTTATTTTTCCAAGCTGCCAATCAGCTACTTACATGTAATAAGGAAAAAAAAATGAAAAAAATTATTTGTTTTTGTTGGGAAGGTTCAACCTCTACAGCCATACCATTAAGACCTGCTTTTAATGTTGTGGGCCAGTATAATAAAATTGCAAACATTCTAATTAAAGCCTATAATTTGGTGTCTGTAAATTGAAAAAAAAAACACATGGAAAACATTCTTTCTCTATTTTTTCAGAACCGTCCAAGTTGAGTCACACACCTGTTGAGACCTACATAACAAGTGACACCCATAAATGTTATGCTCTTCAGTCAGGTCCAAACCATTTCTTCGTTTTGTATAATGCAAATATTCCAACTTTTGCTATGAGGTAAGTTGACAATCTCCGAGAAGTTTCATTTTGCAAGACTTGTGAAAAAATTAAATTTAATGATGAATGCATGTCTGCTATTTTAAAAATCAAATAGATTTAAATGAAAATGAATGAATTTAAAAATGGAAAATTCTATTTAACCCCTTCATATCCATGGTGCCACTGTTTTCAGGACTGTAGGTATTAATGAGCTATAGGTAAAAACCTATACTTAATATTGAATTTTTATAAATCTTTAATTGATGCTAGAATATTTTTAGAAATGTCTAATTAATATTGTATTTTATTTTAATTCTGACAGATGCCTAAAATCAGTTAAACAAAATAAAAACTTGCTTATCAAAAGGAAAAAAGTGACTTAGGAACATGTTTTTAAAATTATAATTAAAAAATAAAAATTATAGGAAAAAAAATGTTAAATTAAAATTAAAAAAATTGAAATAAAATGATTCAAATGATTGAAATTTTTGAAAATAACATGGACCAAACATGTGAGTGGCAATGAAGTTATCAATTGAATTTTATTTTAATTTTCATAATTAATATTAGACTGTATGGCGGGAATTTAGTTTCCCAAGACTTACAGGTGTCTAGAATCAGTTAAACAAAAGTAAAAGTAAAAGCTTGTTTATCAAAAGGAAAAAAAATAACTTAGGAATACGTTTTTAAAATTATATTAAAAAAATAAAAATTATGGGGGAAAAAAAAATAAAAAAATTGAAATAAAAAAATTAAAATAAAATGATTCAACTTGGAAATGATGAGAATACCATGGCGAGAACATTTTAAAAGAAGACAGAAACGAAATGGAGACTTATGCTTATTGTCAGGAAGAGACAGTTGAAATTTCTAGAGCACATAATGAGGAAAGAGGGCTTGGAAAATTGGATATTTACAAGATAGATTGAAGGCAAGGGGGAGGGGAAAACAGTGCAAAACATAACTAGTGAACTTGAGTAAATGGATAATGGAAAAGGGTTTTTACGGGTGATAACAAAAAGACAAAATTTTTTAAGAGATTCAAAGGACAGGAAATTATAGAGAGCCTTGATTGCTAACATCTTGAATGGATATGCCACATAGAAGAATGTTGCAGTTATCTAATTTAAATATGTGAAGAGTGGACACAATAGTTTTCTTTAGGGATGAACAATGTTGTATATTTTCAATTTGTGTGTCTATTTAAGTATCAACCACTACAATATATGACTTTACAAAAGGGACACATTAATGTTTGCAGTTTATAACAAATTTATATATCACATGATATCTTTTGCTAGCTATTTTATTCAGACAAAATGTTGTACTATTATAATTGTTGCAATAATTGTTTTTAAACATTTTTTATAGCATTAATGGTTCTTGTGGCTACACAACAAACACTATTGATCTTCTCTTTAAGTTCACCTGATGTACCGTAACACTTATTGTCATGGAAAGGGAATCAACTGAATTACGTTCGGATTACGGCATAGTCTGTTACATAACATAGAACAGGATTGATGTTACCAAATTTTTGAGATAGAACATGAACCAGTGTTTTCAGTGTGATCTGACTGTAGAATTCTTTTCTTTTTCATTGTCCCTTCATAACATGGATGGTCATGGTTTCCTGTCCTTTGCATCTCTAAGTAATACTTATCTCTTCTAATACTCATTCTGCTAACCATTAACACAAGCTCATTAGATATATTATTCGTTGCTTTCTTCTATCCCTCTTGCCTTCTCCTGTCAGTGTCAAATTCTCCTAGCCCTCTTTCCTCATTATGTGCCTGAGAAATTTCAACTGAGTAGAAGTGTTCCTTTTGTTTCCATTTTCCTAAAACATTGTCATTGTTCGTATGATATTCTCAGCATCCTTCTGTAGAACCACATTTCTTCTGCTTCAAGTCTCTTCTTCATCCATGAGAAGATTATCCAGCATTCACTGCTGTATAGAAGGACTGATATTGCATTACGCTTTAGTACTCTTTTCATTTGTTTCTAACAAGAATTTCCTGTTTCTTAATACTTTGCTTAGGTTTTGGAGGGCATGTTTCACTATTCCAATGCACTTTTGGATTTCAGTGTTCTCTGTTAAAACACTTCCTAGAATTTCATAAATGCACATCAAACATCATAAAAGTTTTCTTTTACAAAAATTAAATTCAGAAGACAAGGATGTCACTTCTCCCTAGATTTATTCAACCTTTATAGTGAAGAAATCCTAAAAGAACTAGAAATTCTATCAGGATTTATTATTGGCAGCCACAGTTTTAACAACATAAGATATATAGATGACACAGTGTTGATAACAGCAAACTACAGGAACTTCTACAGAAGGTAATAAAGGAAATAATTATGAACTGGAGACAACAAAATCAAGAAAGTATAAAAATATAAGTAAATCCTGGTAGGACTTCTAGTTCTCTTAGGATTGCCTAACTGTAAATCTGGTGAGAAGTGACATCCTTGTCTTATGAATTTAATTTTTGTAAAAGAAAACTTTCAAGATGTTTGATGAGCATTCATGAAGTTCATTGATAAGCTTGAAATGTTCAATGCAAAAGCAGTGGATTAACAAAGATAAATGTCCACAACTGACCCCACCCCACCTCAAAAAAACTGATCTTGCTAGAAGAACAATAATATTGTGCATGTGGTCAGATCATTGGTGTATTATTCATTTGGAGTTCTTAAAAACTATGAAACATTAAATGCACATGTATATATTCAGCAGCTGCAACATATCTACAAAAGTTTGACAAAAAATTACCCAGCATTTTTCAATAAAAAAGAAATGATGTTCACCTCAATGATAATGCAAGACCACATACAGCAAGAATAACACAGAAAAAGATTTGGAATTCATTTTGCCTGCTATACACCACCCACAATATTCACCTGGCCTTTCGCTAACCAATTATTACATATTTTCAATCACTGCATAACATCTTAATGAGGAAAACTTTCTCTAATAAAAACCAGATTCAAGAGTTTGTGGAAAACATTTTACATGAAAACCTTCACAATTTTTCTTATTGCAAATAATGGTGAATAAATATGTTGAATAAAATGTAATCGAACTTTATTTTTTGAAGAATAAAATTGATAAATAAAAACGGAAATTATTTATGACTCGACATAACACTATTTATCAGAATGTTCTAGATTGAATACTTACCAATATTTTGACAACTAAACCCCAAAGAGAGAAGCCAGTTCTTCATAAAGTACATGGATACACAAGTTTTTTTTATGGGGTGGAAATGGAATTCAAGAACATTTTATAGAATTCTCAGAATTTTACTCAAAATCATTGCAATTAATGGTGAATATCTAACTGAATTAAATGTAATTTTACTTACTAAAGGATAAAGTTGAAAAATAAAATTGTATTTGGAAGATAAAGTTGATAAAGTGTAAATGATATATGATTCAACGTAATACATGACATAATGAACTCTCTTGATTGAAAATGAAGGTGCAGTTCTCATTTGAAGCCACTTTGTTTTGAATCCTTGTAATTTACTCTAAAAGACTTCATATTATCTTGGAAATGGGATTAAAAAAAAAACAAGGAACAAAAATACTAGTCAAAAAAATGAATAAATGGAAATACTTTATGTTTCAGAATTTCCTTTTTATTTTAGATTTTTGCATTGAACATTATTGTATATTTCATCACCTGTTACATCACTTATTATATTTGAAGAAAGTTTAATCAAGATGATGTATTAGTCATTACAATTTGTTCCCAAAAACGGAAATTATTTATGATTCAACCTAATATAAACAGACATAATCTTTTAATGTTTTTCTTACGATCTATGGCAATCTTTATAGAAATGTAATTTTGAAATAAATATTAACAATTATACTATTATATGTATATTTATTTTATATATATATATATATATATATATATTTCATATTGTTTATATATTATTATGATGAACAAGCTTTGAGTTGCATGATAAAATTGCATACTATTTTTATTGTAAATATTTCTATTTACGGGAGGTTTAAAAACCTTAATGAAAAAACAATACCAAAAATGGTAAGAACAGCTAAATACATTGGATAACAGATATTTATAACTTAAATTTAAATGTCCCTGCATCTTCAATGTTTCTCTTGATGTTTAATTATAACCGCCATTTGTTCCTATTTTTGTTCCCCCTCCTACATATATTTGGTTCCATCAATAAATGCCTGAAGAAGACCTTTTAATTGACAAAATACATTACATAGGATTTTGTTCCACGTTGTCATTTAAATATTTCCAATAGAAATATATTATAAGCTGAAATTCACATGGTATATTTTTCTATCTGAATTTCTGTAATAAGTTATCATTATTGATATTATCTATATTCAGACTAATATCCTCATTTTGTTGTTATCTCTCTAATCCTGTTTCTTTCTATCTATCTATTTATTTGTCTAAATCAGTTCATTATCTATTTAGCTATCTATCTGTCTATTAATTGACTTTGTCAATTATCACAATATTTTGGTTGTTGTGCTCTTTGGTCTTCTTCTTGTCTAAAAAGAACAAGACATGGACAGTGGAACAAGAACACTCTATCCCTGTAGATTAAATAAAGGGTTGACAGACACCAAAAGAAGTCCAGAATGGCTGAAATGATTTGGTAATAATAACAAAGATGAGGATATTAGCCCAGATGTAAATAATAACTCTTTTGAAATATTTTGTCTCAAGTGCTGAAATGTAAACTGTTCCTCAAATTTTTCAATTTTGTATCTTTATCTTTGTTGTTTTGGGTGATCAATCCTCTAACTTTGTTCAGGTGTATATCAAATCTTTTTTTTTTGGGGGGGGGTAATTTTTTCCATTACTTTTCTAATCTGAACAATTCACTGATTATTGGGAGTAACATCTACTTGAGGAAGAGTGACGAATACTTTAGCTTAAACACAGGGATCGCAACAGAAAATATTAAAATACTGCTCTGAATAACCCATGGAAATGAAATGTATTTATTTTATTTTTAAATTTTATCACTAGTAGTTAACAAGAGATTTTTAAGTCTCTCTCCCTTAAAAAATTACCAAGAAAAATTAAACTCTTCCTGTCCCTTGGGTTTAAAAAATTTTCTCAGCAAATCCTATCATTGACAGTTAATAGATGATTTTTAACTCTCCTACAAAAATGTATGAAAACAAATTAAATTTTTTTGAGGTTTCTCTTTTCTCTGTCCTCTGATTTTGAAAATTTCTCACAACAAAATTCTTCTTTTTCTGTCTATTTAAGATTTGATTTCAAAATTAATGAAAAGCAGTGGGAAAACTTTCTCCAAATAGAATTTTTTTTTTTTTTTTAGTTTTGATAATGAGTTTTGATATTTCTGTAAAAAAAAACAACAAAAAAAAAAACAAATAAATAAATAAATAAAAGAAACATTTGACAGCAAGTGATTAAATAATGAATGACATCACACCTGGGAAAAATGAATACTGCCATTTAGCAGTCAGTGATTTTCTTTTTTTTTATTGTTTTTAAATTTATTGATATTATTTTCCTTGTTGCTTCTTCTTTCCTGATCATTACGATTAATCTGTTGAAAATAAAATCAATAATTTATACCCCCTTGACAACATGTGTCTGAGAGCTGTTAAAATTGGGGAAAGCTTTGGATAACAACTCACTGCTAAGAATCTAATCAGGGAGAATAGAGGAAGAAAGAGAGAGTTGAGGTCAGTACTCATAACATAGATGAACATTTGTAGTAAGATTTCCATCATTAAAACTAAATTCAACTACCGGGTATATAGATCCTTAATTTGATTTTCGATTCCAAAGAATTTTTTTTTTTCTTAAAACTCTTTTGGTTGGATGTACACCGAAATTAAAAGAGCAGATGTTTATCTGTTTGCATCAGATAAACTCTGAAACTTTTCAACTGATTTTGGTGGCGTTGATAAATATCTCAGATTGTTTTCTTTATGATATATGGGCAATATTTAAGCTAACCTTTTTTTTCAAAAGGTTCTAAAGCCAACATTTATTCTTCTTAGTTCAGAATGTAGACACCCCTCACTTAACAACTTACCTGTTTAATGATTCCCTTCCTATGGTTGGACTTAACAACCAACTATAAAATCTCATAAAATAAAAATCCAAAATTTTCTCTTTCTTCAAAATGAATATATAGCTGACCACTTGTATTTAACTATGCCTATCTGCTAGGGTGGCTAACTGATAACTGCTCAAGCACATTTGTGGTTATTCAACACCTACAGAGGTAACTTGTGGTTTATACTGCAAGTTTTCTGAGCAGACCTTAGTTACTGTTTCTGGGAGATAAGGTCTAATCTGGTGTGATCACCAGTTTGAAAATAGCCAATTTACTCGGAAGAGGAGGCACGGTGGAGTAATGGATAGCAGCTCAAATTGAGGAATCAGAGAGCCGAATTCGAATTTCAATCAAATCCATTATATTCACTTACATGCTAATACCCTTAGGAAAGGTATGAATCCTCTTCTTCTCCTCCTGATATGTGTAAATTGCAGGACAAACCAGGTTCTATAGTCTTGGATGGCAACTGGTCTACCGCAGAAAGAAATGGCAATCTACTGTGGGAAAAAATCTGCCTCACCAGTCATGTATCGAAAGATACATGATCACCTAAGCATGTATAACATGTGGCACATAACTGGCTGACAGTATACTCAAACCCTCAATCATGATGACTTGCAACTTCATGCTAGTGTAAATATCAACAGCCAAACAGTTCTATCTACCCAATATCACTCACAAGGTTTGGATCAACACTTGGTATGGTTTTCAGGTATTTTCCAAAAATGCTGGAATCAAATCTTCATGCTGATAACATCAAGAAATCACCTTCTTGACATATTGACCATAATGAGATTCAAACTGGAGTTGCATCTTCAGAATATGAATATCATAACCACTTGGACATGCAGACACATTTTTGTTTTATTTATACATTCACAAAAGTTCTTTTAAAGGAATTTAGAATAGGACACTCTAAAAAATATAAGAAACTAGCTTAAAAAACTGCCCTATCAGGCAGTATTTAAGCTAGCTCCTGCAAAGGGCTCTTGATTGAACCTTTGGCTTGTCCTGAAATTTGAGAGTCCCTAAGTCTTTGCATATTCTCAGCATTGGAAGTTCTCCTGGCTGCCATTTGAGCTGGGTTTTCATTTACACGGGACAATCTTTCCTCACCGCAGCCTTGGCTCTTTTGATTGCATCTGATTCTCATTTGGCAGAGATTCCTTTTTGCAAGGCATACTGCTGCCATATGTGATAGGAAACAATAAACTACAGAAGAATTCAAAATTGAACACTGCATTTGAGTATTGCCTTAATATTTAAGCTTATCTTTTAAAACTTCAATAATTCTTCTGCCATCACTTAATTTAAAGACAATATGATGTGTGTAAGTCCTTATTTTCCATACAAACAATTATTTTTATTTATGAGTGACTTTCACTGGATTTCTCAATTAATTTTGATTATTACCAAATTTTTTTCCAAGTTATAAAAATTGTCATCATACAAAAAAAATTGCTGCAAAAAATCATGTAAAAAAATTGACAAAAACAATCACAGTAATGAAAACTTGTGAATCCAAAATTTTTGTAACATGAGCTATTGAAAGTTAGAGAGTGTCCATTTAATTGAAAAAGTATGACACAGTGGCACACTGATATTGGAATTTATTATATAGAAGGAGGATATGAGCTATTGAGAGTTTTGTCTCTTTAATTGAAAAAGTGTGACACACTGAAATTGGCATTTATTATATAGAAGGAGATGAACTATTGAGAGTTGTGTCCCCTTAATTGAAAAAGTGTGACATGCTGACATTGGCATTTATTATATAGAAGGAGATGAGCTAATAAGTGTTGTGTTCCTTTAATTGAAAAATGCCATCGACATTGGCATTTATTATATAGAAGGAACATACAAAAAATAATTTTATAAAATGTCCAAGTTGTATATTTTAGTCATATATGTATAGTTAGACACGGTGTCAAACCCATTCAGAAATATCTGAACTCACATCTGTTATATAATCACTTCCTAAGATCAATGGTCAAAAAAACGATTTGAGTGAGTGAAACCTGAAACCTTGGCAAAGATCATTCCTCTTTGAACATTGTTGCTAGAGAATTACAAAGAACCACCATATAACTGAAAGCACATCCCTTGAGGATTACCAACAGCAGCAACAGCTAAAATGGATAACACATGTAACTTGAAGAGAAAATAATAACATAATCAAGATGTTAACATTTCACACTAATTCAAATAAATGTTTAGGAAGGCAACTGCTATCAATATGGAAATAAGTGATAACAGCAAGTGGGCTTGAGAAAGCTATTTTCCTGAAAATTGTTTTAAGAGAAAGATTTTTATAAATTTCAACTGAAAGCAATACTGGCTGCTCAGTCAATGCAGGCTAAATGTTTTATTGTAGGCAAACAGCTAATATTACCTAATGGTAATATTAGCTCTGAGTATGTCTGCAAGTAGCTGTATGCCTGAGTATGTCTGTCTGTGAGTAGCCATGAGTATTCCTGAGTATGTCTGTCTGCTAGAATGGCTAGTCAATCCTTGTTGCAGATGCCTGCTCAGACACATTTAAACTTGTTCAACACCCACAGAGCCAATCTGTGGTCTTTCCTGCAACTATGCCAAGCAACCCTTAGTTACATTTTCTGGGGGAAATTGCATAATCTGGTGTGATCAACAATTTGAATAAGGCCAGTATGCTCAAACCCTGAGCCATGATGGCTTTTGACTTCATGCTTGCACAACCATTGGCAGCATCCAACCAGTTCCATCTCCCCAATTTCACTCACAAAGCTTGCTGTTATTTTCAGGTACTTCCCACTAGTGCCACACACTAGGATCATTTTCCAAAGCTGATAATATCATTAAGTCATCTTGATAAATTGACCATGGTGAGATTTGAACCTAGGACTCATGGTTGGAATACTAATGTCTAACCACATGGCCATACACCCACAAAATAAATAGAGTGAAAAATAAGTGCTTGCACTGTATTTACAGTATGCAAACTGAAGTAATGCACAAAATATAAAGCTGATTTTTTAATTTAGACTATGCAATGGCTTTCAACAAAGTACACTATAAGAATCTGTTGGAACTGCTCAGCAACCTTGATATATTCAGGAAAGATATTAGAATAATCAAGAATCTATACTGGCAGCAGACGGCATGCATGTGGATAGAGAATCAGCAGATATACAAAAATAGAAAGGGGCATAAGGCAAGGATGCGTCTTCTCATCTTCTCATAATACCTGTTCAACCTATACAGCGTGGCAATTCTGAAAGAATTGGAAACCCTACCAGGAATTAGAATTGGTGGCCACAGTCTTAACAACATAAGATATGCAGATGACACAGTACTGATAGCAGACATGGAATAGAAATTACAAAATCTCTTACAGAAGTTAGTGATGAAGAGTGTAAAGAAGGGACTAAGCATAAACTACAAGAAAACAGAATGCATGGTCATCAGTAAAAGTGTGAAGTGAATGAAACAGAATCAGCGAGAATTTGAACTCAGCTCAGTGATTTTGCTTTCAGAACCTCTAGCCATGACACTATCTTCCCATCTGTCTTGTTTAGACTTGACTTCTAAAAGAATTTTTATCAGTTTGAAATTTACTCATATCCTTCCTTTATGCTAACAGGTTACGATATCTATCAGAGAGATGAAATTTAAATTTTTATTAATGCATTATTCTTAAATTTTAACACATCATCAGATAGCTCTTAATGTCAACAACCGAGCACAAATAGTTATTAATTAAAAAAAATTAGTAATTAATGTATAATATTATCCATAACTACATTTACAAGAATGTCATTTTTGATAAAAGTTTAAAAAATAACCATAAATGAGTAAAAAAATTCGTATATTCTCAAAAATTCCTTTTTCCATCATCTAGCTATTAGGTTGGTGCAAAAATAATGTCGGTTTTTGACGTTAAAAAATACGTAAAAAAACGACATATTTGTGTTATGTTATAATGCTTATTACCTAAACAATAATAATACTGAATAATTTCTTTTAGAACATTAAAATATATTTAATAACATCTCCCTAATAGCTGTCATAATCTGTAAAATAAAAAATCTTTTAAATGTGTTTTCAATAAATATCAGTATTTGCTTCAACATGATTTATGATTTATCTATTATTTTCCTGTTTTGGATGGAGTTTCCAGTTCCTTCTTCTGGGGTCTTAATAAGGGTGGCTGTCATGACCTTAAGGCAATATATCTAACCAGAAGCTACAACTTTTTATATTGGAGATTTGTGAGGAATGAAAAGACTTACCTCCCGCAAAGTGAATTTGCATAGTGTGCCAGGGTCTTGTTGAAAGATCATGACTGACGTTCAAAGCAAAAATGAATTATTCCGAAACTCAGAAGTTTCAGGTGAATGAGAAGTAAGTCTCGTATGCAGATGTTAGTTCCCCCCGATGTGGACATAAAGAGTGAGTCTGTGAGGAAGACAGAACATAACAGAACGCATTGTTGGCGCGATGGCTTACGTACTAACGAGAATGAGAGAATAGGTCACGAGCAACAGCTCAGTTGGTAGACTGGAGGACTGGACGAAAGCAAGCACGTTAATCTATTTCAGTCATCACAAACAACAGGCAGTACTTTGACAATTATGGACTGGAATTTGATGGGCTCCCCCACTGGTCTTGTCTATTGTTGAGTGGTTTGAGAAGGTGGAACGTCTCTGCAAACTGTTCAAAATCAAGGAACCCACGTTAGTCATACCATTGAGGCTAACAGGAGGTGCTTACACAGTCTACCAGCAGCTCAGCGATGAAGCGAACTTGGATGAAATCAAGTATGCTCTTTACACATCATTTGGCATGGATGAGTCCATTGCTTGGAGGCAATTTATTGGGTGGCAACTCCTCCCCGGGGAGACAATTGATGTGTACCTAGCCAATCTAAGAAAGTTGTCGGTACAATTCGGGGGCATTAATGACCGGATACTGGCGTGTGCATTTTTGGAAGGTTTACCCATGTCAGTTGGCTTCTGCAAGCATCATCAAAGCTGGGGGAGATGGGTATCAATGAGGTACTGACTAGAGCCCAAACCATTTTGAAGGAGTCAGAGCATGTCGCAGCAGCAGCATGGACAGAGGAGGCCGTGTGAAAATCAAAGGAGAATGCTGCCAGTGACTGTTGTGTCCCCATGACTCAGAAGGGCCCCAAATGCTACAAGCGTGGTGGTCCCAACCATTTCTCCCAAGAGTGCAGGAGTTTAAGTAATACAAGGAGTAGGAATCACAGTAAAACACACTATCACTGTAACAATCTGGGCCATCTAGCATGGAACTGTCCGGGAAAACAAGCTCGGGGGAAAGGAACTGTTGCTACCTTTGCCCCCTGTCAATTAGTAAGTACGGATTCGCCCATTCAATAATCAGTGCAAACCACTGTCAGATCTGGAAGGAGCGACATGCGGTGACTAGGACAATTGACAGGATGTCCCATGCATGCTACAGAGTTGGAGGGATTTCAATCCTAACAGATGGAGGTGATTATGTCGAGGTGGATGCACTGGTGGTTTGTGACAAGTCTCTAGGGTATGATTTGCTGATTGGAATTGATGTCATATGTAAACTAGGCGGTGTTATGGTCATGCGTACAGGGGAAGTGCAGCTCAGGAGAAATTGTGACTCATGTGCCACCATTACAATTAAGGAACAGGACGTCTGTATCGTGTATGACCAAGGAACAAAGACTTGGACAGTAGAATGGAAGTAGACAGGCAATAAAGCACCAGATCAATTATGCAACACCGTTGTGGAATATATGGTGTCAAATAAGAACAGAGTTGCCTACGAGAGCAAACTGGAGACATGGATCACAAATGGCTGGCTGATACCATATCCACAAGAACGATTGGGGCACATAAGAGGATTAATTTCCTTAATGGCTGTTGCACAAGCCACCAAGGCTAAGGTACAGCCAGTGATGGACTATAGGGAGATAAATCAATACATAGATGCCTTTACAGTGGATGCAGACATTTGTGCCAAACGATTGTTGGAATGGTGGCAGCAAAAAGCATATCTTCAAATACAAATCCATGAGATGTTATGACCTTTCCAAACAGTTATCGTCAAAGGAAAGAGGTACTGCTTGATGCGTCTGGGGTTTGGTCTTAATCTGGCTCCCCTAATTATGAAATCAATCATTAAGACAGTGCTAGATCAGAATGAGCTGATGAAAAGAGCTGTATTGGCATATATTGACGATATATATGTAAATGAGGACATACTTTCGGCAAATGAAGTCAGGCACAGATTAGAATGGTTCAGCTTGTTTAGCAAAGACCCTATTCAATTAAAGGATGGGGCCAATGTGCTTGGGCTTAAAGTCTGGGTGGAGCACAACACAGTGCAGTGGAAGCAAGGGAGCTCAGTTCCGGAACTCTCTGCTACACTAACGTGAAGCTCAGTATTTCCCATATGTGGGTGGCTCCGTGCAGCCACAGGAATAATAAAAAGACAAACGAGCAAGATAACAAATGGGGGGCATGACATTATAAAAGACACCCCTCTTGCACAGATGATCATTGAGACACTGACTAGAGTGCACCAAGACGACCACGTTTGGGGAGATTGGTGCGTGACTGGAAAAGAAGTCAATGCATGGGTTGATGCAAGCTCCCTGGCAATAGGTGTGGTGCTGGAAAATTGGGGAGTTATACTGGAAGATGCATACTGGCTTCGACCAAGAAATGATGCACAACATATAAACCTGACTGAATTGGATGCCACGGCGAAAGGTAAAAATCTGGCATCACAGTGGCGGGACAGGGTGGAAACATCTATACAAGAACTCAGTATGCGTGTACCAATGACTGCAGAATATTCTGACAGGCAAGAGCTGAGTGATGACAAAAGCTGTGAGTGAGATGCTAGTGTGCAGGAGACTGGCTAATCTACAGCAGCTAATCGAAGAATATGGCTTGGTAGTTGACATCACACTGACTACGTCACAGAGGAACCTGGCTGATAAGTTGACTAGAATACAAAAAAGATGGCTTGATATGTTGAAACAGGGATCAGAGCCACTGATGTATGTGGCTGTTATGAGCCAGCTGACCATCAAACAAATTCGCACCATACATAGCAAGAGCGGTCATCCTGGCATTCAACGTTCGACTTACTCCATCCAGAAAGTATGTCCTACAGTGACGAAAGCGATGGTTAGGTCAGCCATACAAGATTGCGAGGAATACTGTGTGGTGGACCCTACCCCAGTCAAGGGGAACAAGGTCAAGCTCGGGGTAGACAAAAACTGGTGGCAACTGGGCATGGATGTGACACATCACAGTGGCAATTATTTTCTAACTTTGACAGATTGTCACCCGACGCATTTCACTGTATGGTGCCCACTCGTGCAACAAGATGCATTATTGATTATACAACAATTACAATCTATCTTCTATGAATGTGGTCCCCCCATTGAAATAATGACAGACAATGCCCCAACCTTATGCAGCTGAGATTTTTAGAACTTTGCGGTTGTATGAGGAGGACGAGTAAGGTACAGAGGTGCATACACTTCAGAGGGTAACAGGATAGCGGAGCGGTGTCACTGCACCATTAAAAGGATATCAGCCAGAACACAGTGCTCCATTCAAGAAGCTGTATATTGGTACAACGTCATGCCCAAAGACAATGTAATACCATCAACTGCACCAGCCAGACAGCAGATAAAGGGGATAGATCAAGTAGTGCCAGACATTCCGAAGAATACCAAAGAACCATATCAAATTGGTGATCTCGTATGGGTAAAGCCCCCAAATGGACGTTGTACCACAGATTTAGTAGAGGACAAGTTGATGGAGTTATTAACTCCCAAACAGTCCAGGTCAATGGATCAGAGAGTACAGATTCGGATGTCAAGGAAGGTTGTGATGACACTGAAAATGCCAAGGACCTGTAGAACATAGACGTGGCAGTACTGCCACCAGAAGCATTACCTCCACTTCTACAAAGGAGTGTTTGTCGAAGGCATTCTTCCCCACCATGTCATCTATGTGATCATGAGATCAGAGGGGAGTGTGAGGAACGAGAAGACTTACCTCCCGCAAAGTGAATTTGCATGTTGTGTCAGGTCTTATTGAAAGATTGCGACCAGCATTCAAAGTGAAAATGAATTATTCCGAAACTCTTATATCACAGACAGGCGTACTACAAAAAATAAAAATAAAAAAGACTAAAAATTCAAGCAAATTTATAAGATCAGAAGTCTCACGCAAACAAGAAGTAAGTCTTGTATGCAAATGTTAGTTGCCTCTGATGCGGGCATAAATAGCGAGGCTGTGAGGAAGACGGAACAGAACAGAACACATCGTTGGCATGACGGCTTACGTACTAATGAGAATGAGAGAATAGGAGGTCACTAGCAAATGCTCAGTTGGTAGACCGGAGGACTGGATGAAAGCAAGCACTTTAATCTATTTCAGTCATCACAAACGATGGGCGAACTGAATTATGCACAAGATTACTGGCAATTTTCTGGTTACAGCATCTCAACTGGTAGTAAGTATCCCAAACTCTTAGAGGGGCTGCTCCAATCAACAGTCACATAATAATGGGGTTCTTGCATTGCAATGTCATGCATGGATAGGTGTCCCTACAAGTACTTTTGGTGGGCAACCCTGAGACCACACAGTCTGCACCAATTTCAGCCAGCTCGTCTTGCCTAAAAAAATCGGCAGCTACTATTATTTTTGGCCTCTTCTAACTTAAAACGTTATCATGACCAAAAGGATTAAGCAAAATAAAAGTAAACTAACTTGCAAATAAAAAAAAACAAACACCTAAGCCCCTCAACATTTCTTGCTCCAACATCCATGGTATTTAAACCAATTTCTACAGAATCATTTCTCTTGCTCTGCATCATGTTCTGTTATTGTCCTTTCTCTTCACCTCTCCTCACTAAAGTTTTCTCATAATTAGTCAAATAATTCAATATTTATCTATGGACAATATGGAAATGTTCTCATTATCAAGATACTGAGCAAGCAACAATGGAAATAGTGCCAGTCATTCAATATCAATTTTCCTCAATGGCAGCATGTTCTGGACAATGTCCTCACAGATGAAGAAAAGACTTGCATCAACAGAGATGATACTGAGAATACCATGTATTGAACATGTGAGCAATGAGGAAGTTTTAGGGAAAAATGGAACAATAAGGTACAAAGTATTAAGAAACAGGAATCAGTCAGTTATGTGCCATGCGTGATACATGCTTAGGTGATCATGTATCTTTCAATACATGGCTGACAAGGCAGATATTTTTCCCACAGTAGGTTGCCATTTCTTTCTGCAGTAGACCAGTTACCATCCAAGGCTATAGAACCCAGTCTGTCCTGCTGTTTACCCATAGCTGGGGGGAGAAGATTCATACCTTTCCCAAGGGTATTAGCACATAAGTGAATGTAATGGTTATGACTGGAATTTGAACTTGGCTCTCTGATTCCTCAATCCGAGCCACTATCCACTACTCCATCATGCCTTCCTGGTATGAATTACTGGTTTATAAAAATTGGTATTAATTATAGGTCTATAAAAAATTCTGGTATTATTGGTTTATAAAATTCAGTATTACTCTGGTATTGATTTTAGTTTTAGAAAAATGTAGTATTAATTATAGGTTTCTACCTATAAGCAATTAATGTCCACCATTTCAAAAATGGGACAGTGATGGTTAATGGGTTAATAAGGTTTCAATCTTTGATCGCCTCACACCTGATATATCTAGTTAATCCAGTTTATGTTTTTTTTTTCATTTGTTTAGCAAACAGCAAGTTTATGTCAGTGAAAAGAATTATTCTATTGTATTAATTCTTTTGACAGATTAAATGTTTCCTAATTTAGAAAAACTCCTGATGCCAACAATAAGTCTTTTATCAATATAGTCATCTACAAAGTTATGAAAATAAACTAATTTCTATAGATTCAAAAGAAAAAAAAATTGTTTGTCATTTCAACTTTAAGTTCAACTTCTGACGTATCAGTATTTTGAGCCATTATGTTGACAGTTTCTTGTTTCTGTCTTCCAAATGTTTTGGTATTTTCTGATCTGTTTGTTATGGGATGGAGATTGAAGAATGTCAGAAATCGCATAAAATATTTTTCACCATCAGATGTCAAATTCAAAACTTTTTCTCCATGCTTTCTAATGAGCTGAAAAATATTTCCAAGGAATCATCGTAGATTTATAGCTGCAATAGTTCAGCTAATTTTTCAATTCCTGGTTTTCAGAGAATTGTAAACAGAAACATTGTATGTGTTAAATCAATGTCTATTTCTCATTATAATAATTAATTCATTTTTAAACACGTTTTGATTGTCCTGGGTATGACAATAAAATAAATCCAGCAGCAAGGCCTCTGATTTTTGAGGAGCATGGAACCACCTTTTAATTACTGTTGTTTCCAGGTCCACTCTGACCCGAGGGTAGTGGTACTGGTTAGGGTCCCAAACTTGGGTCAAAAGACTATGAAAGTATAAAAATATATTTTTATAGTAAAAATGCCAACAATACAGTTTCATAGTAAAAACAATTACCTGCAATATATTTTTGGGAAAAAAAAAATATTCCCACCAATACAATTTTGAAAAGAAAAAATTACCAGCAATACATTTTTGTAAACAAAAATATTAGCAGCAATACATTTTTAAAAAAGAAATTACTAATGCTCCCAAGAAAATTAAATTTTGGCATTAAATGACTCATAAAGGGTTGATATGCTGCTAAACAAACATATTTTGTCGAATTAAAATGGATAAAAGTATTTTTCAAAAATATATCTGTTAACATTTGATTAATAAAGAAGAAGTGTATTTCAATTAAGCTACAAAGACTCAACAGTAATAGTCATTAAAATTTCATTTTTTCTTTCCAATCAATGCTGCATACTCAAATATGAAATAATGATCTGGGAGTTGTGGTAAAAAGTAACTGAGATTAAAATGAAAGAAATAATAATCAAGAACTGATAATAGAAGATTAGTATATTTGTCTAAATAATTCCAGGAATAATAAAAGACATTTGTCTTTGAACTTCAGATTGTACTTGTTATGTTGAGTTATGGCCTTTGACCAAAAGCTATGTTCAGTTGTCAGCTCTTGGCATTGATATATAAAAAGTATTAAAATTCATTATCACCAGTCGTGAGTAACAACTGGATCTGGAGTCTACAGACTGTCAATTTTAGAGTACTGATAATAATTACATGTCTAGTTAGTGTGAATCAATCTCTTCTCCCACCAGCCATGGATTAAACAGCAGAGCACTCTAGGCTCTCTAGCCAAGGTTGGCAAACAGTCAAGGAGAAGGACTACTTTAATTTCAAAACCGTATGTAGCCTTAGCAAAGCACATGCTATGCAGCCAGTAAAAGGTGTATGGAGTATGCAATTAACAGTACTGCAGGGCTGTAGAGTGCAGGTTCTTGACTGTGGTTGATGAAATAGTCAGGTAGATATTAATTTACAGGTGTACATCTTTGTAATAATAACAGGCATGTGAGTATACATATGAATGTATTTTCTCATTGTGTTGGCATGTGTTGTATATATATATATATATATATATATATATATATATATATATATATATATATATATATATAATACATATACATACATACATATATATATATATATATATATATATATATATATATATAAAGAGAATAGGATGAAAAATCAATGATATCCATTTTAACATGGAAACACTCTGACATTTCAAACAGACTATCCTGGTTAAGCTTTTCAAAACCATATGTATTTTATAAATATTATATATATATATATATTCTAAAGGCACTGATATACACATTAAATGTTATCACATAAGATATACAAAGATCAATCAATAGAAATACACAGTTATTATCAGAATTTTGGATTTGGAAATTTCACTGTATAGTGCTCAATTCAATATTTATCACTGAAATATAAAACAGGAGATTATGTTTAAAAATAAATATTTGTTGTATAAAATAATTCTTTTTTTTTTCATAATTAGGCCATGGACTTATTGATGTATATATGTACATAATACCAGTCCGCCTGACATGTCTTCAATGGCATAAGTGATAATGTCCCTCCACATTATTCTTCTTTGTTAATATCTTTAAACCGCATTTCCATGATTATTCTTGGAAATGATACGGTATTGATTTCATGCTGCCTTCTTATAGACTGGTTGCCAACCAGCCTGGGGGGAAGTGGATCCATACCTTTTCCAAAAGCGTTAGTTCAAAGTAATTGTAGACTGTCTCAGCAAGAATTTGAACTCTGATAGCCAATTCCATTTTTGTCCAGGTAACTCGCTGCATCACCAATAATGTCAGTACTTTTAAATCTGTGATTCAATTCTGTTTGTTTCATTCATCCTGTTTTTCTTTTTTCATTTCAGGAATGTCACGCATAAAATGTTGGCATCACTACTCAAAGACAAGTTCATTCAACTTTAAAAACTTTCTTCACAAAGGAAACAAAGCACTATGTTGACCAAGATAAACATTTTTATTTTTTTTTTGTCATGTTTTTGCACTAAATCTAAAAAAAAAAACATTTTTTGACAAATTAACCAAACAAGATTATTGATTATTAATGCATATATATTTGATGAAAAACACAGCTGTTATTTTTTAAATGCAGTTAGAAGTGAAAATTACATTTTATTGAGTAAATGATATATTGTCTGCAGAGGTGTACACATGAACATACTGTTACATTACATCCAGTAATTTATGAATTTTGCAATTTTTAAAACCTTTAACTATATCAGTTTTTCTTTAGATGTTGAATTTTGTACAAAAATTATAGAAATAATTATCAATAAATACTGAATTTCATAGAAGATTATTATTGCTAATTATTGATATTTTTTTATAGATTTCATAGAAAATTGTTACAGTTAATTATTAATATTTTTTCATAGATTTCACAGAAAATTATTATTATTAATTATTAATATTTTTTTAGAGATTCTACAGAAAATTATTATTTTAAATTAAGCTTCTATAAAAATGATTATTGTTAATTATTAATATTTTTACAAAAATAAACCCTGAAGTTAATAAAGATAACAGTGTTTTAGTTTTGTGAAAACAGTCATTTGGGGAAGGGGAGATAATTACAGATACAGATTTTGCATGATTCTGTCTTGATTATAGTTATGTTCCTAAAACTTAGGTTAACGTTTACACAAGGCATATCAGACATATTAACCTCTATCATACTGTATGTGATTTCATTTACTGTACAAAAAGTTTGCCCTGCCACTCAGGTGAATCTGATCCCTGAACAATAGTGTGTTTGAATTTCATAGTTGTGTTTTCATATCCTGCTATGACAACAGTAAACAACTTCAAGTGTAATTAACAGTAAGGATAGAAGCTTTGAAAAAGAATGCAGTAGAAAGGAAAGTAATATTAATAATGCAGAGTGCTAAAGGCAAAGTAATAATACTTTTTTATGAAAATCAATTGAGAAAATATGGTATACTTTTACAGAATTTTTTAACATTTATCAAGACATTATCAAGAAAAAGACATTAACTTTGCAGAAATTGGACAATTTCTTTATGGTAAAATTAAACTGTTTTTCATCAATTATATATGTAAGAAACAAGATTGACACTGCACTAGTCCTGTTCATAATCAGCCAGAAACTGTACTCACAATGTTTTCTCTGGTAACATATATTATTTGAATTCACACTGAAATGCATACTTTAAAAAAAAATGTCTTCTTTTCTGGCTGGTTGGAAAATGTTTATTGATGAATTTTCATAACCCATTTTATTAATCAACTAACCTTTCACTCACAAACTTGTATTTCTTTTATTTTTGAAAAATAAAGAACAATTTTTTTTCCCACTAAAACTGCTTTCCTGTTGATTAATGACATTTCATTTTGACCCGTTGTACCTTAGAATTATTTTGGAGTTTCTGATATTTGATTACAGCACTCTTATTTTATTGTCTTGGAGATTCAAAAAAATATTCTAAATTGAATCAGCTTCTATTTACATCAGGGGTGGGCTGCAGTCTGCGGGCAGCAAGCGGCCTACCTGATGAATTTATGCAACCTGCAAGAGCGCAGCAAAAATTATTGTTTTAAATATCCATTAATAGAATTTGGTAATTTGTGGTTACATGTTGTACAAAATAGTAATCTATTCAAAGCAGGAACAAAAAAAAGAGAACAAAAATAGTAACTATATATATATATTTAATAGCAAATTGTTATTCTCATGAAACTAACTTTCAATGTTGTGTTATTTTACAACCATAAGCACCTGAATTGCTACCCATCTATTGTGCTGATGTCAATGCTCATCATTGGTATAGTGCAAACTAAAATAGGGATCCAGGTGCCTGTGTGTATTCTAACTAGAGATAACCTCATTTCTGTGCTTTCCTATAAATGTTACATGAGATTTGGCAAAAAATTTCTTATTATTGTCAAAGATTTTTATCAGCTGCACAAATCTCATTAATAATAATAAATGTATTAAATATTAAAACTAATTTCTCAAATATTTATGCAGTCTGCTCACAAAATGTGTCTAATAGTCAAATAAATGTAAAAATGACATGTGTATGTATCATTGTTATTTGTATTGTTGTTTTTAGATTCATTGGTTTTTAGATGTAACCCAACTTTAAACGGAACTGGTAATAATGCATTTCTCCATGAATAATGTTTGTCTGATCTTGATTTGTATAATATTATAAATTTTTTGGTGCACTGGATTTATTTGTACTAATATCCTCATCATCATTATTTATCATCTCGAAATATTTTGATCATCATGTTCGCTGATCAGAAATCATACTATCACCATTTTTCTATTATGTGATTCACACCAGAAAAATGGAAGAGGTGTTAATCATATTTAATGTCAGTAAAGAAGCTTTGATTTAAGAAGAGTTGATCTGTGTTGACCCCAATATGTACTGGACTTATCCTAAGAGATTCTAGAGTAGGCTTTACATCTGATGTCAAAGAATCCAGATGCATCGGGAGGTTGGCCTGGAAGGTAATCTCATAGCCACCATGAAGGACAGTGCCTCTTGATAACTGATTTGATGCTTTGACTGTTGATGACATGATATTTCCTCTTGATGTTTATATATATATATATATATATTGAGGTAAGATGAGAATGAATAGAGTACAATTCCATTGTTCATACATTTAATTTAAAAGAGGGCTCAATAGAGAATAGAGCGATATTATTTATTTTAGGATATTAAAACATGTAAAAATCGCTACACAACTGCAGTCATATTTCGACACATACCAGTAATTATTTTCATATATATATATATATATATATATATATAAATAAATATATTTTATATATATATATATATATATATAAATAAAATATATTTTATATATATATTATATATATATATATATATTTTATATATATATATATAAAATATGTTTTTTATATGTATATATATATATATATATATATATATATATATATATATATAAAATATATTTTATATATATATATATATATATATATATATAAACAAAAAGAAATCAAAAGACTCAATTGGAATAGCAAAAGATGCTTTTCATAAGCTAATCAATGAGAAAGAAAGAAAAGAATGATCAACTGCTATGTCATATCTGTCCTTCTACACAGCAGTGAATTTTGGACAATTTCCTCACAGATAAAGAGGAAAGTGGAGACAACAGAAATGTGGTCCTACAAAAGGATGCTGAGTATAGCATGGAAGGAAGATGTTAGTCACAAGGAAGTTTTAAGAACAATGGGAATAAAAATGACACTTTTACTTTAACCAAAAAGAAACTGCCAAATTTCTAGGATACATAATAAAGAAAGACGGATTGGAGAATTTGACACTCACAGAGTAGCTCAAAAGCAACAAGGAGGGGAAAAAGCAAATAATCCATCTAATGATGTTGTGTAATGGATGGTTGAACAAACACTGCTCAAATCTACAAAAGTTTGGAAGCTGTAGCAAGCTATTATCACCAATGTCCTGAAGGCACATAGCACATAAAAGAAAAAGATAATAAAGATCAAATCTTGATGCCGTACTCTGATATTTCCTCAAATTTTGAAAAGTTAGTCAGGCCATGAATTTTTCAGCACCCCCTTGTACTTAATGTTGGACATGATTAGCAACGATAAGAATCTAGTTTTAAATAAATAGTTTAATAAAACAGTATGGTTATATGAGATGTAAAACTGAATTTCTAATTTGTAAATCCTAATTCAAACACACATTTTCAAAGACAAACAGTTGTTGGTAAGTTTACAAAACTTGTGCAGAGGAAAGAAAGCTAAGACACAATGGCTTTTAATTCAGCTCTTCACCACAGAGCTATGTCCGATAGAATTGAGATTTACATTATCATTGTCAAATGTAAAAGAAATATTTTATCATTAAAACTATCTCCTTGTTGAATATTCTTGTTGATTAACTTTCTGAAAAACAAAGAAAATTTTTTTTTGAGAAATTTGATCTTCAAAAAAAAAAAAAATGAAGTTTCAGCTATTTGACTGATATCTGTTTTGTCAACAAGAATTTAAAAAAAATAAACTTTGGCCTGATAATTGATCCTGAATGATGTGTAATCTTGTGGGGATTTAAAAAGAAATAAATATGAAAAAAAAAAACAAATTCAGGCTTGCAAAATCTGTTTGTTCCTGCCTCAACTAAACTTGGGTTTAAAAAATAAAAAGAAAGAAAGCTGAATTAGGCATGTGACAATCTCAGATGATAGGCATCTGGGTTTGTTGGCGTGTCATTTACTTTTTGATACACTGAATTGTTTGTCATTTTTCTTTGCTCTTCTCATATTCGTTATTTTTACATATGTTTTTTTTAATATTTTAGACAGCAAAACTATAGCAAAATTTAGACTTTTCTATGTTTAAAAATTAACTAATTGTGTATTTCTTCACGTACACAACCTGTCTATCTCAGCTTGTACACACACACAGACATATATGAAATATAACACAGCTGATGGTTTAGGCATTATATTTTTCTTATTGATTTTGTTGTGTGTTTGTGTATTAAACTAAAATCTGAAAAAATATAAACAGACTTATATGGACGTAGGATAAACACACAGCAGACTAATATATATAATGGATATATATATATATATATATATATATATATATATATATATATATATATATATATATATATATACTGATAGAAAAATAATTTATGTTTTTTCAATGTGCTTTAAATTGAAAGTTCTTAATCTTAAACTCTCTCACTCTCTTTATGCACACACGCACATATATTCTAAAGAATTAATGGATTTATTTTTAATCCGATATTTTTATTACTGCAAATGTAGCTTTTAGTGGGTACCCATGTTTGAAATAGACATCCCATTATATATATATATATATATATATATATATATATATATGTATATATATATATATATATATATATATAAGATTACAATATATATTTTTATATATCAAGAATAGAATTGGGGAAATTGTATAACAAAGTGAAAAAAGTTTACTTGTGACACATTTCGTTGTTCATAACTTTATTGGACTAAATTTGCTATGTTGATAGGACTACACATGTGCACAACAGTGGGGTGCTCGAAATTCTAAAATTTTTTTTTTATCTAGCCAAATTCATTTAGAGTCTCTTTCTTCTTCTTTCCATCACTTTTGTAAGTAGGTATTCCACACTCTGATATTAGAAGATCTGCCAAGAAGGGTGAAATATTGGGCACAGATTTACTGTAGATGACCTTATGATTAAGGCTTTCTCTCGACAAGACACAGTGGATTATTTTCTCCTTTGATCAGAATAGCATTTCTTATGTCAAAGTTGTAGTCAGCCTCATTATGGTGGGCAACCAGTGCATTTTATGTATTTTGTAAAATGTCCCTTTTATGTTCATATAATCTTTTATTTAGATTCCTTGAGGTTTCTCCTATGTACTTTTTGTAACAATTATTACAGGCGATGAAGTAAACTCCTCCTTCAGGTTTTCAGCTAGTTATATGCCATGCATGATATACACTTAGTTGATCATATATCTTTCAATACATGATTAACAAGGCAGATTTTTTTCTGCAGTAGGTTGCTATTTCTTTTTGCGGTAGACCAGTTGCCATCCAAGGCTAAAGAACGTGGTCTGTCCTGCTATTTACCCACAGCTGGGTGGAGAAGAAGAGGATTCATACCTTTCCCAAGGGTATTAGCATGTAAATGAATGTAATGGATTTGACTGGAATTTGAACTCGGCTTTCTGATTCCTTAATTCAAGCCACTATCCATTACTCCACTGTGCCTCCTTCAAGTTTTAGCTTCTTGTTTTGTTTAGTATTGACTAAGTCTTTTATTGTTTTCGATGTAGTAGTAACAACTTTTATGTTGAAGTTAGATAGATTCTTTTCTATTGTAGATGTGATAGAATTAGTAAGCAGGATAATATATTATTTGAGTCATTGGGTTTCACAGAGGTGGGGGACATTTTTTGTTTTGGAAAATTATATGGGCCTTGTGTTTCATATTGAATATAAAATAATTAGGGTACTAGAGAAGTTTGAAAGTGTTTTCAATGTATTTCTCCTCTTTGTGTAAATAATTCAAGTTGCATATTCTTAGTGCACTTAAGTAGAATCCAACAACAACAAAAAATTTGGGATAATCATTGCATTCTACCGAACATAGCAAATTTAGTCCTATGATGTCCTTAAGGATGAAATGCATCCCAAGTAAACTTTTTCCACTTTGTCATACAATTTCCCTATATATATATATATATATATATATATATATATATATATATATATTTTAATGTATTTATAGGTGAAAGTGTTCAATATCAGGGAATGAGTGTATGTAAATAAAAAGTGGACACTGAGGTCAACACCCAGAGGCAACAGTCTGTTTCAAGTTTGAATGCAATCTTCGGGCCTGAAATATTGTTATCACTTGGTGTTGACCTCAGTGTCAACTTATATATTTGCTAAAAATATAGTTTTACTATATGCTATATTTATTGGTAAAATTGCACAATATCAGAGATTGATAGAGGTCAACACCAAGCAGCAACAATATGTTTCATAATTGAACACAGTTTTCAGGCCATTTCAAGTAAGCTCCCCTCCAAAGAGCTGAATATTGCATTCAAGCATGAAACAGACTGTTGCTTCTTGGTGTTGACCTCAGTGTTTGCATATATATTTATATATGTGTGTGTGTGAACATATGTTGTGTGTGTTAGCATGTTTAGGAGTATCACCTCCTTAATGGAATTGTTTAGCTCTTAGAATAAAAATTATTAGAAAAAATGTTTATCAGCCGTATATTTATTAATAGAATATTTTTAAAATGATTTTAACACAGCTGAGGAAAATTTATTGCAATAATTTTTATTCTGATATTTAAACAATCCCTTAAAGGAGGTATCACCACCATGAATCATATATATATATATATATATATATATATATATATATATATATATATATAGATATATATATATATAGATAATATTAGTGGTAAATATACACATATATAAATATATATATATATACATACATACATACACATACATATATAGATGAATTGGATCGTATTTACGATTCCAATGGAATAAATTATGACCATGGAATATTAGTGTTTAAGTCTTTTTATGATATATATATATATATATATATATATATATATATATATATATATATATATATATATAGGGTGAAGAATAACATAAAAGAATCACAGAAAAAAATAAGGAATCACAGAAAAATCAAAATTTACTTGCCTTTTCTAAGATTAAACCAGTAGTTAACATTGATTGTTCAAGTGGCCTTTCTTTTCCTTAAGCATTTTATCATATATTCAATAATAATAAGGATAATAATGAAATGTTTGCACTTTTTGCTTCATCTACCATGTTGGGTTGGCTTGTGGTAATCTTACAGTTGGGGGATTTTAAATTTTAGGTAAACTCCTCTCTTTAAAAAAATTGGATGACATGGGTCAAATAGTTTCAGCATTTTAATTTAGTAGGAGTTAATTAAACCAAAAAAAAAGTACTTAACTTAATATTTTTCAAATCCACAGAGTAGATTCAATATATATATATATATATATATATATATATATATATATATATATATATATATATATATATATAATACAAAACAAAAACTTATCCTATCTGACACATTTCATCCTCTGCAGGATTTTATCAAGGCAAATACAAGTCCCTCAGAGGACAAAACACATTGGCTAAGATAAATATTCCTTTTGTCTTTTTTCATATTGTCCTTTTACAGATCTATCTGAAATTTTGACATATATATATATATATATATATATATATATAACATCTTCTGCTGATAAAGCAGAATGTTTTGCCCATAAATTCTCCTTTAAAATCTACTCTTGACTCATCTGGAGAACCATTGCCTGACTTTCCACTTAGAACTAAGTCTCTTGAATGATATGTATATAATCCCTTCCATAGTTTAATCTTTATCTCTGCAAAGTGTGTGGGCCTGATGGTATCCTTGTAATTGTCCTTAGGAAATGTGCTCCCAAACTGGCTCCTGTTCTTTCTAAACTGTATAATAAATGCCTTGTTGCCTCTTGCTTTCCTTCTTGTTGGCAACCCTTATCTGTTATTCTAGGCTTTAAGAACTGAGGTTAACCATCTGATCCTTTTGAACTATTCAACTGTTTGCCTTCTACCTCTTTTTGGCAAACTACTAGAATCCCTAATCAATGCTGAATTAGTTAAATATCTCACAACACAGGGCCTTCTTTCAGATAAGCAATATGGTTTTCATTTCTCTAGGTCAACTGTCAATGTATTAACGATTATTGTGGAAAGAATCTATCAAGCTTTAAATAAAAATGGTGAAGCTTGGGCTGTTGTTTTGGACATCTTCAAAGTGTTTGATAGGGTTTGGTATACCTGTCTTCCTCACAAGCTGAAATGTTATGGTGTATTGTGACATGAAAGTTGACTCGAATGGTCACTCTTCTAGATCCTTTTGTACAGGTGACAGGTGTCCCCAGGGCTCTATCCTTGGTTATTTTTAATTTTCATTGACATTGAACACATAAGCTTTTAACTTAGTATCTATTCTGATGACACAACCATTTACTCCTATTTTGCTACTAAGACCAATTAATCTGTTATGGTCAGATTGATGGCTGATCTCAAAAACAACCTATGGTCTATTGTTAACCGGAGCAAAGAATGGCTTGTTATTTTGAATCCCTCTAAAACAAAACTACTCTGTATTAATCATCTGAGAGATACCTTTCTGCCTTCCATCAGCATGGCTGATGCTAAAAACCAGGAGAATGACTCATTGTACCTCCTTGGGTTAACAGTCTCAGCTCTCATGAAGTGTAAAAATGACATTAAATCCATTGCTAGGTCAGCTGCTAAGGAAGTCGGTTCACTGTGTTGTGCTAGACAGTTTTTCTTTCCAAAATCTATCTTACATATCTATATGTCTACCATTTTCCCATGCTTAGAATACTGCAGCCACATATGGTCCGGTGCTCCTGCTATTTATTTATTTAGAGATTCTTAATAAAATCCAAAGAAGAATCAGCAATATTATTGGTCCTGACCTGGCATCTCAGCTTCAGTCACTTTACCACCACCGTAAAGTTGATTCCCTGTACCTTTTCTGTAAATAATTTCATGGTAATTGTCCAGTTGAACTCTTTGCTATGATACCTAAACTTTATGAATTTAAGCACAGTACTTGGTTAGCAACAAGGTTTCATTAATTTACACTTGAATTGGCGAAGATGTAACCATAAATTTTATAGTAATTTTTTTCTTTTTTTACATTTCTTGCTTGTGGAACATTCTTCCAGCTCCATGCTTTCTGGCCAACTTTGATCTTCAAAAATTCCTGATTAGTATTGTTCTCACTTCTTGATATTTTTTCCATTTTCTAATTCTATCACACCAAATAACCCTTTGTGTCTTACTGCCTTTAAATATATATATATATATATACATAAAAACTGGACTCTCATTTTTTTCATATATATATATATATATATATAAGTGTACAGAAACTATGTTCTTAGAACCAAACAGACAATACTTTTTTTTCATTTCACCCTAAGGAAGGAAGGGAGGAAGGAAGGAAGGAAGGAAGGAATTCCACTAGTACGCAGGGAGTTACAGGTAGTGAAAGTGAAAGAGACAACTGAAAATAGGGAGGATTGAGCAAAGGACAAAAGCTATCCGCAAATATGATTTGATTATAATGGTGAATTGTTGTGTAGAAGCAACCAAGATTTTTGGAAAAGTTGAATACTGAGAACTGGTGCACATAGTGTGCCGCAAGTTCCCCTAACAATCCAGGTTTTGAAATCAGAGTTGTCTTCTGATAGACCAGTTGCCATCCAAGGCTATAGGACCCAGTCTGTTCTGCTTTTTACTCATAACTGAGTGGAGAACAGATGGATTCATACCTTTCCTAAGTTTCTTTGCATGTAAATGAATTTAACGAACTCAACTGGAATTTGAACTCAGCTGCTGATTCCTCAAGTTGTCATCCATTATTTTACTCTCTCTCTCTCTCTCTCTCTCTCTATATATATATATATATATATATATATATATATGGTATATTTCAGCTCTACTATTAGCCATTATCAAGGATGACTTTATTTTACTTTTTAACTGAATGTATGGGTTGTGTGTATCTATCTTAGAGTTATAGGGATGTTTTATTTTCGAAACACAGTCAACACATTGTTGCCATGTCCATAGTTAATGTTATTGAGGGAACATGGCACAGTGGATAAAGATGTTAGTCAGATCCAGTGACAGCACCCAAAGAGTGTGAGTTCAATACCTGGTTATGGTGGTGGAGAACTTGGAGTGGTGAATTAACAGGAAATAACTGATAACTGACATCCATTAGACAGGGCATGGGGAACTGGAACAGTCTACCCGAGTGAGGGAAATAAAGAGTTCAGTTTGACATTCCAATCACCTGAAGAAACCCGGAGCATACAACGGCCAAAATGTTGTGATGAATATGGCAACAAAGATGAAAATGACAGTCCAAACAATGTAAACAGTTTACATATTTCATCTCAGAAATATAAACAGATACTAATATATACATATACATATATATATATATATATATATATGCAAATATATATATATATATATATATATATATATATATAATTACCTTAATTATATTAATATATATATATACTAATTATATTAATATATATATATATATATATATATATATATATATAGGGTGTTCATAAAGTTCATGCGTACTTTAAAAAATTTGTGTGTCCTTTGGTGGGCTGAAATGAAATCTACTATTACTGTACAAAGAAAGTTTAGAACTGAATACAATAAAGAATCACCTCATAGGAACACTATTGCTGAATGAATGAAAAAATTTAAAGAGACAGGCTATGTGGAGAACATGGGAAACTTAAATAAAATTTTAATAAAACATTAAAAAATATAGATTTACTTCTTTCTAATCCTTTTTACAAATTATTTCTATCACAAATACAAATAAAGTTATAAATTTTTTAAAGTGCACACGATCTTTACGGACACCCTGTACATATATATATATATATATATATCAATTACATTAATATATATATATATTATATATACATATATTAATTATATTTATATATATATATATATATATTAATTGTATATATATATAGATATATATATAATTATTATTATTATATATATATATATATATATATATATATATATATATATATATATATAATTACATTAAATAATATATATATGTGTGTGTCTGTGTGTGTATACATATCTATATATATAATTACCTTAAATAGAACAGATGCCAAGATCTGAATACTAAAAAGTTGGGGAGAAGTTTCTAAGGAACCTTTCAGTCAACTATTCATCAGAGGAAAATCATTCATGAAAATTATTATTTTATTTATAACAAGATTGAGACAATTTAAGGGGACTAAATGTGAGAATACAATTAAAACTTAAAATTAAAGTACGTAAACCAATTCAATTTGTAAAGTTAAAAATGAATAAAATTGATTAACAAACCTGACAAAAGAAGAAAAGACCGAAGAATGTCCTCCTTTTGTCAACAAAGATTTGGATTTCTCAACTTCATAGTAACAGTGTCAATAGTCTTTAGTAAATGCTGAGATTGTACTCAAAAATAATAATTTTCGCCAAAGTCTTTTCTCTGGTGAAGGTTTAGGAGAAAGGATCCTTAAAATTTTCTTTCCACTACTTTTTTGTATCAAAATCTTGACATCTGTCATATTTAAAGTAGTTATTAAATTTTTCAGTAGGAAATCATTGTTTATATATATATATATATATATATATATATAATACTATGTTACTTAAAAATCGAAAACCGAAAAGAGAAAATATACAAGTAAAATAAATTAACCTAAATTCATCCAAGTAAATAAATAAACAAACCAATCCCAAATAAAGATAATCAATTAAAAACTGTTCCCGCCAAAATAATACTTAGAATGAACTACAACAATCAACCCCAAAACTGAACAAATAGTTTTAATTAAATTCCCAAACCAAAACAAAACTGTTAAATAAGTGATATAAACAAATTTTTACTACGTTAATAAATAAATAAATAAATAAAATAAAAACAAGCAATATAATTTGACCTAAATAGATAAACAAACGACTTCCGGTGAAATAACCGCCATAATAGAATACCCACAATGCACCACTAACCCATATATATATAAATAGCCGAGAAAAATAACAGCACACGTGGCTTGACGATTGCATATAGCATGAAACAGACTGTCGCCTCTAAGTGTTGACTTCTATGTTCACTTTTATATTTACACACGCTCTATCTCTGATATTGAGCACTTTATTCCATAAATATAGCACACCTTAAGACTATATTTCTTTATATATATATATATATATATATATATATAGCTTTAAGGTGTGCTATATTTATGGGATGAAGTGCCCAGTATCAGAGATAGAGCATATGTAAATATAAATATAAAAGTGAACATTGAAGTAATCAGAGACGACAGGCTGTTTCATGCTAAGTGCAGTCATCAGGCCTGATGATTGTGCCTAGAATGAAACAGCCTGTCGCCTTCTAAGTGTTGACTTCAATGTTCACTTTTATATATATATATATATATATATATATATATATATATATATATATATATATATATATATATTATTAAATATAAAAGACAATGAATGTCTATTATGTCTGATCATGAGCTGATCTAATGTTCAAATGTTTGCTTTAATTACTTTAATTTAACATGATAATGCTCACACATACACACAGTAAAAAGAACCTTTAGATATTGGAGGCCATCTACATTAAAACAAAGCAACCCACACTCAATGAAATTACATTTCAAACAAGTCACGACACATTACATTGCATCTTGACATTGGTTCTGTTGTAATACTTTGATCTATCACATGATATGATGTTATAGAACTGCTTCTTGAACTTATAATCTGCATCTCCTACTCCACAATTGTTAACATCGCATAGCAATCTGCTATGTCAAAATAACAAAATATCATTTTTGACAGTGGATATCTTTGTTTCATGTCTGTATAACCACTCTGAGGATGACTCATGTGAGTCAAATGCATAGGACCAACTTAATAAAAAATATCCAAATGTTGAACAGTTTTTGTTTTTATTTTCACCAGAAATTAAAGCAAACACTCGAACATTAGAATGGTTCATGATCAGACATAATAGACATTCATTGTCTGTTATATTTAATAATATATGTTTAAATAATGATCTGCTGCCCCAATATATATATATATATATATATATATATATATATATATATATATAGATAGATAGATAGATAGATAGATAGAGAGAGAGAGAGAGAGAGAGAGATTATAATTAAGTAATTCATCAAGTCTAGAAGAAACCTCAACAGAATGCAGAAACCACTGGATAGCTGTTTTGTCCTATATTTGGGACTCATCATCAGTGTGCATACACTACCAAGAATTGAAACTTGAACAGTTACAGCAGGAGGCAAACACTGTACCAACTGTACCAATGGGTCTTAGTGATGAAGAGGTAACTAATTAGACTTGATATAGCACTGCTCGATCACATATTCCATGGTGGAACTTATCTGAGTTTCTCTTTACCCATAGGACTGTAACTCCCCAAGCTATGACTACTATCCCCAAGCTGCTCAGTCCAGAGCATTAGAAGCCGGTTCAAGCAAAGATATACAGATAGTGTTATGTAGTGGTTTCACAGTGGAGGCTTGTATTTTGTACTAAGTCAGTCCTAAATAGGTTCGACATACAAAACGTTAGGAACTTGATATAATAGGTAATGACACAGTAATCTAGTTGTGGTCACTGATACTTTAATATCCGACTAACGGTTGTCCAACATCGACTGATTGACCAACTCTCTGAGCCGACTCGCTGAGCGACTGCTACTACTACTTATTATAGGTGGGAGAGTCTGTTAACTATAGAATAGGTGTGTTCTATTATAACAGATAGAAATAATTAGGAGGATTCTAGACTCGATGAGTTACTTAATTATGATTATTCCAAATCCTCCTAATTATTTATATCTGTATATCCTTGCTTGAACTGGCTTCTAATGCTATGGAGTGAGTGGCTTGGGGATAGTAGTTGTAGCACAGTCCTATGGGTAAAGAAAAACTTGGTTGAGTTCCACCATGGAATATTTGATCGATCAGTGCTATATCAGGTCTAATTAGTTACCTCTTCACCAAGGTCCATTGGTACAGTTGGTATGGCGTTTGCCTCCTATCGTAACTGTTCGGGTTTCAATTCTTGGTAGTGGATGTGCACTGCTGATGAGTCCCAAATATAGGACGAAAAACCCGTCCAGTGCTTTCTGCATTCTATTGAGGTTTCTTCTAGACTTGATGAATTACTTCATTATGATTATTTCAAATCATCCTAATTATTTATATATATATATATATATGTGTGTGTGTGTGTGTATAGATATGTATGCACACACACACACACAAGCATACACAAAGTAGTGCTGAAAAGTTCCCAGTCTGACTTAGCAAACTCTGCCCAAAGGACTAAGCATCAGAAAATTTTCAGTACCTTCAGTCTGGTAAAATGGTGTCTGACCTAAAAATGTGCATGAAGCAGAGGCGTATCCTTGAATTTCTCCATTCAGAAAAAGACAGGCATACACTGACATAAATTAACACTGACTGAACATTTACAGAGAACAAATTGCAGATGTGAACTGCAGAGGAAAACTTGCTCTACTCAAAGGTGTTATTGTGATTCCTGTATTTGTTTTAATTACTGTAGGATTAAGTATTACCTTTGGAGCATCATTCCTAGTTGTTTTACACTTTTCAATGACACATGCTGAGATTGACTCCCCAGGCCAACAGCATCAAGAAGTCAACTCCCTCAACCATGATCAGTATTTTCATTACAGAAAAGAATTTGAGAGCAAAGCATGTGAATCAATAATACAAATTCCAAAATTATAATATAAATTAATTTTCTTATATATTAAATCAATTCTCAGTAACACCACATTGGCAGTGTTATTAAAAATAAGAAATAACTAAATTATTAATAAAGCAATGTGTAGCAATCATGCAGGGACCATTAGGACTTTTCTCAGTCTTTGAAACTGCCAATCTGAATCTACAAGGGGCATTTCAAAAGTAATGTGTTTTCTTTGTTTCCATGATATAAGGAACACATTAACACCGTTGGATAGATCAAGTTTTCAGCTACAAAACAATACTTTTCCACATCATCATCACCATTGGCCATGCATTTAAAGTGATGATCAAGCATCTATATGTCAGCCATGATGGTATATTATATAGTAAGGTATATTACTGAAATAGAATAATACAAGCGATGCTCCCAAAGTAATGCCTCCTATTGATTTCCATGGGGACTATGACAGATACATGGAACACATTAACACCATTGGATAGAGCAAGTTTTCAGCTACAAAACAATACTTTTCCACATCGTCATTACCATTGGCCATGCATTTTGACAAGTGATGATCAAGCATCTATATGTCAGCTATGATGGTATATTATATAGTAAGGTATATTATTGATATAGAATATTACAAAGTACACTCCAAAAGTAATGCCTCTTATCTATTTCCATGGGGACTATAAAAGATACATGGAATACAATAGCACAATTGGATAGAGCAACTTTTCAGCTACAAAACACATAATTTTCTACATAGTCTTCACCATTGGTTATGCATCTTCACAGGTAATGAACTAGAGTTTATATGCCAGCCATGATGCCATATTATATAGTAAGGCATATTACTGATATAGAATAATTCAAGGAGACACTCCAAAAGTAATGTCTCCCAATGAATTCCATGATAACTACAAGAGATACAGGAGAACAATAACACCATTGGATAGAACAAGTTTTCAGCTAAAAAACACTATTTTTCCATATAGTCATCACAATTGGCTACAGATTTTTGATAGAACCTAAGACACACTTCTGTTGCTCATGTTGAAATACATTACCCATGACCTAACTCTAGTCACATCCATTATTTGTTCTCCACAAATATCCAGCATGTATCAGTCAATGTCAAGAATACAATTTTTTCCTCTTGAATGAATTCAATGATACACTTTAATTTTGTATGCACTTTCATGCTAGACCCCATTTTGTCAGACTACCACTCAGCTGTTATCTATAATAAAGTAAAAAATATGGCTTATTGACAAGAATATTCAATCTCTACTAACATACCCCCAATATCTGCTTCTGACATTATGTGAGCCAACATAATTAAATAAAAGGCATTACTTTTAGAGGAAGCCTCATAATTTGATAATGTGAGTTATTTATGAATTTTTGCCTAAATTGTAAGTTTTAATATTTTTCAACATGCTGAATCCATTTTACAAACAACAGCAGACAAAGATACTATATTGTATAAAATAGTAATTAAATTTCCAATAAACAATAAAGATTGCTTGATTGTTTATTGGAAAATACCAGTAGCAACCAACCTGTTGTAAATAGACATATAATTCTCTTATCCTATCATATTCTGAAGAATATGATAGGATAAGGAACATATAGGAATTAAATCCTATCTATATTTTTCAACCAATAAAATCCCACCAGAAGGTTTGTTTTATTAACAATAATTACTAGCTCAGGCAAATACCAGCAAAATACTTGACAACTGTTGTTTTTGGACCATTTAAAAAATAATAATAATAATTCCTTTCATCAATCTCACAAATTTGAGAAAAATATTTTCGCAAGCTAATGTGAAATTATTTTCTAACTAATGAAAGCCTTGCATTAAAAATGTTTACACCTTTATGTGAAATTAAATTTTGAATCTCCTTATAGATATAGATAGAAGCATACTTCTTGAGAGTCAAACCAATTTGGGAGGCCAGCTTGATCTACATGTGCATACACATAGACTCACCCATAAGACAATGGAAGAGACAACAGCCAGCAGGTACTGTCTAAGAACTTGTTCACACACACAATAGAAGGGATTAACCAGCAGCCACCAACTAAGTCTTTTGTCTACAAATTCACCAGCATAAAGTAAGTCGGTCTATACATTTCACACTGTACTAAGAACACTTAATTACTTGATAAAACAAACTTCAAGAAAAATTGAACATTTTACTGCTATTGTATATTTCTGCAAAAAATATATAAATTTTATTTCAACTGACGTTCTACTTCTACCGTTCCTTCAGAAAATAACCTTTTTTATGTTTCATTTAAAAGATGTTGTTTTTGATAAATATTTGGAATCTTAATACTCAGATAACAACAAATATCTGGGTAGACAGTTCCCAACAAATAGGAAAGGTTTATAAATCTAACATGTTTTGCCCTTATTAAAGCTTCATCAGAAAATGAAATATAAAGAAAAAAGAAAGAGAAAAAATAAGGTATTTTTAATTTTTGCATTTGTTTTTCATTGGTAAGGCAGACTTCATGTAAATTTTCATCTTATCAAGCAGTATTCATGTGCAAATTGTATATATTGTTTCATGTGTGTAAGTATATCAAGATTCTAGTTTATCTATGAAGGATTCGGATGATAATGTGTATGTGTGTGTGTGTCTAGTAGGCATTTTTATTTATATATGGTGGTAGTTCACTATTTATGTTATTTGGACTATTGTCCTCATCTTTGTCGCTATATTTATTACAATGTTTTGGCTGTTGTACACTCCGACCTTCTTCAGGTGGTTGGAATGTCAAACTGAACCCTTTATTTCACTCACTGGGGTAGACTGTTCTAGTTCCACATGCCATGGCTTATGGATGTCAGTTATCAGTTATCTTCTGTTAATTTCCCTCTCCAAGTTCTCCACCGCCTTAAACAGGTATTGAACTCACACTCTTTGTCCTTGAGTACACATGGCACAGTGGATAAAGGCATTAGTTAGATTCAGTGACAAGACCCAAAGAGTCTGACTTCAATACCTGGTTAAGGTGGTGGAGAACTTGGAGAGGGGAATTAACAGGAGATAACTGATAACTGACATCCATTAAATATGGCACGTGGAACTAGAACAGTCTACCCCAGTGAGCAAAATAAAGGGTTCAGTTCAACATTCCATCCACCTGAAGAAGGCCGGAGCGTACAATGGCCGAAATGTTGTAATAAATATGACGACAAAGATGAGGACAATAGTCCAAATAATGTAAATAGTGTACATAATACCTTATCTCAGAAATATAGACAGATAATGGTGGTAGTTGTCCACATGTTGATTTGTTTTTTTTTTACATAAACCATTTGTGGTAGTGGTTTTGGTAGGTAGACATATTTTAGATTCTTTATGTATGGATTTTATAAAAGTTGATGATGTTATATATATAGTGTTTGATGTGCGTTTATAGATGGTAAGATATTTATCAATATCTCCTCAAAGTATGTCCTATGTAAAGAATTATGTTCTTTTTTAATTAGGATGGCACTTATAAAATCAAAGTTATGGCCAGTTTTGTTTCTGTGTATTACGAGAAAGTTTAAAGAGTCGTCCCAATGTCGGTCTCTCTTATGTTCATAGTTGTGGGTTTTTAGATTCCTTGATGTCTTGCTAATGTAACTATTTCTAAATTGTAGCATTTTATTTCATAAATCGTAGTATCTGAAGTGGTGTCAAATCAACTTTTCATCTTAGCTCTATTTCTGATTGTCTTAGAGTTGGTAGTAATGGCCCAGGTGTTGGGATAATTAATTTATTTTCAAATTTTGTAGACAGAATATTGGAGGTTAAGATTATGAATTTTGTGTTTTTGACATTAGACATGTCATCGACGGTACCTGCTTTTTTGACTTGTGGACTTTGCATGCTTATTTTCTAGTGTTGAGGATGAAATGATATATGTAGTGAAGAAGTTTAAATGTTTTTTTAATGCATTTTTCTTCTTCATCTATGTATTCTGGACTATATTTCCTCATGGCTCTGTGTTAAAATCATATGATTAGTTGTCATTTTATTTTTTGGCTCTGGTAGGAATAGAAATAGATTAAATTATTTTTATTAGTGGGCTTGCAGTAAACTTAGAAATCTCATTTGTTATTGTTACATATTAATAAGATATCAAGGAAAGGCAGAGATTTGCTCATTTCATGTTCAGGTGTAAATTTGATGGTAAGTTCTATGTTAATAAGTTTCTCTATGATGTCTTGTAGATTTTCATTGTGAAGATATATTATAAGAATGTCATCTATGTATCCAAGGTGAGTGGAGATTTTAGGTATGATGTGTTGAAATGGGCCAGACTCTAAAAATTCTAGAAACAGAAAAGCAAGCACACCACTTATAGAATATGATATTTAAATTCTATATAGAAATAAATAGAAATTATTTATAGAATAAAGATGGGTAATTGAATGACAAAATGGAAAACATCCTCTGTATCAATAGTTTCTTGCATTTATTTATTATTTGTTGTTTGTCAGCATAACAAACCTGGTTTATGACCATATCACATTGAAACACAGGTTCTTATACGATCACCGGTTAAGCAATATTGAGTCTGGTCAGTACTTTGATGGGTGACCGTTCAGGAATACCAGGTGCTATAAGCTTGGATGTGTGGGTGGTGTAATAGATAATGGCTTGCAATTATTAATCAGAAAGCTGAGTTCCAATTCCTGTCTAGTTTGTTATAGTCACCTATACACAAATACCCTTGGGAAGCCTATGAATCCACCTCTTCTCCCCCCAGCTATGGGTTAATTAGTAGGAATTGTATCAGTAAATCATTATTATCTCCAAAAAATTATTATAATTTAAAAATATTTTCTGGCTTTAAATAACCTGCAAACGGTTGATAATCTATCAAAAAATAGTATTAATAGTCCATTCATTTCTAAACTCCTTCAATGGAGTATATGAAGCTTTCAGAGACTTCTATCAATCATTCTATCTTCTTCTCACAAGATTTAACAACAAATATTAAATAAATTCAAGAAACTATTGATAAATAGGTTTCTTTTCCATTTTATCAGAATATACTCTACAAAAATACACATTATAAAAATGAATTTGTTTTCTCTATTATTTAAAATGAATAATTTAGGGCCAATGACATTGCATAATATAATAAGTCTGCTAGTTTGATATATTTTATTAAATAATTTGCACAATAAAGTATAAAGTACCCTTAAATATTGCACAATATTAATAATTATGTAAGCTGTTACTCTATTGTACACCTTTAAAGTACGAGCCATTATAGACACCTTTGGTGATGCCATAATGAATGAATAGACTGGCCAGCCTGATGAGTAATAAATTTGTCTGCTGGTCTGAAAAGCACATTTATCTTGCAATGGGTCAAACTGACCAGGAGTTTAAGCTTCCTTGTTTGGTAAGGTCGAACTGACCACTTCTCCCCCTTTTTCTCTCACAGCACAGCAGCCATATTGACAGCAATTATGTTCCCTTGAAACATTGTTAATCGCAATGCTTTGAATGCTTTTTTTATAAGGAGGTTCTTATAGTATCAAATAAAAACAGAAGAAAGATGAAAGAAAGAAAATAAACTTCTGACAAAAGGAAGAAAAGTACTTCAATTTCTGAAACATGGCAGAGAAGAAATAAAGGTAGGTTTTGGGATGTTTGCTCAAGAAACTCAAAATACCGTATTTCTCATATAATTAACAACATATAATGTTTTTACTATTAGTAAGTTGGATTTAAAAAGAATAAAAAATATAAAGCATATTTTCAATATCTTCTTCTTTTTCTGTATGCTGTGTCTCTTCAGAACATGGGCGATCATGCCTCTCCACAACTTTCTATCTTTTGTAGCTCTTAGTAGCTTTGCCATTTCACTATCCCTCCCAATTCCTGTTCTACCATCCATTTACACAAGCTTCTTAGGTAGGTTACTTACTGTTTCTTTCTGTCCCTCTTGCCTTCTATATGTTTTGTGAGGGTCAAATTTTCAAAACCATCTTCTCTCATCATGTGTCCTAGAAATTTCAACTCTCTCTTTCTGATTTTAATAAAAGTGATCTTTTTGCTCCCATTTTCCTTAAAACCTCCTTGTTATTCACATGGTCCTTCCATGGTATTCTCAGCATCCTTCTATCAAACCATATCTCTGTTGCTTCAAGTCTCTTCTGCATCTCTAAGAAAACTGTCTGACATTCACTGATTTATATGAGGATCAATATTACATAGCATTTCAGCAACAAAATTTTTCCATTTCTTAAGACTTAGTTTTTATTTATCTTACACCTTAAAAATCTACTATTTGTCTGTGCATTGAATATTGCTGCCACATCTAGTTTGGTGCTTCTGCTGTGTATCTTGTGTATCCAAAGAAGAATCTGCAATGTTATCAGTCCTGACTTGGCATAAAGTAGCTTCCCTGTGCCTTTTTTCTATAACTATTTTCATTGTAAATGTTCTGATGAGCTTTACTCTTTGCTACCTTGACTTCATGAATTTAAATGCAGTACCAGATTGGCAGTTAGGTCTCATCATTTCACTGCTAAAATTGCTAAATATAACTATAAATTTTATGCTAACAGTTTCTTCTCTTGCACTTTTTCCTTGTGGAACTCTATTCCAGCTTCTTGTTCATCTGTTAACTATAGTCTTCAAATATTTACATGCAATGTCAATCACCATCTTCTATCTCCTTGAATCCTGTTCTTTTATTGTCCTCTGTCTTCAGTAATGTTTTTCTCAGATTCTTTCCCTCTCAAATACCCCTTGCATCTTAGTGGCTTTATCACTTTGCTTTTGTGAGATGATAAAAAAAAAAAGATCCAAAATGTCAATAACATTATGCAATATTGTACAAATATGCCTGAGAATTGAGAAAACTTTATCAAGTTAAAAAAAATGTTACAGAATTACTCCATTTAAGATTTTTACTCATCAGACACACCATGTCACTTCCGTGGAGTCAAACCCCCTTTATTCACTGTTTTCCAAATGTAAGGTAAAAGTTCCACTCAGAAAGCTTTTTTTCAGAAACTACTACTTTGTAGAATAGACTCTCATGTGGATGCTTCCTTGAACTCCCCAATCTTAACCTATTCAAATCAAGCATGAACTGTTATCTATCCTTCAGATCTTCTTTCATTTATACCATATTCATTTATAGCAGTAATCTCCTACTTTGAGTGTCTCTCGAGTCTTTTAGTTTTAGCATAAAATACAAATATATAGTTATTTTGTTTGTATTATAGGATCACTATGTATGAAGAATGATCAAAATATTTGGGTAATCAAATCATGCATTTTTTTTAAAAATTATACCTAGTTTCTACTGTCTCCTTCAAAATAGGACCCTAAGGGTATAGATGCAAAAATCCCTGGAGCTTTGAGCACTTTGTGGTACTGAGTAGGGACTTACAGTTTATATAATGGATATCTGGGTGGAAATTGGAACAGGTGATCTGAGTTCAATTTCTGTCCTAGTCTCTGATATTCACTTTTGCACAAATACCCTTGGGAAAGGCATGACTCCAGCTATGTGCTGAATAGCAGGGTAGACTTGTTTCTCTAGACTTGTGTGACAATCAACCTTGAAGAAGGAAAACTCTAAACCCAGAATCATAGAAAAGGCAACAGGAACATCTAGTCTGTTACATTCACTTTTGCACAAATGCCCTTGAGAAAAGCATGATGCAAGCTTTGGGCTGAATAGCAGGGAAGCTTTGTTTGTCTAGCTTTGGTTGATAATCAATCTCGGAGAAAGAAAACTTGAAATCCCAAATCATTGGGAACAGGAAGACCTAGTCACTATTGCAAAAATGCCTGTGGGATTAGTGTGAATACATCTCCCCACACAATTATGAGTTAAATAACAAGATAGACTGGGTTCTCTGGCTTTGGATAGGAATTAATTTTCAAATTATCTTTCCCAAGAAGTCATGGTAATTTACAGATAATTAAAGAAAGTAACCTGTGGAGAGCTATGATCACTTATGTCTTGAAAAATATAAAGGATTCTACTAAGCATAAATTCGGAGGATTGTTTTTCTGTTGTTACTAAATAATAAACTGATTCCTCCAGCATTAGTCTGTTACCTTCCCTTTCACACAAATGCACTTAGGAAATGCATAAGCTCATCTCTTCTTCTTTTATCCTTCTAGATATGGGTTAAATAGCAGGGTAGACTGAGCTCAATAGCCTTAGAAGACAACATGTCTAAGAGAAGGAAAAGTCTGAATTCAAAATTGTGAGGAAAGCAATAGGAAAATATGTGACTATTTTCCCTGAGAATTCATGCCAATTCACAGATAATAACAAAAAAATAAGATCTATGGAGACCCATAATTACTTACTTCTGAATTAAAAAATTACAAGATTATGGACATGTGGATAGTGAAATGCTTATCAGTGTGTAAAGAAGAATCAACAAACCAAATTCAAATTCTGCCCTAGTCTGCTCACTTGCATACTAATAGCATTGGGAAAAAGATGAATCTCTCTGATCATCCTCCCTTCATCAAATATGGATTAAGTAGCTAGGTAGATTAGGCTTTATAACCAGTCTAGAAGAAGGATGACTCTGAGATCCAAAATGCAGTGGAAAACCACTCCAATCTTTTTCCTTACAATTCATTGCAATTCACAGATAATAAAGGAATAGATCATCTATTTTGCGAATGGACAGTATTTTAAAAATTACAAAATTAGAAATGCCCTAACATTATAGTCTTCAGTTTTTTTCTCTTCCTCCTTACAAACTAAATCAATAGTAACTGCTTGTATTATCAGAGTTTGGTCCAGTATCCTATTTGGTTCTCTTTATTACTTCTTAAGGAGAGTGTGAATAGGTCTTTAAATGCAGGTTTTTGATATGAATCAATATTACTGTCAAAAGCTTGCTAAGGTAGTGCTTAATATGAAAATTACTTCGTAGTTACATGTATGAAATTGCTATCTACTCTGTATTGCATCTTCTGACAGCATGTTGTTTTGTAGGAGCAAGAGTAATTATGCCATAAAAAATAAACAGATCAATATTCACAAAATATTAATTACAGGATTATTGGTTAGGTTGATTAATTTAATAATATATGAATCTTTGTTAGGTTTCATATCAAATATAAGTATTACAGGAAAAGATCACATTGAATTAATAGAAAAGTAGACATAGATCAAGTTTACAGTTCAGTCAAAAAGGTAGATATAGGTTAGGTTTGTACTAGACTCAAAACGATAGATATAGGTCTTGTTTACACTGAAGTAACAAAAGTGGATATAGATTTGGTTTACACTTATCAAAAATATAGACATAGGCCTGGTTTTACACTAGAGTCAAACAGGTTGATATAGGTCTGGTTTACACTAGAATCAAAAAGATAGATGTAGGTCCAGTCAAAAAGTAGCCATAGATCTGGTTTACACTAGAATAAAAATGGTAGACATAGGCCTGATTTACACTTGTCAAAACATAGAAAAAGGTCAAATTTATACTAGAGCCAAAAAGGTAGATATAGGTCCAGTTTACATGAGAATCAAAAAGATAGATGTAGTTCTAGTTTACACTAGAATGGTAAAAATAGATATACATCTGGTTTACACTAGAGGCAAAATGGTAGACATAGATCTGGTTTACACTAAAATAAAAAAGTTAGAAATTGTCCTGGCTTACAGTAGAGTCCAAAAGATAGACATACACAATAAGTCAAAAGTTTGTGGCCACTCTTATGATTTTGAAGTTGTTATGAAGTAGAGTACTCTCTGGAATAAGCATTGTCAGGTCAACAGATGATAGCTTGACTGGCATTTGCTGTGGTGTTCTGCTTTTATAGCAGTATCTCATTTATATACAATGCTACACCTCCCTGAACCGAAATGGTCTTATGCCCTTCATTGATCTTTGACTTCTAATTATTCTTGGAAATCTAAACATGATTTCAATTAATCTTAGAAGGATCAATTCGTTTTCTATAGAAATTTCTCTAGAACCCAGGATTTTAAATTTGCAATAACTTGATGCTTCTTTTAATCTGTGTAAATATTGCATTACAGATTCATTTAGGTTCTGTCTATTTTCCAGAAATTTTATTCTCTGTGTACTGACCAGTTTTTTTTTTTTGGTCACATGTTTCTTACAATGGTTGAAATTTCCTCATATGTTAAATCTTCCAATATTTTGGGGTACACTATAATGGTATTTTCTTTATGGCTTTACATCCTGCCAAAGCCAAAAATAAATCAGTAATTTGATTCTCCCCTCCAGAGGCTTTCTTTTCTTTCAGTTTCTTTATCCTAGCCAATGCAGCAAAACATCGAATCCAAGTTTCTACATGCTCTGGTTCATCTAACATAGGGATCCTATTGGCGATGCCATATTATTATGAAGCAGTGTAAGCACTGGAATAGATGTTAGGTCAACAGATGGTAACTCCACCTACAGTAGCTGTAGTGTACTGCTTTTATGCAGTACCTCATTTACATACAATACTACAAATGTATTGCATAAAAATTGAATATTGTGCACCTTTCTGAAATCTAATTTACAAGCTCACTTTAGGCCAGTGCAACTTTCTCTTCCTGATGGGTTTTATCATATATTCAGTAATAATAACAAAATTAACCCATAACTGCAAAAAGTCTCCTTCAAATTTTAACCCTTTTTCAATATCTATGTTACTATATAATAATCTTATGTAATGAATATATATACACCTGGGTTCCCCCTCACAGTATATGATTGGCTGGTGTCAGCCATAAATACAGACTAATGTGGAGGTACAGGACGATGCCTATTGGCTACACCTATAGTCTTTGCCTATTGCCTGCCACTACGATGAGGACCAGTCCATTACGGTTACCTGCTAGATTGTCCTACTCAGTTACACTAGTCCAAAACCACTTTGCTACTTCAAACAAATATATCCCTTTTTGGGACATATGATAACATAATCTTAGGGCTGACAGATTTTAAAATCTACATAACTCCCTCTCTTAAAAATGGGTTGCTATGTACTAATGGGTTAAATAGTTTCAACATCCTAGCTTAGTAGAAGTTAATTAAATGAAAGAAGGTATGAATCCCAAAACTTTGTTTTATAGTGTGGACCTCATTTACACTTGAGGCAAAAAAAAGATATAGGACTAGTTGACAAAAGATTCAAAAAGGAAGATATATATCCAGTTTATACTTGAGTCAGAAAGGTAGACACTGGTCAGGTTTATATCCAGATCTTCAAGCTTCTGCTAGGAAAGTAGCCCTGTATTGGAGGGTCTTGCCCCTCTTCATAGGATGTTGTTAAAGTATTCTTAACCCCACAGACAGGGTAATTGCATAAATAACTATTATACTTAATGCAACATTTAAAGAACATTATTCATTTGTTTCAAAAAATGAACTTCAGCCAATTTATACAATGAATAATGATGTAAATGATTTTTTTTTTTTATCTCAAAGGCTAATAATCACATTACTTAAAAAATACCATGTCCTTTCAGGACATAGGCAATAATGACTTTACACAGATTCCTTTTCTTTATTATCTGTGATTATTCTAGATTGTCTGCTACTCAAGGATAGAGAGCTTAATCAACCTTGCTATTTGACTCATAGATTGAGGGATAATATGGAGGATAATATGAGATGGACTCATGCCTTTTCCAAGGGCATTAGTATGAAAGGGAACAAAACATACTAAGCCATAATTTGAATCATTTTCACTTTCACTGTTGATAAGTTGTTCTAGGGACAGTATATTATTCTCCCCAAAATGACATGGTTTGAAATCATAGTTTCCTTTCTCTCAGACTGGATGTTACCAAAGATAAGAGAGCCTCATCTTCTCTACTATTTTACTCATGGCTGGAGATAGATGAATTCAGGCCTCTCTTCCAAATGAATGAAATGGAATCAACAAGAATTTGAACTCAGCTTGTCGTTTTCAGTTTCCATGCCAATAACCATGACATGATCATTGCATCTATTTTTACGGTAAAGAACAGGACAATTATATATATATATATATATATATATATATATAAAATTTAATTGCAGCATAAAATGATTTGGATACTAAAGAACTTCCAACCATTGTTACATTCATTCAAGAAAATCATTTCTTTTACAAAACATCAAAGAACTGTACCAAATAACAGAAACCACATCACTTGAAGACATTCAACAACAGCAACAACTTGAAGAGAAAATAATGATATCAACAAGGTGTTGACATTCCACATTACTTAGACAAAAGGTTAGAAAAGATCCCATCAGTACTGGAAAGAGCAATAAAACTTACTAGGCTTGAGAAACCTGTTTTCCTTAAAATATGTTTTAATGAAAAGATTTTATAAATTTCAACTGAATGTAGCATAGGCTGATCAATCAACGCCCAACACTACAAAACCAAATCATTAACTAAAAAACTAGTCATGTTCTTAAATAACCTTATCAGATTGAGACTTTTATATGGATGTCATGCATAGCATCAAACCCATTCAGAAATATCTAAACTGTCAGCTGTATACAACCTCTTTCTCAGATCAATGGTTAAAAATGGTTTTTAGCAAGTGAGGCATGTGGATCTTGGTGAAGACTACAATCCTTTAAATCAGGTGGGCTGGCACTACAGAATCACAAAGAATTGTACCAGATAATAGAAACCCATCACTTGGGGAATTTGAACAACTAAAATTGATAGAACATGTAACTTGAAGAGAAAATAAAGCCATAATCAAGATGTTGACATTACACACTACCTCCAACAAAAGGTCAGGAAGGAACCCCACCCCCATCAACAATTAATAAACTTTAGAAACCTATTTTCCTGAAAAATTGTTTTGATAGAAAGATTCATAAATTTCAACTGACACTAACATTAGCTGCATGGTCAGTGAATGCTAGATGTTTCCCTATAAGTAAACGGCTAATATTACCATTTTATGCCAGCATATTTACGGTGTTAACTGACTCTGAGTCATATGTTTTTAATTTAATTCATTAACACATTATATAATGACTTTTAGGTTTGATCCAAAATACAGTTAGTTAACTATTTAAACTTAAAGTAATAAAATTAACTAGTTTGCTAAATTTAAATATTAGAGTATTTCAACGGACAATTGGTTATTTTCATTCTTCCTAAATTTATATCTATATGAAAGAAAAATGGTTATGTCAAATTAAAGACAACACCCTTCTCATTGGATTCTTTTAAATAATCTATCCTTCTAAAAGAAAAAAAAAACATAGAGATAGAAAAAAAAAAAAGTTCACACAAACTGTCATTCAAATTGAATGCCATCAAACAACTAAGATTTGGAAAAAAAAATAAAGATTAGATAATTTTTCCAAGGGAGAGGTTACAAAAAAAAATGAGGAAATATGATTATCAAAAATTACTAAAAAATAGGAATGAAAAAGAAAAAAAAAAAAGAACAGTATTTTTTGTCTTTCTTCTGCAAGCCTCACCAAGAAGATAATTTTTTTTTTATGTTTAAAAGAATCGATATCAAAAGCTTATAATTATAAGAACATCAGAATAAAAATTTTGTCCAGATGCCTACAGCGGACGACATTCATGCCTAAAAAAAAAATGCCATGCGTATTAGATAATGTCATAAAAATCACTTCTTTTTTTTAAAAGCACAGTCTTAAATTTCATAAATTGTTTCGTGGTTGACTAGATTTGTCAGCCATATTGGATCCAGGTTGTTCTATGGCCTATCGCCACCATTACCATTAATGTCAAGGGATGAGTGGCGTTTTGGCCTTGTTAGTGGCAACTGCAAGAACTTTGAATTGCTCACAAATTTGTTTCTACTTAAATTATACACTTATGTCTCTCTGACATTCTATTTTAATATATTTTCACTCTAAATTTTCTTTAGTGCTTTATGATAAAGACCTACCAAGTTGTATAGTAAATCTTTTTTTTTATCTTGGTCTTTTCAGTATTATAGCAGACAAGCATGAAATATGGACTAAAAAACTGAACTTGAAAGCAAAATTCAAGAATCCCTTTTTGGCTTTATGTTTATATTAAATATAAGATACTATTTAAAAGTATTTAATATTTCAAAAGGCAACAATAAAATTAAAGCAATAAATAAAATTGAATTTAATCAATGTTCAGGTTGAAACAAAAATGACTCAGATTTGAAATATTTTTACTATTTATTTCCCTTCCAAAAATTTACAAAGATGAAATCATTTTTTACATATGGCAATTTTTAAAATTAAAATTAAAGATAAATACCGCAGGGGTAATATTTACTAAAATATCCTTGTAAAAATTGTTATGCAATTTAAATGTTAATGCTAATGTTGGAAATGCTATTTTCTATTAACATATATAAAAATTGATAGTAATTTTGTTTTTTACAGACCTTAATTGCCAAACTTATTTAAAATACAGCTCTAAAGACTCCATTATATTATTAATAATATTACTAATAAAATACTCATCCTACAAACAGGGAAAAATTATAAAAGAAGTTCACTAACCTTTCTAAAATTTCTGTATAATCAACATTTTCAGTAAGACATCTAAGTCCAATAGAATTTCTGACTCTAGATATAGCTACAGAGAGATGACCATCAGAGAAACATTTGAATACTTTTCATGTTTTTTTATGCTAGCTGAATACCTGTTTTATGAACATTGAAAAGTTATTAAAGGAGTTCATTACCTTTCTAAAATTTCTGTATAATCAACATTTTCATTAGGACATCTAAGACCAATAGAATTTCTGACTCTAGATATAGCTACAGAGAGATGACCATCAGAGAAACATTTGAATACTTTTCATGTTTTTTTATGCTAGCTGAATACCTGTTTTATGAACATTGAAAAGTTATTAAAGGAGTTCATTACCTTTCTAAAATTTCTGTATAATCAACATTTTCAGTAAGACATCTAAGACCAATAGAATTTCTGACTCTAGATATAGCTACAGAGAGATGACCATCAGAGAAATATTTTAATACTTTTCATGTTTTTTTATGCTAGCTGAATACCTGTTTTATGAACATTGAAAAGTTATTAAAGGAGTTCATTACCTTTCTAAAATTTCTGTATAATCAACATTTTCAGTAAGACATCTAAGACCAATAGAATTTCTGACTCTAGATATAGCTACAGAGAGATGACCATCAGAGAAACATTTGAATACTTTTCATGTTTTTTTATGCTAGCTGAATACCTGTTTTATGAACATTGAAAAGTTATTAAAGGAGTTCATTACCTTTCTAAAATTTCTGTATAATCAACATTTTCATTAGGACATCTAAGACCAATAGAATTTCTGACTCTAGATATAGCTACAGAGAGATGACCATCAGAGAAACATTTGAATACTTTTCATGTTTTTTTATGCTAGCTGAATACCTGTTTTATGAACATTGAAAAGTTATTAAAGGAGTTCATTACCTTTCTAAAATTTCTGTATAATCAACATTTTCAGTAGGACATCTAAGTCCAATAGAATTTCTGACTCTAGATATAGCTACAGAGAGATGACCATCAGAGAAACATTTGAATACTTTTCATGTTTTTTTATGCTAGCTGAATACCTGTTTTATGAACATTGAAAAGTTATTAAAGAAGTTCATTACCTTTCTAAAATTTCTGTATAATCAACATTTTCAGTAAGACATCTAAGTCCAATAGAATTTCTGACTCTAGATATAGCTACAGAGAGATGACCATCAGAGGAACATTTGAATAATTTTCATATGTTTTTTATTATGCTAGCTGAATACCTGTTTTATGAACAGAGAAAAGTTATTAAAGTTCACTTACCTTTCTAAAATTTCTGTATAAGCAAAATTTGCAGCAAGACATCTATTTTCTGAAGTTCTTTTTGTCATTATGCTAAGTCCACTGAATTTCTGACTTTGGACATAGCTACATAGAGATTATCACCAGGGAAACATCTGAATAATTTTCTCATGCTTATTTTAATAATAATAATAATAATTAAAGTTTGGTAAGATGTAGAAAGCATCAGTAAAGAATTTAATTGCAAAAACTGTACAAAACACATGGTATCTTGTGTAAATAGTTAAATAAAAGCGAAAATATATGCATGTTTTTGTATTTGCTAACTAAATACCCATCCTATGAACAGAGAAAAGTTCTTATAGAAGTTCTCTTATCTTTTTGAATTTTCAGCAAGACATCTATTTTCTAAAATCTTTATGCCATTATGCTAAGTGCAATAGAATTTCTGACTCTGAATATAGCTACATAGAGATGAACATCAGAGAAACATTTGGATAATTTTCTAATGTTTATTTTAATAATAATAAGGATAATAAATAACACAGGTAATATTTACTAACATATGCTTTAAAAAATTGTGATGCAAATTAAACGTTAGCACTTATATTTGTTACTAATATATATAAAGTACTGATAGCAAATTCTTTATATGTTAATGGTACAGGTATATCTGCATTGTTCTGATAATGTAAGGTGGGGGACACATAGACAAAATTCAGCCTTAATTTATATATATATATATATATATATATATATATATATACATTAAGACATTTTTATGTGGATACATTCTTTTTATACATACAAATATTTAAGTAAATGCTCTGCATTTCTCAGACATTCAGGCCAGAAAATGATATTAATACTGTTTATTATAAAACAGAGCATTTACTTAAATATTTGTATCTATAAAAAGAATGTATAAACATAAAAATGTCTTAGAATAATTGTCGGACTTTGTCCATTTCATAGTATATATATATATATATATATATATATTTAAATTCCCAGAAAACATTTCAATTTCATTTTTGCCTTGAAAATGTCAGAAGACGAAACACGTCAGCAAAATCTAAGATTTTTTTCCAATTGTCATTTGATACCATATATATATATATATATATATATATATATATATATATATATATATATATATATATAAAAATCCGTTGGTATATAATACAAGTGAATCCTATTGATAAAAATATCAAAACTGATTCACATAGAAAGCTGAATGTTTTATTCAAACACAGCATATAAATCACATACAACAGGAAATAAGATTACTTCAGGATTATGATCATTTCACCCACAAATTAAAAATAATTTGCGAGATTTTAAAACCCATCAAGTAAATAAGGAAAAATAAAACCTGATGTGTTTGAAAATCCCGCAAATTATTTTTAATTTGTGGAATGTTATTTCCTATTGTATGTGACATATACTTTAAGACATTTTTATGTTTATACATTCTTTTTATAGATGGTATTTATCAATCCACCCACGAGGATGGAATGTGGCACAAGGCCTTTTTAATGTAGGTATCTCCGAGCCCGTAGGCTCAGCCAAAAATAAATAACCATCCAAACCCCACAAGGGAGGCCAGTTCCGTCAACCTCCCCCAACGAAACCCTACCCTTCGGCGGAGCTTCATCAGGGTTACTCCCTGCAAGCAGGGAGTTCGACAGACACCTGACCCGGCAGCTCACAAAGCACAAATACTACACTTTGATCCTAGCCACCGGGCCGAGCGGGTATGATTTTTTTAGATGGTATTTATCAATCCACCCACGAGGATTGAATGTGGCACAAGGCTTTTTTAATGTGGGTATCTCCAAGCCCGTAGGCCCAGCCAAAAATAAATAACCATCCAAACCCCCCCAAGGGGGGCCAGTTCCATCAACTTCCCCCAACGAAACTCTACCCTTCGGCGGAGCTTCGTCAGGGTTCCTTCCTGCAAGCAGAGAGTTCGACAGACACCCGACCCGGCAGCTCACAAAGCACAGATACTACACTTTGATCCTATTATTTATTTACCAAAATGGTACAAATGTGCCACGAGGGCTAAAAATGGGGGTGGGGAAAAGATTGGTCTTCTCTAGTCCTATCTCAAAACTAACTAGTCTCAATCTTTGACCCATTCGTACTTACAATATTCCTTTCACCATAACAACGCTTTTACTCCTTACAATCACACCACAATCACCAAAATACCACATTTTCGCTATGAAAAGCCCTATCATGAAGTTTTTATTTTTACAATTATCGAGGGATCGGAAAAAAAAAAACCCAATGATTATATACAATGAAAAACATGTTTGTAAAAGAAACTAGACAAAACAATATTAGTAGTAGGACCCTTCCAAAAATGTGGCAGAAATCTCGATTAACTGGGTTGAAACAAATCCAGAGAAAAGAGACATCTGTCACCTAAAGTGGGGGGTGGAGACAAATAACTAAAAGGAGGACAAAAAAGCGGGACTTATGTACTTGCATGCACTAGCTATGTTGAAAGGAAAATATTTAGCCCTGAGAAGGCGAAAACTGAAAAAGAAAAAGTCCTATCTTACCTTAAATGTCCCGGGATGACTGATGTTTCGGTTCGAGTCCCAAAATCCTCTTGCCTAAGTTGCATCCAACAACCACTCGAGGTCAGCACCTCTCACTCACACCAAGCGTGAAACTTTCACCCACCTTTTGCCGAATTTCGACGTGGAGAGACGCACTCTCTCCGCCCTGATCTTAAGCTGATGCCTAAAGAAAGAGACCAGTTGCAAGGAGGAAAATTTCTCACCCGCGTGAAACTCCTTCTGTCTAGTCGTCCACACTACCATTCGCATAATGCCGAGCAGACACAAGAGCACATAGTGCTGATCCCTCGACATTAACGGAACCACGTTGGCACAAACGGAACTGGCTTCCAGGGCAAAAAACTTTCCGTCCAAGACGCGAACCATGTAGTCTTCAATCAGCCTGCACAAAGGTTGCACAACGTCGCAGTGAAAGAAGGCATGTTTGATTGACTCCTCACAGTCACCACAGCGAACACATTTGGCTGTAACCTCCAAACCCGCTGCGCAGAGCTTTTTGCTGACCCAGAGAGCCCCTCGCAACACCAGCCAGGTGAGGGATGCCTTGTCGTTATTGAGACATTTCAACCCGGCGCCCAAGGCGAGACGGAGCGAAACTCCCCGTTCGTAAGGCCCAGCTTGCTCGGGAGCTTGTCCTTGGCCTTTCCCCTCACAATTACCCGATATAAAGCCTTCTGTGACAAATCCCGTATGTCAGAAAGGTGTTCTTTTACCCCAAGGAGGCAGCACAGCGCTTTCCTACATTCCTGATAAAAGAGGCATTCACCTTCAGTTGAGCGGTGAGCCTAGCCACCGGGCCGAGCGGTATGATTTTTTTACATACAAATATTTAAGTAAATGCTCTGTTTATAATAAACAGTATTAAACAACATTTACTGGCCTGAAATGAATAAAAAGAATGTATAAACATAAAAATGTCTTAAAATAATTGTCGGACTTTGTCCATTTCATAATATATATATATATATATATATATATATATATATATGTGTGTGTGTGTCTGTGTGAGGTGATAATGAATTTTTGACAACATTATTTCTTATTTCTATATATATTATATTTAGTGAATATGTGTTTCAGTAGATATCTCTCTTTTTTAAACAGTGTAATTTTTATCTACCAAACTGGGTCTTTCAAGATTCCTTAGTAAAGAAAATGCACCCATCAGTAGGGATTAAACCTGAATCCTTCTTATAAATAGGAAACCCTTTATAGCCCTGCTTTTAGCTCAAAGAAAACCCATGTTCAGAGACAAAAAAATTATACTGTCTAAAAACAAGCAATGTCTACTCAAACATGTATATCCCTTAAATACAACATATATAATAATAATAAATAATGTTGAATTTTTTTTTATCAGTTCAACCCAAGCAAAGCCACTAAGATGCAAGGAATTACTAGAAGTGAAAGAGAAGGAAAAGATATCAGAAAGAACTGGAAACCCAATCCTAAACAGGAAATAAGGGATAACCCTCTACTCCTGTTCAAAAAACTAGGGAGAAGTATGAATTTGATTATAGTTGGACCTATCTACTCCTTAAAAGTCTTGTCAGATCAAGACTTTCATATCGATGACATACATGATGCCAAACCTGTTCAGAAATATCTAAACTGTCAGCTGTATACAACTGCTTTCTAAGATCAATGGCGAAAAAAGTCAATGAATAAAGCCTGAGGGTCTTGAGAAAGGTCATCCTTCTTTGAACCTTGTGAATTGGCACTACGAAATCACAAATCACAAGTCACGAACTACACCAAATAACAAAAACAATATCACTTGAAGAATACCAACAATAGCAATAACTAAAATGGATAGCATATGTAACTCAAAGAGAAAATAATGACATAATCAAGATGTTCATATTCCATCTGACTTCAAATAAAATGTTAGGAAGGAAAACCCTATCACTACTGGAAAGCACAATAACAGATACTAGACTTGAGAAACTTGTTTTCCTGAGAAATTGTTTTAAGAGAAATATTTTATAAATGTCAACTGAAAGCAGTACTGTCTGCTTGGTGAATGAATGTCAAATGTTTTCTTACACTATTTACATTATTTTGACTATTGTCCTCATCTTTATCACCATATTTGTTACAACGTTTCAGCTGTTGTACACTCCGGCCTTCTTCAGTTGGATGGAATGTTGAACTGAACCCTTTATTTTGCTCACTGGGGTAGACTGTTCTAGTTCCACATGCCATGTTTTTTAAGTGATGTCAGTTATCAGTTATCTTCTGTTAATTCCCCCCTGCCTTAACTAGGTATTGAACTTACACTCTTTGGATCCTGTCACTGGATCTAACCAATGCCTTTATCCACTGTGTCATCACTGCTTGTTTAGCTGGTAGGGTTTTGGACAGGAAGGTATTGGCTATGGTAGCTGGCCAATGATGGGCAGGAAAAGGAAGCTGGCATTTGATGTAGTGCTGGCATTGTGACATTAGTCAGATCCAGTGTCCATTGGTGGCATTGCGTATCTGCTAGTCGAGTTCAATGCTGAAACCACTCGTAGTATTTTAACCAATAGTATATGGGATGGCCAGGGGTAGTAGCACCTGTTAGGGTCTGAACTATGAGGAAATAGTGATCCCTCCCAAACAAAATACTATGAACATATAAAAATACCAGCAATACATTTTTATATAAAAATTACCAACAATCCACACATACTAACAAATTTCAGCAAATCTGTTTTAAATGCTACCAAACAACCAACATAAAAGAACTTTCATTATATATAATATCTGATAATTTCTTAAATCAAACTGTATTCTAAAATATAACTTCAACAAAAGTATAACATAAAACATGCTTCACCGCCTCTAGTAATTATGTCCACACAAACATGTATATGCACAAAAGCTGAGTGTCATGTACCATGTACTCAACTGTGAAAGTGGAATAACATATTTTTATTACTTTCAAGCTCACAAGAAAATTTAATTTTGGCATTAAATGACCCATAATGATTTAATATGCCATTAAACAGACCTATCAATCTATCATGTAACAACATGCATCCGAGCAGCAAACTGCTTTTAACCTTTGAAGTACTATGTTACTTTAACCAAAATAAATGTGACAATAATCACATCAATTTTGTAGCAACTGATCAGTCATCCTCTATGGCAGTGAATCCTGGAAATCTTGTCATAGATGAAGAAGAGTCTTGTAGCAAAAAAAATGTAGTTCCATAAAGACTGAACATATGAGCAAAGATGAAGTTTTAGAGAAAATTCAAACACTTAGACTTATACTTAACATTAGGAGATAGTTAAAATTTCTAGTGCACATAATGAGAAAAAAGGGCTTGGAAAATTTGATACTCACAGGACAGATTGAAGGCAAGTGGGATAGAGGAAAATAATACATAACCTACCTAAGGATCTTGAATAAATGAACGACAGAGCAAGGTTTAGGAAAGATAACAAAAAAGACAAAGGATGGGAAATTGTGGAGTACCTTGACTTTATGAATTTTAGTGCAGTACTACAGGATGCTCAGTAAAAATAGTAGCAAATTATTCTTTGAGAAAATGCACCAGCTCTAATTGGCCCATCTTGATGACCCTCTACAAGCTCAGATTTGAATGTTATGGATCACTGTATCTGGTGTATACTCCAAACTCACTTGCAAAACTATCATCATGACATCGTCAATAATGACTCATTGGAATGGAATGAAAGCTTGGAATTAAATTCCTCTTGACACTATTCAAAAAGCTACCGCTTTCTGGTTACCATGCTTACAACTTTGTGTTGAACATTCAGGTAAACATTTCAAAACATCTATGATGACTATTCAGATCATGCATAAATCATAATAGCTTTATAAATTTCTTTCTGAATTTACTGCTTTTTTACTGGGCACCTTGTAGATTGACAGCAAGGTTTAATCATTTTACAGTTGAAATAAGTTCTATGTTAACAGTTTCTCCTATTTCACTTGTGAAACTCTCTTCCAGCTTCTTGCTTCCCAGTCAACTTTGATCTCCAAAAATTTAAATGCAATGTCAATCTTTATCTAGAGTCCTGTTCTTTTATTGTTCTCTCTCCTTAAAAGTATTTTTTCTTCATATTCTCTAGCATTCAGTAACCACTTGCATGTTAATGGCTCTATTGCCTTGCTTGGGGCAAAATGATAAAAAAAAAATTTCCATTATATATCATCTGTGAATTGCCAAGTGTTTTTTGGAAAGTTAGTGGAGTCATTTCTTAGACTGGTTGCCACTGCAGTAGATCCTTGTCTACTCTGCAAGTTAACCCATCACTGGAAGGAGAAGATTTATATATTTACCAATGGTGTCAGTGTGAAAGTAAATGCAACAAGCTGGAATTTGAACTTGGCTTGTCAGTTCCACATTCTTCATTGATCACTGTTACACCACCTGCACATTCTACATTTTTTATCTATAATCCTAAACAGGTAGAGAAACATACTGGTGTATAATCCATTGCATGGAGATAGTCTGTAAGAGATGAGGTATTAATTGAAGGCAGTGGTTCTGTTTTGTATGCAGGTTTTGACTGAGTTGTGATTGGTAATTCAGGCCTAGTCCAAAAATTAATCTATATTGAAATCTTAAAGACAATTCAACTGTCAACAACAGTTCCTGACTGACATGAGAAAGTAAATTCCTATCTTTATAGCATTGCAGATTTAGTCTTTGGGAAGTGGGGGAAAAAATATCAATCAATAAAGATTTTATCACAAAACTGACCACAACATGATATTGTGAATTCTGGATTCATAAAATGCTTTATGTCTTATTGTGAATACTAATTATTATTTAAAAATTTTCATAAAATTTATGAATTTTTTAAAATCAAAAGAAACGAAAAATATTATGAGTATGATTATCTTTAACAAGAGAAAACATTGTAAACTAGATCATTTTGGTCACAATACAAAATCCGATTGCAGAGAGATAAAACCCAACCCCACCCCAAAAGGTTCTATCTGCTTACTGTACTTATACCTACCTTTTTGACTTTTGTGTAAATCAAAACTATATCTACCTTTTTCACTCCCATGCAAACCAAACCTACCTTTTTACTTTATTGGGTATAATGATAAACTATATCTGGCAGCAAGGCCTCTGATCATGAGGTTTTGAGGAGGAGCATGGAACTACTTTTTAATTGTTGCTGTTCCCAGGTCCACCCTGACCCATTGTTAGGGTTCCAGCTATGGTCAAATAATTAACCCCCAAACTGCGGTCAAAACATGATGAAATTACAAAAAATTATAGTAAAAATGTCAGCATATTAAAAAAATTACCAGCAGTACAGTTTTTTAAATAAAATTATTAATGTTTCCAAGGAAATTAAATTTCAGCATTAAATGACTCATAAGGAGTTGATAAACAAATAAACACCATCTACCTTTTAACTCTCATAAAAGTCAAACATATATTTACTATTTTGACTCTCATGTAAACCTAACCTATGTCTACCTTTTGCACTACCATGCTAACCAAGCTTATATCTCTACCATTTAGACTCTCATGCAAATCAAAGTTATGTTTATCATTTTTACTTGTGTACTAACCAAACTTATATATACCTTTTAGACCAGTGGTTTCCAACTGATTTTGGGCCACGCACCACTTTGATATTTCTAAAATTTTGGTGCCCCACTGTAATATTTAATTCTTATATGTTCAAAATTTTACTGCAATGCATGTGAAGGAAGTTTAAAAGGTCATTAACTTGGTCTCTAAACAAGCCTTCAAAGACCATGGCATCCATGAAAGAGAAAATTAAAAAAAAGAAAAAGACATTTAAATATGTATAGTTTCAAATTATATTATAGAGAACTGAAAGGTGGATAGATAAAATATTTGAATGAAAGTTTATTCTGTAACATACTTTGATCATTTTAATCATGAAATAATAATGAAAAATGAAATTTGAGCTCATCACAAAATGACTGTTAGTGAGATCTTTGTGCGTCATACCTGCTACAGGCAGATTTTATATTAGGCACCGATTTAGTCAGCTTAAGCTTCAAGTATCCTCATTTAGTGATATCCAGTCGATTCCTTTTCTTCAATAACAAATCATTTACAGCACTAAAGCTACATTCAGCTAAATATGAAGATGGAAATGGTAACAACAAATTTCTTACAACACTGGTTGAATTTGGGTATTGAGTTACTGTCTCATCACAAAGCCATGCCATCACTCCTTTTATATAGAATAAAGTTTTAACAGGATCATGATTTGCATCTCCAAGAGTTCTTCTTGCTACTGCATTGAAACATCAGAAATATTCACTAGCATTGACTGCATAACCCATGTTGGAAAATCAATTTGTTTGAGATCAGAAAGAAGGGTGCACATCCTACACATGCCCCACCAAAATATTACCATGCCCCACCAGTGGGGTATGTGCTCCACATTGGGAATCATTGTTTTAGACACTTATGCAACCTAAACATATTTACTATTTTAATTCTTGTACAAACTAGACCTCTATCTATATTTTGACCCTCATGCAAACCTAACCGGTCCCTACCCTTTTCACTCCCTATTTGTACCTTTTTGTCTCTCATGCACACCAAACCTATGTTTACTGTTTTGACTCTTGTGCAAAACAAACTTATATATACTTTTTTATTGTCTATCAAAATGACACAAATCAGCATTAAATAACCTGTAAAAGGTTGATAAGCCATAAAACAAACCAAACCTCAATTTAAACAATCCTATTATAATTATACTTTTCCCTCCCTGCATTGGTTTGCATGACTGTTACACCCTGCCAATACCTCATAAATAATGGACTATTCCATTTTGATTGCATGGAAGATACTACTTGGTTTCAGTGAGAGAAAGAAAGAAAGAAAGAGTGTTTAACGACTGTCTCAGTGAAATGAAAAGTTATCAATTTCAATTTTTTTTATTTATACCCATTACTTAAAATAATGACCAGCATTCATTTTTAATAGATTAAAACTAGTCTATATTCTTCTTCTTTCTGAATCTGTCATTTCCTCATGAAGAACAGGAACACAATGAAACCATGCAGTAGGATCAGCAAGCATGATTTTAAAAAGCAGAGTTGTTAGTCCATGTCTAATCAGTTTACATTTAATTTTGCCTGGTTGCCAATCAAGGTTAGAGAGTCCTGTCTTCCCTATTATTTTCTTCATAACTGTTGGGAGGAAGGAAGAAAGGGATTCATGTTTTTAATAAGATCATTAGTGCTAAGTTAATGTAACAAACATACAGATTTTGCACAAGTTATTGCATTGTAGAAGTTGAGGGTTAGTCTCTACTGTTGCTGCTGGTTTCAATGCTAGATGAAGGCATTGCTGCTGATCGAAGTGTCTTGAAGAAAGTCACAGAGTGAATCCCAATCAGCATGCTGGTAATGGAAAGAGGTCTTATGAACAGGAGATTCCTGTCTAATAGATGACTGGAATGAAATATCAGTAGATACTACAGCATGATCTGAGTTGCCAAGAGGACAGTGTTGTGAAGCTTGGCAAGAGCTAAGAGAGGAGGTAAGAAACAAATCAACTAAAGAAGCCTGTTACTCAGACTTGCTAGGAAAATGAGTAGAGAAATCCATGATTTGAGTAAGGAATTGAGCAATGGATAATTGAAAGTTTGAATACTGGTAACATCAATAAGATTAGAATGTTTAAGCTGTATTGTAATGCAACAAATTGTTCACAGATGGATGAAGAAAGAGTGCTGTTTCCATACTCTCAGAGATTATGTCTAATATACTACAGTCCTGAGAAGAGGGGGAATAACAAAGGAAAAAAGAGATAACTAACAGAGTGTTATAATGAAAGTTTGAAAGCATATGAAAGAATTGTCTGGAGACTCTAATGACAGTTCCCTTGCCATTGGAAGATTATCCTGGATGTAAATGCCAAGGCCATGCATATGAATGCTGGAATATTTTTGGCAAAGAGGAAAACAACCTGGAACAGAGAATTCATTGATAGCATTCTTTAATATCATAGAAAATTAAATATTCTACTGAGATTTATGTATGTCATGGAGATGTTAATGGATAATATGGTACAACTTTTTAAAAACAATTTACATAGGAATGGCTGTATTATGATGTTGTATTATACTCAAAGATGCAATTAATTTCCTGTTTTTAGCTTCAAAAACATAAACTCATATTATAGTCAGGTTATATTATAGACAAGAAAATATGGTAGTTAAGACTAGTACTGACTGCAAATTTATTATTTGTAGCTTTGAGAACAGTCATTAACATAGCTAAAAGATTTTCTTTTCTCACAGTTTATATCTGATGAGGGTTGGGAAATGGATCAGCTGAAATGTGTTAACAAAAGCAATTAGACAAAGATATCTGAACATCCATACAATGTTAGATATGTTAATTACTCTCCTCAAAGTGATAGACAGAGATTATATCTATACAAAGATTTGTTACAAAAAATGGACAGTTTCTTCCCAAGAACTATTGTTTTGTGCAACAGACTCCCAAGAAGGTGCTTCCTTGATCACTACAATACTAATCTTTTTAAGTTTAGGGTTAACCGATATCTTTCCTACATATCCTCTTAAGATGCACTTCTTACCTCCTCCTTTTATGTGCAACAATATTAACCAGTAACCGTCTAGGTTGAGTGGCTCATGTGAACAATTAGTAAAAAAAAAAACTCATCTAGTATTTTTTGCTCTTAATGCTACTGTTAATTCTTTAACTATATTTACTACTGTTAATGGTCTTTTTATTTCACACTCCTCCTCGGTCTTTTGAACAGGAGGAGGGGTTTATCCATTGTTTCATGTTTAGGATTGGGTTTCTGCTTCCTTCTAAAGTCTACTTCAAATCTTTTATACTTCTAACAGCTCTGCCTAAATTCTGACATTTTATTTATTTATTTATTTTTCCTTCAATAGGAGTAGATATGTTCACCTATCATCCAGTTCACACTCCTCGCCTTGTCTTTTGAACAGGAGTAAATATTTATCCCTTGTTTCCTGTTTAGGATTGGTTTTCCAGTTCCTTCTAATGTCTTTTCCTTCTCTTTCACTTCTAGTAACCCCTTGCATCTTAGTGGCATTATCACCTTGCTTGGGGTGAATTGATTAAAAAAAATTCAACAACATAAGGTATAGCATATTTTTGATGTTACTGCTGTTAAATGAATTCATAATTTACTTTTATATTTACAGTCAAAACACCAATTCTCTGATCAGACTGTGTCAAGCCTGGTCAGTACTTAGATGGGAGAATGCTTATGAACATTGGGTACTGTAAACAATAATCAAAAATATGTTTTGACTTTAAACAAAGGGTTGATAAACCATAAAAAAAAACAAATCAATCAATTAATCAATAATTTATTTTTGTGCAGAAAATGTTTCTTTTCACAGCCACTTGATGATTGCAAAGGAGACAAATCCATTTTTTGCATTGCTACTTAACTGCAACGTCCACCGGCTTCTTTCGTTTCTCTTACACCAAAAACATTTGCAATAGATTCACATCAGGAACATTTTAAGAATGTTCACATAGCATAAAAGGCTGGCTTCACATTTCACTGATCTCAGTAACTCTTCTCTGTTTATGCCTTTCATGCTTTTCTTTTATCTCATCTGATGATTCTTTGTCTTCTTTTTTTTTTTTCTTCTTTTCATGAAAATACTCTCTGTAACATGAGGCTGGCCTCCCTGAAGATTTCCCCTTTGAGGAGGAATCAAACCCAAATATTATTAGGAAGATTTGATAGCAAATTGACAAGATATCTAGTTGAATTACCGTTTATGAAACTAACCTGGAGGGGTTAAAGAAGAGAAGAGGCAAAAAAAAAAGAAAATCAAGAATTCCCCCCAATCTTTCTGAATAGACTTGACTTGACTCAGGAGGGGAATTTTCAGATTTGGTAATTGCATCTCGTTTACTTCTCTTCCAAATTGTTCCTTTATTTTCTCACCACCATCCATTTTCTTATTTTACTTTCTTTCCTTTCTTCCATTTTCTTGATTTAAGCTTCTTCTGCCCAGCAGGCAATGAGTTGAACTTTCATTTTGGAAGCTGTGAGAAGGAAAGGGGTAAACTTCCCTAATGCATGTAGGTTATTGAATCTACCAATGATAATCAAATTTCTTCTTTTTTTTTGTGTGTGTTGTTATTGGGGGCCATTTTTTTTTTTTTTTTGTTCTTCTATGACTACTTCTTTGAAATGGCAAATCTTGTTCATTTTTTGCCACCCCTTTTTTGTATTTTTTTTTTTTTAAGCAGGTAAAGATTTTGGTTTTCTCTCAAGGACAAAGTAGTGGGAGATCAGGATCACTTTCCAAGATTTTTTTTTAAGGAATACATAGACAGAAGTAAGTTCATACCTTCTACTCCCCGCTTTTTGTTTCCAATCTTTTTATTTGTTTCATTCTACATATTTTTTTCTTTTACATGGACTGAATAGTTGTTTTACAGAATACATTTACAATGAATATTTTTTATTCCTTTATTTATTATTAATTGAAGCAATCTGAGAAAGTCAAAGCCAAAAGCATTGCACAAAATTCTTTGGTGTGAAATACAAGAGGAAAGAAACTATGGAAGCAGTAATATTCTTAGTATTAAGACCACAGATTTTACAAGCCCATTTAAGACCTATCACACACACACACACATATATATATATATATATATATATATATATATATATATATATTACATAAATCTTTATTTTTAGTAGATACACATATTTAAGTAGATGCTCAGTGTATTTTAAATAGTATTATATTTCATCTACAAACCTGTACATTCAAGAAAACTTATTAAAGAAAATAGAACCTTGCTTGATTGTAAAGCTCTCTGTAGCCAGGTGGTCAAAGCATGTCGGATTAAATGGTGACATCTCCTGCAAAGGAGGACATAGATTCAAATCCTGCCAGAGGGTGCATTTTCTTTTTTTCTCAAATGTGCAAGCTAGTAGATAAAATATAACACTGTTTAAAAGTGTCCACATGGGTATCCATTAAAAATGATGTTTAAAGTAATAAAAATAGTTTGGATTTATAAAATTAAATTTATTAATTCTTTACATACATATATATATATATATATATATATATATATATATATATATATATATATATATATATAATAATGAAAGTGGGAACTTTAGAAATCCATGGTAATAATTTATTTCATGGGAACAATCAGATCCCATCTCTCCAGACCAAACAATTTTACAATAATATATATATAATATCATAAAGTTAATTGGTTATCCATATGGATAATTCCAGGGAGGATATATATATATATATATATATATACACAAAATATTGTACATTGAGTGCTGGTGTTAATAAAATGGTGCTTGTTTTGTAATATAACAGACCTATCGTCTCATTTCAGCACCTGAAGTTCGTGTTGTGCATGAAACATGGAGTCATGTTACCAGTGAGGAAAAAAAATGTATATTTATTATTATTAACACATATATATATATATATATATATATATATATATATATATATATATATATATATATATGTGTGTGTTTTGAACAATAAAAAATATTAAAAAATTAAAAATTTTCTGACACACTGGGTTATATATTAATATTTTTTCATTTTATTATTTCAGTTAGATTACTTGACTAGTTTCAGCCAGCATAGCCATCATCAGGAGAAAAAAAGTTTCTTCTTGTTAGTAAGCAGCGAACTACAGGAATGAATGACTTGATGGAGAAAACAAACTTTATCTGTAGTTTTCATTGGGTTTTTTTTTAGTTTTTTTACCTTAAATTTTGGTCAGTCTTTGTGTTGGTCAAACTGTCTCTTTTAAGTTGTTATTTAAGATAAAGTCTGGATAGATTCATGCTGCTCTGAATTCCCTTGGTCACTTTTGGTTCCTGGGAAGGGGATGTGTGTGTGTTAAGGGTATGTTATCATTTAGTTCTTCACGGGGAAGGGAGTGAGTGAACATGATGTGTGTAAATGTGTATATTAGTATGTGTGTGTGTGTATAAGTGTGAGACCTCAAAGGAGGTGAAGTTACTTTAAAATATATAATATAAAAAAGATTTTGAAATCTGATGAGTGAACGTCAAGATCTTCAAAACTCTGAACAGAGATCAGTAATAATTATTTTCTATTTATTTATATATTTATTATTATTATTAGTAGTAGTAGTAGTGGATGTGTGAGTGGTGTAAGGGACAAAGATCCATGTTCAAATTCCACTCAAATTCATTACATACATTTATGCACAAATACATTTGGGAAAAGTATGAATCCATCACTTCTCCTACCATCTATGGAGTAAATAGTAGGACTTGTATTTGGAATAATTACTGTTATTTCCAAAAAAACTGTTAGCGCAGTATTCACTCACACAAAAGACATTCAATCAATGAATCAATCTATTATTATTCTTATTAATAATAATATTAGTAAGTCTTTATCCTTTGATATTGCACATCAGTGACTTTGTCTAAGGCAGAATAGTCTGTTCAAGCCTGTCTCTCTACAGCTTGATTTTGAATTCAGGATTTTCACTCTATTTGACTGTTTGCCCCACCAAGGTTAAATAGACCAGTTTACCCTATTATTTATGGCAGTTTTTAATCAGAGTTTTCCTTTCCTAGACTGGCTAACATCCGAGGCAAAATGGTTCAGTCTGCTCTGTTGCTTGACCCATAGATGCAAAGAGATGAAAGCATTTTTTTGTACTAATTTTTCACTTCATACAAAGCCCGAGAGCCACTCAAGGTAGAGGGTTGGTGAATGAGTTTGTTGTATGAGCATTAAGAGTAGGAGGTAAGAAGCGTAATTTATGTGGTTTTTAGGAAAGGTAACAGTGAACCTGAAACATGAAATTGTTAAGATTGTAATGATAAGGAAGCATTCTCTCAGGTGTTTGTTTAGCAAAGTAGTAGTTCTTGGGAGGAAGCTGTCTTACTTATGGAATATGAAAAGGATGAGGATGATTCATCTCGGTGTATGTGGAATGGTAGGTCTTAGCTGTGATGATCAGAACTGGTAGAGTTAAGGAATGTAGATCATTAGAACATTTGCCATGGAAATAGCTATAGAGTAGCAAGAGGCTTGCAACATTTCGAAAATGGGTTGCAGAGTAATTTTCTGAGGGAATTAGTGCAAAGTGAACGAAAGAGACATGGTTAGATTTTGAACTCAGCAACCTGATTTCCCTTTCTCTACTAATAACTGTTACACTATTCACACATTGACAGATTCCATCAAAAACTTTAGAAAATCATCTAATTAAATTTTCCACATTCAATCATTCTGATCATTTGTCATTTTAAGCTTGCCTCAGGTTATAACTAACTGAGAGAGTGTTACTTCCTTACAAGCCATAAATTGGATTTCTGCTACTCTATGCTCTTTCTTTTATATATATATATATATATATTGGGCAGCATATATTTTATATTATAAAGAGGTAATCATACAATGAATCAATTAGCAATATTAATGTAATTAATGATGAATATTAATGTTACAAAATTCATACAAAAAAATTCTCAATTGAAATATTTGAACTAGCATCACAACTTGCACGTTCCAATATTATATATCTGTTAATAAATAACACATTCTTAAAAAAAAAACATCTTTCAGCTGGCAATACATTTATTTTGTCTTGGAGTTTTAGTTTTAATAAAAAAAATTAGAGCCTGACGATGAGGACATGAAGTTTTTGAAAGTACTTTCTGCTCTAAAAATACACCAGATCCATCTGCCAATTTTATACATAAGGATCATATCATCCAGTGGATTATTAGTAAGTTAATGCTTATATTAAGTCTGTTGCATCCCACTTGGCAGGGGAAACCATCATTAGATCAGATATGATTTCAGATTGTTTCTTATACTCTCAATGGGGAATGCAGGTTTGAATCTTGGCCAAGAACAACATATTTTTTTAAGTAAGATTTCTTAAATATTCAGGCTGGTTATTGAAAATAAGTAAATATATCATTTAATAAATAAATGAAGCATATACTAAAATATGGATATCCACTAAAAATAACGATTAAATAATAAAATCTGTTGGATAATTAAATAAAAAATCCATCACTTCTTTACATATATATATATATATATATATATATATATATATATATATATATATATATATATATATATATATAACTTTAAACATTATTTTTACTGGATACTCATATTTGAGTAGATGCTCCATTTATTTTAAACAGTATCTTAATTTGTCTCCCAGCCTGAATGTTTGAGAAATTTTATTAAAGAAAAATGTATCCTCCAGCAGGATTCAAACCTTCATTCCCATTTGCAGAAGAAACCACTCTTAGATCCAACATGCTTTATCCAACTCAAGTATGCAGAGCATTGTGATTAAGTGATGTTCTATACTGCCTTTAAGCACATCTTTCAAGTATGCAGAGCATTGTGATTAAGTGATGTTCTATACTGCCTTTAAGCACATCTTTCAAGTATGCAGAGCATTGTGATTAAGTGATGTTCTATACTGCCTTTAAGCACATCTTTCAACTATGCAGAGCATTGTGATTAAGTGATGTTCTATACTGCCTTTAAGCACATCTTTCAACTATGCAGAGCATTGTGATTAAGTGATGTTCTATACTGCCTTTAAGCACATCTTTCAAGTATGCAGAGCATTGTGATTAAGTGATGTTCTATACTGCCTTTAAGCACATCTTTCAAGTATGCAGAGCATTGTGATTAAGTGATGTTCTATACTGCCTTTAAGCACATCTTTCAAGTATGCAGAGCATTGTGATTAAGTGATGTTCTATACTGCCTTTAAGCACATCTTTCAAGTATGCAGAGCATTGTGATTAAGTGATGTTCTATACTGCCTTTAAGCACATCTTTCAAGTATGCAGAGCATTGTGATTAAGTGATGTTCTATACTGCCTTTAAGCACATCTTTCAAGTATGCAGAGCATTGTGATTAAGTGATGTTCTATACTGCCTTTAAGCACATCTTTCAAGTATGCAGAGCATTGTGATTAAGTGATGTTCTATACTGCCTTTAAGCACATCTTTCAAGTATGCAGAGCATTGTGATTAAGTGATGTTCTATACTGCCTTTAAGCACATCTTTCAACTATGCAGAGCATTGTGATTAAGTGATGTTCTATACTGCCTTTAAGCACATCTTTCAACTATGCAGAGCATTGTGATTAAGTGATGTTCTATACTGCCTTTAAGCACATCTTTCAACTATGCAGAGCATTGTGATTAAGTGATGTTCTATACTGCCTTTAAGCACATCTTTCAACTATGCAGAGCATTGTGATTAAGTGATGTTCTATACTGCCTTTAAGCACATCTTTCAAGTATGCAGAGCATTGTGATTAAGTGATGTTCTATACTGCCTTTAAGCACATCTTTCAACTATGCAGAGCATTGTGATTAAGTGATGTTCTATACTGCCTTTAAGCACATCTTTCAAGTATGCAGAGCATTGTGATTAAGTGATGTTCTATACTGCCTTTAAGCACATCTTTCAACTATGCAGAGCATTGTGATTAAGTGATGTTCTATACTGCCTTTAAGCACATCTTTCAACTATGCAGAGCATTGTGATTAAGTGATGTTCTATACTGCCTTTAAGCACATCTTTCAAGTATGCAGAGCATTGTGATTAAGTGATGTTCTATACTGCCTTTAAGCACATCTTTCAACTATGCAGAGCATTGTGATTAAGTGATGTTCTATACTGCCTTTAAGCACATCTTTCAAGTATGCAGAGCATTGTGATTAAGTGATGTTCTATACTGCCTTTAAGCACATCTTTCAAGTATGCAGAGCATTGTGATTAAGTGATGTTCTATACTGCCTTTAAGCACATCTTTCAACTATGCAGAGCATTGTGATTAAGTGATGTTCTATACTGCCTTTAAGCACATCTTTCAACTATGCAGAGCATTGTGATTAAGTGATGTTCTATACTGCCTTTAAGCACATCTTTCAAGTATGCAGAGCATTGTGATTAAGTGATGTTCTATACTGCCTTTAAGCACATCTTTCAAGTATGCAGAGCATTGTGATTAAGTGATGTTCTATACTGCCTTTAAGCACATCTTTCTAGTATGCAGAGCATTGTGATTAAGTGATGTTCTATACTGCCTTTAAGCACATCTTTCAAGTATGCAGAGCATTGTGATTAAGTGATGTTCTATACTGCCTTTAAGCACATCTTTCAAGTATGCAGAGCATTGTGATTAAGTGATGTTCTATACTGCCTTTAAGCACATCTTTCAAGTATGCAGAGCATTGTGATTAAGTGATGTTCTATACTGCCTTTAAGCACATCTTTCAAGTATGCAGAGCATTGTGATTAAGTGATGTTCTATACTGCCTTTAAGCACATCTTTCAAGTATGCAGAGCATTGTGATTAAGTGATGTTCTATACTGCCTTTAAGCACATCTTTCTAGTATGCAGAGCATTGTGATCAAGTGATGTTCTATACTGCCTTTAAGCACATCTTTCAAGTATGCAGAGCATTGTGATCAAGTGATGTTCTATACTGCCTTTAAGCACATCTTTCAAGTATGCAGAGCATTGTGATTAAGTGATGTTCTATACTGCCTTTAAGCACATCTTTCAAGTATGCAGAGCATTGTGATTAAGTGATGTTCTATACTGCCTTTAAGCACATCTTTCAAGTATGCAGAGCATTGTGATTAAGTGATGTTCTATACTGCCTTTAAGCACATCTTTCAAGTATGCAGAGCATTGTGATTAAGTGATGTTCTATACTGCCTTTAAGCACATCTTTCAACTATGCAGAGCATTGTGATTAAGTGATGTTCTATACTGCCTTTAAGCACATCTTTCAACTATGCAGAGCATTGTGATTAAGTGATGTTCTATACTGCCTTTAAGCACATCTTTCAAGTATGCAGAGCATTGTGATTAAGTGATGTTCTATACTGCCTTTAAGCACATCTTTCAACTATGCAGAGCATTGTGATTAAGTGATGTTCTATACTGCCTTTAAGCACATCTTTCAAGTATGCAGAGCATTGTGATTAAGTGATGTTCTATACTGCCTTTAAGCACATCTTTCAAGTATGCAGAGCATTGTGATTAAGTGATGTTCTATACTGCCTTTAAGCACATCTTTCAAGTATGCAGAGCATTGTGATTAAGTGATGTTCTATACTGCCTTTAAGCACATCTTTCAAGTATGCAGAGCATTGTGATTAAGTGATGTTCTATACTGCCTTTAAGCACATCTTTCAAGTATGCAGAGCATTGTGATTAAGTGATGTTCTATACTGCCTTTAAGCACATCTTTCAAGTATGCAGAGCATTGTGATTAAGTGATGTTCTATACTGCCTTTAAGCACATCTTTCAAGTATGCAGAGCATTGTGATTAAGTGATGTTCTATACTGCCTTTAAGCACATCTTTCAAGTATGCAGAGCATTGTGATTAAGTGATGTTCTATACTGCCTTTAAGCACATCTTTCAAGTATGCAGAGCATTGTGATTAAGTGATGTTCTATACTGCCTTTAAGCACATCTTTCAAGTATGCAGAGCATTGTGATTAAGTGATGTTCTATACTGCCTTTAAGCACATCTTTCTAGTTTGGATTCCTGAAAGTTTATAACTCCTCAGTTTCATAACTGATACATGAAGCAATTTCTAAAGAATATTGGATTTTTATCTGTTAATCTAACATATTTTTATCACTTTAAACATTATTTTTACCTATATTTGAATAGAAGCTCCATTTATTTTAAACAGCATTTTATTTCATATACCAGACTATATATTTAACCATCTTGCCTACAAAGAGCATCCTGCCTTTAGAAATTGCTTTGTTTACATTTCAGACATGAAATTGATTAGTTAGGAACTTTTGGGAATCTAAACAAGAAAGATGTGCTTAAAGTAGTCAAGTTGGTTAAAGGACATCTGATTTAATGTTGGTTTCTCCTGCAAAGGGGGATATAGGTTTGAATCCTGCCAATGGGCACATTTTTCTTTAATAACTTTTCTTGAATGTACATCACTCACATGCTCCATCCACAGTATTCTCAGCATCCTTCTGTAGAACCACTTCCCAGATAGTTATTTAATTCCTTGATTTTGACCTCCAGTATAAACTTCACATCTTGGGCTGTCCTTATTGCTGATAACTATGCATTCTGTCTTACAATTGATAGTTCTTTCTTCCTGCTTTCCTTTACTATCTTGTCTCAAAATTTCAGTGATTTTCTTTCTTTCTCTGCTATAAACACAATGCCATCTGCATTCTTATGTGGTTCTGGTTGTGTCCACCAATAATAAATCCTGGTAAGACTTCTTGGGTTGTCTCACTGTAAAGGTTAATAACATTTGGTGAGAAGATAAATCCTTGCCTTTTGCCTTTTTCTATTTTTGTGTACTTGGTCAAATCATTTTCAATCTGTTGGCAGGCTGTTTATTCCCAATGTTCCAGATTATTCTAATATATTTCCAAAGTAAATCAGTTTTTTCTTCAAATCTTTGTGTCGTATTTTATCAAATGCTTAAAGTCAGTATTTTTCAATTTCCTCTTTTGCTATTCCAGTGCACCTTTAGGTTAGTTTATCATATATTTCCATCAACTTTTATAACACTTCTCACCTATATATAAAATTCAGTGACTTCAATTAGTCCGTTCATCTGTCCGTTCATCACACCCACTAAATTAGACATACATTGACTGATCAAAACCAAATTTTGGGGAGAAGTGCAAACAGGTAAGGGGATACAACATATGGTTAGTTTTACTAGGGTGTGTAAAAAAAATGTGAACTAGGGATTTAATCAAAGAATTTTTCCAAGCAAATCAGCTTATTCAAATTTCATCATTTGGTTTGTGAAATTGAACAAAATGTAGTGTTTATAAATCTTAACAAAAAACAACAGTGATAACTTCAACAATACTTAATTCTGTGAGAATTTCAACATGCCTCAGTGTGTTGCAAAAAAATACTAGTATAGTTAAATTTTTGTACTTTCTTGATTTTGACATCTCCAAATCCTGGTAGAACTTCTAATTGTCTTAGGATTGCCTCACTGTAAAGGTTAAACTAATCCAGTGAAAAGTCACATCTTTGTCTTATGCCCCTTTCTATTTTTGTGTATTTTTTCAATTCATTTTATATCCATATACAATTTGTCTTGTTTTCTAGTAAATGTTCTGTATTTCTGAGATCAGGTATTATGTACACTATTTACATCATTCGGACTATTGTCCTCATCTTTATCACCATATTTATTACAATGTTTCAACTGTTGCATGCTCTGGCCTGCTTCAAGCGGGTGGAATGTCGAACTGAACCCTTTATTTCACTCACGGAGGTAGATTGTTCTAGTTCCACGTTTTTTAATGGATGTCAGTTGTCCTGTTAATTCCCCTCTCCAGGTTCTCCACTACCTTAACCAGGTATTGAAATCACATTCTTCGGATCCTGTCACTGGATCTAACTAGCACCTTTATCCACTGTGCCATGTGTCCTTGATAAATCTAACTAACACCTTTATCAAGGACACATGGCACAGTGGATAAAGGCATTAATTAGATCCAGTGACAGGACCCAAAGAGTGTGAGTTCAATACCCGGTTAAGGCAGTGGAGAACTTGGAGAGGTGAATTAACAAGAGATAACTGATAACTGACATCCATTAAACATGGCACTTGGAACTAGAACAGTCTAACCCAGTGAGCGAAATAAAGGGTTCAGTTTGAAATTCCAACCTCCTGAAGAAGGCCGGAGCATACAACAGCCAAGATATTGTAATAAATATGGTGATAAAGATGAGGAAAATAGTCCGAATAATGTTCTAGATTATTCTACAATTTTCCCAAATAAATCAAGTTTTCCTAGCTATTCAAAAATATCTTTGTGTCTTTTTTCATCAGATTCTTTTCTGTACTCAATAAAACATAGGTATTCATCCTCTTCTATATTTGTATTTCTCACTTTATGATCATTCTCATCATAAAGATTATATTTCTTGTTCCAGTGCCTTTAACAAAACTATTCTTGTCCTATTTCCAGTCTAATTCTCCCCATTTTTTTTATTCTTCACAATCTGGATTATAAGTTAATTAAACAGATGGAGCTCAGATTAATCTGTGCCTGGTTTCATAGGCATTATTATGAAGATGGAGCTACTAAGATCTTCCAGTATGTCACCACTGTTATATATTTTATTTATTATTTCCATAATCTTGAAATTATCTAAGGCTGATAGCATCATTCATCAAGATTCACATCATTAGCTTGGTTATATGGCTTATTTAGCTGTTTGTGCAATGGAGTTTTGCATTCATTCACACCTGGATTATTAGGCTGTTCTATGAAAATATATCATTGTATTTATTAAATGACATTTTACTTTTACTTGTATTACTAATCGGCTAAGTATTAGGTTGGTGCAAAAATAATGACGTAATAATATCATTTTTTGATGTTAAAAAATACGTCAAAAAACGACATTATTACGTCATTATTTTTGCACCAACCTAATATGACGTAAGATGATGATTAACTTGTTAGACTTCACCGGCAAATTGAGAAGACAGACCCCAAAGGTACAAGAAATGTGATTCAATGTTGTTGGCAGTTGTAGAAGTCAAGTGACTTACCTGCCAACATTGCTGCCTTCTTGTATCTTCTTGAAGAATCAGGCCAACTAATTTTACCTTATTTTATAGGAGAGTGCTTAATACACCACTTAGGTTGGCCCATTTTGCTAGAGTGGACCTGCCCAATACATTTGCATGAGTGGTCTCTATTCACCCATTTATCTCTCCATTAAATGACTCAAGTCAGTTAAAACTTGTGGTTACACTAGCCTACTTGTGTGTCAGACCACTGGCAAGCTAACCAATATTCTACAACCTAATTTTTAACCCATGCTGTTCACTTAACAGACATAAAACAAGAGTGAGATAAAAATTTAATAATAAAAAAAGTAATAATAGTACAAAAGAATAAATAGGCTTCATCTTATAAATTAAGACAATTCAAAAACTTATTGATCTATATCTATATATACAAGCCTGTTCTAATTTTTAAAAGTCAGGGGTCACATTGCACAAGAGAGTAAAAATTTTGTCAGCCTTTTTATTAGTGAAACCAAGGGCAATTTATAATCACATACATATACAGACCTTCAAAATTGTCTTTGTCCTTACTGAAACTGACTGTAGTGCCAAATAGCTTGTGAAGACTGGGATTTTCAATGCTTTTGAAAAAGCAGTTTTAAACATTGGTCTACATTTGACTAATATACACACATATTATAAATATGTATGTGCTGTGTGACTGTTAGTTTAAGTAATAAAAATGGCAGGTAAAACTTTTATACGTCAAAAAACGACATTATTACGTCATTATTTTTGCACCAACCTAATACATTTGACTTTATAGAGACTCTATCCCAGATATTAAACAATAGAAATTGTATCTCTTATTTGAACTGCAAAGCTCTATCTATAAAAGGCAGGATGTGTGTGTGTGTGTGTGTAACGAATGCACGGCCGCAATTTTCAACGGATTTGTACCAAAATTTACATGCACATGCTCCAGGTTAGCGGAAAGGCTAAGACTGACATTGCATTTCCCAACTCCCATTGATAGTGGAAATAATCAATTTTTTCATGCTTCTATGGCAGTTTTCATGTAGCTTGTGGCCATTTTTGTACTGGCCAGAGTGAGAGCCTATAGCTGGCTGCCATGAATAGGCAGGAAGATTCTATTGGCCAGTGTGAGAGCCAACAGCTGGCTGACACAAATGTTAACTAGCATGCAAAAAAAAATCAATAGCTGCATTCGTCACAAGTGGGAAAAATTTAAATCTGCATAGCACTTTGCTCCAATTGGCTCATTCACTTGCTTAAACTCAATATTGATTCTGATTCCACAGAACTGGGTTGGGTGTGAAAAAGTATTTGTTGTTAACATTCTTTTTTCATTTGGTTTTTCCAGTTACAAGTTCTTTTTTTAAAGCTGATCATTTTGTGTTCAGTTTGTTTAGTTCTTTTTTCGTAACAGATTTAATGTTTAGTATAGAGATTATTAAAAATTTGCAGTGTGAGATAGGCAAGAAGTAAGGCATGTAGCAACAAAAGCACAGCAAAGTGCAAGGAAGGGCAAAAAAAAGTCAAGTGATAGCGATTGTTGTATGAGTCATACGATTTTTGAATCAAGCACGGGCAACCCCGGGCCATGCTGCTAGTATTATATATACATGCATATATATATATATATCAAAGCACATGTAGCCTCAGGAATGTCAACACAGACTGTTGGCAATGGTTTACTTGCAGCATGTCCACAATATTGTTTAATGGTGTTACTATAGTTGTATTGGTGATAACAAAGTCTCTACTACAAGGAGCATTATGAAAGTGGCAACAAGTATTTGTTGACATTACAAAAGTGGCAACAAGTGTTCATTGACATCACAAAATATCTCTGCAAAGATTGGTATCAAAAACTCTACTAGATCCAATATTAAGCAAGATTGCTGAAAGAATAAGAAGAAACTGGTGAAGTAATTTTTCCAAAGTTGAAAGACCTTAAAAAGACTTAAGGCTTGAATTAACGATGGAAAACAGTATTATATATAATGTGTTAGTATCATGAGAAACAGTAAGAAGAGATATTTTAGAAAGTGTACATAATGATGTGCATTGTGGGATAACAGCTACACAGAGAAGAATAAAATTGGAGACATGCTGGCCAGGGTATTATCACAATATAGAAAGATATGTACATAAATGCCTAAAATATAGAGAAATAAAGAATTTTTGACAAAGGTGACTGCACTCATGGGCTAAAGATATGGGACCAGGGTCACATGTTCATTTGGGCCATGTATGCATGGGACTATTTCTAATTTTAGTGTACTCCTTTTGAGTTGGAAACCTTTCCATGGTCTGAAGAACAAACACTAGGAGTGGTATTTTCTTGAAATGGTGTCCCTAAAGCAATTGATGTCAGACAATGCAGCAGAATTTGGTGATGAAGATCTATGTAATTGGTTGAAGTGGATTAGCTGTATCCCTGACAAAACACCAGCAAAGAAATCTAAGGGGATTGCAGAAAGAATGGTGCAGACAGTAAAAATGAGATTAAAACCATTTTTCTCAAGTAGGGATACTATAGACAATTACTTATCAAGGTAACTGTTTAGTTATAGGACGATTTCACATGCAAATAGATTGCAAAACCCATGCATTAATGGGTAGACAAATAAGATATCCTTTAACAGTGTTTTATTAGAAAAATGAAAGGATTTGATATAAGAAAGACAAAGTAGCAAGTCCTTAGAAAGCTAATTTCATCATGCAAAGGGGATATAACATGGCCATTATATCAAAGAAAAAAAAAAGCCCGATGACCCAGTCGGACCAATTAAGACCCAGTATTGAAGAGGAAGATGTTCTGATGGAAGAAGACCTTGACAGAGAAGAAAGGATGAGTTCTTCAGATCAGGACAATGCAATAGAAAGCAAGTTTATGGATGATAACAGCAGTGATTCAGACACTGAAGAAGATTAAATGAGAGCAAGATCTCCATTAAAAAGAACAGGGCATAAACCTCAAGAAGGAGAGAGGAGAGAGAGATTGTAGAAGTTCAAGAACAATCAAAGACATTAAACCTGTTCAGTTCAAAGAGGTGTAGTGGACTGGTAAATAGGATTGCACCTATGTTAAGTAGAATAGATATAAAGTGTATAGTAAACAACACAATACAACACCTTACAAATTATGAGAGTTGATAAAAAGTTCTCCATTCCTATAAAACAACTTTCAGACATAATAAAATAAAGGAACTGGTTTAAAAAAGGAGTACATTTATTTCTGTTCGAAATTCTGAGATACAATTATAAAATAAGATTAATAAAACAATAAAAATAAATCCAGTTTATTTTTCTTTAAAATTACAATATTTGTTTTAATAAATAAGGTTTCCAGTCCTAACATTTGAACTAATTTATCTACAACACACTTGTATATCGTTATAATGGGGCATCAGTGAGTGGGGCCGGTGTGCAACTGCAACCATTGAGAGGAAGGCCCCAAAACGGTGCACATTCTCTCCTGGTGATCCCAGTTTAAATATAAATTTGAGAGGAACACATCAAAAGAAATTCAGTGACGTCATATGCCATAGAGAAGCTTGGTGGAAGTGTCATTGGCATGAGGAGCATTACACATTCAGCTCGCTTCAGGTGAGTTTCAATTACTTTCCAGTAATTTCCTTCTTCTTCAATATTTGTTTTAATAAATAAGGTTTCCAGTCCTAACAAAAAGTTTGATAAATGAAAATGATATCGAAATAAAGTAGTTTTACTTCTTTTTAAAATTACATATTATTTTTCAACACCACCATTTAGTGTGGCAGATTGTTGTAAAAATTTCATTCTGTCCACAAAAAAGGTTCTGGTCTGCTTTTCATCAGCAGCTTCATGTCTCTCTTGATTTTGCGAACAACCAGAAGTCTGTGTCAGTTTCAAGTATTACAAGGCCTGTCTGAAAAGTAATGGGACTGTTTTTCTTCTTTGATGTGAGAGGCATCATCCATAGTGAGTTCTTGCCACAGGGCCAGACAATTGATCAGCAAGTCTACAAAGAGATCCTGTGGTGTTTGCTTTACTTGGTGTGCAAGAAGTTGTAGCAGAAAGAATCATGGCTGCTTCACCATGACAATGCATCTGCTCACGACATCCTGAGCCTCTGGCAGTTCCTGGCTGAAAAGAACATTACTATGATGGAACAACTTCCCTATTCACCTGATCAAGCTCTGTGTGACTTTTTTCTTTTCTCCATACACAAGGGGATCATCAAGGGGACCCATGAAGGCCTTCAAGAGTGCTGTAATGATAAAGCTGAGGGGCATCCAAGAAGAATCCTTCCAGCAGAAGGATGGAAAAGTGCATTAGATTTGAGGGGGATCAGTTTGAAAAGGAAATCATGTAGTTTGTTGTTTGGCATTAAAATAAATTGTTTCTGACACAAATCCTATTACTTTTCTGACAAACTTTGTACACCATTTGTTGATTTCATTGTAATGATGCAAACACATTCTCCTGTTGTGTCTTATTCAACAGATGTATTACTGTATTTTCCCATGTACAGTGTAACCCGGATATAAGAGAGTTGCCGGGACCGGAGAAGAAGTCTCTTATATCCTGGTTTCTCTTATATCAGGGTTTGGTCTATTTTATATATATTAACACGGGCTCTAATTTGGGACCTGAGAAAATCTCTCTTATATCCGGGTCTCACTGTATAATATGCATTTTTTTTCTAAAAGATAATAAGCAAAATTAGTGGTGCATATTAAATAATCTTTTAAAAATCACTGTTTCATTGGTCAATTTCAGTTACTCACCACAAACATACAAGAATTTGACACTAACATTCAGCGATTGCAACCCCACAAGGATGTCAAATACAATCATATGTACCTAACAATACTTACAAATGTAAAATAAAATAAGAATTATCATAAAACTAAATTAGAATATTATTATTCAATGTTTTAAACCATATTTTTTAACAAGAGTAGGAAATGCTGGCCATAATGAAATTGTTTGAGAGAGATAGCCAAAAGACAAAATTTATTAAGAGCTACAAAGGTCAGAAAATTGTGAAGAGCCATGATCATGAACGTCCTGAATGGACATGGCAATAAGAAGGAGGAGGAGGAGGAGGAGGTTATCTTTTTATTATTATTGGGTAAAATCTTTTTGAAGATTTTTCAAATCAAGCCTTATACTATTTTCAGGGCCTTTTTTCAGGTTATTAAGTAATATCAACAAAAGTATTGTATTATTTTTTTTGGTTGTAATTATACTGAAGTCAATATTATCATTATTTTCTTATCTCTATTATATATGATATTATTATAACTGTATAATATATAATAAAATAATAGTATCTATGAAACAATATACTATTATCATATATTAATACATTTAACTAAAAATGGTCTTGTCATCCTTCTTTTTTTTCTGTTCATCTCAAACCAGTCCTGATTCCCCTGTAGCTGGGACTTTGGCAGGGTTGCAGCCTCAACTAATTTCAAGATTCCTTATTTTTTTTCTGTGTGCCATGTCCTTTCAGGACATAGGCAATCATGACTATCCACTTCCCGCTATCCCTTGCAGCTCTCAACAAGTTCCTTCTCTCTGCCACCTCCCCCAGTCCATATTCTGTCATTCACTTTCACGCTGCTGGGTATGTCGTGCATTGTTTTTTCCTTCTTTCTTTCCCTCTATTCGACCCATGAGTATCAGATTCTCCAGGCCCTCCTTCTGTAAAACTACATCTCCATTGCCTGAAGTCTCTTCTTCATCTTTGAGGAAACAAATCTAAAAAGTAAAATAAACTGTTTCATTCAAGAGAAATGGTAGAAACGCTGGCTCGACAATACAAATAATAAGCTTCATGCAATCAAATCAATCCTAGGTGAATGGACACTGAGGAAACTGATGAGTCTATACTGAGAGCAGGATGAGTGCACACCCATATTCTTGAAAACTGGGCATATACTTGACACCTTCCTAGAGTAGAGAAGGATTTCTCCTTTAAGCAGTGGCTATATAATTTTGCTAAGATCAGGATTAATTCTGGGTTGATATTCTTAAGTCTGGGATTTTGTCTGATTTTCAAAAGTTTAGATGCAATGTCAATCATTATCTTCTGTCTCCTTAATAATGTTTTTTTCCTATTTTTACATTCTTACTGAAACCTAATAAAAATAAGAAAGATAAGGATAATAGTTTGAAAAATTACTGATGTATTCTGGTAAGTTGAACCCAGATCAATTAGTTTGAGCCTAACTATAAACCTAAGATCCAGAATCTATTTGTTCTCTGTACCAAATTTATAAGTTTTTTGTTTTGTTTTTAGAATTATAATTCATTTTTTAATTGCTGAGCCAATTTGAAGTTGGAGGTGCTTCACTAAGCCCTCATCGCTAAGATAGTGACTTCATAAAGCAAACCTTCCAAGTATTCTTCAAGCACTGAAAAAGTTCACTCTCACTCTTTGGATATTCAATTTGAACTCTCCTATACTAATTCAATAGGAGAAAAGTCAAGATATTGAGGTGGACAAGTTATAACTTCCAAACCTTTGTTCTTTTTTTTTTTTTTTTTTTTGACTGGGTGCAATTTTGACATAATTTAGAAGAGTGTTTTGGATTATAGTTTTAAAAGGTGAATTTTTGTTTTGCCATTAGGAATAAACAAGAGGATATAGCATGTCTTTGCAAATTCAAATGATATTGCTTTTTTCATGATTTTCTTGACCTGAATCAGATCTTCAGCCATTTTAGTAATCTCAAAAACTCTACTGAGGGGTTAATGATGAAAACAAAATATTCATAATTTAGCAAAATGTCTTCTTGTGGACAGAATAATCCAAATTTGAACTTTTCTGAAATAAGAAGAGCTTGAAGAAAGACTGAAAAATAAAAGAAAATACACTGTAGTTACTGAATTTAATCTTTTACTTGAAAAAATACAAAATATCTCATTTTCAGGTGTTTTTTTAAAGAAATAAATGGTAGCCCCAAACATTTCACCTTTGTATATATATATATATATATATATATATATATATATATATATAATATAAAAGGCTCAAAGACTAACATTCGAATCGGAATCATGGTCCAAATCATCAGACCTAACTAAGTCTGATGATTTGGATCGGGATTATGATTCCAATGTAATATATTATAACCATGGAATATTAGTCTTTGAGCCTTTTATATTATATTCTTACTCTGTCCTGGACATTGAGTTCCACCTGGATTTTATCGTCTTGGTAATTTATGTATATATATATATATATGATAGATATTTTTATATATCAAGAACATATATATATATATATATATATATATATATATATATATATATATATATATATATGTATAAGTATATATATATATATACATACATATGATAGATATTTTTATTTATCAAGAACAATATTGAAAAAAAATGTATGAAAAAGTTTTTTGTCATGTGTTACATGCTTTAGGAGTTTATTGGACTAAATTTATTATGTTGGTGCGACTACACATGCACACAAATGGGAAATGCTGGGAATTTTAAACTATTTTTTAAATTGTTTTTAATATAGCCGATTTCATTTATATTCTTTTTCTTTTCCTTTGCATAACTTTTGTTAGTAGATATCCCACACTGTGATAATAGAAGTTCAGTCAGGAATGGTGAAATGCTGTAAGAGCCTGGGTGCAAATTTACTATAGATGACTTTGTGATCAGGTCACTTTCTAGACACTTTTATGTAGTCACACCCACATACCAAATTTAGCCTGATGATGTCCTACAGGAAGAAATGTGTTACAAGAAAACTTTTTCCACTTTCTCATATATATATATATATATATATATATATATATATATATCCTTAAAAACTAAGACACAAAAAAGATGCAACCATGGTTTCAACCATAATAGGTATCATCAGGCAGTACCTCTAGCATATTGGCTGTTGACAACCTCATATATATATAGTAAGTCACTACGGTTGCATCCTTTTAACATCTTAGTTTTTAAGGATATAATTCACTCTACAAGTTTACTTTTGTATCGATCACTCTTTTTTATCTTATAATTTAGTAACACATCCTTTTGATAGTGCTACTAATTTTTGATTTAATTATATATATATATAGTTTTAAGGTGTGTTATATTTATGGGATAAAGTGCTCAATATCAGAGATAGAGCATATGTAAATATAAAAGTGAACATTGAAGTCAACACTCAGAGGCAACAGGCTGTTTCATGCTAGATGCAATCATCAGGATATATATATAAATATTAGGTTGGTGCAAAAATAATGACATAACAATTTTGTTTTTTGACGTATTTTTTAACGTGAAAAAACGACATTATTATGTCATTATTTTTGCACCAACCTAATATAAAAATATTTATATATGTATATTTATATATATATAATTATTTATATATATAAATCTTTATATATACATACATACATATATATATATATATATATATATATATATAAATATATAAATATTTTTATATTTATATATATAAATCTTTATACATACATACATACATACATACACACATACATACATACATACACACGCATATATATATATATATATATATATATATATATATATATATAAGCCTTTTTTTTATCTAATTTCAATATGGTCAGTTCCTTGTGTATTTCTTGGATCTTCTTCAAAATCAATAAAAAAATCTTTCCATACAACACAAACCTTATTTTAAAGAAATCTGATTTTGACAAACTTCTTCGAAATCCCTAAAAGAAATAAATTTGGGTTTCTGACTTGAATTATTTTGACTCAAATTTATGTGATTTTCTTCTTTTCTGTTTTTCTGAAGTCTGAATTCAGATCAATAACTTTTTTTATGCAAAAAAATAAATAAAATGACACTTTAGTTTCTAAAAACAACAGTCACTGTTTCACAGTTTATTTTTCTTTACAGCTTTGTTGTTCTTTCTCCCTATTAAATTTCAGATTTTAATATTTTTTAAATCCATTAATATCAGTGCTTTCGTTAGTGTCAAAAAAAAAAAAAAGCCTAAATTTTGGTTTTAAACTTCAAATATTTTCTAATGCCCTTTCGTTAAATTTTTCAAAGGACTGATTTGAGCAAAAAAAAAAGAAACAAAAACTGAAGAAAACAAAATTTGGTTGCTGCCACATTTTTCTCACCACATTTTTAAATCTTTTTTGATTAGTTTCTTCCCTCATTTTAATATTGTGAAGAATTACAAGAAATAAACATTAAAAAAAAAAGGATAATCTGCTTCATGAATATCAGTCAAATTGTTTGGCTAGAAATTAGTGCAATAAATTGAGTAGAAATATAAAAGGTGACAATTTTAGAGGAACTTTTTAATTATAGCATCAAACTCTCTTTGGTTACCAAAATTATCATCATTATCATTATTTCTTTTATTATGTAATTATCATTATCACTATCCAACTCATTCAAAAATGTCTAAACTCTCAGCTGTATACAAAGGTTTTCTCAGATCAATGATTAAAAATGGCTTCAAGCAAATGAATCCTTCAAGTCTTAAAGAAGACAATCCTTCATAAGATATTATAAAATGGTGCTAGAGAATCACAAACTTTACCAAATAACAAAAACCATATCAATTAAATGTTTCCAACAGCGGCAACAACAAAAATGAGTAGCATATACAATGGATATACTGGACTACAGTTAGAGTTTTTATAATCAATTTTTACACAAAATATAGGGGGTTGCACTATACACATGTAATTTTTTTTTTTGAAGATGTTAAAAATCATGCATTTTCAGTGACCAGTCACACTATACACATGTCATTTTTTTTTCTGGTGGGGTTAAAACTCATACAAAATAATCAGGGATTACAGTATACATGAAGTTGGCTTATAGACAAGTATTTATGGTCACTAGAAGGGCAAATAATGATCTAATCAAAATCTTGACTTTTCACACTAGTTTAAACAAAAGAGCTGGATAGAAACTCCCATTAACATTAGCAAGAGCAATAACAGTGGGTTTGAGAAATATTTTATAAATTACAACTAAAAGTAATGCTAACTGTTCAGTCATTAAATGTCAGATGTTTCCAACATGGAAATAGTTGATCATATGACATATTATTTATAAGAATTTCTTCTGTACTTTCCCACTGCTGTAATATAACTTCCCTGTGCCTTTTCTATACATATTTTCATGGTAGTTGCTCTATCTAGAATTTATGAATTTAAGTGCAGTACTGTTTTGGGACAAGGTCTCATCATTTTACAGTTGAAATGGCTAGATGTAACTGTAAGTTCTATGCCAACAGTTTCTTCCTTCACACTTCTCACTTGTGGAACTCTCTTTCAGCTTCCTTTCTTCCAGTGAAGTTTGATCTTCAAAAATTTAAATGCAATGACAATCGTTATCTTCTGTCTTCATAATTTTCTGTCTTTTTATTATTCTCTCTTAATAATTATTTTCTCATTTCCTTCTTTTTTTGCTTGTATTCTCTCACAATCTGTGATCCCCTTCTGTCTTAGTGGCTTCATTGCCTTGCTTGGAGTGAAATGATTAAAAAAAAATTAGTTCTCAACTGGATCTGCTTCCCAAAATCTAACCAAAAAACATTTTTGGGAGGGAAAAATATTCCTGGTTGATTCAAGAAACCCTCTTGAATTTATTGATATTTGGTCAATATTTGCTGAGTAATCAAGATTTAATAACTATTTTAAAGTTTATGGTCAGTTTACAGTATCTTCAGCTCATTGGGACTAGGAAGTTGCTTTATTATATACAATAAATCAGCAGTCAACAAATAGAGATAAATTACCTTAGATGGAAGTAAAATCAAAATTTCTGAGATTAATGAAGTGGGACCTGCTGGCAGTTAAGTGGCATTAAATTTTATTATTGTCAGTATTACTTACCTTTTTCAGGTCTTTTACTTCTATCTTTATGTAAATATAGTAACACCTGATAAGAATATGAGACTAAATCTTTCATACATAAAATAATTTTTTGTTCATTTCTGGAACCTGTCATATTAAAATTGGCAAAGTCAAGGGTATGTGGTTTCAGGTTTTACATTCAATCTTCTTCTCTTGTAGGTCAGACATTTGTATCACTTCCTGTTATCTAGTTGTTTGTGTGTATTTATAATAAGTTCAGCTAGTTTCCCTCCCTTATTTATGTTGGCACACATACCAACATTCTTTAAGACCTGTTTCTGCACTTGGTGGCTTTAAAGTTACCTTCTAGGAGTTCCTAGATCTTTTGAATTTTGGAAGTAACACTGAATACAAAATTTATTTTGTTATCTCTTCAGGTGAACCCAGTCCATATTGGGGTCACCACAGATCAACTCTTTAAATCAAAATTCTTGATGGACATTAAATTTGATTCAGATCTGTGGTATTTCCTGGTTTGAATTGAAAACTATCTTTATTCATATTACTTCTTGTTTCTTGGAGGAACCTTTGGGCAGTTTCCAGAACCTGTATAATTTAATCGAATATATATGATATACGATCATTTTTGAAGACCTCAAAAGAAAGCCTAGTATGTGTTTTCTTTCTCTCTTTACAGTTTACTCATTTGTCTACAGGTATAAAATCATTCACTATGTAGCATATATTTTCATTGTTAATATTCTGATGAGCTCCATTCTTTAGTTTTATTAGTTCAGACCTTTACAGGTAGGACACACCATGCTACCTCTCCAGATTCAAATCAACAACATTTCTTATGTATTACTAATGTAAGGAAAATGTCTGTCTGTTGTGACCAAGTAAATGGTTAAGAAATAACAAAAACCAGGGTTACAGATATATCGTATATTAAATAGTAAGTACAGCAGAAGAGTATTACATGACTAGTGAGTGGTGTCGGTTGGCCAGCGTTCAATCTACTCGTCTGTTCCCCCAAGGCCTTCTCTCCTACTAATCTTATAGTAGGCAGAAGAGTCCAACATAGACTCTTTAGAGGGAAGACTCCACAACCCCCTCCCAGAGAGCTTTTTCCCCAAGAATTACTAATTTGTGGAACAAATTTCCTAATAGATATTTCCCTGAAGACTATAGTCTTGACCATTTATAAGCCAAAATCATTTATTATCTATCCTCATAATCTTCATTTCCTATCACCTGCTCTTACATTCAGTTCAGAGGTGGACTGGTCCACCAGGATACTGGGAAATTTCTCAATGGGCCCCAAAGTGATGGTCCATCACTTTAGAAATGACGAAAAAAAGTAAAACCTAAAAAAAAAAGAAAATATTGCATAGATGTTGGGAAGATTTAAATAAGGCTTCCTTGATGCTATAATTTCTTTTGGTAGATAATAAGATATCGTCAGTTCCTTGTTTGATGAAATGAGTCCTTTTGACTGGGCCATTTTACAAGTTTTCCTGGTAGAAATTTTCGACCCAGTCTGCCACTGGCTCCCTCTCACCCTCAGTCTTTAGAACAAGAGTTGAGATTTATTCCTCTAAAGACTTTTTCATTCTCTTTCTCCTAGTAGCACCTTGAATCTCAGTGGCATTATCACCTTGTTTGAGGTTGATTAAATTGATTAAAAAAACAATCACACACTTCATTCAGTAACCATTTACATTGAGTAGCCCTCGAGCTTTATGTTGGTTGAACTCTGATATTTAAAAAATCTGATTCTTTTGTTACTGCCCTTGGATTGAATAGTCAGATTTCAGGTGGAAATGACTTGCTAATTCTGCTGAAATGACTTCTTGCTTTTGCTTATGAAAGATCTTGATTCCAGTGTGTTGTTCTCACCCACCCAATCTGGTATATATTTTTTATTAGCTATTAACACTTTCATTACTGCATTGTTATAGCATTGTTACCTGGCTGTGCTGGCCAGTTTGGGAGATAAATAGGAAAATAATTTATCTGTTTGCTGAATATTTAGACACTGAAGATGGTTTCTTATGTGAGCTGCCATTTTGGTTTTGATTTGGTACTATAAAGTACAGACTACACTAATTAGTGGATATGTTGGTTGGTTTGTTTTATGGCATATCAACCTCAGTGGTTCATTTAATGCCAACAAAGTTTTTGAAATAGATAAAAAAAAAGGTGTGTATGTATACATATATATATTTGAACCATTTTTCAATTACTCATATTTTTGAGTACAATCCAACTTCTTTTAGGAAATTTACAATCTTGGATGGTTTTATTTTTGTAAAAAGTTTTGTTTTTTTTTAAATTACTCACTTGGTAATATTTTGTTCACACTATTTTGTATTCTGAGTTCCATTCTCCAATTGTTTTTCAAAGAATGTATAGCTGTTTGTATTACTGATATTTTTTTTTTAAAGTACTGCTTATAATAATTTTTCCTTCAAAAATTATTGCTGGTAATAATTTATTTTATTACAAAGTATTTCTGGTATTAAAACCTATTTTCACACAAGTTTGGGTGTTAACTATTTGCCCATAGCTGGGACCCTAACAGGTGCTACCACCTGGGTCAGGGTAAACATGGGAACACCAGCAATTAAGAGGTGGTTCCATGCCCCTCAAAACCTCCTGATCAGAGGCCTTGCTGCTGGATGTAGTTTATCATCATACCCAGGAGGAGTGGATATGTGGGTAGTGTAACGAGTAGTGGCTGAGAAAGAGAAATCAGCAAACCCAGTTTGAATTTCTTCTGAGTTTGTTATATTCACTTTTGTGCAAATACCTTATGAAAGGCATGGATTTATCTCTTCTCCCCCTACCTATGGGTTAAATAGCAGGACTGATTGTGCTCCAAAGTCATGGCTGGTAACTAATCTCAGAGAATGGTAATAGTCATGGTATTTTTAACTGTTCCCTTACAAGAAAACATTTGACATTCATTCACTGAGCAGCCAGTGCTGCTTTTGGTTGAAGTTTATAAAATCTTTCTCTTAAAACAATTTTTCAAGAAAATAGGTTTTCCAAGTCCAATAACTGTTATCCCTCTTTCCAGTACTGATGGAGGTTTTCTTTCTATCCTTTTATTTGAAGTAGTGTAATGTCAACATCTGGATTATATCATTATTTTCTGGGGAGGCACAAACTATAAAGTTATAGAGTTCACAATTAACTACAATGTGTTGTTATGGACTTTGTAATCTCAACTGAGGTCAGATAAAAAAAAATACTAAACATCCCCAACACAAAATATAATAAAAATACATCACAAGACAAGTCATACCATAAACTACGATATGTATATACTAGTTTAGAAATATTTCTAAGTTTTTCCTGATAAATCTTTATTTTTCTAAGTTCATTCAAAACCCATTTTCTTAGTTTCAGAAGGCTTATAAATTATGAAGGTTTACATCAGCTGAATGCTTGGACAATTTATAAAAAGATGAATAAACTTCAAAGATACTTTTAATATTTTCTTCTCACTGTACATTTGGGAATTGTGCATAAAAACTAATAATTACTACAAGAGATTATTTTGTTCAGGTAAATATAAAATCATCAGTTATTCATTAAGAATTATATGACTTATACTATAACCTTGTAATATGTCAGATTCACCTAAATAAAAATATGATAACAGTAAATAAGATGAGAATAATAGTTTGAAAAGGTTACTAATGCATTCTGGCAAGTTGAGCCTGGATTATTCACTCTGAATCCAGATATAAAATCTATATCCAGCATCCATCTGGAACCTTATAAAATCAAAAAAGATCAATATAATATTTTGAAGAACTGATATATTACATCAAGTTGAGCCTGGATCAATCAGTTCAAGCCCAAGTATAAAACCTAAATTCTGAATCCATTTGTAACCTGATAAAAACAGCAAATGATGATATTATTTTAAAAAAGCTATTGATGTATTCTGTTAAGTATAACCCAGATCAAACAATAAAGTAAGAAAGAGGAATATAATAGTTTGTAAAAGTTACTGATGCAATTTGGTAAATTGAGTCAGATTCAGTCAGTTCAAACCCATCTATAAAATCTAGCTCAAGGATTCATGTGCAACCTGATAAAAGCAAGAAAAATGAAGATAATAGTTTGAAAAAGTTACTCATGCATTCTAGTAAGTTGAGACAGGATCAATCAGTTCAAACCCAACTATAAAACCAAGATCCCAAGACTGAGAAGCATTGAAAATTAATAACTTTTGTATTGTCGTGCCTTTCCTGTTAATATCCAAAGCCAATATTGGCCTTCTTCAATGTGGGAAGTTGTGTATTGACACTGTCTAAACATGCTATCAGTCAACCGACCAGTCGGCCGGCCTCAAACAATGCAGGGGCTTGGCACCAAGATGGAGAAATTGGCTTGACTAAAGATAATGCAATGCTTTGATTTTACAATGATAGGTATATTATTTTCTTCTTCTTTTCTCTCCTTTTTTTTTTTTTGTTCTTCAGAATAATGATGGTATTGAATGAAAATAGAAAAGACTTGGCTCAATCTATAGTTAATACTAAGAAATTACTATGCATAGGAGTGAAAATTGACATCCTATTGAGAAGTAATGCCCAAGGAACAATCTATATATTTGCAAAAATGGATGTTGGAGTTTGTTGATGCCATGAATGTCAATAGAGTGATAAGGATGAGGAATTGAAAATAGATCAGTAAGTAAAATATTCGTCCGGAGAGGCTGAGATATTGGTATAGTAATGTCCACTTGCTGACATTATAATGATTCTTTATGTTCCTAACTTGACTGAATTTTCTTGGCTTTGATAATCTCTTGTAATTGTTGCAATGGCTATATAGTAAACAACAACAGACAATGAACCAGAAACAATAATGTCCATTTTTGTTTAAAATTATTAGAAACATTGTCATGATTCCAAAAATTATTTGAGTCCATATCTTTATTTATTTGTTTATTTATTTTTTTTGTATTGACGACAATACTTCAACAAGTATATTTTTCCCTCACTTTTAGTGGACATTAATTTCAGTCATTTTTAGCTGTCAATATTAAAAAAAAACAAACGTGATGGCACTACAAGGATTGTGTAATCTTAGCTGTCTAATATAAGGGGAGTTCTCAATATTTAGAAGGGATCAGAATTTTTCTCAATATTCAATATTCAGGGTGTCTTAATAAAAGTTGGTGGTGGGTATCAGATAATCATGTAACGAGTCAAAAAATACAAAATTAATCAATGGAGTCATTTTAATAAGCTCTAATTGTTGGAAAATTTCTTAAAAAATAAATAAACATATACCTTCCATCTCTGGTTAGTATCATAACAATAGAAAAATCCACTGGACAGGGTTGTTAGCCCAACACAGGCTAGTCAAGTAGTGTGTTTGTGACCTTGGTAGCCAACTATGTGGTCTCCTGGCCTGCCGACATGGAAAGAGTAACACTGGCACAAATTTGGCTGATGTAATTGACCTTCAGCAGCCAGTGAAACCATAACTGTCTGCCCATACACAGTTTGATTGGCAGGTTGATGCTGTTTCCTAGGAAGTGGTCAGCATCATGCTGAGCAGCTTCAAGGAGCCAGATGTGAGGCCTGGATGAAGTAGCTAAATCACCTTAGCAAGTAGCAAGGATCTGACTGTCTCACTGCAAAGGTACTACCAGTCTACCCTTCCCCATGTGCCCCAATCTATTACGCATCAAGATGTATATGGTATACAAGGTTGAAAAAGACATTGACCAAAATGTTATGCTAAAAACAACAAAGATGAGAATGTTAGTCTGAAGAATGAAATAAAGTTTAAATTTATTTATTTTTATTAGAAGCCATGCTTGGTTGTCTTTAGATATAGTCCTTGTTTTCTTTTAATTAATTTTTACAAAATAAAATCCTTACATTTGCCTTGAGGATGAAACACATTGTCTAAGGTAAGTTTTCCTTTCCTTTTTATTCATATATATATATATATATATATATAAGTTGATAATCAGTTATCAACATTATTTGTCTAGCTTCTTTACATTTCTATATCGTCCTTATATTTATCTTTCTCTTTTTCTTTTTCTTCAGAAAAGCGACTTTATCTGGTGTCTTTCTTTCCTTCTCACTCTTCTTATTTTTTTTGACTATATCTTGTGTCTTCCTTTCTTTTTTTCTTTTTATAGGAGACTATATCTTTTCTTTCTTAATTTTCTTATTTTCTTTTTTCATGGGAAAAGAGAATGTTTCTTTGTAAGCAAATATTAAAAATTGTAATAACCCTCATTTACTACCACCTGATGAGATGCGATGATATGCACTGAAACATGAATGGAATTGATGTTGCATTTTTACATATGTTCGAATGTGTTTGGAAAGTGTATTAACAGAGTATGGAAAATATGACACTGAAATCCAAAGGCCCATTGGATTAGTGAAAGATGTATTCCAAAAGCTAAGGAAAGTATTAAGAAACAGGAAAATTTCATTAGAAATAAAGAGTGCTGAATCATGATGTAATATCAATCCTCTTGTATGGCAATAAATGCTTAATAATCTCCCAACAAATAAAAAAAATACTGGAGGCAACAGAAATGTAGTTCTACAGAAGAATGCTGAGATTTTCATAGATGGAGAGTGTAGGCAATGAAACAAAAAAGAACACTTAGAAACGGAAATAGCTGAAATTTCTTTGACTTATATTGAGGAAGGTGGGCTTGGAGAATTTGGCACTCACAAAGTTTAGAGAAGGCAAGAGAGACAAGAGAAGGTAGTAGGCCACATATGTTATGAGTTTGTGTGAATGAATGACAGAATGGGGTGAGTAGGAGCGTTAACAAAGGGACGAACATAGCTTAGGGTTACAGGATTGTGAAAAGTCATGATTGCTCACAAAGTAAAGTGTCACAGCATATAGAAGATAATCAGCCATGAATTTTATTAAAAATTTATTTGGGCACCAAAAATACAGGAATGGCATATTTACCAGTAAACATCAAACATAACATTGAAGCTAATATCAATAAGCATTAATAATCATGTGACTCCTGTTTGGTAAAATGAAATAAAATAATAATAAAGAATAAAAATAAAATTAATTAATTTTCCCAGGATGCAAGTTATAAAGAAACTGGAAAAAGTTTCTAGTCACATGGTTGATTTTAGGCAACCCCCCCCCACTCCTGGAAAGGACAGAATCTTTCTCTTTCTCCTCTTCAAGATGTGAACCATCTCAAAATTGTGTTTCCACTCGGCAATGTTAATTTCACCATTCTACTGAAGACTGAACTCTTTCCACTTACCAATGACATCATAGGACATGTTTTAGCAGCCTTACTCATGAAGTAGATGTTTGGTCTTCCAAACTTAACGTAAAGCTAACTTGAGCTTGACCGGCTTTACCTGTTCATATCCTTACTTTCCACAAACTATTTCAGAACCAAAAAATAAAATAGGGACATACTCAAGAGAGCTTTTAACATTATTTCAATACAGTAAATATAAAAGGAATAAATGTCTGTAGCAGAAATACAAGTTTTTGTATACTGCTTCTATCTTCTTTGTTTTTATATTGAATATGCACCATCACCTAAAATATACATATAAAACCCACAACCTACATCTACACTTCTCTTTACACTACATCATCCAGACTAGTGTCCTCATCTTTATTGTCATATTAACATTTTGGCTCTTGTATGCTCTGGCGTTCTTCAGAATTTGATATACATTGAAATTTCAAACTGAACTCTTTATTTCATCCACCAGGATGCCATGCCTTTTTGTTTTTTTTCAGATATCTCAGTTTCAGTTGTCTCCCTTTAGTAACTCAGCTCTCCTAGTTTTTTGTTCACCTCTGCTCTTTGAGTCAAGTCACTGGATTACTTCAATCAATGCTTTTAACCTCTGGGCCATGAAAGAATATCACAATAAAGATGAGGACAATAGTCCGAACAATGTAAATAGTATAAATAGTTACAATACCTCATCTCAGAAATATAGACAGATGCACTTCTCTTGTTTACTATGTGCTTTAGCCTCATTGTCATATCTACTATATTTTAGCAAACGTATGCATTAGATCTCGAATTTGAGTCTTTTTAACATTTTAAAAGTAGCTCTAACCCTAAGTAGAAACTGCCAACAGGGTGTCAAAAATAATTTTCTTAAAAATAATTATTTTAATGAAAATTGAAAGGCACATTTGTTATTATTTAATTATTATTTGTTCATTATTATTCACTGATTTATTCAGACTAACGTCCTCATCGTGTTTGTTATCATCACAATAATTTTTTTCTTTGTTACATGCAGTGCACCTCTAAAGGAAAAACCTTATTTTAAACTTCCACTACCTTGTGGTCGGAGCCAAATTAGGAAAAAGCTATGGAAGTAAATCCAGAGAGAAAATCTGGAGGGCAACTCTGACAACTTTCCGGCAACTCCTGCAGTCAAGTCTCCCCGAAATGTAATGCCCCTTTTCCTTTGGATCATGTTGAAACATCCAAAAAGGGAGGGGAAGTATGTAGTCTCGGCAGCACAGGCCTGCACACGGGAGAGATCACTCCAGTCTCAGCACCAAAGAACTGAATTTTGACCAAACAGGGTCTTACCATTATCTTGTGAGATAAACAGATGTCTACTACATACTTTGGTGTCTTTGTCTTGTCTCCTGTATTTTCATAAATTTATATTCAGCATTTTGGTTGACTTTCAATTTGAGAGAGTCTTTTTTAATGCTTAAAAGTAGGTTTAACCACAAGCAGAAACTGTCAGCATGATATTCAAAATACGTTTTTTTTAAATAATTATCTTAATGAAAACTGAAATCCACCTTTAGTTTATCTGACATTTGCTCTGAGAAATTATTATTTATTCAATATTATACCTTGTATAATATCAATCTTCCTAAATGGCAGAGAATAAAAGATAATTCAGACCTCACAGATATATTTTTTTTAATTGGAATCACCCCAAGCAAGATAGTAATGCCACTAAAACACATGGGGTTACAGGGTATGGAAGAATAAGGAACAGAAATAATAATGATGATCAGAAAGACAAGAAAGTAATCAGGTGAATAGTAGATAGTGATTGATATTGCATTTAAATTTTTGCAGATTAAAGTTGGTTGGAAAGCAGGGAGCCAGGAAGGAGTTCCACAAGTGAGAAGTGCGAGAGAAGAAACTGAAAGCATAGAATTTATGGCTGCATCTAGCCAGCTCAACTGTAAATCAATGAGATCTCGACACCAGTCTAGTGCTGCACTTAAATTCATAAACACTAGGTACTGTAATGAAGAGCTCATTCGAACAATTACCATGAAAGTATTTATAGATATGGTATAGAGAAACAGCTTTTACAGCAATGAAGAGAAAATTGCAGGCAACAGAGATGTGGTTCTACAGAAGGATGCTGAGAATACCATGGGCAGATAATGTAAGCAACCAAGATGTCTTAAGGAAAGTGGAAACAAAAGGAAAACAAAAAGGACACATACTCAGAAAGAGGCAGCTGAAATTTCTTGGGCACATAATGAGGAAGGAAGGTTTAGAGAATTTGACACTAACAAGACATATTAAAGGCAAAATGGGTAGGGTAAAACAGCAGGCCATCTATCTGATGAGCCTGTGCTAATGGAGAGCAAAACAGGGAGTGATGGCTTGGCAAACATTGATGATGTTGTGGAGAGCCATGATCACTAACATCCTGAAGAGACATGGCACATAAAAGAAAAAAAGAAAGAAAGAATTAAAAATGACAGTGTATAGGAAAATATTTTTTTTTTTACTCAAATTCACCCCCAAAAAGTCATAAGAGCCACTCATGGTAGAGGATTACTTAATGAGGTGTGCAAGAGGAGATAGAAGGAAGTCAAGGTTTTGAGGATAGGAAGGATAGATAACAGTATTATTACAAACTTTCCTTATGGGACTCTTTAAATATATTAATTTCCAAGTGTATAGATGTTGAGAGATCATTTTCTTATTTTCTAACAATAAAAAACCGATCCCTCACTTTATATCCAGCAGAATCTTATAAAAATACTTAAAAATTAAGACACATATGAAATTTATTTGTTAAGTCCTTATTATTAGCAGAAAGTTTTTACATGTGAATTTATTTCCACTTATATTAATATCTATTAATTTTGGAGGGATCGGTCTATTAATTAATAACAATAAAAATTAATCCCCTACTTTGTGTCCATAAAGACTGATTCTTTTTTAAAAAAATCATTTCACCCCAAGCAAGTCAATAAAACCACTAGGATGCATGGGGTTACTGAGTGTTAGAGAATATGAGAAAAACTACTATTAAGGAGAGAGGAGAAGAAAAGAACAAGAAATAAGAAGACAGAAGATAATGATTGACATCGCATTTAAGTTTTTGAAAATACAAGTTGACTAGAAAGCAAGAAGCCAAAGAGAATTCCATATTGATCAATGCTGTCAAAAATTATGGTAGGTAAGAAATTGATATTTTAAGTCATTATTATTATTATTAGGTTTTTACTTGTGAATCTTGAAATATATTTCTTTCCAGTTATATTAATATATAGTAATTTTGGAGAGATCAGTCTATTACTTAATAACAATTGAAAATTGATCCCCTAATTTATGTCTACAAGAACACACATATTAATACTCGTTTATCTATGATGGCAGATATGAAATTGATATTTTCTTAAGTCCTTTTCATTATTATTGTTTTCACATTTGTGTTTTTAATATATTTTCTGATTGTTATATTATAATTCTATGGAGACCTGTTTATTACTTAAGAGAAATCCTATCCGCAATTTTATGTCCCATAAAACTTTATTTTAATATGAGTTTACCCATACTGACAAAGATGATGGCATGTTTTATTAAGGCTATCATTAAAAGGTTTTCACATGTAAGCCTTTAAATATATTTTCAACTATTATTAATATCTTTTAATTATGGAGTGGCTCAGTTTATTATTTAATTGCAACATAAAACATTCTCTGTTTTATGTCCAGTAGAGTCATATATCAATATTTGTCTATTCATACTGTCAAAACTGATGGAATATTTTGTTAAGTCTTTACATTATTAGAATATTTTCATAAGTGAGTCTTTAAATATTTTTCTTTTTCCAAGTATTATATTAATATGTAGTAGTTTGGGTGAGGGATCAGATTATTACTTAATAACATTAAAAACCGACCCCCCCTACTTAATGTCCAGTAGAAACATTAATATTAGTTAATGAAAACACCAGGTGCTGTAAGTTTAGATGTGTGGCTGGTGTAATGGATAATGACTTAGAATTGTTAATCAGAGAGCTGAGTTTGAATTCCACTTGGATTCGGTATATTTACTTACATGCAAATACCCTTGAGAAAAATATGAATCCACCTCTTCTCCTCCCAGCTATGGGTTAATTAGTAAGACTCCTATGACTTAATCGTTTTTATCTCCAAAATAACATTCTTATAATTTAAAAAATCTGGCTTTAAATAACCTACAAAAGGTCGATAACCCATAGAAAAAAATTCAATCAATACTCATGCTATAAAGAAAGGCATACTTTTTTTTAAGTCCTTACTATTATGAGAATGTTTTTACATATGGGTTTCTAAATATATTTTTTCGATTATTAGAACAGAATGCTTTGCTTGGTAATTTTCTTCCATCTCCATTCTCGACTCTTCAGGAGTATCATTGCCTGATTCTCCTCTTAGAATGAAATCTCTACTGAGTGATATGAACATAACTCCATTCATAGTTTCTGCTATCATTTCCAAAGTAGATCTCCAAATGTCTTGTGGACTGATGGTATCCTTGCAGAAAATATGCTCCTGAATTGGCAATATATCTCAAGATTCTTTTGAAAATCCAAGAAATGGTCTGTATTGTTATCAATCCTGACTTGGTATCTTGACTTCAGCCATTTTCCCACTGCCATCACATGGCTTCCCTTTGCCTTTTTTATAAATATTTTCATGGCATGAGTTCCTCTCCTTGACCACATGAAGTTAAGCTTGCTACTAGGTTTCATTGTTTTACTGTTTAAATAGTAGATGTAACTGTAAGTTCTGTTCTAATAATTTTTTTTCACACACTTCTCACCTGTGGAACTCTCTTCCGTTTTTTTTGTTTCCCTGCATCATCAATCGTCATTTGTCTTCTTGAACCCAGTTCTTTTATTGTCCTTTCTCTTTACTAAAGTGACCCCTTACATCTTCTTGGCATTTGTTAGAATGAAATGATTAAAAAAGAAAAAATGTAACAGTTTGATTCGAGGATCAGCTTAATGATTTAATGACAATAGAAAACAGATCCCCACTTATGTCCAGGAGAATCATATATTAAAAACTAGTATACCCATGTTGTAAAAAATAATGCCATATTTTAAATCTTTACTATTGTCAGAAGATTTTTAACATCAGAATTTTTCGGTATATTTTTTCAGTTATATTAAAATGTACTAGGGGGGTCAGATTGTTATCAAATAACAGAGAAGCAGTCTCCCAATTTATGTCCAAGAGAATCTTTCTTTTTAATATGAGTTTACACATGCCATCAAAAACGACAGTACATTTTGTTAATCCTTACTATTAGTAAACATTTGTTGTGATTCTTTAAATATATTTGTTTCTATTTATTATGTTGATATTTTTGAGGGACCAGTTTATTACTGAATAACAATAGAAAACCCCATTTTATGTTCAGTAGAATCTTCTATCTAGATGAGTTTACACATGCCATAAAAAATGACAACAAATTTTATTAAGTCCTTAATATTAGTAAAAGTTTTAATATGTCAGTTTTTGAATATATCTTTTCTGAGCATGATGGTTGCTCTTAGCTCTTTCATCTCCTGGCTTCATAAACATCTTAGAACAATCTGTCATTGTCAACAAAACACTCCTACCTGTTGTCATCAGTGAAAATAAAATAACTCTAATAGATCAAAATGTTACAGATATTACAGACAAAAAAAACTTACAAATATACCTCGCATATTATGCCTTTAAATTCCTAGAGGAACATAGGGCCCACAAGATATCTTTGCAGTTTCTATAACAAGCCAGTTTTTAAGTGAGTAGGTTGTTAGCTTACTGCACAACCCCCAATTTGTAGAATCAAGTTTTGAATTTAGAGTTCTCCTTCTCTTAGACCAGTTTCCACCCAAGGCTATAGAACCTGGTCTCTCCTGCTATTTACTAATAGCTGGTGTGGAGAAGAGGATTCATACCTTTCCTAAGGGTATTAGCACATAAGTGAATGTAATGGATTTGATTGAAATTCAATCTCAGCTCTCCGATTCCTCAATCCGAGCCATTATCCATTACTCTACTATGCTTCCTAATACTTAGCATAATACACAGATATATTACTCTTTTTCTGTCATTTGTTCAGGGTTATTTGTTTTTATACTACTGCTCACCCAATACAAGGCTCAAGTGCCACCCAAGGTAGAGTGTTACTGAATGAGGATCTTATAAGAACATGGAAAGAGTAAAAAGTGCATATTCTGAGGACATGTAGGATAGATAACAGTTGAAGAACAGGGAAGCATCCTTTCAGGGGTCTGTTCTTTAGAAGTTGTCTGAGTCGAATGTACTCCTTACTGAAGGAATATAAAGGGGATAGGGATGAGTTGACTCAGTGTACTGGATGTGAAGATCTGAACTAATGAAACTCAGAAATGTAGCTCTTCTGAACATCTGCCATGGAAATAATGATAAATTATCAAGAAGCTTGCAATGTTTCATTGGATGGAAAGGCCACATAAATGCTTTTGAACCCTTCCAAGGCTGGGAAGTAAGGATTGATCAGCTCAAGACTAGATATGTCATTAATACTCTATTTTTGGTCTGACCTAACTCTTTGGAAGATAGCTAACCTCGCTGACTGTTAACTGTGTAGTAGATTCAATCGTCACTGGATGCACAAAACTTGTAACCTTGTACCAGACAAAAGTATTTTTTGGCAAAGAAAGTAAAAGCTACCCAAGCAGACTATTAAATGTGTAAGAAGTTATAACTCTACTTTTCTCTCCACACTTGTGGCCTTGTACCAGACTAAATTTGGCAAAGACAGAACAAGCTTGCCTAGTATGTTCAACATTCACTGAGTACCAAAAATTTATGGCCTGGTACCAGACTACGCTAAGTTTGTTAAAGAAGGCAAAAACTAGTCAAGCAGACTTTAAACTATATATTAGGTTGGTGCAAAAATAATGACGTGATAATGTCGTTTTTTGACGTAACGTCAAAAAACGACATTATTACGTCATTATTTTTGCACCAACCTAATAGTTAAGTCAGTCTTCACTGAGTACTTCATACTTAATGCCTTTTACCAGACTATGCTAAGCTTAATAAATATCTATATTCCTTTGCCTCTCTCCCAACTATCTACATTTCTCTCTTTTTTTATCTCCCTCTCACTATTATTTATTTGTCATCTACTTCTCCTCTGACATTTCTCTCTTATTTTCTTTATATCTCTTACTCCTCCAACCACCACAACTAATATAATCTCTGCCACTTTTATTATAATTATTTGCCCGTATTTCCCTAAATCTCTAGTGGGAACATCCCACCTTCAAGCACTAAAATACTAATTAACTATTTTAATTTACTAGCATAGCCTATCTACCCTAGGTACCAATTGTTATTAAATGATTTATGCACTAAATGTCTTCATTTTTTTTATTTCTCTTTTAAAAATAGAAAAATAAAGAAAACAATTAAATTTTCATTTCCACTAGTTCATTAAACAAGAAGTGAAACTTTTTGGGGCCTCATCAGATTTGTAGCAGCCGTAGGACTTATGTGTAGCAGAGTAAAAGAAGTCATTGTTTGACCATTTTGTAGTTGAATCAAAAAAAAAGAAAAGTGAATATAAAATGGCTACCAACTAACTGTGGCTTGCTAAACCCCTTCTTGTTCATTGCTAAATGTTAAATTAATTATTGAAATTGTTCCTGAACTATTGCCAAAAGAGTTGTTTGCCCTTTATCTTCCATCTGTCATTTGCTCTTCTGGGCAACAACAAACTAAATACCCAGCTACTAAGTTTGGGTCGGAAGAACTGGGTTCAATATCTGTTCCTCTGATCAAATACTTATAGTGCCTTTAAAATAGTTTGCAAAGTAGCATTTCCTGTAAAATTAATTATTCTTTTTTTCAATTTAGTTTTCATATGTTTAGGGAAGTTAAAAATAAAAAAAGGAAAAGCAAAAAAAATGTATAAAGTAGAATAGAAGCAATGATTAGAAAAAAATAAAGGTAGGGAGAGATAGAAATACTAAAATAAAAAAAGAAAAATACTAAGAAAAAAGAAGAAAAAAAAATTATTAAGAAAAGGAAAAAGGAAAGAAAGAAAAATATTAAGAGAGGGAAAAAATGAAAGAAAGAAAAATATTAAAAAAAAGGAAAAAGAAAAGAAAGAAAAAATATTCAGAAAAGGAAAGAAAGAAAAAATATTCATAAAAGGAAAGAAAGAAAAAATATTAAGGAAAGGAAAACAGTAAGAAAAATATTAGGGAAAGAAAAAAAGAAAAGAAAGAAAAAAGAAAAAATACTAAAAAAAGAACAAATTTAAAAAACGAAGAGAAGAAAAAATACTAAAAAGAAAAAATATTAAGAAAAAAGAAAGAAAACTTAAAAGAAATGAAAGAAAAAGTAAAATAGAAAACATTAAAAAGAAAGAAAAATGAAAAATAGGAAGAAAAAGAAAAATTATTAGCAAAAAGAAAATGGACAGAAAAATTTTAAACAAAACAGTTGACGATAAAAGAAACTTTTAAAACAAAGAAAAATATTCAAAAGAAAAATGTGAATTGAGGAAAAAAAAGAAATAGAAATATTGAAACAAAACTAAAAAAAATGGCTGAAAATAAGAAAAATGAAACAAAGATAAAAAAAATTTGACTTACAGAAAAGAAAATGAAGTGAATGAAGAGAAACAAAGTAAAAACTGCAATAAAAAGAAAGATTTGTCATTTAGAAACATTAAGATCAAAATTATATTAAGCAATTTTGCCTTGTGTAAATCTCAAATATTAGGTAGAATTAATGGAGAAAATAAAAAGAGAAAAGACACCAATGCTTAAAAATGGAGGAAACAGTCTTCAACACATGAGAGGGGAAAACTACCTAACTCATATTGATTTATATTGTTCATCTGCTGTATAACTGAGCAGGATTTCAAACTTTAACTATGCCTCAAGTCAGGCCAGCATCTCACTATCTAGAAAAATAAGCTATGTTGAATAGACAGATCGCCTGTAGACAAAAGACAAATTAAGCACAAATGCATTAGAATTTCATTTAAATTCAATTAAAACTAAGATTAATTTCTGATTACAATATTGGCCTGAAACGAAAATGTCTTAATATTTCATGTTCTTCAAATCAGAAAAATACAACTTTACCCTCAATGCATGAAAATATAGTGGGTGGAATAAAAAGAGAAGGAAGAGATGAAATAGGGGGTAACAAGGAAGAGAAAGATACTGATGATAAAAATTGGAAGAGATAGAATGAAAAGAAAGCAGTAGTTTGCCAAAAAAGAAAAGAAAAGAAAGAAAAAGAAAAGGAAATTCAAGAACTATGAAAGAAAAAAGAACATTTCAATGGAGAAAAGATAATGATAATGAACGAGAGCAGAAAGTGGGGGGGAGCCAGGTAATAATGGGGGAGGAGGAGGCAAAGAAAAATAATAATAATTATTATTATTATTATAATCCTCCTCCTCCTCCTCCTCCTAAAAAGAAAAGTACAATAAAAGGGGAGCAGAAAAAGATACATAAAAATATAAACTTGCACACATTTTTTGGTATTTTATTAAATGTTCACTCAATACAAGACCCACTGAAGGCAAAGAGTTAACAAGGTTGTTTTATGGCCATAAGAATTCTAAATTATCAAGATATGTAGGATAGATAACAGTTGACCCTAGGCTTAAAAAAGTTAAGATTGTAGTGATCAGAGAAGCATCCTCTTAAGAGTCTGTTCCACAAAATAACAGTTCTTGGGAAGAAGCTGTCTTAGTGGAACCTTCTTCCTTACTAATGGAATACAAAGGAAATGAAGATGACCTGTCCCTGTGTTCATGTCATGGTGCATCCTAGCTGTAATTGTTTGAACTGGTGAAACTAAGGAATGTAGCTCATCTGGACATTTGCCATTTAAGCAGCAATAGAGAAGCGATAAGTGTGTGACATTTTGTCTCTGGGGAAGGGGCTGTAGGGTAGAAAATAATTCATTGCCAACAAGACTACATAAATGGTTTTAAATTTTGTCAAGGATGGAAAATGAGAATTGGTCAGCTCCAGCATATGGTAGCAATACTCTATTTTATGTATGAGATTACTTTTATTAACGTAGAATATGGTAGGAAGAGTCAGACACTTTTTGAAATAGCACAAGGAACCAACTTTTTATCACACATATTTAGGGATGGGTTGTATATACAAGGGGATACCTACTTTGATCTCATGAGCTTCAGAAGACTAGCCATTAATGCCAACCTTCAGGGATCTCATAGAAAGGACTTAATAATTGTGGAGACTCTACCAGCGATGCCATACCATAAAAGGACTGTGATATCGAAGGTGATTGCTCTTGTAATGAGTTTATTATAGAGTTCTTCACTGATTCTGTGTGTAATGATAGTGAGGACATCAGCAGTGGACCTAGAAAAGCAAAATCCATACTGTTTGTCACTCAAGAGATTGTTTCTGTTGAGGTGATCAACAACATTTGCAGGAGTCTCCTGGTGACACTGGGAATGTTGATGAGATGCTATTCAAACAGGATGAACACTTGAAAAAATAATGAAAATCATAACAAAGTTTTTAAAACCATTTTGTAGAGAATACCTTTCTTTTAATATTATTTATAAATCTCATTATTTATGTGCAAAAGTAAATACTTCAAAATATAACAATAATTCTCTTTGGGAATTTATATTTTCTTGTTTTGTAAGTAAAGTGCATATGTTGCTTTTCCTTCATGTAACCTTATTTTATCATCACAGACTAATGAAGAGAAAGTACTATTGACTATGTATGAAGGTGAACATTAAAGTCAACACTTAGAGGCAACAGGCCGTTTTATGCTAGATGCAATCATCAGGCCACATTATAATTTACACATGCTCTATCTTTGATATTGAACACTTTATCCCATAAATATAGCACACTTTAAGAGTATATTTCTTCATATATATATATATATATGTATATATGTTCATCGCATCCTGTATATATATATATATATATATATATATATATATATATATAATTATTTATTTTTTTAAAAAAATTTATAACATAAATATGTTATAAAATCACTACAAAAATAGCCATTTTGTTTCAACACCCTCGGTGTCTTATCAAGTGATGAGGTTGAATGTAAAATAAATGGTTTTAAAAGTTTCAAATTAGTTAACAATCCTTCGCAAGGGGAAAACGTTGTTACAAAAGCTAGATTGACCAATCAAAATACTAGTATAGGAAAATTCAAAAAGCTTGACAACGAAGTCATGTTATAATAGCTATTCAAATGTTTAAAATATGAGTAGTATTAAAAAGAATTTATTCCAACCAATAATTACTAAATTATATGATAAAATTTAATATTAAAATTAAAAACTGCTAATTTCAAAATCAAAATTTAATCGCTATTAAGTTTACAACTATAAAATTACTGAGGAGAAAAGAAGAAATATATATGTTATTCAATTTATTTCTTCATTGAAGTTACTTTAGAAGCTAATTTTATACCCAGTCCTTTGATAATATGTATACATTTTATCCCAAGTGTGTGAATGGGGTCCTAAACTCACGCGTAAAACAAACACTATCAGATTATAATATATAAGCACCCGGACATATTCATATATATATATATATATATATATATATATATATATACATATACACACAAAATGTGACAAGACAGAGAACATCTCCACAGCCCTTTATGAAAAAAAAAGGGAAACCAACACATATGTACATACATATATATATAATTATTTATTTAAAAAAATTATAACATAAATATGTTATACAAAACATACATATAAGTTTTAGATTAAAATAAAATTCTTTTCATTTTTCATTCAACATACTCTATTTTAGGAACATGTTTTCACAACATCGCCCACGTGACACCGATATGACACCAACATGACACCGTTGTGATCATATTGAAACAGAACGCTGATCTTGAAAAAATTTCAGTTATCTGTTTTGATTAGTTATACTCTTATGCCCATCATCTTTTCATGTTGAATTAAATATAGTCTAATGTTAATTATGTTTTATGAATATGTCCTGAAGATGGTCTACTAGACTGAAAGGTCCGACATTGACATTATATAACATTAAAACAGCATAATTGCATATTAGGATTTTTGTTTGTTTTTTCCGTATATTTTTCTTCATATATGTATGTGTATATTTATATATATGACAGTATGCGATGAGTAAATTGTCACCACATTATGTTTTATTTCACACATGCGTGTTGTTTGTTTTTGATTTTGTCAACTGCACAATATAGTAGGGTCAGTTGTGCACCATCTATGAAAAAAAGAGCACCATGATGCAATTCACTCCACCAGAATTTGGAAACGGCATGCTGTACTGCTTGGCTTTCATACCAGAAGCTCCAACACAAACATTTCAGTATATTTGGGCACTAATCTGAGGACAGTGCAGAGGATTCAGAAAGAGTTGAATGATATATCCAGTCAACATCATGGTGTTTGGAGTGATCACTCACGATGGCAACATTATGCCTCCATTCATCTTCCCACAGGGCCTCAGATTCAACACACAGGCCTACATCAAGTGCTTTGAGGAGGTTGTGCTGCCCTGGCTGGAGAGGGTGGCAGCTGGAAGACCCTATATCTGGCAACAAAACTCTGCACCATGCCACTCAAGCAGCCACATCACCCCTTGCATCTGGCCACCTAACTTCCCAGATGGCAACCCCTTGATTATTGTGTGCTGAGTGCAGTTGTGCAAGAGCCCAACAAAACGCCTTATAATAGCAAAGATGAACTGAAGGCAAAGATTATGGCAGCATTCACCAACTTAAACACAGAGACTGTCCCAAAGAGTTGAAAGAGATTCTGAAGTAATCTGGAGAATCTGGTTGAAGCCAATGACGAGTTTATTGAATAAATTTACCCTTTAATATTTCAAGATATTTTTGTTTTTTTTTGGTAAGTATATCTGTTAAAATGAGATGTCAGTGTGATTTTCCTTTTTGCATAATGTAGATGACAATTTATCCATCGCACGCTGTATATATATATATATATATATGTGTGTGTGTGTGTGTGCAGGATTAATACAAATATAAAATTTATCACTTAGTCGATTGATATTATATTCAGCATCCTGACTCTTTCGTTTCATAGATGGACTCTCCAGCAATTATTCCATCCACTTGTCAGGGGATATCAGCAATTGGCTGTTTATTTTCTCACTTTTCTTTTTAATACTGTGTTGAAAAATAATTAATTCAATTTTCATATATATATATATATATATATATATATATATATATATATATATATATATATATATATGCAGTAAGTCACCAAGGTATGATAGTCTTGACCTATGATGAATTGTGGTTATTTTAAAATCTCTATTATTCTTGTTTTGAGGGAGACAAGGGAAAGCATTGCATGATATATCTGACGGGCTTAAGCAAGTGGATGACAGAACAGGGTCTGGGAGAAGTAGCAAAGAGTCAAAACTTATTGAGAGCTACAAGGGATAGGAGGGGAAGTAGAGAGCCATGATCGCCTATGTCCTAAAGGTTTAGTTTGGTTTGTTTTGTTTTATGGCATATCAACCTCAATGGCTTTTTTAATGCTGACAAAATTTTTATTGCTGGTAATATTTTGTTTTGTCAAAAAATCTATTTCTGATAATAATTTTTTCCTTCAAAAATGTATTGCTGGTAATAATTTTTTCAAAAAAGTATTGCTGGTAATTTTTATTTTTCAAAAACGTATTTTTGGTAATATTTTTTTTTTTTCAAAAATGTATTGCTGGTAATAGTTTTTTGTCTTCAAAAGTTTATTGCTAATAATAATTGTTTACAAAGTATTTCTGGTATTAAAACCCATTCTTACACTTTCATAATGTTTTTACCCCAGTTTCGGGGTTAACTATTTGCCCATAGCTGGGACCCTAACAGGTACTACCACCCAGGGTCAGGTTGAACCTGGGAACACCAGCAATTAAGAGATGGTTCCATGCTCCTCAAAACCTGATCAGAGGCCTTGCTGCTGGACGTAGTTCATCATCTTACCCAGGACACAGATGTAGTTTATTATTATACCCAGGACGCTACATCCTAAAGGAACACAGCACTTAAAAGAAAGAAGAAGCACCAGTCTATAGGATCTGATGAAATCCCAATGAATTACAAAAGCTGTCATAAAGGTAATGGTAAAATTAGTTTGGCATTCATTGACTGAAAAGTTAGTGTTAATGTCGGTTGAAATTTACAAAATCATTTTCTTAAAAGAGTTTTTCAAGAAAATAAGCTTTTCAGGTCTGCTAACTGTTATCACTCTTTTAGTGATAGTAGCTTCCTTCCTAACCTGTAAAGTGAAGATTTGACATCTCCAGCACAGACAGGGCAGCAATACTCCATCTTTAGTCTAATCTGACACTTGTAGTAAGCAAGATGACTGAATACATGGTAGTTAGCAAAAAGAACAGCCCAACATGCAAGTTGCAAATTGGAGACACCAAAATCAGACAGGTGCAACAATTTAGATATTTGGGAAGTGTATAAAACAGACGAGAGAAAGTCCTCCAAATGCTAAGCAAAGTACTAAGAAACAGAAAAATATTACTAGAAAAAGATAGAAAAGAGTACTAAACTGTTATGTGATATCAGTTCTCCTATATGGCAGTGGAAGCTGGACAATCTCCTCACAAATGAAGATGAGACTTGAAGCAATACATTCTACATAAGGATGCTGAGAATACCATTGACTGAACATGTGAGCAACAATAAAGCTTTTAGAGAAAATGGAAACAAAAAGGACACTTATACTTAACATCAGAAAGAGACAGTCGAAATTTCTAGGATACACAATGGGAGGAAGGCTTGGAAAATTTGATACTCACAGGAAAGTTTGAAGGTAAGAGAAAGAGAGGAAAGTAATATATAACCTATCTGGTCAGTTTGAGTGAATGGATGGTGGAGCAGGGTTTTGGAGTGATAGAAAAAGATAAAATCAATTAAGAGCTACAATGTACAGGAAATTGTGGAGAGCCATGATTGCCAACATCCTGAAGGGACATAGCACAGAGAAGACATAGGAGAAGTAGACATTTTACAGTTCATTGATTGGTAGGCTGCACAACACTGTCATTAAAGTAAGATATGATTTGTCTATATTTTTGAGATGTGGTAGTATGTATGCTATTTACATTATTTGGACTATTGTCCTCATCTTTGTCGCCATATTTATTACAACGTTTTGGCCGTTGTATGTTCTGGCCTTCTTCAGGTGGTTGGAATGTCAGACTGAACCCTTTATTTCATTTGCTGGGGTAGACTGTTCTAGTTCCACATGCCATGTCTAATGGATGTCAGTTATCAGTTATCTCCTGTTAATTCCCCTCTCCAAGTTCTCCACCATCTTAACCAGGTATTCAACTCACACTATTTGTCCTCAAGGACACATGGCACAGTGGATAAAAGTGTTCATTAGATCCAGTGACAGGACCCAAAGAGTGTGGGGTTCAATACCTTGTTAAGGCGGTGGAGAACTTGGAGAGGGGAATTAGCAGGAGATAACTGATAACTGACATCCATTAGACATGACATGTGGAACTAGAACAGTCTACCCCAGTGAGTGAAATAAAGGGTTCAGTTCCAACCACCTGATGAAAGCCAGAGCGTACAACATCCGAAACGTTGGAATAAATATGGCGACAAAGATGTGGACAATAGTCCAAATAATGTAAATAGTGTGAAGATATGATTTAATACGATCTTCCTTTTTTGTTTGGTAGTTACCGTCCTTGCCAGTTCTATTCTTGTGCCACTTGTGGGTGCCTACAACTCTCTTATGCCACTTACCTGTCTGAAATTCAAATGTTTCTAGTATTCTCTTGCCACTGTAGCCCAATAAAATCTAGAATGGCTGCCACCCTAGAGTTTAAATTTCTTATTTTTATAGCTTTAACGACTCATTTTTAGTTAGAATTCCATCTAAGTTTGTTATATTCAATAGCCTTTAGAAAGATATGAATACATCTCCACACCGCCATCAATACGTTAAATAGCAGAGCAGACTGAGTTTTCTAGACATGGTTGTCAACTAGTTTAAGAGAAGAAAAATTCTGAATTCAAAACACATTAAGCCCTGGCATAGCACATACTATACAGCCATAAACAAGATTATAAATTCAAGGTTGTTCTGTAATCTCATCTGTAGCTGACCTATAACTATGTTGATGTTTTATTATTTTTATTATTAGCAATCATTTCATGGTCAAATTGAGTTAAAACCTGTACATGTTCCATGGCTACCGTAACTACATTACCTCTTTGCCTATCACATCATACATGACAGAGAGTGAAACCATCCAGTATACATCTGTTTAATTTGGTATTTTGTATAAGAGTTTAAGCAGCATCTTAAATTTATGCACAATCAATTCTCCATTTTGGTCTTCGACAACAACATTTAACAGATAAAATGGAAAGGTTACTCTTTGTTTTCTTTCATATTTTAGTTGTTTTTTTTTCAACTTGTTAAAAATGGTTCTAGTAAATTTTTCCAATGCCAATTTATTCCAACCAAGTTTAGTAAAAGCAAAAACATTAATCTATTCAATGGAATATTTTTCTGTGTTTTTTTGTTTTTTTTGTTAAAAATAAAAAATGTAATAGCAACATTGAAATCATTGTCAGTAACTGTCTGTCTTGTCTTTGAGTTTTTTATCATGCAAGTATAACCGGTATGTGATAATTTGGGTAATGATTAATGTTTATTGAGGAGGGAATTTTTTTTTTAGGAATAATTTTCCAAAATGGCTACTGTTTAGTCATTTTTCTTGCTATCTTTAATCATGCGATATATTTCATGTGTGCATTTTTTAACTTAAAATTTTGGGTCAGGGAAGCCATTTTAAATTTTATTTTATGTCTTAATCATTCACTTTCTTTTTACTGGTGAAAATTAGTTATTTTTTAGTATTCATGATATACATCATATTTCAATTTATTTTTTCTCTTTGTTCAATAAATTTTTGGTCAGTCATGTTTTTGTATTCTTTCTTTTTACTTCTAAAAACTTAATATTTGAATTTATTTTTATTTTTATTTTCAGAACATATTTTATATTTTTCTTCCTCTAAATTTGGTTCAGATAATAGTTTTTACTTTTTAGTCATGCAAAAAGCACCCACTTTTATTTTAAGAAAATTGGTGATTTGACTAAATTGATTTCTTTTTTCTCCATATGTACATATCCTTTTTAAAATATTTGATTTGACTTTTCTAAGTAATTGAACATATTCCATTTTTTATTCATCAAAATTAATATTTTCTCACACAAATGATGAAAGATATTTTCTTTTTTCTTATTTTATTTTCTATTTCTTTTCTTTTTCCTTCTTTACATCATCATGTCTTTCCTTCTCCCTACATCTTGATTTTAATACACCTTTCCTTCCTTAATGCAATCTCTTTATTTTCTTTTTCTTTAATACTGCAATTTCTTTTATTTTTCAAAAGAACTTTCTTTCTTTTATATTACCTCATTATTTCATTCTTTAATAGATATTTCCATCTTTCTTTAATACTGTTATTTCTTTCTTTCTCTCCTCGAAGCATCTTTCTTTCCTTCTTTCTTCTATATTACATCATTCTTTAAAAGATATTTCCATCTTTCTTTAATACTGTTATTTCTTTCTTTCTTTCCTCAAAGCATCTTTCTTTCCTCCTCTCGTCTATATTACATCATTCTTTAAAAGATATTCCAATCTTTCTTTAATACTGTTATTTCTTTCTTCCTCTCCTCGAAGCATCTTTCTTTCCTTCTTTCTTCTATATTACATCATTCTTTAAAAGATATTTCCATCTTTCTTTAATACTGTTATTTCTTTCTTTCTTTCCTCAAAGCATCTTTCTTTCCTCCTCTCGTCTATATTACATCATTCTTTAAAAGATATTCCCATCTTTCTTTAATACTGTTATTTCTTTCTTCCTCTCCTCGAAGCATCTTTCTTTCCTTCTTTCTTCTATATTACATCATTCTTTAAAAGATATTTCCATCTTTCTTTAATACTGTTATTTCTTTCTTCCTCTCCTCGAAGCATCTTTCTTTCCTTCTTTCTTCTATATTACATCATTCTTTAAAAGATATTTCCATCTTTCTTTAATACTGTTATTTCTTTCTTTCTTTCCTCGAAGCATCTTTCTTTCCTTCTCTGGTCTATATTACATCATTCTTTAAAAGATATTTCCATCTTTCTTTAATACTGTTATTTCTTTCTTCCTCTCCTCGAAGCATCTTTCTTTCCTTCTTTCTTCTATATTACATCATTCTTTAAAAGATATTTCCATCTTTCTTTAATACTGTTATTTCTTTCTTTCTTTCCTCGAAGCATCTTTCTTTCCATCTCTGGTCTATATTACATCATTCTTTAAAAGATATTTCCATCTTTCTTTAATACTGTTATTTCTTTCTTCCTCTCCTCGAAGCATCTTTCTTTCCTTCTTTCTTCTATATTACATCATTCTTTAAAAGATATTTCCATCTTTTTTTAATACTGTTATTTCTTTCTTTCTTTCCTCGAAGCATCTTTCTTTCCTTCTCTGGTCTATATTACATCATTCTTTAAAGGATATTTCCATCTTTCTTTAATACTGTTATTTCTTTCTTTCTTTCCTCGAAGCATCTTTCTTTCCTTCTCTGGTCTATATTACATCATTCTTTAAAAGATATTTCCATCTTTCTTTAATACTGTTATTTCTTTCTTCCTCTCCTCGAAGCATCTTTCTTTCCTTCTTTCTTCTATATTACATCATTCTTTAAAAGATATTTCCATCTTTCTTTAATACTGTTATTTCTTTCTTTCTTTCCTCGAAGCATCTTTCTTTCCTTCTCTGGTCTATATTACATCATTCTTTAAAAGATATTCCCATCTTTCTTTAATACTGTTATTTCTTTCTTCCTCTCATCGAAGCATCTTTCTTTCCTTCTTTCTTCTATATTACATCATTCTTTAAAAGATATTTCCATCTTTCTTTAATACTGTTATTTCTTTCTTTCTTTCCTCGAAGCATCTTTCTTTCCTTCTTCCTTCTATATTACATCATTCTTTAAAAGATATTTCCATCTTTCTTTAATACTGTTATTTCTTTCTTTCTTTCCTCAAAGCATCTTTCTTTCCTTCTCTTGTCTATATTATATCATTCTTTAATAGATATTTCCATCTTTCTTTAATACTGTTATTTCTTTCTTTCTTTCCTCGAAGCATCTTTCTTTCCTTCTTTCTTCTATATTACATCATTCTTTAAAAGATATTCCCATCTTTCTTTAATACTGTTATTTCTTTCTTCCTCTCCTCGAAGCATCTTTCTTTCCTTCTTTCTTCTATATTACATCATTCTTTAAAAGATATTTCCATCTTTCTTTAATACTGTTATTTCTTTCTTTCTTTCCTCAAAGCATCTTTCTTTCCTTCTCTTGTCTATATTATATCATTCTTTAATAGATATTTCCATCTTTCTTTAATACTGTTATTTCTTTCTTTCTTTCCTCGAAGCATCTTTCTTTCCTTCTTTCTTCTATATTACATCATTCTTTAAAAGATATTTCCATCTTTCTTTAATACTGTTATTTCTTTCTTTCTTTCCTCGAAGCATCTTTCTTTCCTTCTCTGGTCTATATTACATCATTCTTTAAAAGATATTCCCATCTTTCTTTAATACTGTTATTTCTTTCTTCCTCTCCTCGAAGCATCTTTCTTTCCTTCTTTCTTCTATATTACATCATTCTTTAAAAGATATTTCCATCTTTCTTTAATACTGTTATTTCTTTCTTTCTTTCCTCGAAGCATCTTTCTTTCCTTCTCTGGTCTATATTACATCATTCTTTAAAAGATATTTCCATCTTTCTTTAATACTGTTATTTCTTTCTTCCTCTCCTCGAAGCATCTTTCTTTCCTTCTTTCTTCTATATTACATCATTCTTTAAAAGATATTTCCATCTTTCTTTAATACTGTTATTTCTTTCTTTCTTTCCTCGAAGCATCTTTCTTTCCTTCTCTGGTCTATATTACATCATTCTTTAAAAGATATTTCCATCTTTCTTTAATACTGTTATTTCTTTCTTCCTCTCCTCGAAGCATCTTTCTTTCCTTCTTTCTTCTATATTACATCATTCTTTAAAAGATATTTCCATCTTTCTTTAATACTGTTATTTCTTTCTTTCTTTCCTCGAAGCATCTTTCTTTCCTTCTCTGGTCTATATTACATCATTCTTTAAAAGATATTTCCATCTTTCTTTAATACTGTTATTTCTTTCTTCCTCTCCTCGAAGCATCTTTCTTTCCTTCTCTTGTCTATATTACATCATTCTTTAAAAGATATTTCCATCTTTCTTTAATACTGTTATTTCTTTCTTTCTTTCCTCGAAGCATCTTTCTTTCCTTCTCTGGTCTATATTACATCATTCTTTAAAAGATATTTCCATCTTTCTTTAATACTGTTATTTCTTTCTTCCTCTCCTCGAAGCATCTTTCTTTCCTTCTTTCTTCTATATTACATCATTCTTTAAAAGATATTTCCATCTTTCTTTAATACTGTTATTTCTTTCTTTCTTTCCTCGAAGCATCTTTCTTTCCTTCTCTGGTCTATATTACATCATTCTTTAAAAGATATTCCCATCTTTCTTTAATACTGTTATTTCTTTCTTCCTCTCCTCGAAGCATCTTTCTTTCCTTCTTTCTTCTATATTACATCATTCTTTAAAAGATATTTCCATCTTTCTTTAATACTGTTATTTCTTTCTTTCTTTCCTCGAAGCATCTTTCTTTCCTTCTTCCTTCTATATTACATCATTCTTTAAAAGATATTTCCATCTTTCTTTAATACTGTTATTTCTTTCTTTCTTTCCTCAAAGCATCTTTCTTTCCTTCTCTTGTCTATATTATATCATTCTTTAATAGATATTTCCATCTTTCTTTAATACTGTTATTTCTTTCTTTCTTTCCTCGAAGCATCTTTCTTTCCTTCTTTCTTCTATATTACATCATTCTTTAAAAGATATTTCCATCTTTCTTTAATACTGTTATTTCTTTCTTTCTTTCCTCGAAGCATCTTTCTTTCCATCTCTGGTCTATATTACATCATTCTTTAAAAGATATTTCCATCTTTCTTTAATACTGTTATTTCTTTCTTCCTCTCCTCGAAGCATCTTTCTTTCCTTCTCTCTTCTATATTACATCATTCTTTAAAAGATATTTCCATCTTTTTTTAATACTGTTATTTCTTTCTTTCTTTCCTCGAAGCATCTTTCTTTCCTTCTCTGGTCTATATTACATCATTCTTTAAAAGATATTTCCATCTTTCTTTAATACTGTTATTTCTTTCTTTCTTTCCTCGAAGCATCTTTCTTTCCTTCTCTGGTCTATATTACATCATTCTTTAAAAGATATTTCCATCTTTCTTTAATACTGTTATTTCTTTCTTCCTCTCCTCGAAGCATCTTTCTTTCCTTCTTTCTTCTATATTACATCATTCTTTAAAAGATATTTCCATCTTTCTTTAATACTGTTATTTCTTTCTTTCTTTCCTCGAAGCATCTTTCTTTCCTTCTTCCTTCTATATTACATCATTCTTTAAAAGATATTTCCATCTTTCTTTAATACTGTTATTTCTTTCTTTCTTTCCTCAAAGCATCTTTCTTTCCTTCTCTTGTCTATATTATATCATTCTTTAATAGATATTTCCATCTTTCTTTAATACTGTTATTTCTTTCTTTCTTTCCTCGAAGCATCTTTCTTTCCTTCTTTCTTCTATATTACATCATTCTTTAAAAGATATTTCCATCTTTCTTTAATACTGTTATTTCTTTCTTTCTTTCCTCGAAGCATCTTTCTTTCCTTCTTTCTTCTATATTACATCATTCTTTAAAAGATATTTCCATCTTTCTTTAATACTGTTATTTCTTTCTTTCTTTCCTCGAAGCATCTTTCTTTCCTTCTTCCTTCTATATTACATCATTCTTTAAAAGATATTTCCATCTTTCTTTAATACTGTTATTTCTTTCTTTCTTTCCTCAAAGCATCTTTCTTTCCTTCTCTTGTCTATATTATATCATTCTTTAATAGATATTTCCATCTTTCTTTAATACTGTTATTTCTTTCTTCCTCTCCTCGAAGCATCTTTCTTTCCTTCTTTCTTCTATATTACATCATTCTTTAAAAGATATTTCCATCTTTTTTTAATACTGTTATTTCTTTCTTTCTTTCCTCGAAGCATCTTTCTTTCCTTCTCTGGTCTATATTACATCATTCTTTAAAGGATATTTCCATCTTTCTTTAATACTGTTATTTCTTTCTTTCTTTCCTCGAAGCATCTTTCTTTCCTTCTCTGGTCTATATTACATCATTCTTTAAAAGATATTTCCATCTTTCTTTAATACTGTTATTTCTTTCTTCCTCTCCTCGAAGCATCTTTCTTTCCTTCTTTCTTCTATATTACATCATTCTTTAAAAGATATTTCCATCTTTCTTTAATACTGTTATTTCTTTCTTTCTTTCCTCGAAGCATCTTTCTTTCCTTCTCTGGTCTATATTACATCATTCTTTAAAAGATATTCCCATCTTTCTTTAATACTGTTATTTCTTTCTTCCTCTCATCGAAGCATCTTTCTTTCCTTCTTTCTTCTATATTACATCATTCTTTAAAAGATATTTCCATCTTTCTTTAATACTGTTATTTCTTTCTTTCTTTCCTCGAAGCATCTTTCTTTCCTTCTTCCTTCTATATTACATCATTCTTTAAAAGATATTTCCATCTTTCTTTAATACTGTTATTTCTTTCTTTCTTTCCTCAAAGCATCTTTCTTTCCTTCTCTTGTCTATATTATATCATTCTTTAATAGATATTTCCATCTTTCTTTAATACTGTTATTTCTTTCTTTCTTTCCTCGAAGCATCTTTCTTTCCTTCTTTCTTCTATATTACATCATTCTTTAAAAGATATTCCCATCTTTCTTTAATACTGTTATTTCTTTCTTCCTCTCCTCGAAGCATCTTTCTTTCCTTCTTTCTTCTATATTACATCATTCTTTAAAAGATATTTCCATCTTTCTTTAATACTGTTATTTCTTTCTTTCTTTCCTCAAAGCATCTTTCTTTCCTTCTCTTGTCTATATTATATCATTCTTTAATAGATATTTCCATCTTTCTTTAATACTGTTATTTCTTTCTTTCTTTCCTCGAAGCATCTTTCTTTCCTTCTTTCTTCTATATTACATCATTCTTTAAAAGATATTTCCATCTTTCTTTAATACTGTTATTTCTTTCTTTCTTTCCTCGAAGCATCTTTCTTTCCTTCTCTGGTCTATATTACATCATTCTTTAAAAGATATTCCCATCTTTCTTTAATACTGTTATTTCTTTCTTCCTCTCCTCGAAGCATCTTTCTTTCCTTCTTTCTTCTATATTACATCATTCTTTAAAAGATATTTCCATCTTTCTTTAATACTGTTATTTCTTTCTTTCTTTCCTCGAAGCATCTTTCTTTCCTTCTCTGGTCTATATTACATCATTCTTTAAAAGATATTTCCATCTTTCTTTAATACTGTTATTTCTTTCTTCCTCTCCTCGAAGCATCTTTCTTTCCTTCTTTCTTCTATATTACATCATTCTTTAAAAGATATTTCCATCTTTCTTTAATACTGTTATTTCTTTCTTTCTTTCCTCGAAGCATCTTTCTTTCCTTCTCTGGTCTATATTACATCATTCTTTAAAAGATATTTCCATCTTTCTTTAATACTGTTATTTCTTTCTTCCTCTCCTCGAAGCATCTTTCTTTCCTTCTTTCTTCTATATTACATCATTCTTTAAAAGATATTTCCATCTTTCTTTAATACTGTTATTTCTTTCTTTCTTTCCTCGAAGCATCTTTCTTTCCTTCTCTGGTCTATATTACATCATTCTTTAAAAGATATTTCCATCTTTCTTTAATACTGTTATTTCTTTCTTCCTCTCCTCGAAGCATCTTTCTTTCCTTCTCTTGTCTATATTACATCATTCTTTAAAAGATATTTCCATCTTTCTTTAATACTGTTATTTCTTTCTTTCTTTCCTCGAAGCATCTTTCTTTCCTTCTCTGGTCTATATTACATCATTCTTTAAAAGATATTTCCATCTTTCTTTAATACTGTTATTTCTTTCTTCCTCTCCTCGAAGCATCTTTCTTTCCTTCTTTCTTCTATATTACATCATTCTTTAAAAGATATTTCCATCTTTCTTTAATACTGTTATTTCTTTCTTTCTTTCCTCGAAGCATCTTTCTTTCCTTCTCTGGTCTATATTACATCATTCTTTAAAAGATATTCCCATCTTTCTTTAATACTGTTATTTCTTTCTTCCTCTCCTCGAAGCATCTTTCTTTCCTTCTTTCTTCTATATTACATCATTCTTTAAAAGATATTTCCATCTTTCTTTAATACTGTTATTTCTTTCTTTCTTTCCTCGAAGCATCTTTCTTTCCTTCTTCCTTCTATATTACATCATTCTTTAAAAGATATTTCCATCTTTCTTTAATACTGTTATTTCTTTCTTTCTTTCCTCAAAGCATCTTTCTTTCCTTCTCTTGTCTATATTATATCATTCTTTAATAGATATTTCCATCTTTCTTTAATACTGTTATTTCTTTCTTTCTTTCCTCGAAGCATCTTTCTTTCCTTCTTTCTTCTATATTACATCATTCTTTAAAAGATATTTCCATCTTTCTTTAATACTGTTATTTCTTTCTTTCTTTCCTCGAAGCATCTTTCTTTCCATCTCTGGTCTATATTACATCATTCTTTAAAAGATATTTCCATCTTTCTTTAATACTGTTATTTCTTTCTTCCTCTCCTCGAAGCATCTTTCTTTCCTTCTCTCTTCTATATTACATCATTCTTTAAAAGATATTTCCATCTTTTTTTAATACTGTTATTTCTTTCTTTCTTTCCTCGAAGCATCTTTCTTTCCTTCTCTGGTCTATATTACATCATTCTTTAAAAGATATTTCCATCTTTCTTTAATACTGTTATTTCTTTCTTTCTTTCCTCGAAGCATCTTTCTTTCCTTCTCTGGTCTATATTACATCATTCTTTAAAAGATATTTCCATCTTTCTTTAATACTGTTATTTCTTTCTTCCTCTCCTCGAAGCATCTTTCTTTCCTTCTTTCTTCTATATTACATCATTCTTTAAAAGATATTTCCATCTTTCTTTAATACTGTTATTTCTTTCTTTCTTTCCTCGAAGCATCTTTCTTTCCTTCTTCCTTCTATATTACATCATTCTTTAAAAGATATTTCCATCTTTCTTTAATACTGTTATTTCTTTCTTTCTTTCCTCAAAGCATCTTTCTTTCCTTCTCTTGTCTATATTATATCATTCTTTAATAGATATTTCCATCTTTCTTTAATACTGTTATTTCTTTCTTTCTTTCCTCGAAGCATCTTTCTTTCCTTCTTTCTTCTATATTACATCATTCTTTAAAAGATATTTCCATCTTTCTTTAATACTGTTATTTCTTTCTTTCTTTCCTCGAAGCATCTTTCTTTCCTTCTTTCTTCTATATTACATCATTCTTTAAAAGATATTTCCATCTTTCTTTAATACTGTTATTTCTTTCTTTCTTTCCTCGAAGCATCTTTCTTTCCTTCTTCCTTCTATATTACATCATTCTTTAAAAGATATTTCCATCTTTCTTTAATACTGTTATTTCTTTCTTTCTTTCCTCAAAGCATCTTTCTTTCCTTCTCTTGTCTATATTATATCATTCTTTAATAGATATTTCCATCTTTCTTTAATACTGTTATTTCTTTCTTTCTTTCCTCGAAGCATCTTTCTTTCCTTCTTTCTTCTATATTACATCATTCTTTAAAAGATATTTCCATCTTTCTTTAATACTGTTATTTCTTTCTTTCTTTCCTCGAAGCATCTTTCTTTCCTTCTTTCTTCTATATTACATCATTCTTTAAAAGATATTTCCATCTTTCTTTAATACTGTTATTTCTTTCTTTCTTTCCTCGAAGCATCTTTCTTTCCTTCTCTGGTCTATATTACATCATTCTTTAAAAGATATTCCCATCTTTCTTTAATACTGTTATTTCTTTCTTCCTCTCCTCGAAGCATCTTTCTTTCCTTCTTTCTTCTATATTACATCATTCTTTAAAAGATATTTCCATCTTTCTTTAATACTGTTATTTCTTTCTTTCTTTCCTCAAAGCATCTTTCTTTCCTTCTCTTGTCTATATTATATCATTCTTTAATAGATATTTCCATCTTTCTTTAATACTGTTATTTCTTTCTTTCTTTCCTCGAAGCATCTTTCTTTCCTTCTTTCTTCTATATTACATCATTCTTTAAAAGATATTTCCATCTTTCTTTAATACTGTTATTTCTTTCTTTCTTTCCTCGAAGCATCTTTCTTTCCTTCTCTGGTCTATATTACATCATTCTTTAAAAGATATTCCCATCTTTCTTTAATACTGTTATTTCTTTCTTCCTCTCCTCGAAGCATCTTTCTTTCCTTCTTTCTTCTATATTACATCATTCTTTAAAAGATATTTCCATCTTTCTTTAATACTGTTATTTCTTTCTTTCTTTCCTCGAAGCATCTTTCTTTCCTTCTTTCTTCTATATTACATCATTCTTTAAAAGATATTTCCATCTTTCTTTAATACTGTTATTTCTTTCTTTCTTTCCTCGAAGCATCTTTCTTTCCTTCTCTGGTCTATATTACATCATTCTTTAAAATATATTCCCATCTTTCTTTAATACTGTTATTTCTTTCTTCCTCTCCTCGAAGCATCTTTCTTTCCTTCTTTCTTCTATATTACATCATTCTTTAAAAGATATTTCCATCTTTCTTTAATACTGTTATTTCTTTCTTTCTTTCCTCGAAGCATCTTTCTTTCCTTCTCTGGTCTATATTACATCATTCTTTAAAAGATATTTCCATCTTTCTTTAATACTGTTATTTCTTTCTTCCTCTCCTCGAAGCATCTTTCTTTCCTTCTTTCTTCTATATTACATCATTCTTTAAAAGATATTTCCATCTTTCTTTAATACTGTTATTTCTTTCTTTCTTTCCTCGAAGCATCTTTCTTTCCTTCTCTGGTCTATATTACATCATTCTTTAAAAGATATTCCCATCTTTCTTTAATACTGTTATTTCTTTCTTCCTCTCCTCGAAGCATCTTTCTTTCCTTCTTTCTTCTATATTACATCATTCTTTAAAAGATATTTCCATCTTTCTTTAATACTGTTATTTCTTTCTTTCTTTCCTCGAAGCATCTTTCTTTCCTTCTCTGGTCTATATTACATCATTCTTTAAAAGATATTTCCATCTTACTTTAATACTGTTATTTCTTTCTTTCTTTCCTCCTCTCGTCTATATTATTTCATTCTTTAAAAGATATTTCCTTGTTTCGTCAATACTGCATTGTCTTTTCTTTCTTTATCAATAATTTTTCTTTCTTTTTTTAATAGTTATTTTTTTCCTTCTTCGATATATCTTTATTCAATCTGATATTTCTTTTCTCTATTCCTCCTTCCTTCCTTTTTCTGAATATATTCTGTAATTCTCATCATATTTTCAAGTTTTTATTTAAAATTCTTCATTTTTTTTTTTAGAATTTTTATTGCTTGAATAAATAAAATACCCACTTAATCATTGTACATTTTTTATCACTCCCATGAAAATGTTCATTTTGAAATAAGAACTGCTTCCTCAACAAAGAAACATTATTTCTTCACTGGAATCATCACTAGAAAGTCCTTAAAAACTCATGTATTGGGTGAAGATGATGATAGGAATTTTTTTTTTTTTACTCAATAGTGTATTGATATAGAGATAATAAGGACTACAGTTCAAACATTTTGGTTAAAAAATATTCAGAAAACAATAGGTATACAATCAAAACATTCATCTTAACTAAATATGAAGTAAATTGACTTCCCAATTGAACATGTGTGATCATGGCTCTCCATAACTTCCTATTCTTTGTAGCTCTTAACAATTTGTTTTGTTACTATCCTTTCTACTCCCTGTTCTGTCATTCATTTAAACAAGCTTGTTAAGTAGGTTTCTCACTTTTTCCTTCTGCCCTGCTTGCCTTCAATCTGTCTTGTGAGTATCAATTTCTCTTTCATTATTAAGTGTTCTAAAAATTTCAGAGGTCTCTTTCTGATTCTAAGTGTTTCTTTTGGTTTTCATTTTCCTCTAAACTTCCTCATTGCTCATATACTCAGTCCATGGTATTCTCAGCATTCTTCTGCAGAATCACATTAAGTCTTCTTTTCATCTTGAGGAATTTGCCAAACATTCACAACTAGCCCTATTTTAACCAAATGAATGTAGATTCCAAACCAGTATCTTATTATATGTTTAATGACTTTTACAGTCTGCTATCTGATTTTGGCATTACGGAAAATCTGATACCATAATCCAAAAATGCATTAGAATAGCCAGAGATTTTTTTCACAAAAAGCTGAACAAGCTACTAAGGAATAAGATTTCATTAAAAGCAAAAAAAAAAAAAGAGTTCTAAATTGTTATGTAATATCAATCTTTCTATATGGCAGTGAATGCTAGACAATTTTCTCATGGATGAATACAAGATTCGTTGCAAAAAAGATGGGGTTCTACAAAAAGATGCTGAGAATACTATGGACGGAAAACTTGAGTATTAAAGATGTTTTAAGGGAAATGAAAACGAAAAGGGCATTTCTACTTAGTATCAGAAAGAAACAGATAAAATTTTCAGGACACATAATGAGGAAAGCAGGCTTGGAGAATTTGACACTCACATAACATACTGAAGGTAAGTAGGACAAAAGGAAACAGAAAATATTCTAAATAAAAAGCTTGTGTAAATCAATGGCAGAACAAGGACTGGGAAAGATATTCAGGAGATAAATATTACTTAGAGCTATATAGGATAGAGAGTTGTGGAGAGCCATGATCGCCCATGTCTTGGAGGGACATAGGACATAAAAGAAGTACAATTAAAATGTTTACCTAGTCATATCTCATTCTTTAGTTCATTTTACCATTAGTGATTAGATGAAACTCTGATCATAGCTTTTGCATAATTTGTTCTTTATCTCAGGACTGATGTTAAGATGAGGGTACAGCCAGAACAGAGATGTGCAAAAATTCTTTATCTTGTAATTAGTTTTAATGAATACACAGTTAATTATCTGATTAAAATTGATATATCTTATCTATTCATTCATTTATTCATTCAGCATATTTTGCACCACTGTGGTTACTACACTCTTCCATCTCTTTATTATGGTTCATAGTGACATTCAAGGCAGAATAGTACAATGGATTAGACGTTTCCTTTTGCAATGGAGATGATGAGGTTACCCCATCCCTCCTTTCAGAAGTTAAAGAGGCAAGACCTACAAGGCAGCAGGTGGTTTGGATTGACAGTTTTCCTTTTCCTAGACTGGTGATAGTATACTGTGCACTGCCTAGCTTACATGCCCCCCTCCCTCTTAACCATACCAACAAGATCCAAAGGAATACAGGACATTATATTTAAGGATAGCTTGGCTGCAGGGAGTTGCTAGAAAGTTGTCAGTGTTGACAACCAACAGTCTTTGCAGCTCCACTCTGGGTTGTTTGTTTGAATTTACTTCTATAGCCTCTTCTGTATTCTGGATATGACCACAAGGCAGTGGAGGTTTAAAATCAGGGTTTTCCTTTACCTAGATGAACTACCTTTCTGGTTGTCGAACTCCAGCTACTCAAATCTTATCTATTCAGTCAGTTATGTCCCATATGTGATACATGCTTAGGCAATTATGTATCTTTTGATACATGGCTGATTTTTTCCCACAGTAGGTTGCCATTTCTTTCTGCAGTAGACCAGTTGCCATCCAAGGCTATAGAACCCAGTCTATCCTGCTATATACCCATACCTTGAGTTGAAGAAAAGGAATCATGCCTTTCCCAATGTCAGTGAATGTAATGGATTTGACTGGAATTTGAACTTGACTCTGATTCTTCATTACTCCACTGTAGGTTGTCATAATTTCCATTTTTGTTTAATGACTTTATTATTCCAAAAATAAAGTACAATTTCATTTAATTCAATTATATATTCACCATTATTTACAATGACTTCTTACCTTGTATCAGGCACTTCTTCAATACATTCTGAGTGAAATTCCACAGGTTTTGATGTAAAAATGTTTTCAAAGAACTCTTGAATATGGTTTTCCTTAGACAAAATTTTCCCCTAAGAGAAGAAAAACTCAGAATTCAAAGCCCTATGAAGCACTGGGATAGCATACTCTATGCAATGATTGGCAAAATTATGGGGTGCACAATGGTTCTATCATCTCAACTTTAGTTGATCTGTGACTATGTTGATGTTTTATCATTATTATTCACAATCATTTCATGGTCAAATCATCTTAAATATTTACCTATTATGTCATACATGGGTGTAGAATCAGAAAGATACTGTTGAAATTTCTGGGTAACATAATGAGGAAAGATGGCTTGGAGAATTTGACACTTACAGAACATACTGAAGGCAAGAAGGCCAAAAGGAAACACTGAAGGGATATAAATAAGACAAACATTGCTAAAAGTTACAAAGGATAGGAAGTTGAGGAGAGCCATGATCAGTCCCATCTAGAAAGGACATGACACATAAAAGGAGAGTAGATGTAAAAGATGTCTGGATTTATTTGTTGAAGAATTTTCTTTCTTAATTCCAGACCTATATATAGCATGTATTTTTGCAGCATGTTTTCATTAAGACATGTCTCATTAAATAATTTAGACAGGTTTTGTCTTCTTATTTTTAATAGAATCCTCTCATAATTATGCACAAGTTTTTTAGCATCCTTATTAAAGAAAGAAGGAAAATTACCATGCTGATGCATATTAATTTTATTCCAACTACTTTCAATATTAGCAGAATGTCATCATCAAGGTGTTGCTTTTTCAAAGGCAAAAAATTGTTGTTTTCATCATTTTCTAAGACAGAATTCTTGTGTTCATTTGAAAATTAAAGTTTTGCTTGTAAAGGGAAAAACACTAAGTTTATGTACTATACATTTTTTTAATTTTATGATGTAAACATCAAGGGAGATAACTAAGTTATTGAAATGTCTAAATATGTTTTTAAAAAAAGAGGATCCCATTAAAAGACAAACTTGTCTAAATTACTTAATGAGACATACAAACTTGTCTAAATTACTTAATGAGACATATCTTTATATATATATATATTAAAATAAAAAAAAAATTGTTCATAGCTACAATGGATAGGAAATTGTGAAGTGCCATGATCAACCATGTCCTAAAGGGACATGGCATATAGAAGAGGTGTAATCAAGATACTGAAACTTAAAATCAGAAATGGTCTGTTGAAATTTCTGGGACATATGAAGAAAAGAGGCTTGGAAAATTTGACCCTCACAAGATATATTGAATGAAGGAGAGACAGAAGAAAACAGTTAGTAACATACCTAATGAGTTTGTGTGAGTCAGTGGCAGAATGAAAACACAAAGGAGTGATAAAGAGTCAAGCATTGATTAAAGCAATGCAAGACAGGAAGTTGTGGAGGGCCATGTTCACCTCCATCCTAAAATGACATAGAAAAAGAATAATAAATACCGATATGAAAGAGAAGATGTTTAAAACTCTGTTGGAATATAAATATATGGCTGTAATCACTGAGGGAGCAAATTCAATGATATAGTTTTCTGCCATAAAGATTATTCTAATGGTAATTTTATGAATTTATGAAAATTATAAAAGAAATTAATAAAATCTGTCTACATCTCTGAGATGAGGTATTATGATTATTTACATTATTTGGACTGTTGTTCTCATCTTCATTGCCATATTGACAACATTTTGGCCGTTGTATACTCCAGCCTTCTTCAGGTGATTGGAATTTTGAACCAAACCCTTTATTTCATCCACCAAGGTAGATTGTTCTAATTCCACGTACCATGCCTCTTCCAGATGTCTCGGTTATTTCCCTTCAACTCAACTCTCCAAGTTTTGGTTCACCACTGCTGTCGCCTGGTACTGTAAAACAAATAATCTATATTTTAATATTATCATATCTACCAATATTCCTATCTAAGGTGTGTATCACACTCCAAAAGAAAAAAAAACATCACCCACTTTAAAAGATCAAGGGGGTAAAGGAGTAATAAAACTCCAGACAGCATAACATATGTCTTTCTTTAGTCTCACTCCATTTCACCTTTTTATCTGTTTTTCTTTTCCTTCTTATTTAATTTTCTTACTTACCTTTAACCCTTCCACTTTCACACCATTCTCATTTCTCTTTTTCTAATTATGCATGATGGAGAATGGATGTTAATAGCTATAAAGTGTCTGTGTATTTGCTTTATAAAGTGCACAAATACTACACTGTTCCCATAGCGTCAAGCAAATGAATCCTCTAAGAAGACAAAACTTCATCAGACCCTATAGACTGGCATGACAAATTTACAAAAACCTTCACCAAATAACAGAATCTACATCATTTGAAGACACTGTTTGTCAATTAATTTCCTGTATAGAAACAGCTATTCACACCATTATTATGGTAATTATAATGGCAATATTAGCCATTTCCTTATAAGGAAACATTCAGCATTCTTTGACTGAGTAGCTGTTGGTTGAAATTTATAAAATCTTTCTCTTAAAACAATTTTTCAGGAAAATAGATTTCTCGAGTCCAGTAACTGTTATTGCTCTTTTCAGTATTGGTAGGACTTTCCTTCCTAACTTTTTATTTGAAGTCATGTATAATGTCAACATCTTATATCATTATTTTCTCAAGTTACATGTGATTTATAAATACCAAGTATATTTGCAGAAAAGCAAATGTAATAAACTCAACTAAAATTTGAACTTGGCTCGCCAATTTCTCATTCTATGCTGTTAATGAATACACCACTTGTACATTGTATTCCTTTTCTTTAATGATAGATAATTCAATATTTTTTACATCTACTAATATTTAAATTTAATTCTATTTTCTGCACATATTTTATGTTTTCTTTGTCTAAATTTGGTTCAGATAATTTTTTTTACTTTTTAGTCATGCAAAATGACACATTTTTTTTTTTTTAATTGGTGAGTTTTACTAAATTTTGACTATTTTTTATTAGCGTGCACATTTCCATTCTAAAATTTTGTTTTGACTTTTTAGGTAATTGAATGTATTCTATTTGACAAATTTTTGATGTTTCAATGAAAATTCAAGACTCTAACCGTAATTTGTTATTTTCCAGAAATTCTGAAAATTCTCTAAGAATGCCATACATTGTCTGACACCAAGACTACTGGCTGTGATTGGCCTTAAATCATGGCTGCTTAAGAATGCTTCAAAAATTTTGCAATTGGCTATCAATCGTGTTTCCTGAGTTTCTCCATCAGTGAATTTTGTCATGAGAAACCAAAAATGTCACAGACAAACTACGTGATGAATAACAATTTGGTTTTCATTCAGGAAAAGGTGGTATAGTAGTAAAGTGGTTGGGGTAGTTTATGATTTTGTTTTCTTTTTTGTATTAGTCAATGAATGTTTAAATACATTTCTCTCTCTCACACATATATATATATATGAGAAATGATATGATATATGAGAAAGAAAGGAACTCTCAATATATATATATATATATATATGTATTCCTTTCTTGTCTATTTGTTCTTTCTTTCTTCCTTCCTCTGTCTGGCCATTTTATTTCAATAATTCATCATCTGTAGACTGGTTTGAAAATCCTTGTAAATTATTATTTCAATTTACAAGGTGATAATCATCATCATCTAATGTAATCTTAATTCCTATTGTATGTATATATATATATATATATATATATATATATATATATACACACACACAAAGTTTTATATATATATATATATATATATATATATATATGTGAGTGTGAGTGTGTACGTGTATATATATATATATATATATATATATATATATATATACACACACACACACAAAGTTTTATATATATATATATATATATATATATATATATATATATATACACACATGTACACACTCACAAGTTTGGTTAAAGAATAATAAAATAAAAGTTGTCAAAGATCTTTTGTTCTACATTTTGGATCATTTTCCTTATTTCCAGTAAATATGTAACTATAAAATGACCAGTGTCTGAGTACTTTCAGCTATCCCCAACCATTATCAAAGATATACTTTTGTTTTTTTGTATGCTATGTCTGCTTCTTCATTTTTAAATATACTGCATCTCTGTTTCTTCACATGATTTGCGTTGTTCAGCTTTATTGTTGTTGTTCTGTTATTCAAATCAATTTAATATATTTGTTTCTAAATTTGATGTCATTTTATTGATGTTGGGTTGATTGTTTTTTATATCTAAGGCTTCTAGTATTTCTATTCTGTACAGTTTATATGTTACAGCACCCTTGTACTATTGGTGAAGATTTTGTCATCTTTCTTGAAGTGTTTTTCTGTTGTGTTGGTTGGCAATATCTGATTTAATAGAACTATTATGAAAAATTAGGGAACCAAATTCAAATTCCAGTCATGTTTGCACATTCACTTAGAAGCAAACATCCTTAAGAAAGGTATGAATCCATTGCTTCTCCAGATATAGGTAAATAGCAGGATAGATTGGATCCTATAACCTTGGTTGGTAACCAGTCTATGTGTAGGACAAATAAATTCAAAACATGAGAAGGTCATTTGGAGACTTTGTAACATACTATGTGCTCCAGTTCTCTGTGCTGTCCTGGGTATGATGATAAACTACATCCAGCAGCAATACTTCTGATTGGGAAGTTTTGGGGAGCATGGAACCACCTCTTAATTGCTATTGTTCCTAGGTCCACCTTGATCTGGGGGAGGTGGGGTAGCACCTATGGGCAAATAGTTAGCCCCCAAATTGGAGTCAAAACACTATGAAAGTATGAGAATAGATATTTATAGTGAAAATACCAGCAATATATTTTTGAAAAAAAAAGAAAAAGATAAATATTACCAGCATAACATTTCACTCTTGACAAGAACTTTTTTTACAAACTGATTTCTTACAAAGAATATATATTCTATTTATATGAACCTATCCTAAAAAATCTTGTCAGCATTAAATAACCCATTGAGGTGTTGATATGCCGTAGAAGAAAATAAACGAAACCAAAGATACGTCAATGAAAGCTGATCTACAAAATGATTTCTTAAAAAGAATACATATTCTATTCATACAAACCTATCCTAAAAATATTGTCAGCATTAAATAACCCATTGAGGTGTTGATATGCCGTAGAAGAAAATAAACGAAACCAAAAATACGTCAATGAAAGCTGATCTACAAAATGATTTCTTAAAAAGAATACATATTCTATTCATACAAACCTATCCTAAAAATATTGTCAGCATTAAATAACCCATTGAGGTGTTGATATGCCGTAGAAGAAAATAAACGAAACCAAAAATACGTCAATGAAAGCTGATCTACAAAATGATTTCTTAAAAAGAATACATATTCTATTCATACAAACCTATCCTAAAAATCTTGTCAGCATTAAATAACCCATTGAGGTGTTGATATGCTAGTTCTCTATATTCAATTCTTTCAAAAAGTGTGGTTGGATCTACACAAACCTTCACCACTATAATCAAATTATATATGAGAATAGTCTGGCTGTTTTGTTCTAGGAATGGAACTACTGGACCTCCATACATTGGAAATGACGAGAATCCATTATTATTATTATATATATTTGATTAGAAAGTAATGGATTTTTATTATCATTTTAAATGTTATTCTTAGTAGATACTCATATTTGAATAGACATTCCATTCATTTACTAAACAATATATTTATTTATTTTCGTTTACATGTCTGAATGTTTGAAAAATCTTATTAAAGAAAATTTGTGCTCTTCAAAATATCACTTTGGATACAAAACTGTGCAGATATGAAAAATGTTGGGAGATCTCTGATGAGAGAAGTTTTGCTTAAACGCACAAATTCAGCCTTGCCTGATTGACTGGTTCTCTGCAGGTCAGTTGGGTCTAATGGCAGAATACAGGTTTGAATCCTGCCAGTGAGCACAAAATTTTCCTTTAATAATATTTAATTTGATTATATAAAAGAAATGGCTGACTAGGATAATTCTCAAAAATATTTTTAAGTCAAGCCCTTTTTGTAATTATAGTGTTTGATATCAACAGATAGAGTGTTAATGGTAATAAATAAATAAAATATCTAACTTATTATCTGTCTATATTTCTGAAATGAGGTATTATGTACACTATTTACATTATTTGGACTATTGTCCTCATCTTTGTCACCATATTTATTACAACGTTTCAGCCGTTGTACACTCCGGCCTTCTTTAGGTGGTCGGAATGTCAAACTGAACCCTTTATTTCGCTCACTGGAGTAGACTGTTCTAGATCCACGTGCCATGTTTAATGGATGTCAGTTATCAGTTATCTCCTGTTAATTCCTCTCTCCAAGTTCTCCACTGCCTTAACCGGGTATTGAACTTACACTCTTTAGGTCCTGTCACTGGATTTAACCAATGACTTTATCCATTGTGCCATGTGGATAAAGGTGTTGGTTAGATCCAGTGACAGGACTCAAAGAATGTGAGTATAATACCTTGTTAAGGTGGTGGAGAACTTGGAGAGGGGAATTAACAGGAGATAACTGATGACTGGCATCCATTAGACATGGCACGTGTAACTAGAGCAGTCTACCCCAGTGAGTGAAATAAAGGGTTCAGTTCGACATTCCAACCACCTGAAGAAGGCCAGAGTGTACAACGGCCAAAATGTTGTAATAATTAAGGTGACAAAGATGAGGAAATTGTCCAAATAATGTAAATAGTGTATCTAACTTATTATTATATAAAAATTACATAACTAAGACAGAATATTTTGGCTGGTGCATAATGTTAATCTTCCTTTGTAAAGCTTTCACATAGATGTAAAAATGGCATCTCAATACACTGGGAATCGTGATTTAAGTTTGTGTCATGAATAAAACTTGAAAATTATTTTTCATTGTTCTCTCATAATATCATTCAGATGGATTTGTTAATAGGTTTTGGGATAACTATTGTAAAAGGTGACTAAATATTACATTCTTTACTATTGAAATTTTATATCAAACATTACTGTCTATAGTATTAAAAGCCATTTTAAATTAATATTTGTAACAAATGTCCTCTGAATTCATATACTGATTTACCAGACATGATTAATCCATCAAATTGGGTTTTACTCTCACTGTGTCCATGTGTGTGCATGGACACATATGGACTGAAGATTGCATTCAAACATGAAACAGATTGTCACTGCTCAGTGTTGACCTCAGTGTCAACTTTTATGTGTGTATATATATATATATATAGATATAGATAGATAGATAGATAGATAGATAGATATATAGATAGAAATTTAAATTACTTATCTTCCAATTCAGAGTTTTGAAGGCTTATGGCCATATCGTGTTGAAACATCAGTTTTCATATAATCACTGAAGTGAAGTTATTACTAATTTTATTCCTTGGCAAGTACAATTAGTTTTTATTCTTTATTTTATATTTTAAGTTATTGAATTTAAATATGTTATCCTCCAGTAATTTACTAGTCGATAAGCTCTGTTTATGCCTGGCAAAG
>OZ010600.1:18821332-18836332 GCA_963932145.1 Acanthosepion lycidas | reverse complement strand
TCACCTTTTTACAAAAGTCCCTAATTTATTAGTTTCTTTTTAAATTTTAGAATTTAAAATTTCATTGTCATTATTATTATTTTTATAATGTTTGTTTCTTTTTATTAACCAATTTACATTTCTTCTTTTTTATTTGTTTTACTTGTTTCTCTGTTTTTTATCTTTGCTTAAATTTTATTTAAAAACTATTAATTTCTTGATCCGTTTCCACACAGCCAAAATGAAGTTTTCGTTGCTGTTAGTATTTAGAGAAAAATATGGAGGTAAAACAATAACCATGAAGAAAAAAAGCGAAAATGTCACTGGTGAATTCATTGGACAATATTAATATTCCAAGCCAATAATTTCTATCCTAGATCGAAAAGGACACCTAAGAACCAAAATAAAAAAAATTAAATTATAAAAATACAAGTCTACAAGCCATACAATTCAGGTTTAACTATACAAAGGGAAAAGGCAAAGAACTGAACAGAAAACTTAAAGGTGATTGGCCAGTTAGTCTGCTCACTTCAGATGTAAAAACAAAAACAACATTTCATTGGTTGTTTGGTTGTTATGCTCAGCCAATCAGTAATACTATTTTCAATATTTTAAAACAGGTTTAATCGCGTTTTTCAAGTGTAGCTGCTTAGGTGTACGGTCACTGATGACAGACGTGAGCATATTGCAAATGCGATTGTATGCTATTATGCATTCAGTTCAAAAACCTTGACAGTATTTTTTTTTTATTATGTAATTCGGCTGGATACCAAAGGGTAGGTTACTTTGAATTCAAGGGTCCAACTTATTCCAAATGAATCACTAATATTTTTTTAGTTTCTTTTTGTTACACCATTTCTTTTGGTGCTATCAGAACATCCTTTATTTCTCTAACTTTTAGAATTTGTCTTTGAGACCAAGAGAAGAGAAAAAATTGGATAATGTGAAAGAGAAATTGAAATCATTAAAGTTCAGTAATTAATTTTCAAAAAAAATATTTCTATATAGAATTTTTTTCCACAATTTCAGCCAAAAAGGAAATATTACTTTAATATTGATATATATCAAAAGTATTTTTATTTGTTCACCTTTTGAGGAGACCTGTATATCTTTTGGGGTTCTATTTATGATATCTTTCAATGATTCTATGGATATGTGGATGGAGTAGTGGATAGTGGCTGGGAACATGAAATTGGTGAGGTAAGTTCAAACTCCAACCAAATTCGTTATATTCACTTTCGTACAAATATCATTGGGAAAGGTATGAATCCATATCTTCTGCAAACAATTATGGATTAAATAGTCAGGCAGACTGGGATCTTCAGCCATGTTTAGCAATCAGTCTAGAAGAAGGAAATCTTTGAATTCAAAAAAACGGTATTTAGTGTATCAAATGCTGTAGAACCATCAACAAGATCATGGGGTTCAAAGTGACGCTATAATCTTGACTGTGGTCAACTTATGAATGCATTGAAGTATTATTATTAGTATTCACTGGTCCTAAATTATTGGTAGACATAGAGGGGGGATTTGCTAAAGCTGGCAATTTTGGGGTGGGAATGCCGAATTTAGGTGAATTTGTAGCATATTTTTTAATGAAGTAAATGTCCAAATTTGAAATTTTGTTTGGAAGGCCAACATTCTGAATGCTGATTTTCGAGGCAAATTTGTACAATAAAATATTCCAACAGGCTTTCTTCACTCAAAGCCATTTTTAACCATTGATCTGTGAAAGTGATTGCAGACAACTTGACAGATTTTTCTGAATGCCTTTGCTGCCATACATTGCATCCATATGAAAGTCTTGATCTGTTGAGGCTGTTTAAGAACATGAGTTTTTTGGTTAATGTTTTGGTCTGTATTTAATCTGAGTCAATTTCAATAAAGTAATTAATTGTTTTTATTCTATATATATTCTTCTTCTATTTATCTCATGATTGAGCTGATCATAGAGAAGACATGAGCAATGATGATGCAGCCACCATCTAGATCTGTATTTTGTCTCATGAAACAGCATCAGGGTGTCCATTCTGGTTCATTCCTTGATGTTGTCCATCCAGCTTTTGTACTGCCTCTCTCTAGATATACTCCCTTCTCAGGTACCTTGAAAAACCACCTTGGTTAGAGTATTGTGGCATATGACATGTCCAAGCCCCAACAGTGTTCTCCGCCTTACTGTTGCCAAGAAGGCTCCTGGGGGCCTGCCAGTTGTGTTACTTGTCACTGTACAAAGCCATTTGTCTTGTGTTCTCTCCAGGAGATCTCAAGAAGGCATCAGAAGCATTTTGTTTCAAATGTTTGAACTCTCTTGGTGGTTTATGCTATCAAAGTCCAACGTTCACATCCGTAGAGCAGTATGGACAGCACCAGGGATGTGTAGAGCTTCATCTTGGATAGAAAGCCAATGTGTTTGATCTTCCAAATCTTACTGAGTTTTGCCATTACCAGTCTGGTCTTGATCTCTGTTGTAGAGCATCCATCTTTGGTAAGGGTAATGCTAAGCTATTTAAAGGTGCCTACTTTCTACAGTTTCTCCGTTCATGACGATCTGGACCCTGATGTTGATTGTGCTATTGACCAAGGCTTTACTCTTCTCACTTCCAATCCATACACTCCTGCTGTTGAGACCCTGGAATTTGGAGTTGCTACCGCCCAACAAGTCAATGTCATCAGCAAAGCATAAGTTGTTAATGATTCTCCCTCCTATGGATATAGTGAGATGAATGTCTTGAAGTGTTTCTTGCATGATGTTCTCAAGAAAGAGATTGAACAATATTGGGCAAAGCAAACAGCCCTGATAGTCACCAACTGTGGTCTTGAAATAGTTACCCAGCTGACTGTCTAGAAGGACTGCACTGATGGAGGTCTTGTACAGTGCTTCGATGATTTAGATGAGGCTCTCCTCTATACCAAAATTCTTCAGGACCTGCCATAGATCATCATGCAATACTTTATCAGAGGTCTTCTTGAAATCTATAAATTTATGGAACAGATCTCTCTGATGTTGCAAATGTTCTTCTATCAGAATGCGGCAATTGGAGATCTGCTCCACAGTGCTTCAGCCTGACCTAAAACCAGCTTGTTCTTCTAGATGTTCTTCAGCCTCTTTCTTGAGTCTGTTTAAAATGACTTGGAACATGTAGTTCTGGCACTGGCGGAAGCTTCCTTTTTTGGGACATGAGTATGACATGTGACTGAGTCCATTCTATAGGCCACTGTTTTGTCTCCCAGATTTTCTCGCAGAGTGATGTTATTGCAGTGACCAATTCATTTTCTCCATGCTTAAGCACTTTCACTGGAATATTGTCTGCTTCTGATAACCTCGCTGTTTATAAGCTGCATATGGTTTCTTCCACCTCTTCCCTCAACACTGGGAATGGTGATGGTGTCCTTGTTGATGTTGAGTCTCTGTCAATCAAACTGATGTCAGGCTGTATGGGATGGTTGTGTTTGTATATATCTATGTCTATCTATCTATCTATCTATCTATATAATTAAATGACAGAATGTAAAAAATTCTATAAAACACATTTCATCCCTCAAAAAGACATCTGCAAACCAACATGATATTCTTAGAATATCAGTAAAGTCATTCTACATTCAACACCATCACTTGAGAAGACACCAAAATTGTTGAAACACTATTTTTGTAGTGATTTTATAACATTTTTATGTTGTAATTTTCGAATAAATGATTATATATATATATATATATATATATATATATATATATATATATTCACCCACAGACAGACCGTTTCACTGTATCACAGCTCCTCAATGTGGTTAGAAATCTGATTGCTTCAAGCCAGGATAGAAAGCCAACTGATTTCACATCAGTCAGATATCTTATCCCTAGGCCATCATTGCATAGCAGAAAGGAAGGGAATTTTAACATTTTTTTTTCAACACAAAATACGCTAGTGGCTTGGAGAACTCAATTTGCACTTGAAGAGTAATGCTTAATATATATATATATATATATATATATATATATATAAAGAATAAATGGATTTATTTTTTAATCCAACATATTTTTATTACTTCAAACATTATTTTTAGTAGATATCCATATGTGAGTAGACTTTCTGCTTTTTTAAACAGTGTTTATTTTGTCTACTGGTCTGCATACACAAGAAAACTTGATAAAGAAAATGTATCTTACAAGTACAAGGAAAATTTTATAAATTGTTTATTCAATTTTTCTTACAGTTTTTTCTCTTATGGGACTGATGAGTGTGTAAAAACTATCTATAGAGCTTATGGTTGAATCATTAACCATTTTAAGGGGTTAGTTGTCAGTATATTTTTATGTTTGTATTCTATGTTGGGTTATATAGTTGTAGTCAGTTGTAGTAATTTCTTGCTGGAAGTTACAAATCCCTGCTCCCATAAAAAATCCTTGGAGATAATACTGTAATTTTAAAACATGCAATTGTAAAAGATGCTTAAAGATAAAGGAAGCTCTTTTTATAAAACACTACAGACCTCCAGTCAACATTAGTTGCTTTGAAACTCATTGCCATGTATTGAGAGTGTTCTGAAGGCACCCTATATTGAATTATTCCTACTTTTATACAACACAGCTTAGAATACAAATACAAAAATATGCTAACAATTAAGCCTCTGAAAATGGCTGAATATGCTGAAAGCACATGGTACAATAATTAGTATGCGCAGTTTCAACACATTCTTAGTCTTCATAATAGAAAAACTGTATGGACCCTAGAAAATTTTTTTAAAAATCTATTTACACTATTTATATTCAGACTATTGTCTTTATCATTTTTGTTATCACAATGTTTCGGCCCCTGTGTTTTCCAGCCTTCATCAGGTATATATTTAGCCTGCTAACCTACTGGGAATTCTGAATTGGATCCTTTATTTAATCTATGGGGGTAGATTGTTTTCATTCTACTGCCTATGTCTAGTGATATTTAATCTTTTTTTTTTTTTAAGCATTACGCCCCGAGCATGGCATGAAGCCACTAGGATGCAGGGGGTTGCAGAGGATTTGGAATGAGAGCAGATAGGAGTGATAGAAGAAAGGATGAGGACAGGAATAGTGGATAGATCAAGGTAACTGGAGATGTCGATTGACATTACATTTGAATAGTTGGAGATTATAGTTCTCAAGGAAACAGTAATTGGGAAGGGTGTCCCACAGGCGAGAGGTGCGAGGTATGAAGCTATTGGAGTAGAAGAGACGGCTACATTTAAAAGTTTCTACAGTGTAAGGGTGAGAGCGGGATGCCAGCCTCGTAGGGCACTTGAATTCATAGAGTCTGGGAACCAGTGAAAGCAGCTCAGCGGAGCAATTACCATGAAAGTATTTGTAGAAAAGACAGAGAGAGGCGACGACGCGTCTGTGAGAGAGCAACTGTAAACGAGATGCCGCATCAGGGCCAATTATATTACATATCCGTCTCTGGATCTTGTCAAGAACTCCGAGATAAACAGAAGGTGCACCAGACCATATATGGCAGCAATACTCCATGCAAGGGCGAATGGTTGATTTGTATATTTGAAGTATCGATTCCGGGGAGAAAAATTTCCTGGCGCAGCACAGAGAGCCAACTTTCCTTGCAGTGGACGATGCAATTGACTCAATGTATTTGTTCCATCTCAGGTCAGCAGTCAACGTGAGACCGAGCAGATGCAGAGAGTTGCTCTCAAGAGGTTGACTATCAGACATTCTAATGGGGGGCAGGGAAGGATTTCTATGGTGATTAATAGAGAGTAGTTTAGTTTTTGAGGTGTTAAAGTTGACCAACCAGTAGTTCTTAATTTTAGTACTGTTCAGTTATTCCTTCCCTGTTTCCACTAAGTTCAAGTACATACTGCCTGGCCCAGAGATTGAACTCACAATTACAATGTCACCACATTCATGAACCAATACTTAAATCCATTCAGCTATTATCTGATGAAGGTTGGGGGAAATAATGACCGAAACATTGTGATAACAACAACAAACATGAGGACAATAGTCCAAAAGTTAAATAGTGTAAATAATGTGACAGAGAAGAAAAATTTTATATTTTTCTCGTCTGTCACATTCAGTGAAACATGTATAAAAGTAGAGTAGCTAACTAAATGTACATCGATTTGTTTTCTTCTGCTTATCAACCATTTTCAAGTTATTTAAAGCCATAAAATATTTTTATATTGAAAGAAATTGATTGGTGGGGAGATAATGATTTAGTGATGCAATTTTTACTAATTAACCCATAGCTAGGGGGAGAAATGGTTGATTCATACCTTTCCCATGGGTATTTGCATGTAAGGGAATATAATGGACCCAATGCGAATTGAAACTCTGCTCTCCAATTAACAAGCTATTATTCATTGCACTACCTGCACATTCGAACTTAAAGCACCTAGCATTACCAAACAGTCACCCACCTAAGTGTTGACCAAGCTCAACATTGCTTAACTTTGGTGATCATACGGGAACTGGTGTTTCAACATAATGTGGCCATAAGCCCTAAATGTACAATATGTGTGTGTGAGTGTGTATAACATTATTCACAGAATGAACAAATATTACACAGATCCTCAGTAGAATGTCCCTGAGTAACATTTTGGCTATAGGAGTGCTGTACTTTACATAAATAATGCTATCATTTTTGTTGGGTACTATGCTAGTCACAAAATAATCTACTTTTTTGTCTGGTCTGACATATTTCTGTTCTATTTTTCCAGGAAATTATTGGTCCTGACCTGGTGTGTTGACTTCAGTCACTTTCATATGTAGCTTCCCTGTGTCTTTTCTAGAAATATTTTCATGGTAATTGATCAGATTAACTCTTTGCTATTGTACCTAGACTTTATGAATTTAAGCACAGTACTAAATTGGTAGCAAGGTTTCATCAATTCACAGTTGAATTAATGAGATGTAACTCTAAGTTCTATATCAACAGTTTCTTTTCTTGAACTTGCTGGAATCTCTTCTGGGTCTATGCTTTCCAGACAACTTTGATCTTCAAAAATTTAGATGCAATGTCAATTGTTATCTGTTTTCTTGATTACTTTTCTATTGTTCTCACTCTTTGATAATGCTTCTCCTTTTTCATATTCTTTCACACCCAGAAATTTCTTGTGTCTTAATGGCTTTATTGCCTTACATGGAGGAATATGATTAAAAAAATAACACTAATTTGGAGTATAAATAAAAATATCAAAGTTTTAACAACAGTGATAAAATCAATTTCAGAAAAAAAGAAACTTGTAAATAAAACTGAACATGATATTGACACCTCAAGTAAAATGATCAAAAAAACTTGAAAAACGAGGCTGAATTCAACTGTTGTCCATGTGTGTATATAGAAGAACTTACAAAGTTTCAGATCAAGCTCAATTTATGAAATTTGAAATTGTGTATCAAAATATTCAAATGCATCAGTCTTAGAAGTCTGCAATTAGAGTTTCCACAGAGTTTTTGATCCCATAAGGAATATTGGCAGCCAAAGGCTGAGGCTATCATTATTTGGTAATTTGAAGAAAGGAACTTTCTAGTTGCCTTTTTCGTACCCATCTGTGGTTTTTTAAATATCAAATTACAGTCACTGATATCCCGGCAACTTTCTAAGAGCACGTCAAAATATTTCTGGCAGTCGTTTCCTTTTTATTTCTATTTTCATAATTCTTAGTTTTTCTTGCCATTCAAAAATCTAGAACACTTGTCTAAGTTTCAGTATCAGATAATAAAAACGTTTCTTTTTCCTTTTGTAATTATATTTAAACTGTATCAAAAAAATATTTTTAAACAAAGAAAAAATATTGAATCATACCATGATCTTAAACTGAGGTCAAGGGTAGTAAGAAGAATGAATTTTGTGTTTGAATAAAAAAAGATATTTTGAAGGGAAGATTTGAAGAAAAGAGAAAATAATGGGAGTAAAGCAAAAACAATTTAATGAAAACATTATACTGTAAATCGTAACTAAATAGATTATTTGAGATAATGAAGATTATTGAATATAAATGAATGATATTTTTTGTCTTTATTTTAATCTCTTAGTGTTTTCTTTATTGATTGTTTTACATTTTTTTAAATAAGCTGGAAATCCTCACACCAGTAAGCTGTCAAGCATGATTATAAAGACATTTAATACTACCATTCAAATTCTACACGTTCATTAAAAAATAATATTCATATTCTATTTCTATTTGATTTTAAAAGATAAAACAGATTTATATAAACTAAAATGGTGAGTATTGTCAATAACTTTGAGAAGAGTCATTCGCATTCCTGCTTTTGTTTCAAGTATTGAACTCTACCTTTGTGTTCTTGACATTGTTACCAAAATGTTTCATCCCATCCATTATATATCTACCTTCTATAAGTTTTAGAAGTGTCATAAGCATTCAAAACTTTTGTTTTTGACTAATTAACTCATTGTTTGTGCTTTTGGTATAATTTTTTTTAAATCATTTCACTCCAAGAAAGGCAATAAAGCCACTAAGTTGCAAGGAAGTTTTAAGAAAAATGGAAACAAAAAGGACACTTGTACTTAGTGTGAGAGAATATGAAAAAATGAAACATTATTAAGGAGAGAGAATGATAAAAATAAAACAGGAATAAAGAGGACAGAAGATAATGATTGTCATTGCATTTAAATTTTGGAAAATCAAAGTTGATGGGAAAACAAGAAGCCATAAATGTTTTGATTGATGTATTCTTCAGCCTTCATCAGGTGTATAATCCATAAGAAAAGAAACAAATTAGCAACCATTTTTCTGTTATTTCAGACATCATTCTGTATTTTTTTGGTGGTAAGATTTCAAGAAATGTGTGAAATATCTCCTGGAACATAAAAAATGCTGGGTAAACTGAAAAAATGAAGACATTGATGCATTTGTTAAGATTCCAAGATTTTTTTATAGCATCTGCTGCTTAGATTTCTTCATCTTCTATATGCTGTGTACCCTCATGATGTAGCCGATCATGGCTTTCCACAACATCCTGTCCTTTGTAGCTCTTAGCAATGTTTGTTTTTTACTATCCCTCATATTCCGTTATACTATTTACAGAAGCCCATTAAGAAGGTTACTCAGTTTTCTCTGTACTTTCTGCTTTAGATATGTCCTTTGAGTGACAAATTTTCCAAGCCTTCTTTCCTCTTTTCATGTGCCAGAAGTTTCAACAATCTCTTTCTGATTCTAACTATAAGTGACCTTTTTGTTTCCATTTTTCTTAATACTTCCTTGTTGCTCACATACTCTGTCTATGGTATTCTTAGCATCCTTCTGCGGGACCATACAGATAAATGTTTAACTTATTAGTTCCTGATTTCATTGAGAATGTATTTTATGTAATTGTCCATTTTGCTTCCATTTTACTTCCTTGTTGCTTACATGTTCTCTCCTCGGTGTTCCGAGCATCCCCTGTTGCCTCAAGTCTTTTAGAATTCCTTAATAACAAGGGGCATGGATATGTGGGAAGCATAACGGTCATTAGCATGGAAAATAGAATGAGGATGCCAAGTTCAAATTTTTGCCTAGACTGTTGCATTCATTTTCGCACAATTGCTCCTGAGAAATGCCCAAATCCATCTCATTTTCAATCCCCTAGCAGGGTAGACTAAGGTCTCTAGCCTTTGGTGGCAGCCAGTTTAGTAAAAGGAAAACACTGAATTCAAAACCATGGAGAAAGCAACAGGAAACCACTTCACTATATTAACAGAAATCATAGCCATTCCCAGTTATTAAAGGAAAGGAAGCTGAGGGGGTCCAAGTTTGACTACATTCTTGAAGAGCCATGGCATTAAAAAAATAATATGAGAAGATTGTAAAGAACAGATTATATGATTTTCTGGATAGAAGAAAATCATTGCTTCTAAATTTGGTTCTCATTAGGCGCTCCCTGAATATAGTGATATTGATTTAATTTCACATATCTCTAAAAATATATAGAAATTTGACAAAGTTTAACAAATGTACCTGCAAAAAAGGGACCCTTTTTTCTAGAGACACTATTACTGTATTATCCTTTAGCAATTTTCATTGTTTTAAAAAGTTATTTTTTAAATTTTAATAAAACCCAAATATATGAAACTTGATTTATACATATTTTCTTGAGAATTGACACAAAAACATTAAACATTTGTTTATTAGATTACTTACAAGAATAATTTTATATTTGCAAGATTACAAAAATATTTGAACCAACTACAATGCATTGTTTACTATTTCTTCTTCTTTATGTGACGTGTCTACTCAAGGTGTAAGCAATCATGGCTCTCCACAATTTCCTGTTCTTTGTAGCTCTTAATAAATAGTCTTTTTGTTATTTCTCCTAAACCTAGTTCTGCCATCCATTTTCTCATGCTCACCAATTAGGTTATGAGTTGTTTTCCTGTCACACTTGCCTTCAAGCTTTCCTGTGAGTATCGGATTTTCCAAGCCCACTTTCCTTAATATATGCCCTAGAAATTTCAACTGTTTCTTCCTTGATGTTAAGTATAATGTTGCTTTTTGTTTCCATTTTCTCTAAAATTTTGTTACTGCTCACATACTCAGTCCATGGTAATCTCAGCATCCTTCTGTAAAACCATATTTCTGTTGCTTCAAATTTCTTCTTCATCTTTGAGGAGATTGTTCACTGCCATATAGGAGGATTAATATCACATAACATGTCAGTACTCTTTTCTTTGTTTCTAATGAAATTTTTCTGTTTCTTAATACTTTGCTTAGCTTTTGGAATGCATCTTGGCTATCCCAATTGCACCTTCAGATTTCAGTGTTGCACTTTTCATCCTCTATTAAAACATTTCCCAGATATTTAAATAAAAATCGCTGTTGGAGTGTACATTAACCTTTAGCACACTAAATTCTTTCTAGAATTATTCCCCTTGCCACTGAATTTTTTTAAGGCGAAAAACATGATCACCTACTTTTTTAAAATTGTTATAACTTTGTATTGTGTGCATAGATTTTATTTTTTGTACACTAATAAAAGAACGGATGAATAATAATTTGATGTCATACATTATGTTTTGCATGCATGTTTTGATGTTAAAAACAAAAAAAATTGAAACCAAAAAATAAAAAAAAACAAATACATTAACAATTTAACATATTAGGTTGGTGCAAAAATAATGTCGTTTTTTGACGTATTTTTTTTAACGTCAAAAAACGTCATTATTTTTGCACCGACCTAATACTATGTGAGAAAACAACATTATTTTTGCACCAGCCTAATACTTTAGCTTTTATTACTCCTTGTAGAGTTCTGGGGCGCAATAAGAGAGCAAAATGGCTAAGAAGGATTTCATTTCATCAAGAAAGTCACATATTTACATACGAGAAGATACCAGCATTTGTTTGCTCTTTCTTTCACCTAACTAGCATATTTATTTCTCTCATTGACAAATAAAAGTTATTATTTTGTCATTTATAAATACACAAAATAATTCACCTTCAGGAAGACTATCAGGTGCATCTAAGGGGACAGTAGCTTCCATAAAATTAGTCAGCCATGGATGATAGTCGCTGTGGGGAACCTTGTAGTCATCATCACTTTCCTCCATGTCACTAGTGTGGTTATTATCTCCCCACCACTTTACTGTCAATATCCACTTGAGTAAAGCTTTTAAAATCATCATCGGAGTCAGAATCAAAGGAAAACTCCTGAATAAAGGCGTTGTTGGATGTTGGTGCAGTCATTTTTGTTTACAAAAAAATGCAAAAAAATTAATGTGGGTTTAATTGATGTTACACCACATGTAGAGTGTAGAAGAATTCAAAATGGTGTTGGAAAACGGAAGTTTAGCTTCATTCCAAAGCAGTAGTAGGTGATTTCCAACTTTGAATACCAGAAATAACAGTTGATAAGTGTTTATTTATCGCAAACATCTCAAGGTGACAGACTGCGCCTACAGCGTGCAAAGTGAGAGAATTCTATGGTACCAAGTTTTGCCTCCAATGTAGTTTAATAGCAGTGTCAAGAAAAAAAAAACGTACTTTTGATACACCATTTATTTGCTGTTTATGTTTATTAAACTTTTTGCCAGAAAAATTTAATTTTAAATTGCATATCCCTTTAGGACAGTGGTTTTCAACCAAAGTTCTGCAGAACCCTAGTGTTCTGCCAGAAGTTACACAAGTTTGATGATTGACAGTAATTTTTATTGCAGGGGTTCCTCAAGCCACTGGAATGTTTCCTTGTGGTTCCACTCCAGCAAAAAGGTTGAAAACCACTGCTTTAGGACATAAGAAAACATGACTTTTACTTTATTATTTGTGAATTACCAAACAGTCTTGGAAGAGATTTTTTCCCTTTTCCTTTTCAAATGTTTGGAACTTAGTTTTTTCTGTGTGTTATACTAGATAAGCCCAGCTCATTAACCTATAAGTGGGGGAGAATCAGACAGATACATGAATTTCTCAAGGAAATTTATGGGAAAATGAATACAACAGTCTAGGCCATAATTTGAACTATGTTTGATGATTCCAGTTTTTGTGATAAGCTGCCAATATTCTTCTATGTGCCATGTTCCTTCAGAATGTGGCAAATCATGGCTCTCCACAACCTCCTACCCCTCATGGCCCTTAACAGCATTCCCCCCTTTACCAAGCCTCCTCTCACAATTCTGCTATCTAGTTCACAAGCTAGTAAGGTAGGTAGCCATCCCTTATCTCTTCCCCTTATCTGTGCTGTGAGTGTCAAATTTTCCATGCCCTCTTTCCTCATTATGTCCAATAAATGTCTCTTTCGTATTTTGACTATCTCTCCTTTTTCTTACCTTGTTCCTCATTTGTTGCTCACTCTATGGAATTCTAAATATCCTTCTGTAGAACCACATTTCTGTTGCTTCTAGATTCTGCTTCATCTGTGGGGACAATTGTCCAGCATTCACTGCCATACAAGACGACTGATATCACATAGCAATTCAGTCAAGTTTTCTTTGTTTCTAACCAAATTTTTCTGTTTCTTCATACTTTGCCATCCTAGATATAATGATGAACTACATTTGCATCCTGGGTAAGACAATAAACTATGTCCAGTAGCAAGGATCAGGAGATTTTGAAGAGCATGGAACACTGACCTGGGGTGGTAGGACCTGTTAGGGTCCCACTAATGGATAAATAGTTAACTGTCAAACTGGGGTCAAAACACTATGAATATATAAAAATAGGTTTCAATAACAGTACATTTTTGGAAAAAATATTACCATCAATAAAAATCTTGTTGGCATTAAATAACCCATTGAGGTTGATATGGCATAAAACAAACCAAACCAAACCAATATATACTGAGATAGACAGATAAAAAAATATTACCAGCAATAAAAATCTTGTCAGCATTAAATAACTCATTGAGGTTGATATACTGTAAAACAAACCAAACCACACCAATATATACTGAGATAGATAGATAGATAGATAGATAGATAGATAGATAATAAAAAATCTTATCGGCATTAAATAACACATTGAGATTGATATGCTGTAAACCAAACCAAGCCAAACCAAACCAAACCAATCTTCATACTTTGTTTAACTTTTGGAAGGCATCTTTCACTAATTCAAAGCATGTTTGGATTTCAGTGCTGCATTTTTCATCCTCCATTAAAACAATTCCCAGATATTTAAGCTTCTGTGCTAGTTTGATGTTGACATCACAAATTCATAGTTCACATCTTGGGCTTTTTTTCTTTTTCTTGCAATCATACTGTAGTCAGTTTCTTCTGGCTTCTTATAAAGTTCCCTGATTTGTTTCCTTCAACCAACAGCATAAGTCAAACAATCCAACAACACATATCCAGGGTACTAATGTTAATTGAAAACAATTAACATGAGTGCTAAAAAATAAAGAATTTTTTTATTTACTTTTTCTGATACAACACAAGAACTTGTGTAAAAATCTGAAAACAAAAAGGAATTGTTCATGTTTTTTCTTTAAAGTCTTTGAGAGTTGTAGAGAAATATCAGCAACAGCGAGGTGTCAAAAGTATTATCGCCAAGTCAATCATCGTAAGTTTGATACTGTTCATTCAGTAGTCTACGGAGCAGGCTGCAGTGAGACACAGTTGTATTCATCTTGCCGAACAAGTAAACTGTTCTGAAGCGGTTTGAAAAATGCTCATTATTTAAATGTTCTCATTGGATCACACACACTACAAATTTCTTACAAAGTGACTGCATATTTTTTGTACACTTGATTGGTCAAAAAATGTAGCCAAGTGTCTTATTTTTTAGAAAACATGTGTCGGTGTCTTTTATAGATTAGGAATTGCACCAAACTTGATCTGATTTTTCTCAAACTTCATTTCCTATAAATGTCTCCTGTTCACTACCACAGTCACACTTCTCTGTTGCCTCTTTAAGCACATTTTATAGATTGAGTATGTTGTATTTCGAACAACTTGGTTAATATCCACATAACCCTTAGAAAATCCTTGTAGTCAAAAATGCTTTGTAGCTTTGGTAATTTCTTGATCTTCCTTTGCCAATGTAGCCTTGATGAATTTTTATATGAGTTTTACCAATATCTTCATTCGTAGAATATTGTATTCGTGAACATTTACGTGAGTTCTGTTCTGTCAAAATCTTTGTTTGCCAAATGTTCTATGAGTGAACATTTACTTGATTTTAACCAAATCCTCATTGCCAAAATGTTGTAACCTAGAAAAGGTTACTGAATGAGGAATAACCAAAATAGAGGTTGGAAATGAAATGGTAATCTTTATAACATCAACAAAATACAATACTCGCCAACAGTGTGAAGTAGGTAAACCACTGCTAGTAGTGAACTACTTAGACAGCATATTACCCCACCCCCACTTACAATAGTGTCCAACATATTTATGAGGATTGGGACATACCCACTCGTGCTCATAGGTACAGTATACAACAGAGTGACAGTTCAAATTTGCATATGTTAAAAGAGATTATCAAGTAAGTCTACCCAACTCTGAGATCTATCTTTTTTAAATATACAACTCATAAAGCTGCCATTTTCTTTTTGGGAATATTTTACATGCAAGATACATCTGAATCTGTTTTTGTCCTGGAGGT
>OZ010600.1:18796332-18816332 GCA_963932145.1 Acanthosepion lycidas | reverse complement strand
TTTTTGGAGAGATTTATTTGAAGCTCCAATAAGTAATTGCAACAGACAGATGATAATGAACAACATATAACAATACAGAACAAATATATTTGATGAGGATGGAAATGTTGTCCCTGGGATAAATAACTCAGGTATGTTTGATATATATTTGTAAACATTCTTTTAAATCTTTTTTTTTTATTTCATTTTTTTTTCTTTTCCTGCCAAATAATTATACAACCAACTCCATAGATTGATGTATATTCCATGTTGGGTTATGAATGTCTATCAAAAATGTTATAACCTTGTGTCCATGCTCAATTTACCAGCACCAGGATGTTTTTTTCTCTTTTTTTCCTTTTAAGATTAGCTCCTCCAACAACCATCTTTCTTAGTTTATAGCAATAAAAATAAATGCATCCTGTTTTATATCACACTGGATTTAGACATAAATGGAGATATATTTTTCAGCTTTTTGTTTTATATGAAAAACAGCAAAAAAATATTTGAATTACCTCCCTTAATATATATAAGGCATACTCCATTATTGTACAGACAGTTTTGTCTTTAGTAAACTTTTTAAAAATAATTAAATTAAAATTTCTAAAAAATGTTATATTTAGTAAAAAAAAAAACATTTTCAACAGTTATAGCAGTAAAGCATTCATGTTCTATAATGAGTATGATATTCAAGCAAATGAAAGTGTAGACATTGATATTAGACCAGAAATTGAATCTGTAGATTAAGTTTCAAATCTGGTCATAGCATTTAATATCACTTTTGTGCTAATCTATTTGGAAAAGACATAGAACCAAAACTTCTGGAACTTTTTCCATCTATGGGACATTATCCCAGTGTTAGTAGCATGGGTACACCAGCCATGAAAGGTGGGTTTCTGAACTTTTCCCATCTGTAGGACATTCTCCCAGTGTTAGTACCATGGGGACACCAGCCTTGAAGGTGGGTTTCTGGGGTGCAAGTTCAAGTTTTGTCAGTAGCTAATTTTGATTTCAGTCTGTTTGCTTTCATTCTAGAACATCTTAGCAACCCAGAATACTGTGATAAAATTAACAACAGTAATTTGATAGAGTAAAATTCAAAATAAAATACCAAACGTAAGGCTGACATTATGCTAATCTCCATAATTAGGAGTGGATGATGAAAAATTCTTTAAGCGATTTCATTTCTGGACATAAAGTGTGCAAAAACTGTCCAAATGTTCTATAATCCAAGTGCTTTCAGCTATTCTATAAGCCATTTTCAAGGATAAATTTTAATTCTTAACTGAATTTTTAAATTTTTCTACATGTATTTGGAATGATAGGAATGTTATTTTTTTTTATTTTTATCAATATTATTATTTTCAAAACACAGTCAGCACATTGTGACCATGTTCATAGTTGATATTATCAAGTGTTGGCTTTTCCATTTTTATAAGGAATACTTCTATTATTTTTTAACCTTTCTTTGCATGTGGATGAGACCATTACGTTTGTATTTTCTACAAGTATATTGTGGACAAAGTTTGGTAGGTTTCCATGTTTTTTAAATGAGTCCTAATCGAGCTGTGGTCAAAGAGATGTCTTGATAGGAATGTATTACATCTCTCTGACCATAGCTCAATCAGGACTCATTTAAAAACACACAAAAATCTACCAAACTCCATTCGCAATATACTCAAGGTTAAAGGTTAATGAATAATGTTGTAAGTGCAGTTCATGAGATTATGTAGGAAAGATAACAGTTAACCCTAAACTTAAAAGTAACTGAGAAAATATCTTGCTGGGAGTTTGTTCTAGGGAAGAAGCTATCCAAGTGGAACTTTCTTATTACTAATGGAATATGAAGGGGTGTTTCAATAGAACCAAGGTCAGATGCTTCAGAGCTAAAAAATCATAGCATTACACTTATTTTTGGTGCTGGATTCAGGGAGAAATTTTATGCTGAAACAAATACTCCCTTATTTCTAGGCTACTGGCAATATAATGGAGCAGTCCATTTTCATGTGAGGAAAAATGAATGAATAGGTAACAAAATAAAATAAATATGTATATTATTTATAATATAAAGATGGCATGAAGATTGTGTTTAAGCATGAAAAAGATTGTTGCCACTGGGTATTGATACAGGCACACCCACACTCATATATATATATATATATATATAGTGTATTTAGGCAGCAATCGTTCTTTCATGCAAGTTTCATTGGATATGACAGACAAGGTGCTTTAAGTTTTTTTTATACAATTTCTCATATGATCTTATCATTTTTTCTTTTCAGTAGATAAATTATATAAAAACTGTCCAGTTGTTGTTTTTTTCCAAGCAATTTCAGCTATACATTTAGCCATTTTCAAAGTTGAAATATATTAACTGTTAACAAGAAATAGATTGTTGTATGTATTTATATAATATTAACTAAGAATATAGGCACAATATCTTGCGCATGTTTTGAAAATGAAACATTATATCTTTACTTCTTGCCATGATGATAACCTTCTTGCATGAATATCAATTACAGAATGTTCTATTTGTATTTTTTAGACTAAAAATAACTACTACATAAGTAAATGATATATATATACATATATCCTTTACTTATGATATATATATTAAATTATATATGTGTGTATGTATATATATATATATATATATATATATAATTTACATATATTACATGTATCATAAGTAAATGATATATATAGTATATATATATATATATATATATATATTTTACATATATTATATATAAGTACATGTATAATATATATAAATATATTAAAAAAAGATATGTGTTTGTGTATATATATATATATATATTGGGTCCTGAAATAAATATTAATTTCGGTTGAGCTCTCTAGGGAGTAGGTTTGGGTTTGAAAACAGTGACTATTATAGCTTATATATAGCGAGACACTTCGCATAGCGAATCGAGTCACTGTCAATCACTGGGCGTGTTTCTAAAAATAAATACGCTAAAAATCCACCTGCTTCCCTGCCGTGCGCCGACGGCTTAGTGGTAGAATCTCCAGCTGATACCAATTCAGTCGGGTTTCGATCCGAGCTAGAGGCAACCGGATGTCTAGCCACACTGATGAGCTGTGAAACAGCGAAACAGTCTGTCTATATATATATATATATAGATAAAATCTTCTAGTCTGTTTATATTTCTGAGATGAGGTATTATGTACAGTATTTACATTATGCGGACCATTTTCCTCATCTTTGTCGCTATATTTGTCACAACGTTTCGGCCGTTGTACGCTCCAACCACCTGAAGAAGGCCGGAGTGTACAACGGCCGAAACGTTGTGACAAATATGGCGACAAAGATGAGGAAAATGGTCCGCATAATGTAAATACTGTATAAAATCTTCTATTTATACATTATTTTCATAGATACAAATATTTAAGTAAATTCTTTATTTATAATAAACAGTATAAACTACATTTACTGGCCTGAATGTCTGACAAATTTCATACAAAATATGTATCCTCTGACAGGAATTGAACCTATATCTTACATGGAACCATGCTATACCATTTAGCTAGAGAGGAAGTATCTGGTTAGTAAAGTCAAATTAGTGTTTTTAAACAACAAATTTCCCATGATTTTTTTTAAAATGCTCATATCAGCTCGAAGCATATCTTAATGTAAACAAATGACATCATATATTATGAAATGGACTTAGATGTCCTACCAACATAACAAATGTGGTCTGATGAAATACTAAATGACGAAATGTGTCACAAGTAAACTTTTTCTACTTTGTCTTACAATTTCCCAAATACTGTTCTTGACATATAAAAATATATATTGTCAAATAAACATTAAATGGCACAAAGGAGAATTTGTCTTTTTACAAAGAACAACTTGAATAAATGATAATACATAAATTAGTAATATTGAAATAGAAGTCAGGTACATGTTATTATCAGGGTCAGGTTGTTGAAACTGAACTCAGCTGTAAAGGGAAAAATGGCCTGTATAATTAAAAAGAAAAATAACAAAACACATTCATGAGATGAGAATCAGAAACAATTTTATTCAAGAAAAGAAAATAAAACAATTATTATTAGAAAAATTGAAGAATGTTATCACTGGTGCAAGCAACAAATAAAATTCTGTGGAAGATCAAAACAAAATTAAAAATAAACATAGAAAAATGAATTTGACAATGTTAGGGCAAGAGTATACAGCCTATCACAATGTTTAAAAAAAAGGTAGAAAAAAAAATTATAAAAAAAAAAAAGCACTGATATATATATATATTTTTACATATATATTTATATAACAAGAGCAACAACTATAACAACAAGAACCAAATTATAATGGTTAGATGCACCTGATGAACAAAGGCAGAGCATTTTTATCTTTGAGAGCTGCCAGAAATACTTCATATTTTATTACTATTCAAAAGTACCCCCAAAAAGATCAGCCCATAACACTTTTTTCCACCTGAAAATTGGCCTTGTAAATAAATAAGACTTAGGTTTGGACAATGGATTTTGCTATTTTTTTTTTTTTTTTTTTTAACTGAAGTAGCACTGGAAAAAAGAGAACTCAAGTCTAGAGACATGTTTACCTATTGATACCTGTCTTATATTTAGGAAAGTAGGCATTAAAGGGTTAAAGGTAGAAACCTATAATTAATACTGAATATTTTTATAGAAACCTATAATTAATACTGTAATTAATAATTAGTAATTTTTTTTAAAAATTAAACTTAATACTGGATTTTTCTCTGGAAACCTATAATTAATATTGGAGTTTTACTTTAATTTTTATAATTAATATCCAATTTTATAGTTGGCTTTAATGGATTACCTTTCTTTTTTTAAATTGGAGGAGGTGTGTGTACATACACATAACAGTGTTCTTGAGGAAAGTAAAAATTTTAATCAATAACTACTTAAAAAATCCTTGATTTCTCATAAAATTGTAATATATATATATATCAATAACACTTATCAAAATACATTAAATTCTAGTAATTTAATGTATTTTAAAGACTGGAACTTTTGTCAAAAAAATTCCTCAATTGATAAATCAGTGTGACAATAATCTATAAATTTATATATATATATATATATATATATATTATAAATTAATTGATTTAAAATATGGTTTTTTTCACTACACAGTTCTAACATCCTTGGAAATGTAAATTATGAATTTTTGCTGTGCCTTTTTGTGTAACTTATTTATTACTGGGTTTTAAACCCAGTAATAAATAAGTTACGCCAAAATTCGCTTGAGGATGAAATGGAACTAATGTCTTTAATTTAATTACAAAATTAAATTCTAAGCTTTTAGCTTCCATTTTTGAAACATGGTTAGAACTGTGTAGCGAAAAAAACATATTTTAAATCAATTAATTTATAATATTAATGCTCTGTAAATTTACATTGAGCACTATTTTGTAAAAATAAAAATATCTATAAGAACACCGGATTATATATCTTACTGTTCTTTCTTTTTTTATATATATATAGTAATTTATTATAATAAAAATGAAATATTCATCATTAATATAAATTTAAATTTAAAACAATCATACTAAGCATTATCTCAAGTATTCAAAATGTCTGATAAAGTTTGTGTACATTTTTGTAGAGAAATACATGCATGTCAGTATGTATGACAAAACAACAAAAACAAATTTCCCAGTAGCACCTGACAATGAAATTATAAAAAAAAATAAACTAAAAAAAAAAAAACCACCTTGTAATTTCTCTCTAATACAATCTTTGCCAATCACGATAACATAATAAAATATAAATGATATCATCACACAAATCCAGAAAAGAAAATCAACAATAAATTCTGAATTATTAAAACATTGATAAACAAATTTTGGGCACTTGCTTCATTACCTTCCACAGCAACATAAAAAAATAATCTTCTTCTATATACCATGTCTTTTCAGAATATGAGCAATCATGGCTCTCCACATTTTCTTGTCCTTTGTTGCTCTAAGTAACTTTTGACTCTTTACCATCCAACTTTGTGTGAATGAATGGCAGAACAAGAACTTGTTAAATAGGTGACTTGCAGCTACCCTAACTCTTCTTGCCTTTAGTATATCCTGTGAGTGTCAAATTTTCTAAGCCCTCTTTCCTCATTATGTATGCTAAAAATTCCAACTGTCTTTTTCCAGTTTTTCTTTTTGTAAGTTTCTTTGTAGTCCCTATTTTTCCTTAAAACTTCCTTGTGAATCACATGCTCTGCCTATGGTATTCTTAGTATTAGGGGAACCATGTTTCCATTTGTGAGGAGATGTATCAATTTAATTGCACTAACATCACATGTTCAGATTTTTCAACAATTTGATCAGGACTCCTGGGATTTAACAATTGAAATCTCTTAAAGACTGGCAGGGTTAAACCATTTTTTTATCATAGGAAAACACTAAATAAAAAGCTGAGCCCATTTTGGCATGAAATTTCCTAAAAATAAAATAATCAGTGCAAAATGTAAAAAAAAAAAATATGTTGGTTGGGAAGATAACTTTAAAATGGAAATTAATTTTATAGCTGTAAAATGAATAAAAGCTAATGACAAGCTGTGCTAAAAACAGTTAAATAGTATTAATAATTTGAAGCCATATAGAAATATCAAAAATGACTTTCAGAAACTAAGTATTAAGAGATAGAAAAATCTTAGAAACAAAATGTAAAAAAGATTGCTGAACTATTACATAATATATAATCTCTTATATGGTAGTGAATGCTGGACAATCTCGTCACAGATAGAGACTTAAACTACCAAAAATTTGGGTCTGTTGATGAATGCCAAGAATACTAAGTCTACTTGGAAAATTTAATACTCACAAGACACATTAAGGGCAAGAGAAGGAGAAACATCAAATAAACAAGGCCAAAGATGGTTAAAAAAAAGAAAAAGGTCTAGAATTACTTAGAGCAACAAAGGACAGGAAATAGTTGAGAGCCATAATTGCTCATCTCCTGAAAGCATATAGTATATGAAAGAAGTATTAGTGGAAATATTAAACAGAATAGACAGTGAAAATTTTACTTATGAACCAAATGCAGTAAACCCACTAGTAGTAGCCTCACACAATGAAGGCAGAATCTTAGAAGCATTTTCTATATAGTGGAGAGAAAAAAAAAAAAAAAAAAAGGAAAGACAAAGCTTTTACTAAATTCTGCTGATGCAAAACACAGTTTTTCTTTCCTTTTAGAAACACTATCTGAAAAAGGTTCTATTAGGTTGTTGCAAAAATAATGTCGTTTTCTCACATATGTTACTATATGAGAAAACGACATTATTTTTGCACCCACCTAATAAAAATTTCTTGATCTGATCTTGTTCCTAAAATCACTGATCAAACATCAGATTCTTTTTTTGTGGGAAAGAGTTAAAAAAAAAAAAAACTTGGGGAAATTATGTGCCACATCTTCTAAAGTTTGAGATTAATATATGGCTCTAACTCATTCTTCTTAGTACTTCATCCAAAACTTCATCCACAAAACTCATATCATACATCTATTCTTGAACTGAAGCCAGACAAGCTTACTAACATATGTATAAAACAAGAAAAAATAAAAACAAAACTCATTGTCCCCCACTCCCACCCCACTACTTTTAGAATAAAGAAAACTGAAAGGATTCCTGGCAGCTTTGGTCCAGAAATGGACAGAAAATCTTTGAGTATTTATGTACATAAATAAGGGAGGATAAGAATTAGTCAAGGGTTGGGTGAGGTTATTTTAAGTATTTTCAAATAAACAATCTATACAGAACTTTTTTGTTTGTTTTTTTTTTTTTTAATCTCTGTTTGAGAGGATGTCAAGAAACATGGCTGCTTCATTACTTTTTAGGATGACACGTGAATCTGAAGGGCTTATGACAAAAATTCACATCGAACTATTTTTTTTGTATTTTCTTTCTTTGTTCATTTGATATTTGAAAATAAAAATTAACACTTGAAAAAAAAAAAAAAGAATTAAAAATCAAACTGAAAAAGATTTTTTAAACTTAACCCTTTCATTTTTTTTTTTTAAATAACTTTTTTTTTTGCCCACTTTTTCCCTATTTTTGAAGGGTATGCTAAGGAAGCTGCAGTAATCTGAGATGTTATAGAGATAAACTGGATCCGTTGTTTTCTATCAAATAAGAAAGAATTAATAAAAGAAAGACCAAGCAGCCATTAAAAAAAAAAAAATAATAATTTTGTTTATTTTGTAGCTGCTGGCAAAAATTTATACAAAAAAAGAAAAAAAAACAGTGAGGTTTTTTTAATTTTGACAATTTTTTTTTAAATTTACAATAAATTACCTTAAAATAAAAGTTGTTTTCTTTCAAGTTACTAAAAAAAAAAAAATGGTTACTCTTCGATTAATCTTTGCTTCCAACGTCTACAAACCAAAATAATTTATCATTTTAAATGTGAACATAATACTGTGACATAAGTAGAACTGGTCAGAAATTGAAAGTCATGATTAATCAGTAGATACCAGCCAATATTCAGAAAGGCAATTTGAATGATTTGCATAGGTCCCTTAATTCATCTGGGTCAGCAATAGCACTGCATTTATTGCAAAACTATAATGCCTCTTCCGGATTTTCTCAGTATCAGTTATTTCCTTTTAACTCAACACTCCAAGTTTTTGTCCACCTCTGCTGTGGCCAGGTATTGAACTCACAACTGTTTAAGTGAAATCACTGGATTACTTCAACCAATGCTTTTGTAAAGTGGATAAAAGGAAAATAGCTGATACTGAGATATCCTGAAGAAGCATGGCATGTGAAACTAGAACAATCTATCCTCATAGATGAAATAAAGGGTTCAGTTTGAAATTCCAATCATCTGATGAAGGCCAGAGTGTACAACAGCCGAAATGTTGTGAATATGGCAACAAGGATGAACACAACAGTCCAAATGGTGTAAATATAGACAGAAGCTGAGTGATGTTTTTAATTTTGACTATTTTCAAAGCTGACATAAAATAAATGTTCTATAAATAAAGTAAAGTGTATGTGTGTGTCCTAGCAACTCCTCCGCACACACTGGTCAGATTTCAATAATTCATAGCTCATTCAAAAGCCCTAGAAAAGTTAGACACAGGGAACGATTTTCATTGAGCTCAGATTCAGAGTTGCCAGATTATGCGAGGTGAAAAATATGTAATAATATATTATATTAGCCATTATCATTGCTTTCATGGTTCAAGGGGAGTAACTCTTATTTTCCTTTTGTATCCAAAATTGCAGCTAAATTTGAAGCTAGCTCCTGTGGATGACTCTTGGTTTGGCCATCATCACAATAGCTAGGAAAGAGTAGATGCAATAGGCATCAATAAATTACAGAACTCAAAATTGATCGCTGTATTAAGTCTTGAATTAATATTTAAGCTTACCTTTTAAAAGTTCAATGATAATTCTTCTGCTGCCACTTAATTTGAAGACAATTTGATGGACATAGACCCTTATTTTCCATACAAACAATTTTTTTTTATTTCATGGGTGACAGAACAGAACAGGGAACAATTTATAAGATAAAAATTAACATAGCAAAAAGAAAAAAAAGGAAAATAGAAATTAGTTATACATTGAACATTTGAAGAGTTAGAGAAATATAATAGCTAATTAAGTAAAACCTATATTATGAAATATATATGAATAAATGCAAAATTGGAGCTCAAATTCTGAGATTAAAAAGCCCCAACTACTTTATAACAATTTACACACTAAAAGCTCAATATCTGTATTATATATTATCTACTATATATTACACTTCAGGTTTAACTAATTTACATATTGATTTTAAAAAAGAATATTTCATTAATTAACTGTCCTTCATTAGTGTTCTTTTATTCAGGGATTGTTTTGATTTTCAAAAATAGTTCTATTTAGGAATATTGTCTTATATAGTGCAGAAAAGTATTTAAAATTTGCATTTTATTTGGCCTTCAACAAGTTGGTATCTATTTGTAAAACTTCCCATAACCATAACAAACCAATTTATAATTAAAATGTTCATTTAAAATTTTTGTTTCAAAGATTTCAAGTAGTGAATGTATCTTACTTTGTGAATTAAAGCCTGCTAATGTTCTATAAATTACCTTAAAAGTGGATACACGTTTTTGAGTAGACATTTACACAGTTTTACAGTGTAAACTTACATCTACCAGCTTGTGCATTTGAGTCTTAAATAAAGAAAATATGCCTTCCAGCAGGGTTTGAACATGCTGAACATGGACCAACCAGAACTCCATAAACATGACTATAGAGATAAAAATCATTGCATTAGCTACTTCTGTCACTCGAAAACTTTCAACAGCAGCAACAACTAAAATGGATAGTACATGTAATTCAAAAAGAAAATGGTGATATAACCAAAATGTTAAATTTTCCACATTACCTTAAGCCAAAAACTAAGAAGCCCGCCCCTCCACCTCTCATCAGTAATAGATAGAGCAATAATGGCTATTGGACTATTTTCCTGAAAAACTGTTTTAAGAATAAGATTTTATTAATTTAATTTTACTAACTGTTCAGTCAATGCTAGTAATGGTGAGAATGGCCCTTATAAGAAAAGGGCCATTTTCACTATTACCATCACTGTTGATGAAGTGATACAGATTTTTTTTTTAAATCAGGATTTAAAAGTACTATAATTGTTGAAAGGCTTTTCTTTCTTCTAGTTTAAAAAATAGACTTTTCCCTCTTTTGCGCTTGCAGTCTAACTTAACCATACAAATAATCTAATAACTGAGCAGAAGATTGTTACATAAATTGTAACTGAAGAATTATGATGAAAATAATTTATATTTAAATCAATGGAAAAATTCAATTTTGGGTGATGTTCTTAAGGGGGATAAATACGTAAAGTCAGGAAACTTCATATTAATAAGGGAAGGGGGAAATAACAATAGAAGAATTCTGGTACAAAGTTGGTTTTTCTCTACAATAGAATAAATCCCCTGGTGTTCTAATGTTTGAATCTTGTAGGATCATAAATATTTTTTTCATAATTTATACACAGTATATTGAATGAGTGAAACTGCAATCCACCGAAATGAGAAAAGAAGCCAGTCTCCACCACGGGCCATTTATTTAAAAGATAGTTCGTGCAGAGGATTGGTTGTTACCAACATCCAATCGGATCTGCGGAATATGGGGTCTTCCTTCGTCTAATTCTTTAAAAAGGCCAGAGTAGCTGGGTTGATCTCTCCTGATTGGTTCGATTTGGTGATGGGGAGTATGATGTTGAAAGACCCGAAACTCCCTGATGAACCAAGTCAAAACATCACTGACGACCCCCCTCAGGCGCCTACTTAAAAGCATATTTTTGAATTAGTGATAATCTAGAAAGCAAACTCGGATATAAAGAAGTAAAAATCAAATTTCAAGGCACATGAATAATCTTTATCTTTAAAATGAATATCACACTTTTTTGTAATCATTTAACCCCAAGCAAGGCAATAAAGCCACTAAGATACAAAGGGTTATTGAATGTTAGAGAATATGAGAAAAATCAAAAGAACTATTAAAGAGAGAGAACAATAAAAGAACAGGAATTAAGAAGACAGAAGGTAATGTTTGACATTGCATTTACATTTCTGAAGATTAAAGCTGATTAGGAAGCAAGAAGAGATTTCAACAAGTGAGAAATGCAAGAGAATAAACTGTTAGCATAGAACTTACAGTTATATCTAGCCATTTCAACTGTAAAATTATGAGACAGTGCCGCCAATCAACTCAGTTACGTGCCATACACGATACACACTTAGGCAATCATGTATCGAAAGATACATGTCTGACAAGGCAGATTTTTTTCCCCACAGTAGGTTGCCTTTTCTTTCTGCGGTAGACCAGTTGGCATCCAAGGCTATAGAACCTGGTCTGTCCTGCTATTTACCCATAGGTGAGAGAAGAAGAAGAGGATACATACCTTTCACAAGGGTCAGTCAGTTATGTGCCATGCGCGATACACACTTAGGCGATCATATATCGAAAGATACATGTCTGACGTGGCAGATTTTTTCCCCACAGTAGGTTGGCTTTTCTTTCTGCAGTAGACCATTTGGCATCCAAGGCTATAGAACCTGGTCTGTCCTGCTATTTACCCATAGCTGGGGGAGGGGAGAGAAGTGACTGGAATTCGAACTTGGCTCTCCGATTCCTCAATCCGAGCCACTATCCATTACTCCACCGTGCCCCCCAATTTAGTACTGTGCTTAAATTCATAATGTCTAGATACAATAGAGGTAGGTTTATCAGAATAATTACCATGAAAGTATAGAAAAGGCACAGGGAAGCTACGTTAATCTTCATTTTAATAGTGATATTCATGTAAAAATAAAAATCATTCATATGATAATTTACTTTTAAATATGTACAAAAATTTTAGATTTGATTCTCAACAAACTTTATTCCTTTCTAGTTGTTATGGGACCTACCTTTATAGACTAAATGGACTTGTCCTATTACTATATATACAGGGAGATTATGCTTCTCAAGAGAGCAGTTTACAGTTGACGAGTTGACTACTATACTTTGCCGTCAGTCGAACGTGCAACACTTTTGTATTCATTCTTTTTGTTTAATAATATGTTTTAACTAAATTGCTGAGTTCGAGTTTTCTATTCTGGGTCCACAACACTAGTATTCTCATTTTTTGTTTGGTTAAGTCTAATATATTTGTCTCCTCTAAAAACCATTTCATATGAAAATTTCATACCTTATTTTCTCTGTTGTGGGCCATTTCAAATATGTCTCTTTAAGTGAACTTTGTTTTTATTATAAAATAGGGTTCTAAAAACAAATGATAGACAATAGAATTCCTTAAATTGAAAATGAATACTGGTCCAATTCTGTGGTAATAAATAAGTAAGTAAACGAAATTTGTTTTTCCTCAGCTTGTAAAGAAATTTTGAAAAAATCCCAGAATGGAAGTCCTACAAAATTCGTAACTTTACATTTAGTCAAACTGAATTCAGTTACTGATACAGAAAATAGAAATGAAATTTGTACGTGTTTTAATTATTAAAAATAATTAAAAAAATACAATAAGTTTGTTAGTTGTTGGGCTTAAATGTCATTTTTCAAAAGCTACAGGTAATAATATGTCATTTTTATCTTAAAAGTTAATGAAAAATTTGGGGCCTCATCTAGGACACAACCTTCAATGGTGTCATTGGGATAATGCTGAACAACCTGCCTTTAAAAAGGTTAATTAAAATTATAATTGCAAGAGTTGTGTATGGAGCTAAGTGAGGATTATTAGAGCAATATTTTGACAATGTTGTGCAAATCAAAATATTCCGACAATTTTTTTCACCCGATCTCATATTTTGGATAGGCTCTCTAAACTGTTCAACAACTAATTACAGCACCAGTGATCATTGAAGCACTGGGATGTTATACAACAAACATGAAAAAACACCTTGCAGATATTATATTGTGTTTCATTACTAAAGGCTTGCTTTTTTGGAAGACACAGCGAGGATAGTCTCTCATTAAAAAGAACAAATGATTAGTTTATTTTCTTGAGTCACAGGTAGTGAACCGAAAATAAACTTCTTACCAACAACCAACATTGTATTAGTAGAATAAATAAAATAGAGACAAAATTAAAAAATTACCTTCTCATGGACATGGCAGTACTATCAGATAAGGTATCTGTTAAAGAATATGACAAAATAAATATAAGGATATTGAAATCAAATAAAATATAGCACCTTAAGGTACTGTTAATTGGAGCCCTGAATACAATCAAAAAAGGTACAGACAAGGGCATTAACAAAATCCCTAGCAGTACTGTCTACAAGAGATTAAAAGTATTATACTGTATGGAACTGCTCAGTTATTCAAGAGAGCATTATCAATGCAAAGAAAATATAAACACTGTATATGTTAAGTATCACTTAATATCAGAATGCATATATTAACTATCTTGCCGTACTCCAGGTAATGGAGTTGGGGGTGGGAGGGATGAGGAGAAGAAAGAAGAAGTAATAATAATAATAATACTTTCACAAGTAAATTTTAATTAAAGATGGAAAACAACATTGGAAAATGCTCAAAGACAGAGGAAAAGCTTTTGTTTCACTTCAAGATAAGCTGAACATCTCATCCGGTATGCCCAATGTTTATTCATTAGAAGATGCTGTAAATATTGTTAAATTTTTAAAATTTTAATTTATAGGAACTATCTTAGCATATAATTTTTTCACAGTGATATTGTTCAAATTAAAAGGAAAATGTCAATAATTTTAATTTTGATCCTAGCTATGCATTAAATAACAAAACAGACTTAGTTGTAGACCAGTCTAGAAGGAAAACTTTGAATTCAAAACCTGTGATGTTGCTGGAGCTGTTGCAAAAGACTTCCAACCCAATGGCTAAACATGTTTAATGGCTAAAACTGATAAAGACTGACCAGAAGAGCCAAATTAGCACCTAACAGTTGGCCAAGGCCAAAATGAATTTAGATTGTAACTGTTATGAAATAAATTTCTAATAACTTTTTACTTTAATAAATATTTAAAGTTATTAAAATAGTATTTTAGTTTGACTTAAAGAAATTCTCCTATGCAAGGAAAGGTGTTGGAAGTATGAATAAGTTTCAGCTGACAAAGTGCCATCACTCACTAATAATTGAAAAATTGAATATATGTTGGTAAATGTAAAACCCAACCCTTTTAAGTTGTAATGTAGTTCAAAATTATGTTATATTTGACTACATGAACCACAGAAGTAGGTTAATTCAGTCATCATGTATTCTTATCCTCATAATCTTCCCTTCCTACCACCTTGTCTTCTGTTCATATCATGCATCTTATACAGTAACCTTCTACCTTGAGTAGCTCTCGAGCCTTGTACAGAATGAACTTTTGAATAAAGAAAGGTGTGACAGTGGAAAATTGAAAAAAAAAAAAAAAACAAGACAAAGATGATTTTCTTTTAAAGTCATAATTTTCATTGTTTTGACCTGTCTACTCTCTAGTTATCGCCAAGTATTGTAACATAATTTTCATTTCTTAACACATACATAACAAGGGCACCGGAGTTGAGTCTAGCAGATTTGCACTGCATAGCCTCATGATTAGAAATAAAAGATTCTATTCGTAGTCCCTCAGAAGGCACCAGATGTGAGTTACTAACACATAATGATGAGAGATTGTAGTAGTTGAAATGTGATAAAACAATACGAAAATGTTGGTTCCTTACCTACATAATCTCTCTCTCAGAAGAAATTCATTGACGTTTAGTGCTAGTAATCACCGAAAATAATTACACAGCCTAACATGTAAGTAGAATAAGGCTATTCAAATGAACAACATGTACTGGTCATTTTGCTGCTCTTCATTGCTGCTTTCATGTTAGACAGACAACTGTAAGAGTGAAATTTACCCAAAATATCTGGGGATATGTATCAGCAAGTGGTCAGGTCTTGGAGTTCAATGGGTTAAATCAGAATGATAACTCTTGTAAATATTTCATGTAAGAAAAAATGAGTCAGCCATTTAAAAACAAACAAAGAAACCCAATCTGAAAAACATTTTGGTTAAAGTGTGGTTAATTTAGCAGTGAATGTTTTGAGGATGATGCCATTAAGATCATGTCTACCCAGGCAATTTTAAAACAGAAAAGATGACTGTAAATTTGGAAAACATAGTTGTCCATAATTAATGCCTGAATAACAAATGAAAAAAATGTGATTAATTTAGTTCATAATGTTTTGAGAATGATGTAAACGAAACCTTACCTATTTAGACAATTTTAAAATTGTATTAAAATTATCTAAATATGCAAGGTTTTGTTTACATTATTCTCAAAACATTAATAACTAAATTAATGAATGAAAGTAGCTCTGGAAAAAATTCTTGTTAATAGTGGAAAAAAAATTATTATTGAACCATTATAGTGTTTATTAAAATTATTTTCATAACAGAAATTATCTCCCCTTTCTTGTTTGTCAAGTTAGTTTGATTCTCTTTGCTGTAGTAGGATCCTTATTTTTCATCAGATGAAACACTGACAATTATGCTTATTCACTTTAACTTTTATTATTTACTTTCCTCTTAATATTTTAGTTGGTTTAATTGCAACTTTACTTGGGCTGTCAATCTACAGCAGTGAGTAGACAGCACAGAAACAGAACTAGATGACAAACTTTTGGTGAAATTTCTGAAAAACATTTCATTGAAAACCAGATCTTGATAACAAAAAACAATAATCTGTCCTTTAATCTTATTCAAGATTTTTTTTTAACAAAGAAATGTGTTAATTTTTTATTTATCATCTATAATGAGTATATTTCATTAACACCTAATGTTTCAGTGGCATAATTACTGATGTGAAATGAAGACAAAAGCAGCTAAAACAAATTATTTTACAATAATTGCCATCAGGTGACCAGTCACCATTTTTGTTTATCATACAACACAAACATGGTAAACTAAAATAAAACCAAGTTTGTTGGTACATAATCCATAAGAAAACATGAAAAACAAAAAAAAAACTATTTCTTCTGAAATAGACAGAATCCAGTTTACCATTTTTCTGTTGCCATTTTATGAAGAAATGCTTTTTTTCCCCTATTTTCTCATGGATTATACACCTGATGAAGGCTGAAGAATGAATCAACAAAACCAGTGTGGTGATAATATCAAAAACACAAAGGTTGGAATGCTAATAACACTGATAAAGGACAACCTTTTTCAGGTTGGATTTGAATTCAAAGTTATCCTCCTTCTAGACTGGTTGCCATCAAAGGCAAAAGGGTTCTGTTTACCTTTAAATTTAATGCATAGCTAAAAGAAGATGTGTAAAGTGAATGAAACAGACACTATAATTATCATTGGTGTACCCATGGAACCTTTTCCTAATGTTTGATGAGGAATAAAATATGATCTTCGATATTATTTAGTAAAAAGTGCTAAACAAAGTTGTATATGTGAGTTAATTTCAATGTCAGTTAACAAATCAATGGAATGTTGATTGGAATGTTTCTCGAAATCTTGCATTAATTACTTTTCATGGTGAAAGATTTAATGTTAACATTTTTTAACTATTTATTTATTATTACTCTTCCTGATCAAATTTTAAACCTTTACAGCACACACACACATATATATATATATATATATATATAAATAAAATGATGGAATCTCGTGTTGATTTCAACGTATGAGGATATGACAATCTGAGATTGGAGGTTTTGAGGAGGATGGAACTACCTCTTAATTGCTATTGTTCCCAGATCTACCCTGACCCAGCTGGTAGGACCTGTTAGTGTCCCAGCTATGAGCAAGTAGTGAAACCCCAAACAATGTAAATATATTTGTATATGCATATTATATTTGTGTATGTGTGTGTAAATTATATATATATATATATATATATATATATATATATATATATATATATATATGTATGTATGTATGTGTGTGGGGGGTCTGAGCAGACCTGAGCAAGAAAATCACAGGTGCTCCCAAGCCACCTTCACTCAATGGTTGAGAAGGAAAACTCAAAGGATCATATATATATATATATATATATATATATATATAATTGCTTACTTATCTTATTTCTACTCTGAGCATTTAATTTTATGCATTAATAATTAATGCTTTCACTTGAAATTAAACACTATATTTACAAAATTCGACAACCATAAAAACAATATCTTCCAGAAATACCATGGTTGATTTCTTTTTAGCAAAATATAATCATTGTTTTATTTATATATATATATATATATATATATATATATATATATATATAAAACAAAATTTTCTCGAATATTCAGGCCTGTAGATGAAATAAAATATTGTTTAAAATAAAGAAGGCATCTACTCAAATATGAGTATATATTAAAAATAACATTTACATAGAAATATGTTAGATTAATAAAAATCCATTAATTCTTTAGAAACTGCTTTGTTTTCATTTCAGATATGAAACTGAACAGTTATGACAATCTGAATGAGTAAAATGTGCTTCAAATACAGATAGAACCTTGCTTGATTGTGAAGCTCTTCATAGCGGTGTCGACAAAAGCAAATCAGATCAAATGATGGTTTCTCCTGCAAAGGGGGATGCTGGTTTGAATCCTGCTGGAGGGCACATTTTACTTTAATAAGATTTTTTCAAATATTTAGTCTAGTAGAGGAGATAAAATACTTTTTAAAATAAACAGAGTATCTACTCAAATATGGTTATCCACTAAAAATGTTTAAAATAATATATATATACATATATAATACTCAAAATTTGCTCTATTTATAGGGGAAAGTGTTCAATATCAAAGATGTATAGATTTAAATAGTATGAATATGGGAATCAACACTGCAAGATGAATGTCAGAGTGAAGATTACATTGAAGTATGAAACTGACAGTCACCATGTAGTGTTGATCCCTATGTTCATACTATATATATATATATACAAATATTATTATAAAAGCATGAAAACCCTTAAAAAGCCATGAGATTATATTTATTTCATTGAGGCCGGAAATATAATCTCATGATTTTTTAGGGGTTTGTGTTTTTATAATATTATTATTGCTCTGTCTCTGATATAGAGCTTTTCTTGGATCTTGGATAATTATTTTATATATATATATATATATATATATATATATATATATATATATAATAATTATTATTATTAATAATAATACTACTCAAACAATACCTATATTTGAGTAGAGGATCCATTTATTTATTAAACAGTATATTTATTTATTTTTGCCTACTCGCCTGAATATGCAAGAAAAATATGCTCTCTCTACTCAAATACAGGTATCCACTAAAAATAATGTTTAAGTAATGAAATCTGTTGGATTAATAAATAAAAAATCCCTCACTTTCTTTTAAATATATATGCATGTATAAATTCAGCTATATAACAATAAAAAAAATTCTAAAATGCCCAGCACCCCTCTCACAGGCACATATATAGTCCTACTAACATAATAAATTTAGTCCAATAAAGCTCTGAAGGGTGAAATGTGTCACAAGTAAACTTTTTCCACTTTTGTATACAATTTCCCCAATACTATTCTTGATATATAAAAGTATATATCATTATCTAATATGTATGTATGTGTGTGTGGAAATGTGGATTAAGCTACAATTGTTGTTATTCAGAATAAAAAATCTTTAAAATAAGATTTGAATTTTCATCTTGTACCATGGAAGCTTGCTATTTTGTACAGCAATACTATTAAAATTACTTAATATTACCATTTATCTACTAATCAATCATTAATTATCATCAGAGATGTTAGAAGCTTCATAAGTAGTTAAAATTTTGTACAAAGCAGTTTTATTAATTACAGTGATGATGTCCTTCTCTAAGCAATATTTTAAATGCTTATTCCTCATACGAGGTCTGTCTGAAAAGTAACTGGACTGGTTGTGCTGTGTGAGCTCTGGGCAAAACATGGATTGTGTTATCATCTAACATAATATCTTTGGGTGTATATAACTGTAATCTTAGCTTTCTACAATGATTGCATTTTTTTTACATGCAAGATTGTGGCAGGACAAATCATGGCAGCTTCTACACAACATTGCAACTGCTAAACAAAGCCTTGAGCAGCCAGAAATTACTGGCCAAGGACATTGCCATACGGTAACAATGTCCCTATTCACCTGATCTTGCTCTGTGTAACTTTTTACTTTTCCAGAAGCTCAGGGGGATCATCATAGGGAACCCATTTTGAAGGCATGGATGTCATCAAGAAGGCTGTAATGACAGAGCTGAGGGGTGTCCAAGAAGAATCCTTCCAGGAGTGTATAGAAGTGTGGCAGAGGATGATGGAAAAGTGTAAAAGACTCAAGGGAGATTACGTTTGTTGTCTGGAACTGAAATAAATTGTCTGTCACACCAATGCCGTTACTTTCCATACAAAACATGTATACGATGCATGGGGAGAAGCGGAAGCTGTATTTAGGACAACACACTAACTTGTAATGTGTTTGTTTAGCTTACAGGTTACTCTTATGTAATGATTCGTCAATGTCAAACAAAAATT
>OZ010600.1:18468832-18791332 GCA_963932145.1 Acanthosepion lycidas | reverse complement strand
ACCAAATGATCTTTCATTCCAAAGCTCTTCCAATTGAGCTCTGTTGGTTTATCAGTAACAATTTGGTAATTATTTACAATTCTAAAAAATTTTTTAAAATGCCAATACCATTTCTTTATGTGTAGGGAAATATATTTTTTTGACCAAGATTCTTTGTGTAGAGAAACTCATTTTTTTGGCTAAGACTGATGTGATCCGATACAAACCACATGTCATTGTTTGATACTACAATGTCGTTGAATGACCCTCTTATGTTGAACGATATAGATATGTATACATGATCATTCAATAATTACTAAATCTTGAAACAAATCTGTCCCAAAAGATTTTGGATTAAATAAATATAAAAAAAAATATTTTAAATAGAAGAGATCACTTTTTCAATTATTTTTGTTGGTATCTCCGTCATTTTTTCAATTGAATATTGTACCATTTCATATATTTTGTTAGTATTATTGACTATCAATTTAGAGATCATAAGTGGTACATTCTTTCAACATGCCTAGCTAAGTATTGCAAATTGTCATTATTAACAATAACATCATTTTGTAGCCTAATATGTAAGCACAATTTTACTTTGAATGTAAACCTTTCAAGCAACAATGTTTAGTGGTGGGATTAAAATTAGGTTTACAAACAAATTATATTAACAAAGATAAAGAGTTTAATTGTAAGACAAGAACCTAATAAAAGTGACAATTCATAGTAAGTTGGACCAGGCTGAATACAAAAGTAATTCCCAAAGTCAGTAAAATGTATTGTTTTTTAAAAATAAAAATTCAAGACAGTGTCTATGACTTGAAGAAATAAGTGAAGAAGTATTACCAAAGGAAAGTAAATCCCATCAGTGCTCTAAGTAAGTAAGAAGCAATATATAATTAATTATTTAAAAATTATAAAATAAATATGTTATAAAATCACTACAAAAATAGCCATTTTGTTTCAACACCTCTGGTGTCTTATCAAGTGATGATGTTGAATGTAGAATAAATATATATATATATATATATATTAGGTTGGTACAAAAATAATGATGTAACAATGTCGTTTTTTTGACGTTAAAAAATGCATCAAAAAATGACATATGACAAAATGACATATGACAAAACGTCATTATTTTTGCACCAACCTAATGTGTGTGTGTGTGTGTGTGTGTATGTATGTTTGGGCAGCAATTCTTTTTTTATACAAGTTTTTTGAAGATGACTGACATGCCACTGCAATTTACCTTTTTATTAAATTTATCTTGCACCTGTAAACATGCAGTTTTATGTACAATGTAATTATTATTTAATTCATGAATTTGTTTTTGTCAGAAAGAAGCATGTAAATTCATCAATATTGTTGGTCCTCTGTAGTTTGAATCTTGACAATGAAGTTGGTTGTTTAAAATTTTTTTTATAACTTAATCTTCTTTATTCTGGTTAATGTTATGAACATTATTAAGAAATATACAACTTCAGTTGACCAGAACAAGAAGATTAAGTAGATCTATTATACTATTATTATGTTCATCTATAATAAGGAATTTAAAACAGTCAACCTCATTTTCAACAATAACAATTCACCAGCAAGATCCAAACTACATAGGACCAACAATATTTATGAATTTACATGACCTTATGGAACTATGTTCTTGACAAAAACAAATCATGAATAATAATTACATCATCCCTACAACTAGGTACAAATGCAAGAAATATTTAATAAAAAGCTTAATTACACTGTCTTGTCAGTCATCCTCAATGAAACTTGTATGTATATTATATATATATAAATATATAATAAAAAGTCATAATTTATTCCATTGGAATCGTAAATATGATGCAGGTCTGATGAATTGGATCGTATTTACGATTCCAATGGTATAAATTATGACCATGGAATATTAGTGTTTAACCTTTTTATTATATCCTTACTCTGTCCTGGATATTGAGTTCTACCTGGATTCTATCCTCTTGGAATTATTTTTTATACAAATTTATATTTATGTGTATGTATATGTGTATATATTTACCATTAATATTATATATATATATATATATATATATATATATATATATAACAATGTTTCTCAATGTTTTTACTTCAGTGTGCACTTGTAGACTAACTAAAAGTCTAAAGTGCACCTGGCTAACTTTCATGGTGCATTAGTGCATCTTGGTGTAGCAGTTGAGAAATGCTGATATATTTGCTTGAAATGTTTATTCAAAATAACTTTCTAATATTGTGTGTTTTATTCTATTTTTGAGGATGTACTGAATATTTTCTCAAATTAATTAAAAGTTACCTTTTGTTAAAGTATAGGTGTTCTTAGTAATAACACATCTACTTGCAAATAATGCAGTAGCATTACCAGCTTGACTTTCAGATGTATTAGGTTGGCGCAAAAATAATGAAGTAATAATGTCGTTTTTTGACGTATTTTTTAACGTCAAAAAACGACGTTATTACGTCATTATTTTTGCACCTACCTAATATTATTCCATTATTTTTTCCAGTCCTTTCTAAAATCTTCTTATTCTTTTTCACTTCCAATAACCCCTTGCAACTTAGTATCATTATCACCTTGCTTGGAGTGAAATGATTTTTAAAAAAAAGAAAAAAAAAAGCTATAGTATTATTATTCAGTATAATTTTTCTTACATTCATTAATATTGTAAAGACTGTATAATCAGTATTGTTAATACTTCTATCCATATCATTGTATTAATGTCTACTTATGTATTGATTCTTAACAAATACTAATAGCTATTATTTTTTTTTTTTTTTTATTTCTGATTGCTTATGTAACCTGTGCTAGGATTAATTAAAGAAATACTTCAAAACTTTATTTTATTCTCATAATTGCATAAAGAGGAACAAAAAAAATATGAAACTCATATATAGAAATCCATTGGAAATTATTTTACTATAATTTTTTTTTTTTAATCAATTCATCCCAGGGCAAGCTGATAATACCACTAAGATGCAGGGGGATACTGGAAGTGAAACAGAAGGAAAAGAATTTAGAAACAACTGGAAACCCAATAATAGTATAAATTTCAGAGTTTTCAGAATTGAAGTAGGCTTTAGGAGCTGAAAACCCAATCCTAAACAGGAAACAAATAATAAACCTCTACTCCTGTTCAAAAAAACCTGGGAAGAGTGTGACTATCTACTCTTATAAATGCATGGCAAATTATGTTTATTTGATTTAATTTAATCCAATTATTCCTGTCAAACTGTGAAATGAAAGTTGTCCTAAACAGATTCTCCTCCAGTTCCTTTCATACAAATGCTGGTGTTCCCCAAGTCTCTATCCTGGGTCCTACATTTTTTCTGATCTTCATCAACGATCTTCCTGATATCATCACTTCTCAAGATACACAGATGACACTACCATCTACTCCTGCCTCAATAGTAAATCCAGCATTGCTGACAAAGTTAACCTGGCTGTTGGTCTTGAAAAGAGCCTCCAATCAGTGGTTAACTGAGGCAGGAAATGGCTTGTAAACTTTAATGCCTCCAAAACAAAACTGTTCTCAGTTACCCACCATAGAGAAACCTCCCTGCTGTCTATCAGTATGGCTGATGCTCAACTCCATGTGAGCATTTCTCTTCACCATCTTGGTCTCACATTTTTCACTGACTTGATATGGAACAACTACATTGAATTAATAGCTTCATTTACCACAAACAAAATTGGTTCTTTGTGTCATGCCAGAAGGTTTTTCTTGTCTAAATCCATCCTTCAAATTTACAAATCTATCATTTGTCCTTGCATTGAATACTGTTGCCATATATAGTCTGGTGTCCCTGCTGTTCATCTCAAAGTTCTCAACAAAATCCAAAGATGGATATACAATATGATAGGTCCTGATCTGGCATTTCGACTACAGTCACTTTCTCACAGATTGATGTGGTTTCCCTCTGTCTCTTCTACAAATATTTTCATGGCAACTGCTCTGACAAGCTACTTTCACTGGTACCCCAACTGCATGAATTTAGGTGTGCTACTAGGTTGGCATCTTGGTCCCACCCTTTTACTGTCAAAACAGTTAAATGTAACTACCTCTTCTACTCCAACAGCTTCTTCTCTCACACTTCCTAACAGTGAAACTCCCTTCCTCTTACTTGCTTCCCTGATAGCTATAATTTTCAAATATTCAAATGTAATGTCAATCAACATCTTCTGATGCCTTGATCTTGATCCCGGACCTTCTCTTTATCCTTTCCTCAAACAGCCCTCTTTACTCTTACTTAAACCCTCAGTAACCCCTTGTGTGTTAGTGGCACTCCTGCCTTGCTTGGGGCAAAATGCTTAAAAAAAAAAAAAAAAAGAAATATACTAAATGTTTTATGTAGCCTGCAATATTCATGCTAAGATTTTATCTTATAAAAATAATATTAATTTTGAAAAATGAGCAAATTAATTAAAAGAAAACAAATTCATTCAGTATTTCAAAGCTAACATGCCTTATTAAAGTAGAGCAGTTGAGTTCTGAAGATAGAAAAGACTTAAATAAGTTTAATCTAAATGTCACAAATATATTGTGGAAATAAGATTATGAAAATTTCTACTGGAGTTATTACTTGATTGTATTTATAACCCATTGTACCAGAAGGGCACCATTTTTTTTTAAACTACAAATTATGCAGAATAAGAGATTAATTTTTTAAACAAAGAAATATAATATAAACTGTAAGTTACTTCAAAACTTTCATTTAATTTCAGGACTACACCATACAGACATATATTCTGATCAGCTACTTCCCATGAACCACTGCTTTGTGGGACTGACCCCCAAGAGGATGCTTCCTTGAACACTGCAATCTTAACCTGTTCAAGTCTAGGGTCAACATCTTCCCCACGTATCCCAATAAACTGTGCCTCTTTGTAACTGTTTACCTCAAGTGGCTCTTGGGTCTTGTACAGAGTGAACATCATTGCAAAAAAAAAAAAAAAAAAAAATTGTGAGACATTGAAAATGGTCAGGATTGTAAGAATAATTTCATTTTTTATTGCTACTCATTAACAAAGCTTAATTTGACCCATGCCTTGTGTGTGAAACTGGGTTGACAGAACTGCTCAGAAGACATTGATGGCTGTGCTAGTAAAATTCTACTATCTAGCCCATTGATGAGTGCAGATTTTCTCTGAGAAACAAGATAGGGGCTGATAAGTGGACCTTTAAGTTTATTTGTTTATTTGTTTTTTTGTTCGGTATCACCCCAAGCAAGGCAGTAAAGCCACAAAGACACGAGGGGTTACAAGGTGTGGAAGAATTAGGAACAGAAAGATAAATAATGAGCTGTTGCTATTAATGCTGTATTTCTTGACAATAAACACTTAAATTACAAAAATTGCTCACCTTAAAAGTGTTATCTTCCAGAAATAACCTGGTTGGCCATTTCTTCTTTTGTTGGCAAAACACAATCTTTGTTTTATATATAAGCAGTGTAAACATAAAAATCAACACTGTGTAGTGACTGGTAGTTTTATATCTTAAGCAATCAGTAGGAACAATATATGTATATGCATTTTCTTAATTTAGTAAATTTTCAAATATTTATGCATACAGTAGGATATCATATGGGGTAATGGACCATAAAAAGCCTATTGGATGACAGAGGAGACAATTCTCCCCCATTAAGAAATATGATTTATGAAAAATGAAATGAATCTGATAAAACATGTCAGTAGTCAATAAATTGAATTATTTTCTTATTAGCTTAAAATTTTCTCCTCTAGATTTGATTGCATTTAAATTGATAAATTTTGGAAAATATAATCCCTTTGAAATATATTTTCCAAAGTAGATTTAATAAAAGCTATGAACACTTACTGATTGGGCCCACTATAGATAAATCATTAATATATTGTTTTTATTTCTTTTCTTTCAATATTTTTAATGATTTGGAAAGCAAAATAATCTTTCTGACATTCTATAATAGGTAAATGTACCAATAAAAGAAAACCTCTATTACTCGTTCAAAAGAAATAATTAATGTAATTTTGTTATTTTTGATAGTATAAGTCATTTTAGGTTTCTTTGGATATGTTTAGTTTTCATGATTTAAAAAGAAAAATTCTCTTACCTACAATAAAGTTAATTGTAGAAATAAAAAAAAAACTATATTACTCATGTTGAAAATATAACTAATGCAATTACAAATGACTTAACTATAATCATTTTTTAAAGTATTAGTCAACTAATAATAGTAATAATTGTATTACTTTGATCATCACTGTCAAAGATCATGTGATAAAAACAGTCAATTTAAAAATTGGAATGTATTGAGCCTTCAAATCTTGTTAGATTTCTTTGAATATTTTTACTTTTAAGAAATTAAAAAGTAGTCACATGAAAACAAATGGATTAGCCAAATAAAAAAAAATAATCAATGGAACTGAAAGATTCCTTGAATACTGGTTGTTATAAATAATCAAGAGTGGTCTCCCCTTGTTTTGTAACTCTCCTCTTTGAGAGGGCTATTTCTGTTTACTGGGACTATAAAAGGACACTATACGCAAACCTTGTATTCTCAGTTGACTAAAGCTTTCTTAAAGCCTACACCTGTGTACTTTTGTCATTACACTGGTATCATTTTTTGATTGTACGTTTAAACCTTAGAAATGGGAATTTAATTTTTTAAACTAAAAGAAAATGAACCACTAATACCTAATTGAAGGAAGTGTTATTTTGTGTTTGGTTACAAATTTTAAAAAATATTTTGACAAAATCTCACTTAATTCCAACATTGAAAATGGAATGTATCTTAAAATCAGTATTTACAAACTTTCATAGGTCATTCTGTCTTTCTGTGTTTATAGCATGTTAGTATGGTCAAAAATTATTGCACATAGTCATTAACTCCTATGACTTTTCTAGCACCATTATTATTATTATTATTTTATTTTTACTTAATCTCATACCAAAAAAGAGGTTTTAATACCTAGGGCATTACCATTTTTCTTTCTTAGTCTCATGTTTTCAAATCTTAAATCTTCAAAACAAAATGGGTTCACAGAAAGAATAATAATATTGAGATATTAATCATTTGTAATACTATGTTTTAAATTTTACAAATATTGAGAAAAAATGTCCTTTCAATTTTTTGTATTGGTTTAAATTCAATGCTTTTCATAATGAGCAGCAAAAAGAAAATTTAATAATTGCAATAAAAACAGACATATTTAAATCAAACATCAGAAAAGAATAACAGAAAAAAATATTTACCGTAAAGAGTTAAATAGAAAAACAAAAAAGGGGTAAGAGATAAAAAAAGGATTAACTGGCTTTCATTTCTCTCATCAGAATTCAGGTTTTTAGTAAAATTTGGGGATATTTTTCCTTACTCACCCCCTTTTATTTATTTAGCTCTTTATGTTAACTATAAACTTATTTTTTGTGGTCATAGCATTATTATTCAGTATACTTGTTCTTGCATTCATTAATCCTGTTACGAATGCTGCATAATTGGTATTGTTGATATTTTCATTTATATCGCTGTATTAATCTCTACTTATCTAGTGATTCTCAATAAATATCAATGACAATTGCTTTTTTTTTTTCAATTTAATATATCCATTTTTATTTTATAGAGATTATTAAATTTTGCACCACTTTTGAAATATTTAAAAAGATTGATTTATTGACAGTAAGAGAACAAAGAAGTATATTCTTGTTTTCTAATTCAAACCTGTTTACTAACATTTGAGTTTTAAAAACATAAAATTTTAGGAATGTATCATGTTAGGGGGAGGAAAAAAAAAACAAATGTTATTTGGAGGTTGTTAGTTACAATAAAATTTTGATTTTTAAAAACAAAAAACTTTAAATTTCTGAAAAGTAAGGCACAGTAGATCACAGATATTGAGCGCTGTGATATTATGTCCCTTAGATACTCAAGTCAATTAGACTTTGTTAATTATACGACAAGTAGTAATTGGAAACTTCTCTCATTACTTAAAGAAGTGGTTCTAATGATCCTGAATAGGGTGGGTGCAATAGAGAATACTTTGTAGATCTTAACCTGGTAAAATCTCATTGGTAACCTGGTAAAATCTCACTGTTAGTTTTGATCTCAGGCAAGAAATTGTAAATTACCTATAAATATAAAATTGAATTTTGCTAATCATGAATCTCCATATTCTAGCTTTTGGCTTGGTGTGTCAAACTGACACTAGCTTTTGGCTTGGTGTGTCAAATTGATACTAACTTTTGGCTGGTGTATCAAATTGATACTAACTTTTGGCTTTTTTAGCATAAGCGTTTGGAATCCTCTTGCAATGGCACAATTTGAATTGACCAAAAATATGATCAACACTTTTGTCATTATTATGATAATGTTTCAATCATTGTGCCCTCCACCCATCTTCAGATATTTATTGATTCAGGGAATTTGAACTAAACCATTTATTTAAATCACAAGTGTAGAGTATTTTTTTTCTGCTCTCTATGTCTAGGGATATTGTGACAAGTTCTTACTTAGTACTGCTTTCCATGTTTATGGATATCATATATTTTTTGTTATTTATTACTGCTGCCCCTGTCTAGGGATATCATGTCTTGTTCTTATTTAGTTATTTACCATATTGTATTAAAACACTGGTTCATGAATTTGGTGACATAGTAATGGTGAGTTCAATCCCTGGGCTGGGTTTGCAGTCTCACTACTGCTCCAGTACTAAACAAAAACAAAACAAGGTATCGTTAGATTTGAGGACAATTTACCCCATAGATTAAATAAAGGGTTCAGTTTCATATTCCCTGAATGTTACACAGAGGGGACACCAACTGAAACATTGTGATAATAACAACAAAGATGAGATCCTTTGTTGGAATGTAAATAATGATAACTCCTCATCCCAGAAATTAAGACAGAAATTATTAAAAATATTGTTGAATAATTTCATTGACTTAACAAAAGATGTAAGCCTATATTTACCTTGCCTAATATTGCAAATATGCTCTATTAAAATTTGAGTAGCAATGGTTCTCACTGAGGTTGCTGAAAATGAATACCAAAACTACACAAATTATTATAGCAAAACAACATAAATATGAAGCAAACCAATCAATTAAGTTTCTGATGAGATGGTCACATGACTAAACACATCCACTCCCACTAATCTATCATCACAATTGATATCTAAGATTTGTCTATCAATATACTTTCGATTTGAAACACATTAATAGCAAAATTAGGCATGGAAAATAAATAAATTACCTAAAAAAAAAAAAAAATGGAATTTTTTTTCACAATTTTTGAAATGAAGTCTCATATTTAAAAAAAAAAACTGCATTATTGGTTAGGCTAGTCTGTTATATGAGGAAATACAGGATGTGGCAGAAGTAGCTCCCACATAATGGCAATGGTGTCTTCATCTAGCTGATGTCTGACAATTATGTGGAAGGTATTTCTGCTGACCCTGTAGACTGATAAAAGGTCTTGATTTGATTTTAACAGAGATTAAAAGGAAATCTTTTTTTTCTACATAAAAATCTATCTTGGCACAGGTTGTGAACTTTTTTTTGTTCTTTTGACTTTTCTTTTTTTACAAAAAACATTCACAACATTTTGTTCATTTCAAAGAAAAAAATTTTTTTTCTATACTTGCAAAAAAAAAAAAAAAAAAAAATGTATAATAATTTTAAAGATTTTCTGATTTTTCTTATAAAAGAAAAAAAAAACATGATGATGATTTCTGTCTGCTCTGTTCAAAGAAACAGACTGACAGTTATGAGTATCCTTACTGTGACAGCAGTAAAGTGTTGTAGTTAAATACTGGTCAATATTAAGTTCTGGACAAACTTATGTCCTTGTCACTCACAGGATATCATGTTACTGTAGAACAAATGAAACACTTCTTCTTTCGACCAACACAGCATTGATGGTAAGCATGACCTGAAAAGAAAAAAAAAAAAAAATTAAACAAAGAAAAAAAAAATGTTGGCATTTCTAGAATAAAAATATGGATTAGATTCAAGTGAATGCTTAAATAAGGAACAAACAGGAAATTTTTATAAATATGACATGTTTCACTATTTATTTAGTTTTATCAGAAATTTTACACTAACAAAAATTTCTAATGAAGCTAAATAAATATTGAAACATTTTTTAACCAACTGTTCACCCAATACAAGACAGTCAAAATAGAGTAATTTTGTTTTTACAATGGTATTCACCCTATGCAAGGTCCAAGAGATACTTGAGGGTGAGGTTTACAGAGTAAATGGCACAGTTATGGGGATATGTAGGGAAGATAATGGTTGACACTAGACTTGAAAAAGTTAAGTTTGTTTTTACTGGATGAGGTTGTTGTAAGTGGTAGAAGTAAGAAGTGCAGATTATGAGGATATGTAGGAAAGATAATGGCTGACACTAGACTTGAAGTGGTTAAAATTTCAGTGATCAGGAAAGTAACGTCTTGGGAGTCTTGTGAATTGATTTGGTTTGTTTTGTTTTAGGGAATATCAAACGTGAATGGGTTATTTAATGCTGACAAGATTTTTATTGCTGGTAATATTTTTTTCCCAAAATGTATTGCTGGCAATATTTTTTCCTTAAAAAATTCATTGCTGATAATATTTTTACAAAAATGTATTGCTGGTATTAAAACCTATTTTTACACTTTCATAGTGTTTTGACTCTAGTTTAGGGGTTAACTATTTGCCTATAGCTGGAACCCTAACTGGTGCTACCACCCTGTATCAGGGTGGACCTGGGAACACCAGCAATTAAGAGGTGGTTCCATGCTCCTCAAATACTCCGGATCAGAGGCCTTGCTGTCTTATCCAGGATGCGGATGTAATTTATCATCATACCCAGGACGAGAAGTCTTGTGAAGAAGCTGTCTGAATGGAACTTCTTCCTTACTGATGGAATACAAAGAGAATGGGGATGATTCATCCCAATTTACATAGCATGGCATATCTTAAAAAGGGTTGGAACTTATAAATATAGTTCATCAGAATATTTGCCATGAAAATAGTGATAGATTGATTTATTTTCTACAGCTTATCAACTCTTTGCAAGTTATTTAAAGCTAGAAAATATTTTTAGATAGTAAGAATTTTTTTGTGGAGATAATAATTGTTTTTTAGTGATACAAGTTTTGCTAAATTAACCCATATCCAGGGGAAAAGAGGTGGACTCATAGCTTTCCCAAGTATATTTGTGCATTAAGTGAATATAATGAACCCAACTGAAATTAGAACTCAGCTCTCCAATTAACAATTCTGAGCCATTATCCATTACACCACCTGCACATTCAATCTTACAGCACCTGGTATTTCCAACCAGTCACCCATCTAGATAAAGACCAAGCTCAACGTTGATTAACTTTGGTGATCATATGGGAACTGGTGTTTCAATGTAGTGTGGCCATAAGCTGAAATAGTGATAGCTTAGTGAGACATTTACAACATGTCAGATTTATGAAGATTTCTTACTTGTTCTTTAGTCAATCATATGAGAGAATGCTGGAATTTTAAATAGCATCAGTTTAATGTAAAAAAAAACAAACATTCTAAATATATTTCAGAATAACCATTACATATGTTTATTGTGTTGTATCAGCACTAGTTGGGATGTACCAAGACTTACTGGTGTGGATTTTACAAATAAGTAAATCTATGCTTGCTACTGGTTGGAATAAGAATTAACTTGTGAAATTGATATGAAAAAGCCCACATATTCACACTAGATAATTTTGATTTTACTGGCATAGAATACTGGGATGTGGTTTCAGTCAGGGTCTCCTTGAGAAACAAAACATATTTAATTACAAATTGAATTAGTACCTGACATTATCTGAGTTTGAAATCATGAATTAACAGAATTTAAACATTGGGTGAAACAAAAACACAACTTAGCACTCCTCCCCTACTAGGAAAATACCAATTGAGATAAACCAGCTAGCCCATGCTAAGTTGATCCAGGGTCAAAATTCAGTAACAGAACTTTGTTATTTTTTAAATAAAATCTTTGATTGTCTATTGGGGTTAAGAATTCAGCTGACATCACCAAATCACTTTGCCTGATGCTATTACTATGCATATACACAAATCAACTTGTAACCTGACACCTGAAAGAAACATATTCCCATTAATATTAACAGAGAACTACCAGATGAGATTTGGCAGTTATCTACAAAAAATCAGGATAAAAGGTAGCAGAGTAGTTGACATTATCACCCCTCTTTACCACCTATGTTACCATCCCTTGCAATAATAATTTTGCCAACTGAAGAAATTTTTCTCTAGCCTAAAAAGTTTTTGTTTGCAGACTGACCATCAAGCAAAAGTGTTGAGGACCAGGTTTTGGAGTCCAACCTGGTCTGCAGGCCTGAGAAGAATGTTCTGATCAAATTGTTGAATTACCACCAGTGAGCAGTCCAGAGCATTGGTGGTGTTGTTTTTGTGATATGTCATCAATAAGGCTGACATCTACTCACAAAAGAGAATTAGGAAGGGTTAAACTGATAACTGTAGCCCTCCACAAATAAATTTTACATTATTGTTACTACAAGCAAGAGTCAGTCAGCTGTCTGTTCTGAAAGTTTCTTCCTTTTTGACCAATTTTGCCTAAGCTTTCTCAGATCAAAAGCTTCAGCACAATAAGATCAATAAAGATTAACTTATTGAATGAGACATCCAAGCAGTGACCCCAGAATAAGAATAAGGTTTGGTTATAGGGCTTATATGGATTAAGTACAAACTTACATTTTTTATTTTTCACATTGAGGTCTTAAATTAATTCAATAAATCATCAGAATGGCCTCAACTTGAAGAATATATTTGAATTGTCCAGATTCCTTTTGCTCTCTTCAAGGAATCTTTACAGTACCAAAGGAAAGAATGAACATTAGTAATTTTATGAAGAAAGCCTTCTTGTCTTACTCTCAAATTGGACTTAGTGATCAGGGCACTTTTTGAACCCAAGATGTTTTTCAAATAATAATTATATATATATATATGTAATAGTATAAAAATGTTTTCAGCCACACTACAAATTCTGATATTGGCCAAATTTTTAGAAAGGTTTTGGTCAAGTTTTATTGTATTTTGTTTTGTTTTTTTTATCACATTTCACTGCTATATTCTTTGTTTGAAATTTCCTCGAATTTAAAGTTAGAGGCTGAAGAGGAAAAAAGATGAAATGTTGTAATGAAAAGCAAAAGCATTTTTTGTCTTATCTTGGGGGTGGGGAGTAATCGATATTTGCAATTATTGTGGAATGAAAAAAAGCAATTTCTGCACTTACCACAATCAAATACCACGGTGCCAGACTCCATGTGAGAGATTACCTCAGACACATTCAAGTTGCAGCATGGACAACGGCTACAAATGAAAAAGAAAGAACATCGATGAACAGCAATTAAACCAAATTACAGATAAAACATTTTATCCATCGGTATTTATTCCTAAATAGCATAACAGGTAAAGACACAACTACTCTATTTATATAGGTGTAATGCTAACTATGCAATTAGTGTTTGTAATCACATGATTGGTATTTGAATTTTCATTGGATACCGAAGAAAGGAAAAGACCAATGTCTGATCAAATATCCATGTGGGTGGGGGAAGAAGTGATATAATGCTTAAGTCATTTAAGAAGTGCAGTACAAGTAACACAGTCCATGAAATCAAGGATGACATTCTCTTTGATCTCAATATTGGATCCAATGATGAAAAGGGATTCTTTTCCAAGTGATAGTGAAAACAAAAAACATTTTATAGGTTTTGAACCAAACTAAATAACAGTAAACCAACTTATTATTAATGGTATTTTATTATTTTGAGGTTTTGTGTTTAGAACAACATATACTAAATTTTAAATTTCAGATTGAATTTTTGTTCAATAAAATATCTATTAAATATAAAACTGTCTTCTAAATAAGAGTGCACTAGTGTGATTTATATTCTGAAAAATACAGTAAGTACCTCTGAGTAATTAGTTTTGAACAATTTTACATGTTTACAATATTTACAGTGTTCAGACTGTTGTCCTCATCTTGGTTGTCATATTCACAATGTTTTGGCCATCTTCAGGTGATTGGAATTTTAAACTGAACCCTTTATTTCATCCACTGGGGTAGATTGTTCTAATTCCATGTGCCATGCCTCTTCCGAATATATCAGTTTCAGTTATTTCCCTTAGTAAATCAACTCTCCAAACTCAGAAAAATAACGGAAACTTAGATATCTAGAAGAGGTATGGCATGTGGAACTAGAACAATCTACCGCAGTGGACAAAATAAAGGTTTTGGTTCAAAATTCTAATCACCTGAAGAAGGCCAGAGTGTACAGCAGCTGAAATGTTGTGAATAAAGATGAGGACAAGTCTGAATGATGTAAATAGCGTAATTAGTTACAATAACTCATCTCAGAAATATAGACAATTTTACATGTGCCATCAAGTTCAAAGGTCCTTGGAAGTAATCTGGGTATATACTGCCAATTAACACAGCTAATTAAAACCTGTTTATAAGTTGATTAGCTAATATACCTGTCTATGCCAAGTAAGAGGTAAAGATTTTGATATATATTGACAGTAGAATGCTTTTTTAGTATACTGTGATGAAGAGATGGCAATGATAATAGTAGTCATTTCCTTATGTGAAAAAAAAAAAAAATCAGCAGCCATTGATTGATCAGTTGAAATTTATAAAATCTTTCTGTTAAAAGAGTTTTTTTAAGAAAATAGGTTTCTCAAGTCCAGTAGCTGTTATCACTCGTTCCAGTACTGATGGGGGCTTCCTTTCTTTGAAGTCATGTGGAATATCAACATCTTGATTACATCATAATTTTCTCTTTGAGCTGCTATCCATTTTAGTTGTTGCCGCTGTTGAAAGTCCTTGAATGATGTTCTTTCTGTTATTTGGTACAGTTCTTTGTTTGATTTTGTAGCACTAGACCACATGACTAAAAGAGGGCTGGCCCTCAATAAGACCTACAGGTTTCATTCATTCAAAGCCATGTTTAAAAATAGAATATTGTTGTATATGTGTGTAAGATATGAGAAAATAGTTGCCCGTGTGTGTAAGATTGTGCAAGAGCTGTTATGTGAAACTGCTGCATATATGATGTGTTCAGTGGAGGAGGGGTGTATTCAACATTTGATAATTTTGCAGCAATACATGCTTAAAGGTTTCAGGCAGTTTCCATCAACATTTCTTTTCGTGGTTAGCTATAAGCAATTGTAAATGTAGGACTATCTTACACTTAAGTAAAATAATAACGATAATATTTGTTAAGAATTTTTTACAGAATCATATATAGTCCTGAAAAGTAAAATAACAAATGATATGTATGGCTATGAAATGTTTATTTTGCAATATTTTTTTTTTTTACAACTTACTCACCCTTTGTGATTACTTAAATTTCGAAAAATATTTCATATTCTAAGAATAATAATTATTTTGTGAGTAAATATTGCATTAACTATTTTTTGAGAATAACAATGATTTTTCCAGATACAAGTTCTACTATTCAACCCATTGTTGGGGGAGGAGATACATACTTTTCCCCAAGGGTATTTGCTCATAAGTGGAATTCGAACTCTGATCTCTGATTTTTTAATTCCAAGCCACTATCCATTTCCCCACCCATATATCCACACTTTCCTGTCAATTGATTTTTTTTGTCATTATTTGCATGTGTCAAGGTTCATTTTCAGTGACCCTGGGTCTTTGGGCATGGATATTGTTTATTTGCCTAAAAGAATAACAAAACTGATTCCATCTGTTTCTAGTAAGCTTCCAATAAAAAAAAAAGACAAAATGGAAATATATTTTGTGGAAAAATTGTGTGATAAAACATGCTGGCTTTACTTACTATTCTACTAATGAAGTCCTTTATCAAATGCTACAAGAAAGTAATGAAATCTTCAGAATTCTTTCCAAAAACATTTGAACAGATCAAGATGCAGCTTTGAATAAAGGGAGAATTGGCTGAACCCTCAAACTAGTCTCATCTTGAAATTTAGAACTTCTAAATTAGCTGAGTGATTTATTTAGTTTCATTATGAACTTATGGTCCACAAAGAAGTACAATGTCCTCAGCTTAATTTATATTAAGCCCACCATGTCATCCAATCCCAGCATGTCACAAACATGTTCAAAAGGGATAGAGACAAAGGGGAAGATTTGATAGAAAACACAATGAAAAAAAATTAATATCAGAAGAATAAATAGGATAGTGGATTTTATACAAGAAAAAAGATTAAAACTAAAAAATATGTTACCAATAATGAAATTTAGGAAAAAAAATGTGTTGCATTCAATAATTCTCAATATAAAACTTGATAGATTTTTTAAGATTTATTTTTGATTACATAGTTATGGGATGTGGGTTTTAGAAGTTTTTGTACATTTTTTTTTTTTTTTAATTTTCTTTATTTTTTTTTTCTTTTTACTGTGATTTGATTGCAGAGTTTAGTGCAAATGGATTTTTCCAATTTAATCCATGGAATATTTAATCTTTCTAGGAAGTTGGAGTAAATGTTGTTGGGGAATGGGTTGAGTATAGAAAAGTAAAGAAGTGAAAATGACAGTGAGTGATAGTCCAACCATTGCCAAAAGAAGAAAACTATTTTCATAATAAACAAAAAATTAAATTTTACAAATCTTAATTATAATGGACTTCTTGCCCATTTCTTTATTATTTTTTTTCTATCTTAAAAAAGTTAAGTTTTTTTTTGCTTTGTAAATTTTAATTTGTCCTTCACTTGTGGTTCCTTAAAGGTACTAAACATGTTTTAAAAAATTAGAAGGAAAAAAAAAAAAAAGGCATTTAACCTGTCATTCCCCCACAAAATATCTTTTCCCAGCCCCAGGTAAATACATCACCAGTTAATTAGTAAACTTAGTTTATTGCAGGCATATGGGTATAGGAAAGAAAAAATAAAAGAGAAAGGAGGAAATTTTTAAATAAAAAATAACTAGCATTGGAGAAAGAGTTAAAATCTTCCAAGGGAAATATTAGTTTCTTTGCCAAAAAACAAACATAATAATACTGTTGGGGAAGCTTTCAAATTTGGTCAGTAACTAGAGGAATAGTAAAATGGAAGAGTTTGTATCAATAAATTCATAAGTCACTATAAATGACACAAGATTTTAATAGCATTGGCTTTAGTAAAGAAACTTTATTGATTGCATTTTAAGGTCAAGTTAGAGAATTTCTAATATGAGCCAGAAAGGAAAAGTCAGAAAATAGACTGATGTATATGGCTGCACGATACAGTAGACTTGCCCATACTAGTGGGTATGTTGATATTTCAGCATACCAAGCAGATTTTGTTTTTGGTAATGGCTCTATTTCCAAATCACAATCCAAGTTTGATTATTATTATTATAAATACCTGTGAAAATTTATGATGAATCATAATTCTGAATAAAAAATTTAGGATGAATCATAATTCTGTTTAAACTTCTTGGGAGTTCTATGACTTTAAAATACCTATTATGTTAAATTCAAATATTTAACAATACAATAATAAGAAATCCTCTTATTGCATTGTTAAATATTTGAGCCTAGCAGCTTTAACAAAATATTGCAATAATAATCATAAATATGAATGTTGGTCATTATTTAAAGGAGGAGGCATGGTGGAGTAATGGATAGCGGCTCGGATTGAGGAATCGGAGAGCAGAATTTGAATTCCAGTCAGATCCATTACATTCACTTACATGCTAATGAACTTGGGAAAGGTATGAATCCTCCTCTTCTCCTCCCAGCTATGGGTAAATAGCAGAACAGACTGGGTTCTATAGCCTTGGATGGCAACTGGTCTAGCACAGAAAGAAATGGCAACCTACTGCGGGAAAAAATCTGCCTTGTCAGTGATGTATCGAAAGATACATGATTGCTTAAGCATGTATCATGCATGGCACATAACTGACTGAAGAGGTTATAAATGTAAAGATTCAAAATTGACAATATTATTTCCATTTCAATAAAGCAGATGTTAAATCTATGAGAGGGTTATTGACTCCTACATGTTCCCTTTCTTTCTGTCATTAAAACCAAACAGCATCTCTGATATATCTTTTTCTTCTATCTTTCCTTGCAATCTGTAGTAATGGCAGGGTGTATGTTGGTTGATTGTTTTTTCTTATGGCATATCAACCTCAGTGGGTCATTTAATGCCAATAAAATTTTTGAAATAGATTTATAGCGATAGTTTGGTAAAAAAAAAAGTGTGTATGTATACATATATATTTGAACCATTTTTCAATTACTCATATTTTTGAATACAATCCAACTTCTTTTAGGAAATTTACAATCTTGGATGGTTTTATTTTCATAATTTTTTTTTTTAATTTACTCACTTGGTAATATTCTGTTCACACTAGATCAAAGTCTACACACTCTAACAGTATATGTTTCACTGTAAATTTTAATTATTGCTGATGATAATTTTTCCTTCAAAAATTATTGCTGGTAATAATTTTTTTAATACAAAGTATTTCTGGTATTAAAACCTATTTTTACACAAGTTTGGGTGTTAGCTATTTGCCCATAACCGGGACCCTAACAGGTGCTACCACCCTGGGTCAGGGTGGACCTGTGAATACCAGCAATTAAGAGGTGGTTCCATGCTCCTCAAAACCTCCTGATCAGAGGCCTTGCTGTTGGATGTAATTTATCATCATACCGAGGACAGGGCAAGGTGTATTATGTACATGCTAAGAAACAAAGCAAGAAGCAAAATAATTATGATGATTATGGTATGGTACTAAAATATATATTTTAAAGATTTCACACATAGAAAAGAAAGAAATATTGACCCAGAATTTGAAATAGTAAAATGTGTTGACAGGAAAAGCACCATTCTTGTGTTTGACTAACTTGCAGGCAAAGTCAACAATGATTTGTAAACCATATTTTCATGACAAACAGCATAATTTTTTAATCTAAAAAATCTACTTGTTGTCACTTATGAAAATAATTGAAACCATTATGTTTTTCTTATCTTTGCATCCATAATCTGGTAGAAAGTTCCTTTACAAACTTTTTATGTGATAGAGCAAATAGATAAATGATCTATGACATAACATTGACTTTTATGTAATAGTCATTTAGAGGTGAACAAAGTCTTCAAAGGTTCACAGATATTTTCAAATAACATGTTTTTTATTGTGCTAATATATTAGGGCAGGTTGATTTTGGGATCATGGTATTGCACTCAACTTGAAAGTTGGGGTTTGATATAATAAATAATGACACAAAATATCTTTTTTCTAAATCGTTACCGTTTTTTGAGGAAACAAGTTTAAAGATTATGTTTATGTTCAAAATCGTAGCATTGGAATTTCATTTTGGTAATCAGTGAAAGCTTTATAGCACAGCCTTATAAAACTTATAATTTACTGAAGTTTTACAAATTGTTTATGGACAAGATGCTTAGCACACTCACGTTATGGCTAAATCATTGTGCCATGAAATAAGACTTTCATTTACTTCAAAAGGAAATTATTCTGATCAATTTATCTACATTATGATGTAATATGTTATACACTGCAGTAGTCTTAGTGACTTTCAATAAACAATGCAAATTTAAAACATTTTGTCTTATAATTTGTGCCCAGCAATATTATGGTGTTATATACACTTTTATCTATTTTTTTTTTGTTTTTATTACTTATGATCTAACAAATTTTATTCGTTGAGTAGCCTTTTTGTAATCTTTTACAATTTTTTTCACACAGTTTTTACTTATCAAATACAGTAAAAAAAATTCATATTTTTCTTGTGATTCATAATTAGAATTCTGATTTTAATATAATTTTTTCATTCAATATATCTAATACAAAAAAATAAAATAACAACTTCATTTAGATTTATTCTTGAAATAGTAAAATTTTGAAGTAAGCAAAAACTGTGGAAATTAAATATTTCTGTACGTTTTGCAGATGATCTTTAAAACTAAATGCTCAAAAATTGGTAGAAGATATTAATCTAATTTTTGGTGTCATTGCTTATTACATCAAATGCCAGCTTTCACATTGAGTGTAATGTTTATTTTCTAAAAGATGTGAAAAATCAACCTGCCCTACGGAATCACTTCAGAGTATACAAAGCAAAAGCCTTGAACACTCAGGTCTTTCAGATTAACAACATATTTTTACCCCTCAAATGAGTCTGCAGTTCAGAAGACAAGCAGAGAGACATAATCTAACTTTACATTACAGCAATAACAATAGTTCTTCTTCTATGTGCCATGCCCCTTCAGGACATTGGTGATCATGGCTCTCCACAACTTCCTGTCATTTGTAGCTTTCAGTTAATTTTGTCTTTTTGCTACTCTTGTAATCCCTGTTCTGTCAACTATTTACACAAGTTTGTTAGTTAGATCATGTGCTGTTTTCCTCTGTCCTTCATGTTTTGTCTTACATTTTATTTTATTTTTTTTTTATATTTACTGAATTCATTTTCTATCCTCATGTAGGCAGTTTGCTTCCAGTTCTGGATTATTCTAATAACCTTGCCAAATATCTCAAGATTGACTAGCAGTTCCTTATGATGTACTTTATCAAACACTGTTGTATAATCTATAAAACATAGGTACACATCCTTCTGCATTTGTATTGCTCTTTCTGATATCATGCTGAGCATTAATAATTCTGCTGTATTCTCTATAGACATAAGAATTTGGATGATAATTTCTGTTACATGGCACCTTAGGCTGATTTTAACTTGTTTTCTTGAAAGATTTTTCAATATCATTAGCAATTTATAATGTTTTTTGATGATTTTGATAATGGTCAGTTAAGAGCTGAATGTGTATTCACCATCCACAGCCATGTTGATTATCCTGGAATTTACATTTTTTAGCACCTGGATTCTTAGGCAGTGCTATGAAAATGGATCTACTTAGTTCTTCCAATATGAGGCCAAATAGATAGAGGAAGATGGTGTAGCACCAACTTTTCTCATAGTAAAGTTATGTCAAATTTGAAAATCAGTATTCAATGTCCTGACTTTTACCTGGGCTTCAGCACCTGCCACTGTCTAACCAATTAAAAAGGCTTGAAAGCAATTACCTGGTTTCTAAGAAATGATAGTTTCGGATATATTTGTGTATTGACTGAATAATCACCTCACTGTGTAGGTTGAATAAGTCTGGTGAGAAGACATATCATTGTCTTACACTTCTTTCTATTTTTGTATATTTATTGAATTAATTTTCTATCCTCATGTAGGCAGTTTGCTTCCAGTATCAGTTGTGGATTATTCTAATATCCTTGCCAAATATTTCAAGATTGATTAGCAGTTCCAACAGTTCTTGGTGGTGTACTTTATCAAACACTGTTGTATAAACTATAAAACACAGGTACACATCCTTCTGCACTTGTATTGCTCTTTCTGATATCATTCTCAATAAGCAACAGCTATTCACAATTTTATTTTGCTTTGGTGATAGTCTCTAATTAGCAAATACAAGTGGATTGGTGATTACAATCAGCAAACAATTATTTTATTGCAAATAAATTCATCTTTGAAGTAGAAGTTGTCAGAAGTCCTTTTCAAAAGTAGAAAATGATTTTATGTAAATGCTAATAAAATTTTTGTTTACCAAAGTAAAAAGAAGGAAATTGTTTTGTTTTTTTTAAAAGTGTTCTGATATGGTAAGTTTATTCTTAAAAAAAAGAAAAGATTGCCATTGAATTATTAATTATTTTTGAGAAAGATATTGACTGGGTGCATCAACTTAACCTAGAAAAATTATGAAAAGCAATGGATAAGTAATTGTTAGACAACCAATATATTTCCTATCAAAGTTGAATGCTTAGATTGTGTAGTCAATTCTCACTTGGCATGCCCAACTAAACTTTGATTTTCACAAACAGGAGATTTAAATGATTAAATGTTACTGAGCAACAAATTTTTTATGTGTTTGTAATAAATATTCTTAAACAGCAGGTTTCATTTTTTTTTATAGAGAAAAGAAAAACCAAATCAGCTAAGGAATTTTCACCTACAGCTTTCAAGTAATTTTCATATCGTCAGGATAATCAACATGGCTGTGGATGGTGAATACACATTCAGCTCTTAACTGACCATTATCAAAATCATCAAAAAACATTATAAATTGCTAATGATATTGAAAAATCTTTCAGGAAAACAAGTTAAACTCAGTACAAAACCCATTCCTATAACTTCAATGAAAAATACTCTAAATAAATGATTTATTTGTGATGTTTTATCAAAGGTATTTTTTTTAATTATCTTTAAGCAGTTAAAAGCCACTATGACAGTTTGAAATGTGCAAGGTGAATATGTTAAAAGCACAAAATGTGTGAGTTACAGAAGATTAAAATAATAGTTTTTCTAAATGAACATAAATCGATTTGTTATTATAAGCAGATGTAAATTAAATATTCCTACAGTTTATGTTTAAAGACATTTTTGAAAATGTTGATGAAAATGACTACTTAAATATCATAATCAATTTTAGTGTAATTATTTTGAAATGCTTGATTTTATTTAGTTTTGGTCATACAGGAACAGGCATATATGTCTTACAAAAGTATATAAGGGGGGGTGTTATAAAGTTCTTAGTCTAAACCAATTCAGATGTATTTTATCGTCATACCCAGAGATGCACTCAGCATATTCTACAGCCCCAGCTGGACAGGGTGCCTTTGTTGGCAATTAAATATTTGTTGTTGTTGTTGTTATTAAATCCCGTTTCATTTTCAAAACATGGGAATGGACAGATTATTACAGTTTTACACTAAACTGTTACAAAAGGTAATTGTAGCTTTGAAAGATATTATGATATAACAAAGAAATAGTAGAACCCAATCACCCATTTTTCCAATGAAAAATATGAAAAAAATAATGTTAAAATCTTAACTGACTAACAAGACCAAATTTGAAAGCTGTATATCATATCAAGCTATTGGCTAATATGATATTAAGAAGTCAAATAATTCCCATATATATATATATATATATATATATATATATATATATATATATACACACAGGTTGTCCATAAAGTTCGTGTGCGCTTTAAAAAATTTATAACTTTATTTGCATTTGCGATAGAAATGATCTGTAAGAACGTCAAAGTTTAATGTACCTAGTTTTAAGTATAGCTAAAATAACTAATGTGTTTTCAGGCATTACTGTAAATTAGTTGGCAAATGTTTTCTGTGAACTGCAAAATCATATTACTCTTTGTATTGCTAATGATGGAGGACGTGGAAACTTAAATAAAATTTCGATAAAACATTAAAAAATATAGATTTACTTCTTTTTACAAATTATTTCTATCGCAAATACAAATAAAGTTATAAATTTTTTAAAGTTCCCACAAACTTTATGAACACCCTGTATATATATATATATATATATAGAGAGAGAGAGAGAGGGAGAGTGTTTGTTAATGATATTATTTGAAAAGATTACTTAACTTTTTAAATATAAAAGAACATAAAAATTGATATTTAAAAAGTAATCTTTTCATATAATAATAGTAATGCACTATTTTTAATATTATTTTAATGTTTTTAATAATGAGCATTATATTTAAAAATATCTTCTGTTTCTTAAATCTTATATATATATATATATATATATATATATATAAAAACTGTAATTCCAGTATAATATATATAACTGTGCCAACATTGTGATAACCAGATATATTTTGTAAAATTCAAATTACATAACAGTCAGTATATACTCAGCACCTGAAGATTGTGTTGTGCATGAAAATCTGATTCATTCTAGCAGTGAAGGATTATATATATTTTATATATAAACAAACATTCAGTAATATTTTGTTTTGTCAAAAATCTATTTCTGGTAATATTTTTTTCCACAAAACTGTATACCTGGTAATATTTTTTTACAAAGTATTTCTTGTATTAAAACCTATCTTTACACTTTCATAATGCTTTTTACCTCAGTTTCGGGGTTAACTATTTGCCCATAGCTGGAACCCTAACAGATGCTACCACCCGACCTGGGAATATCAGCAATTAAGAGGTGGTTGCATGCTTCTCAAAGCCTCCTGATCAGAGACCTTGCTATTGGATGTAGTTTATCGTCTTACCCTGGACATGGATGTAGTTTATCGTCATACCCAGGACGGTTGAACAGTAGTAGAGGTTTATCCCTTGTTACCAGTTTGTGATTGGGTTTCTGGTTCCTTCTAAAGTCTATCATACTTTTTCACTGTCAGTTGCACCTTGCATCTTAGTGGTATTCTCACCTTGTTTGGAGTGAATTGATTAAAAAGACAAAAAAAAAAAATTGACAGAACCACACCATCCTTTGTAGTTTTGTCTTCTATAATAAACATTATTACCAGTCAAAAAAATCTTCATTAAGTCCTCACATAGGATTGTAATGTTCACCAGATTTATTCACTTGCTTCAGCTTCCATAAAGCTTTTCCTTGTTGCATGTAGAACATTTAAATTTATTCTGATCATGTCACTGGTTGTTGCAGATTCCAGTGCAGGTAACTGATCAGTCAAAATTGTGTATGAGTTTACATTGAAATCAAATACAAGTTCATTCAGATTATGTCCTGAGTGATTCTGAAGTGAATTTTTGGCACGAACAGCCTATTTCTAGTTGCTAGTACCAAAAAAACCCAAAGCTATTTCTGGCTCACATTTCTCATCTTCTAATCTTTTTTTTTTTTTTTTATTGCTTCAGTCACTATCAGATTGTGGTGTTCCACAGTACCATTGCTAAATGGACTTTCTGCAGCAGTTGTACAGGTTTCAATGTTTAACTTTTCATTCATCCATCGGTAGCTTTCATTATTAAACTCTCTCCCCCGTTGACACTCAAAAAACGCTTGGGAGGTCGAAAATAGGATATCCACATTAAAAATATGTTGTGAATAATTTCTTTGCTTTTTTTTTAGTTTTAATCAGCCTGGCAGCAGTTTGTAAAACTTTAGCACTCACGGGGGGGGGGTATATTGAGGGCCAGAGAGATAGAGGAAGTTTAAGTCTTTACATGCTCTTCTTCCTCATTATGTGTCTATGGTTTGGTTTGTTTTATGGCATATCAAAATCAATAGGTTATTTAATGCTGACAACATTTTCATTACTGGAAATAATTTTTCCTTCAAAAAATGTATTGCTGGTATTAAAACCTATTTTTACACTTTCATAGTGTTTTGACCACAGTGTGGGGCTTAACTATTTGCCCATTGCTGGGACCTAAACAGGTGCTACCACCCCAGGTCAAGGTGGATCTGGTAACACCAGCAATTAAGAGGTGGTTCCACACTCCTCAAAAACTCCCTCTCAGTGGTCTTGTTGTTGGACATAGTTTATCGTCTTACCCAGGATACGGATGTAGTTTATTGTCATACCCAGGACGATGTGTCTATGGAATTTCAGCTATGTTTTCCTGATTCTAGGTATAAGTTTTCTTTCTGTTACCATTTTCTTTAAGACTTCCTCGTTGCTCACTTGTTCTGTCCATGGAATTCTTAGTATCCTTCTGTAGAACCACATTTCTGCTACTTCTAGTTTTTTTTTCCTCATCCTTAGGGAAATTGTCAGTGTCAATATAAGAGCATGGATACGAAATAGCATAGGAATTTTGAACCAAATCCTTTATTTCATCCACCGGGGTAGATTGTTCTAGTTCCATGTGCCGTGCCTCTTCTGGATATCTCAGTTTCAGTTATTTCCCTTTAACTAAACTCCAAATTTTTGTCAGTGTCATATAAGAGGATGGATACCACATAGCAATCCAACTCAGCACTCTTTTCTTTGTTTCTAATGAAATTTTTCCATTTCTCAGCACCTTCTTTAGCTTTTGGAATGTCTCTTTTGCTAGTCCAATGTGTGTTTATATCTTTTTTCATCCTCTGTTAAAATGCTTCCCAGATATTTGAACTTCTGCATTTGCTTAATATTTATATTTCCAATTCATAACTCATATCTTGGGCTTTTTCTCTTCCTAATGACAATACTGTCTGTCTTATTGCAGTTAATGGTTAGTCCTTTTTTTATCACTTTCTTTTACTATCCTATCTAAGAGGTCCTGTAGTTTTCTTTCTGAGTCAGCCATCAATATAGTGTCACCAGCATATCTCACATTGTTATGGTTACTACCACCGATAATAAATCAGGGTGAGGACACCAGTTCCTTTAGTATATTTTGTCATTTTAGAGTTTGAATAAATCTGGGGAGAAGATGCTTCCTTATCTTTTGCCCCTTTCAATTTTTGTATAGCTACTCAATTCACTTTCTAGAAGGAAACTTTTGCACACATTCACGAATAGTACTTGCTCGATAATGCTCACTTGAAAAGCAACCACCATCTAGTCATCCATATAGAGAAATAGTATAGTGAATAGTATAGAGATAGAGGATAGTGTAGAAAGAGTGATCCATATAGTATAGAGGATAGACTAGAAATGGTGATCATTTAGACATCACACTACTACCTACTTATGCATTTCTCCCATGGTCACATGATCCACTTAATTCAATAATGTGATCACCTGTGTTTGCTCACTGGTGATCTATGTTCAAACTCAAGTGTCGGCAGTGACACTTTATTCCTATATAACAGATCTTGTCGCATTTTCCATCCTCTGTTAAAATGCTTCCGAAATATTTGAACTTCTGCATTTGCTTAATATTTATATTTCCAATTCATAACTCATATCTCGGGCTTTTTCTCTTGCTGATGACCATACTTTCTGTTTTCTTGCAGTTGATAGTTTTTTTTTTTTATCATTTTCTTCTACTATCCTGGCCAGAAATTCCTGTAGTCTCCTTTCTGAGTCAGACATCAACACAGTGTCATCTGTATATCTTATATAATTAAGATTATGACCACCAATAATAAATCCTGGCAGGGTCTCCAGTTCCCTTGGGATGTCCTCACTGTAGAGGGTGAATAAATCTGGGGAGAAGACATATCCTTGTCTCACACCGCTTTCTAATTTTTTTATAGCTACTCAATTTATTTTCTATCTGTATGCAGGCGGTTTGCTTTCAGTGCAAGTTCTGGATTATTCTAACATCTATACTAGTTCTAAAATAAAAGGTAAATGCAGTTTTTGATATTTACCAAACTTAACACACTACAAGGAAAAAACTTACAAATACCATTTTTAAATAGAGACACAGAGCAAAGTGTGTGAAAATGCCATTAAACAAAAGCAAAAATGTATTTGAATACTGGAATAGGATATTCAAACTTTTCATGTATTGGGAATACATGAATTGAAAATACTTATTTATAATTTCATAGAAATCTTCTGCAAAAAATATTCATGTTGAAAGCATGCATGGTTGTTTGTGTGTGAGTTTTATATACATTGTTTTAATATTGTCAATATATCCCAGAAAATATAAAAGTAAAAATGATGAAGGTAATTATTTACATTGTTTGGACTATTGTCCTCATCATGTTTCAGCCATTGTATGCTCCAGTGATTGGAATTTTGAATGAACCCTTTATTTTATCCACTGGAGTAGACTGTTCTACTTCTATGTGCCATGCCTCTTCTGGATATCTCAGTTTCAGTTATTTTCCTTTAATTCAACTCCAAGTTTTTGTTCACCTCTGAACTGCTGTGGCCAAGTATTGAACTCACAAGTTTTTGTGTTAAGTCACTTCAACCAATGTTTTCATCCACTGGTCATTCGTCCTTGAGGAATATGACAACAAAGATGAGGACAACAGTCTGAATAGTGTAAATAGTTACAATACCTCATCTCAGAAATACAGACAGATAACGAAGGTAATTGTAATTAATGTGAATAAATGTTAAAATATTAACAAAGTTTTTTTTTTTTTTAATTTAAGTACTTACAGATTTTATAGTTGTCTTCCTCTTATATAAATATGTTTGGCTTTGTGTGTGCAAAGTTTCATTAAGGACTTGACTTTAAGACGAGAGTATGTATTTAGTTTACTCCAGTTCTATCATAAATCCGTCTTATTTCTCATCCAATATGAGATGAAACTATTCATGAAGTGAACCTAGAAAAACTAAAAAAAAAAAATAATACAAATTCTTGCAAGTTTTATGACCATAAATGTCACTGCCAGAGTGATTAACTTATTTAGAGTCATAAAAAGGATGAAGTAGACATATATAATCTTTGAATTGCACTTAAATACATGAGATGCCACCCAAAAGTTCTGAGAATTTAAACATACTGATCAATATGTTTCTCTCTCAGATTTCCCATGTCTCACCAGATATTTCAAATCATTTCACCAGGAGGTAAAGAACCTTATTTTTTATTAATATTTTTCTTTTAAAGAAGAAGCAATTTCATGCCTTAAGAATGTCATCTTTTGATGAACACATTTTATACAACCATACATACTTGTAAACACACACTGATGCATAATAATTATGTTAACAAAAATAACATTAAAGATATCAAAAGCAGATTCTAATTATTCTACTGAGATATCTGTTTTAACTTTTAGAATAGTTTTGCAAATGTTTGCTTATAAGGATAAGTTTTGTGCCAGTAAAAACTCAAACATAATAGCAGAAAGTATTCAGCATAAATTAAATGTATGAAGTTAAAAAAAATATTACTTTTTTGTTTCAAGCAAGGTGATAAAAACCACTGAAATGCAAGAGGTCACTTGGTGTGAAAGAAAATGAGAAATCATTATTGAGAAAAAAGGACAATAAAAGAACAGGATTCAAGAAGAGATCGAAGACAATGATTGATGTTGCATTTAAATTTTTGAAGATCAGTTAGCAGGAAGACTGAATTGAGTGCCATAGGCAAGAAATTCAAGAGAAGAAACTATTATAATAGAATTTAGCAATTTCAACAGTAAAATGATAATACCTATCTTCCAACCTAGTACTGCATTTACCAAAGTGGAAAACCCATAAGAAAAATTGCGATGAAGATATTTATAGAAAGTGTTGACCACACATTTTTTAAACCATTTCCCTCCAAGCAAGGCAATAAAGCCACTAAGACACATGGGGTTAGTCAGTGTGAAAACATTATTGAGAAGAAAGGACAATAAGAGAAAATGATTCAAGGAGATTGAAGATAATGATTGATGCTGCATTTAAGTTTTTGAAGATCCTATTTGACAGGAGCCAGAAGAGAGTTCTACAAAACAAATGAACTTCAAAGAAATGACATGCATTATTTTCTAGCTTAAATCTATAGTCCTTGCTCAATCAAAAGTCTTTTATAATCTGCTGGGAGTACAATATTTTATTAGGGTTTTAAAAGCAAACATTTTAAAAGTATATATAAGTATATACACAAATATATAAAACCAAGTTAAAATTTTGAAATCATAATTATCTGAATTTTTTAAAACTGTTTCTAAATCTTTGATTGTCTTTCAATCATTCAACCTCACCTGCTATCCTCTTCTGACACACCTATGAGGCATGCTGCACTGTTTGGGAACCACTGCTTTAAGTTAATGTATAATAACTTCAGAAAAAAGAAGAAATATGAGCAAGGTTGAAACTCATCCTAAAATTGTGGATAAAAAAAAATATAACCACCAAAAAAAAAAACAAAAAAAAAAAAAATTGCTAACTTTTATCTCTACATGTCTTTCAAAGATAATTGAGGATGATTGATTTGTGTTTTTATTGGTTATCAACTTTTTGTGGGTTATTTAAAGTTGAAAAATATTTTCTTTTGTACTGTAAGAATGATCCATTTTTTTTTCTTGTTAGTTAGTATTGCATTCATTTTTTGAGAATAACAATACCAGATACAAGTCTAAATATTTAACCCATAGCTGGAAGGAAATGGATGGGATATTTGTGCATGAGTGAATGTAATGAACCTGACTTGAAATCAAACATAGCTCAACTGATTTCTCATTCCAAACTGCTATTCATTCCACTGCCTGCACATCTACAAAACATATAAGTATATGCACAATGACTAAGGGGAGAAAAAATGAAAATACTCCCAGAGAATCAAAGAAATCTTTCTTTGACAAATCCATATATGAAATTTAGTAAAATATACAAATGTGGATGAAAAGGCTAAAATGTTAATGACTTCCAAAGAACTAACTCCATCTTTCATATACATACTTATTGGCATGATGATATAGTAACCAGTGTATGTGCTAATTGATAATAATTCAAATAACATATACATTGATTACACAACCACTACATTATCACATAGATTAAAATGTCATTATCTGATAATAGTTCAATTAAATTGCATAAGACCAACAAATACAACAAAAAAAACATAAGAAACTTTACAATTCTTTACAAAAATACTATATCGCATAAACTGCATAAAAACAAGAATTAGAAGCTTTAAGGTTAAAAAGCAAACAACCTAGCATTAATAAAATGTTATCAAATTTAGAAACAAATATAATACATATATTTCATAAATAAAAAAATGACACCATGACATGCACCGTCATGTGAAAATGGTATTTTAGAAAACTTGCAATATTTGAAAAATGATGAAACTGGAATAGCAGAAAAAGAAAACCTCTCTGAAAGCTGAATGTACTCAAACCTTGGACAATTTATATTTAAATATGCAACAGAATTCAGAAAAATAAAACAGAAAAAATAAATGAAAAAATTCTGAACAAAAAACTTCATTTGATCTTTAGCCAAAATTCTATAAATTAAAAATTGCTACCTAAATACACCCTATATATATATATATATATATATATATATATATATATATATATTTATTTATTTATTTATTTATTTTTGTATTTAGGCAGCAATGTGAATATGACAGACAAGGTGCTTTGATTTAGTTTTTTTTACAATTTCTCATGTGATCTAATAATTTTTTTCTTTTCAGATGATAAATTAGCAGATCCCATTCATAACATATGCATTGGCAACACAAATATAATAGCATCATCTACATGCAAAAAAAAAGGCTAAAAATAATGGAAGCCTTATTAATAAAAACAAAAAAAACAACACTCAATAATATCGGCTATGAACATGGACACAATATCTTGACCGTGTTTTGAAAAGGAAAACATTATATAAATACATACATACAACAAACTATTTCTTGTTAACAGTTAATATATTTCAACCTTGAAAATAGCTAAATGTATAGTCAAAAGCGCTCGGATGAAAAGAACATTCAGGCAGTTTTTATATAATTTATCATCTGAAAAGAAAAAATTATCACATGAGAAATTGTATAAAAAACTAAATCAAAGCACCTTGTCTGTCATATTCAATGAAATGTGCATATATATGTGTGTGTGTGTCTTCTTTAAGACAAATATTATTAAAAACAACATACTTTTGTCTTGACTAATTTTAATGATCACCTTTTCAAAATTATGAATAATCCTTCTCAGATGAGGAGAAAATTCTGTTGTTTGAAGTTCATATGGACCCTTTTATTAAACTTTTCTTCTGAATCAAGTGTTTCTCTAAATTTAAACTTTTTTTATGATCTTGTATGCTGGCTTTTAAGGAGAAATTCGAAAAAATCCAGGGCATAAGTTAAAATTTGGGGAAGAATTGATAGCTGCACTCTCAAAACTTTCCATTAAGTATGTTATTTTCTCTTTTAATTGATATCGCATCCTTGTAATGGTAGTTGTTATTAAACTTATATATATATATATATATATATATATATGATAAAGATATAATTTTAAGGTGTGCTATATTTATGGGTAAAAGTGCAATATCAGAGATAGAGTGTATGTAAAAATAAAAGTGAACACAGAGATCAACACCAAGTGGCAACAGTCTGTTTCATGCTTCAACACAATCTTTAGGTCATGTCTGATAAGCCCGAAGATTGTATTGAACCATGAAACAGACTGTCACCACTTGGTGTTGAACTTAGTGTCTATATATATATATATATATATATATATATATCCTTTTTTTACAACCTTGATAGAGTTCAAAATCATTTATATGATCTTGTCAGGAATGACTTATTTTCCATTTTAACATTTTGCAAGGCTATTGCTACTCTACCATTACTTTCATAGCAAATGTTCAGATTGTCTCCACTCTTTAGTTCCATCACTTCAGGCATTTATAGCTAGGACTCCCCATGTTATGTCCATAATGTCAAATCACCTACATTTCCTCCGTATTCCAATTGTAATAAAGTTCCTCTCAGACACACTTTTCCCCAAGAACTGTTACTTTGTGGAACAAACTCCTGCATGGAAGCTTTTCTGAACACTACAATCTTAACCTCTTCAAGTCAAGGGTCAATTTTTATCTATCCTAATTATCCTCATAATCTTCACTTCTTTCTGCTTCCTCTTACACACCTCATTCAGCAACCCTCTACCATGAGATGGTTTGAGTCTTTTATTGGGTGAACTTTAGTTTAAAAGAAAAAAAATGACACAAACATGTTTGTAGCTGCTATGAGATGGGCATTGAAACAATGGTTGACAGTCTCGATTACAGGTGAGTGTAGAAACACTATAACAAAACAAAAGTCATTAACAAGTATAGAGCAGTAGTGATGAGCTTTATATGATGGTCAACATGGCTTGAAACCACCAAGTTGGAGGTCATTTCTTAAGAAACTGGTGTGTACCACACATGGTATAGCCAGCCATCTCATTGGATCTCAACCAAATGAAATACATATGGGATTAGTCACAATCAGAATCCTCTACTATGTGACATCAAAGTACTGCATGTTGAGAAATAAAATCTCATATCACAAAACAATATCTTGAAGCTGGTGCACAGTAACAGTGATTGATGCCAATGGCAGAAGCATTTTTTTTCTGAGGTTATTATACATTAACTTAAAGCAGTGGTTCCCAAACAGTGCAGCATGCCTCATGGGTGTGTCGGAAGAGGATAGCAGGTGAGGTTGAATGATTGAAAGAAAATCAAAGATTTAGAAACAGTTTCAAAAAATTCAGATAATTATGATTTCAAAATTTAAAATATTATTATACATTACTTGTAATTACATGTATGAGACCCAGTATAAATAATTATGAATATTTATTAACTGATTTTATCAAATATGAAGAATATATTAACTAGGGTCCACAAATTGGTGTTGAGAGTTATCAATGATAATGTTCTGACTTTGAATCTGTCATTATCTCCCTTTGACCCTTTCTTTGGAGCGTCTTTACCATAGTGCTGCTTGCACCTTTTCACCAGGACTTCCCTTTGTTGAGGCATAAACAAATTCTGAAAGTCCGGCCCAGAAAAAAAAAAGTTGGGAACCACCACACTAGACAGTGAATGCTGGAAAATGACTAACCTCTGTAACAAAATTGTGTAAATGAATGGCAGAATGTGGTCTGGGAGGTATAGCAAGAAGACAAACATTGCACAGAGCTACAAAGATAGAAAGTTGAGGAGAGCCACAATCACCCATATCCTAAAGGAACATGGTATACAAAGCAAATGTAAAAAAAAATATGGAAATTTAGAAACATAGTAAAAACAAGCAACAATGTACAGTCATATTAATCTTAAGTTATTGTGGGTACCATATTTATAAGGGGGTGTGAGAAAGTTATTGGTCCAACCAACTTCTCAAAATCTATTCAAATATCAGATTTTTTTTTTTTTTTTGTGAAGGAGAGCTTCTTGGTTAGGCCACATATTTTTCAGCACACTTACACTGATCAAAAAGCCTTTGAAAAGATAAATAAGGGTGAAGGGATCTTTTCAGCACACTATCATATATAAGGAAAGATCAAGTGATGTTAGATAAAATTGAGAAATGGTGCAAATTTCTAAACATTATTTAATTGGCTGTAAAGAATACAATTTCATCATTTTCTGGGAACAGAGGGAGTCACACCGATTTCTTTCAGTGTCAAGATTTTCAAAATTTATCAGCAATAATACAAACAAACCAAGTTTTATAGAATTTCCTGATCCAGCAGCAGTTGCTCATTAGTGTAAAGCAATCCATTCGTCTCACAAAAATACCCCACCAACCAACCAACCAACCAAGTTTTTTTTATTTTATTTTCTTTCTCTTCATTCTGTTTTCTCATACTTCCTTTTTTATTTTTCTCTTTCTTTTCCCCACCTCTCTTTATTGTTCTCTTCTGTTAATATTTCTCCTTTCTTTACTTTTCTTCATATTTTCTCATTATTCTCCTCCTCCTACTAATTTCCTTTCTCTATCATCCCCATCTTTCTTTCAACCAGTCCCCACCCCTCATGATACTCCCTTCCTTCTCTTCCTATTTTTCTTTCTCACCTTTTATCACTCTTACTATTACTCCTTCCTACAGGAATGAAGACCTCCACACATTAATAAAAGTGAATTTTTGAATTCATATTTTCCTTTTTGACCCCCTCCCTCTACAATACCCATCACTTCCATACAAACCATATTTTTTTATCTTCTTTTTATTGTTGTTGTTGTAAAAATTAAATGCCATAAATTAAGACCAGGACACTTCATTCTTGCAAACAACAAAAATCGTATTCTTCACTTTTCTTCTTATTCTTCTTCTTAGTCTCTTGGTTACCGTGAATGAAAAAAAAAAAAAAAAAAAAAAAGAAAAGAAATCAGAAGGTAGTGGGCAAGGTGGGCGGGCAAAGTGAAGGTTCACAAAATCAAAATGGCCGATGATTCAATAAATTTTACATGCATTTAATAATGCATGTAACTCCGTTACTATTTCCCATCCTATCTCTGATCTCTAAACACCCTGTACCACTCTCACCTTATAGATGATCAACTTCTGTAGCAGTCAAGTTTAAACATTTGGTTAAGGAATAAAACAGACAAAAGAACTAAAAATGGCAACACAAACACTCTCCAAAGGTTGAAGGAAATGTCTCTAGTAAAGCTGGCTGGGGTTGGTTAGCAAGTGGTTGGTGACTAGGGTAGGGATAGTTGAATAAAGAAAAAAGATAAATAAAATAAAAATAAATAAATAAAAAGGTATGGGTGTCTGTGATGAGGATAGGGATAATGTAAAAGAAAAACAAGCAAACAAAATGCAAAAAAATTTCAAGGTAATAATTTCATTAAATTAATGGCCTTAAAGAAGAACATTGTGAACATTCAAAGTATGAATAATGTAAAAAAAAAAAAATATTTGAAATAAGTGTGAGGAAATAACTGTGTGAGCAATTCAAGAAAAATTTTAATTCCTCAAAACAATTTTGCATATTAGGTTTCTTTGAATTTTAGGCCTGCACATCAGTATTTCTGAAATTAGGCATGGTTTAGTATTCCCCAGCTTCTGAACTAATATCTCTGTCTTGGTTATTGACATTTAGTAGATGAAATCTGGAGTCATTTCACGCCCATATACTAAATAAATCCCTCACTTTAAAAACATTAAACTATAACTATTATATTGAATAATGCTGCTTGATCATTATCACTATTTGAGAATTTCAAAACTATTTTGGATCAATTATTAAAATCTTTTTGTTGGCATCTTCATCGGATATTAAGTGAGGTTGTGTCTTTCATGGAATTGATAAAACAAATATGCCATAATGTTAAAAATGGCTCACAATATTGTTTTCAGAAATGTATATATTAATACATTAATATCAACTAGTGAAAAATTTCAGTTTTCCTATTTGAATTTTCTGATGAATCTTAATTTTTGATGATTGAATAAGCACTTTCCGTTCCTTTATTGCCTAATTAAATATTCGAGCTGAACAATTTTAATCAAATGTTATAATAACAACCATAAATATGAATAAATGCAGGTCTTTATTTAAAGAAGTAAGAGGGTACAAATGAAAAGATTCAAAATTGATAAGGCTTTCCATTTCACTGAAGCAGACATTAAACACATAAGAACATTATTACTTCTTTCCTTCTTTCAAACAAAACAGCTCCTTTGATATATTTTTCTTCCATTTTGTGAGCAGGGACTGGCAAGCAATTAAAGGCCTATTCTTGCACTCAAACAGAAAAGGCTCCTTGTCTATCTGAGATAATGGCATAGTGTATGTGCTAACTAAGGAACATCCAGAATTATAATATGATATTAGTAGATATTAATAATATTAATATAAGATATTAATAGGGATTTGTTGGTACCTAATGAAAAAACCTTTCATGTTCACTTTTTACACAATCTTAAAATACATTGGCTTTAATGTCATAAGTTATTCATGGGTCTGTTGATTATCTGGGAAATATTAGCAATACCATTCAGTAATATATATACTGTAAATACCAAAATTTTTAAGAGGCTGGACTTTACATGCTAGAAGAACCTCTATTTAGTCACTGTCAGCTTATTCACACACACACACATATTTATATCACATTGTATCAATAAGTTGTAGCTTGATATATAATTAGTAGATAAATTTTGATCTGCAATTTTCAGCTTACAAGAACAGTTATTTTATTTTTGAAAAATAATTCTTTATGAAAACAAATGCTTTTAGTCTATGTACTTGTGTACCTACACGTTAAGCATACACACTTTATCCCTTCATGACTTTGAACAAATTAAAAAGAGTGCAATACATTTACTTTCATAGTGAAGTAAAAAGACCAGAACATCTTTTCATAAAATGGCAAAATTTGAAAAGGACAGATGAACAAGGAGTCAGATGGAGGGACAGACAAACAATGGGCTAGAGGAAAGGACAGGTGAATAAGGGGTCAGACAAAGAGACACTCAGACAATGGACCAGACAAAGGGACACTCAGACAATGAGCCAGATGAAGAGATACTCAGTCAATGGACCAGAAAAAACGGGCACTCAATGGACCAGAAAAAGGGACACTTGGACAATAGACCAGATGAAGAGACAGGCATACAATAGGACAGATAATTGTTTCTTAGAATGGCAGAAAAAAATTGTGGTAGAATCTATTTCTCCTAATGCATGCAAATTAAAGTAAAAGTAAACATTTACTTTCATCTCAAAATAAATTTTGTATACACTCAATAAAACCTATTTGTTTATATAAACTCTAATAAAAAGGAAAGAATATATTAAACAAAGCCATCAAAATCTCCATTCATTTTCATGATTATAGATAGAGACAACACATTCAGGTAGAGAATGGAGTGAATGAAACAATAATCATTTAACACCAACTTAATTCCACCAGTTCAGACCATTACAGCTAGAAACCGTCATGCCACATAAGTAAAACTGAATCATCCTCATTCTCTTGGTAAGAGGGAAGTTACACTCATGGGGCTGCTTCCAAAGAAGTTGCTTCATGAAACAGACTTTCCAGGGGATGCTTCTTTGATCATTGTGATCTTCACTTCTTCAAGTCTAGTGTCAACCATTATCTATGCTACATATCCTCATAACACTTCCAACTTCCTCCACTTATATCCATACAACAATTTCATTTAATAATTCTCTACTTTAACTGGCCTTTGGGCCTTGTATTAGTAGCTAGAGTCATTTATCTGCACTAACAAATGAAATATTTTATTTTGATATTGAAATTAATTTGATGGTTATGCATCAAATTTTGCATTTTGGCATTCATTTTGTATATTTTATATTGAAATCCAGGAAAAATAATTTTCAGATGTAAAGAATAAAAATAAGTGTGACTGACAGAATAGTGTTGTTGTGTATAATGTTAAAGTATTGCTAATGATTTTATTATTAAAGTATTAAATATCAGAGAGAAAGGGATTGTCAGAGGTCAGGATCTAAGCTAAGTGTGACTTACAGAATATTGTTATGTTATATAAATAAAATTAACAATCATCAATGGATTTTGTTTTTTGTTAGTAAAAATTATAAATTTATCAAAAATGTTTCTGTTATGAAGTGTGAAAATCAAGGTCCAATATTTGACTCACTTTCTCATTAGCAAATGGATTAATATATATATATTTTTGTCTAAAATTCTGAGATGAGGAGTTATTTACACTATTTACATCCAGACTATTGTCCTCATCTTTATTGGTAAAAGAGCTTCATCAGTCCCTGTGAAATGAAGTAAACGTACAGAAAGAATATGGAAAAAGAAAGAACACTGGAGATTAAAAATCTGAAAGAATCAGAACATATGCTAGGCTATGAGGATCTCCTTAGTAGACTTAGCATAGAAATAAGTACAATATGGGAGCCATTAATAAAGAAAGACAAGTGACAGCAATTCTTCAGCAGCAGCTGTAACAAAAAGAGAAAGCTGCAGTAAGTGTAGTTATGCTTCTACTTGCAGAAGTAGCACTCATCAGCAGATAATATAGACTTAAGGCTCCAAGTTCTCCACAGAGAATTGTCCCATGTATTTTTTTGTGAATTTGGTGACGTAGTAATTGTGAGTTCAATTTTTGGGCTTGTCAGTCTGTAGTTGGACGCAGTAGAAACAAGGCAAGCAATAACTGAGGAGTACTAAAAATAAGATCTAGATGAGATATCCCAAGACATGGGCAGTGGAACAAGAACAGTCTACCTGCACCCCCATAGATGGTTCAGTTCAGAATTCCCTGGAAGTTAACCTGGATTGAAAAGCACCTAATGAAGACTGGAGGGCACAACAGCCAAATGTTGTGATAACAACAACAAAGATGAAAATAGTCTACATGTAAATCTACCAAAGAATCTTTTACATACCTTGGAAGCAAGATAAATTCTACTGAAAAGGAAGTGAAAATTTGCATAGCTAAAGCTTGGGCTGCCTTGAATGTCAGTTATCTCCTGTTAATTTCTCTCTGAAAGTTCTCCAGTGCCTTAACCGGGTATTGAACTCACACTCTTTGGGTCCTGTCACTGGATCTAACCAACACCTTTATCCACTGTGCCATGTGTCCTCGAGGACACATGGCACAGTGGATAAAGGCGTTGGTTAGATAGTTCGATACCCGGTTAAGGCAGTGGAGAACTTTCAAAGGAAAATTAACAGGAGATAACTGACATTCATCAAACATGGCACATGGAACTAGAACAGTCTACCCCAGTGAGCAAAATAAAGGATTCAGTTCAACATTCCAACCACCTGAAGAAGGCCGAAACGTTGTAATAAATATGGCGACAAAGATGATGACAATAGTCCGAATAATGTAAATAATGTTCATAAAATAGTGTTTGTCAAGAAAAATGGGCAATCATCTGTGTGTGTGTGTGTATATATTTTATGAAAATCTATGACAAAGTGGAAAAAATTTTTCATGTCACATGTTTCGTCCTTTAGAAATTCAACAAATTAAAGTTATATGATTACAACATGCATGAGGGAGAGGGTGCTGAAATTTTAAATTTCAGTTTCAATTTTTTTATTTTAAATGTTTGGATATATAGTTTATCAGAGTTCATTAAGTTTCTTTTTGTCGTTATCACTTTTGTTATTAAATATCCCACGTTTTGGTAACAGAAGATGAGGCAAGAAAGTATCTGTCTATATTTCTGAGATGAGGTATTATGTACACTATTTGCATTATTTGGACTATTGTCCTGATCTTTGTTGCTTAAGTGGATAAAGGCATTGGTTAGATTCAGTGACAGAACCCAAAGAGTTGTGAAGTCAATACCTGGTTAAGGCAGTGGAGAACATGGAGAGATGAATTAACAGGAGATAACTGATAAATGACATCCATTAGACATGGCATGTGGAACTAGAACAGTCTACCGCAGTGAGCGAAATAAAGGGTTCAGTTTGACATTCCAACCACTTGAGGAAGGCAGGAGCATACAACAGCTGAAATGTTGTGATAAATATGGCAACAAAGATGAGGACAATAATCCGAATAATGTAAATAAGGCAAGAAAGATTGTAAGAATCTGGACATAAATTTACTGTAGATGATTTAGCAATAAAAGCACTTGTATACATTTCCATCTTAGTAAATTGCTTCTCTTTTAATTAGAGTAGTAGTTTTTAATCAAAATTATGGTCAGACTCATTATTGAGTATGTTGTTTGTAAAAGATCCCTTTTGTGTTCATATAATCTTTTACTTAAATTCCTTGAGGTTTCTCCAATATATTCCTTGTAGCAATTATTACAAGCAATATAATAAATTCCTCCTTCAATTTTTCACTTATTATTACTTTGTTTTGTATTAATTAAGCCTTTTATAATTTTATTTTAAGTTTAGATAAATTCTTTTCAATTGTAGTTGTGAGAGAGCTGATGAGTAGAACAATATATTTTGATTTGTTTGGTTTGTCTGAATGTTCTTTTCTATTTTGAAATAATATAGATTTTCCTAAAATTGCTTTGATACATAAAAATTGATATAATGGTTTTCCATATTTCTTTATTAATAATAGGATTCCAAACAAGGCAGTAAAACCACTAAGATGCAAGGGATTACTGAGTGTGAAAGAATAAGAAAAAAGAGAAACATTATTAAGGAGCAAGAATGACAGAAAAGTAATCAAAAAGATAACAATCGACATTGCATTTAAATTTTTGATGATCAAAGTTGGTTGGAAAGCATAGAGCTGGAAGAGAATTTCACAAGCAAGAAAAGAAACTTTATATATATATATATATATATATATATATATATATATAGATAGAGAGAGAGAGAGAGAGAGAGAGAGAGGTAGGTAGGTAGGTAAGGTGTGGCGGACTGAACAGACCCGAGCAAGAAAATCGTGGGCACTCCCAAGCCACCTTCCCTCAATGGTTGAGAAGGAAAACTTATAGCATCAAAACCTTTTCTACCTTCAGCAAGGTATGTCAAAAGGCACTGCATTATGTCTGTTGTTCACTGTTTCAGTGGAAATCTTTTGCACCAATTCCATGTTATCAGTAGTTCCAAAAAATGTAGATGGCCCTGCACCTTCACCACTATAATCAAATTCTCTGTGTGGGTCTTCTGACAACTTCCTAAAAACCGAATAAGGTTGTTGGATCCTTATACATCAAAATCAACAGAGAGTCCATAATCATTATATATATATATATATATATATATATATATAACCAATATAAAGATTGGCCAAAATCAATGATAAATAAAACAAATGAAAACTACAGATAAAGTTCACTTTCTTTAAACACAGTCATTCACTCCTGTAGTTTACTGTTACTAACAAGCAGGGATTTTTTTCTCCTGATGATGGCCATGCTGGCCAAAACTAATCAAGGAACCCAATTGAAATAATAAAACCCCAAAATATTAATATACAACCCAGTATATCTGAGAATTTTAATTTCTTAATAATTTTTTTATTGTTTAAAACATATATATATATATATAAAGTAATTCATCAAGTCTGAAACCTCAACAGAATGCAGAACGCACTGGACGGCCGTTTCGTCCTCGGTGACGAAGAGATAGCAAATCAGACTCAATATAGCACCGCTCGCTCATATATTCCGTGGTGGAACTCTACTGAGATTCTCTCTAACCATAGAACTGTGCTCCCTGGAGCCACAACTACTATCACCAAGCCGCTCACTCTTGAGCTTTAGAAGCCGGTTCAAGCAATGAATATATATATATATATATATATATATACACACACACTGATGGTTGCACATTTAATATGAAGTATATTTCAGCAGCAGTTTTTCTCTTCTAAAAGTTGTATTAAAAATTAATGAAAATTGTTTAACTTTTTCCTCTCTTCTGATGAAATGTTTAACATCAGGATCAAGGTTGTTCAAATAGTGTCTGAATTATAATTGTTTTCCATTTTCATAAGTCATTTTCAAAGAAAGATTATATTTGTTTTGCAAATAGAAAACACCTAATCAAAAAGGGAAGAAAATGTTAATATGAAATTACTTAAAGAATTTTCATTGGATTTTATTATGTCCTTTATATATACTTGAAATTCATTATATTTATATAAGGAAAAGAAAAACAAGGCCAGATTATGACTTTTGTAGACCCTAGGTTAATGAAATTTTGGAGCCCCCTCTAACTCATGATATATTTTAGCAACATTTTACATAGCTTATTTCAAACTTATTCCAAATTCTTTAAATAAACTAGAATCTTTTGTTTGTCAATAAAAATATACTTTTACAAATACCACTATTTATTACTAACCAAATAAGCATGTCTTTCAATTTCAGATTTTTTATAAACAGCATTAACAATAAATCCTATCAAAATAAATGAGTTTATCATATTGATATCATTTCAGTTGGTGAAACTATATTGAAGTTATAACATCTAGATAAATTAAAATCACTGCTTTATAAAAATTTCTCTAAGATTTAAACATTTTGAACTAAAATTAAACATATTATCTACTTATAACATGATGACACAAACTAAAACATTCTTTTCCTTGCTTTGCTTCTTGATTTTAGTTTGGTTTGTTTTGTTTTACAGCATATCAACCTCAATAGGTTTTTAATGCCAACAAGATTTTTATTGCTGGCAATATTTTTTTTCTCAAAAATGTATTGCTGGTAATAATTTTTTACAAAGTATTTATGGTATTAAAAACTATTTTTAAACTTTTATAGTGTTTTGACCCCAGTTTTGGGGTTAACTATTTGCCCATAGCTGGGACCCCTAACAGGTGCTACCACCCCGGGTCAGGGTGGACCTAGGAACACCAGCAATTAAAAGGTGGTTCCATGCTCCTCAAAACCTTCTGATCAGAGGCCTTGCTGTTGGACGTAGTTTATCGTCTTACCCAGGAAGCGCCTTGCTCCTTGAAAAGTCAAATAAATGAGTTTATCATATTAATATCATTTCAGTTTATGAAACTATTCAGAATTTATAACATAAAGAAAATTAAAATCATTGCTTTCTAAAAGCTTGAGGAGCCCTAGGCTGCAACCTATACTAGCCTAAAGGATCATCCAGCCCAGAGTAAATTATCTGAGACAGAGCATTTATAGATACAGACAACATGGACATAAGAACAAACACTGCATAGTGACTGTCAGATTTTCCAACCATCTAACCAGTATAAATAAGCAATCTAAGAATAAACATAAGTATTAATCCTAAGAAAAGGAAATGGGAAGAGCCAGTTGCCTCCTCTTCCCACTTCATTTCATCCCTCAGTGACTTATAAATACAGCCCACTAAAGTAGTAGTGGCACTTGGTCAGAAGATCTCATTGAGGTAGGAAGCTGACAGTCACCATGTGTTCATTCCTATGTTCACGCTACATACATATATATATATATATATAATTATATATATATATATATATCGTACAGGTAATAGATCCATTGGTATCTAATCCAGGTGGATCCTAGTAATAGCAGATATTAAAACTGATCCGCAGAGAGCTCAATGAATTTATTGTAACAGAGCATATATATTTTTTGCAACAAAAAACAAAAGTACCTCACTATTCTCATGTTGAGGTAATTTTGTTTTTTGCTGTAATATATATATATATATATATACACAGATTTTTTTTTAACATATAGACATTTCAAAACTTAGTTACCTCCCCTGATGTTTACATTGTGAAATTTATATCATACAGTACATAACCTTAGCGTTTCTCACTTCACAATTAAAAGTTTAAATTTCAGAATAACGCAACAATTCTGTCTTAAAAAAAAACCCAGCCTGATGATGACATTGTGCTAATGTCGAAAGTATTTGGAATAAATGAATATGTATCAACATGGTAATTTTCTCTCTTCCTTTAATAAGGATACTAAGAAACTTGTCTTTGAATATGAGAGGATCCTATTGAAAATAAGTAGACAAAACTTGTCTAAATTATTCAATGAAACATGCATTTATATACATTAGGAAATTAATGACATAGAAAAAATTTTTTCATGTAACATATTTCATCCTTTAGGACTTAACTGGACCAAAGAGATGTACATAATAGGGACACTTAAATTTCAAACATTTTTTTTACATGTATTGGCATATATAGACTGGACAATTTCACTTACTTTCTTCTTTTCATTTATGTTTAAAAAAGAAAATAATAATTTAAATTTAAAAGTTTAAAATTTCAACATCCCATCCCCTTTGTGCGCATGTGTAGTTATATTAACGTAAACACCACTTTTTAGTCTAATGAAGTTTTAAAGGATGAAACACAACATTGTAAGTTTACCCCCCTTAGTTATTTATTTTCTTAACATTGTTCTGATATATAAAAATTTATATCTTGTATATATAATTAAGTATAATGAAATGGATTAAATCAAACAATTATTTAATATATTTTCTGTTTATATGTTATTTTTATTGATACAGTATATTTAAAAATGCTGTGTTTTTAATTAAATAGCATTAATTATATGACCGAGAAATTTTGTAGAAAATATGTGTTCTGCAACAGGAATCAAATTTGTATTCCTTTATGGAAACTGTCATTTGACCTGGCGTGCTGTACCATTCAGCTACAGAGAAGCATCTGGTTAAAAATGTCCAAATTAGTGTTTATAATAACACAATCTTTGCCAATTTTTCTCGATCAATCATATCTGCTTGCAAAACATACCTTAACATAAACAATGACAACATGTAATGAGATAGATTAAGTCCAAAAATTATTTAATATATTTTCTGTTTATATGTTATTTTTATAGATACAATGTATTTAAGTAAATGCCTGTTTTTAATTAAACAGTATTAATTACATTTACCAACTTGAATATATTACATACAGACTCTTTTCAAGACCATCTGAGAGAACAATTATAATACTTAAAATACAATGAAGTGGTGAAAAGTTCTTGCTCACTTGGTTAGATTCTGGAAAGTGGGTTGGACTGAAAATTTTTCAGCACCTTCTCATATATAAAGAACATCTTTCATTACAAATTACACATGAAGAATGTTTTGAATAAAACGAAAGACTTCAATTGTCTGAACTTTACTCAGAAAATAATCTTATCTATAAGCTATTTTCCTGGAATAAATTTTAAAGTTGTCTGAAATAACTTTCCACCTTTTGGTCAGTATTGTATTTGGAAAGCCTGCATTAGCGTGACAAATGTAAAAATAACCAAGATACTTCATTGCTATGTTAATTTCAAATCAAATTTTATGCCCCAATTCCCCACTTCAGGACAAGTGACATCGAGAGACCAAATTCTTAATTAACAAATTCAATCATGTCTTGAAATTGATTTAATCAATCAAGTCCATCTTCAGGGAAGAAAATATTATCTTAAAATATTTGCCAAAGAAAAGATTGAAAACAGAGAAAAAAAAAAAAAATATCCTGACTTAATTAATTCAATGTTTTCACAATATACCAATACAGTGTTTAAATTTGTACTGCAAGACTTTAGACCTTTGGACTCCAAAACAGATACAAGCTAAGCTATCGGATTTTATGGTCAGAAGACTAAAAATTGAATTCTCCTTGGGTGTAACTGATTTTACAATACTTTCAAACTTATGGCTACTAATCCAATACACTGCAGTATTATTATTCTCTTTTTATAAATAAAAAAACTTAGGCAGCTACAACTAGCATATCAAGGTGGGTCAAATTACAACAATGACTCTCCAAATTACTGTCTGAATTTTGGGGATGAGAAGTTACCATTATTTACAATATTTATAATCAGACTAATATCCTTAAATCCTTATCTATATTGTTGTTATCACAATATTTCAGGTGTCTGTTGATTTGGATAAGCTTCAGAAAATTTTAAACTGAACCCTGTATTTAATCAATGGGAACAGATTATTCTGTCTCAGGATGTTTTGTTTTCTTTTTAGTTTTGCTCACTTATTGCTAGTCCTGTTTTCACAGAGTCTGAGCCTATACAATTGTTACTGGACAACAGATTAAAGCATTAACTTGTGAATTTGTTGACATAATAATTGTGAGTTCAATCCCTGGGCTGGGTATAACAAACTTAAACTCAGTGGAATAGCAATAACTCAGCAGTACCAGAAATAAAAATAAAAACGTGGGGAGGATCCCTAGACATAGACAATGGAACAAGAATATAGATTAAATAATCAGTTTAGTTTGAAATTCCTGAAGCTTACCCAGATTGACAGACACCTGAAGAAGGCCAGGGAATGAATCAGCTGAAGCATTGTGAAAATAAAGATAAGGACATTAGTCCAAATATAGATAATGTAACTTGCCAAATTATTTCACTGTCATTAAAAAGATTGCAGTCAACATATGTATTTTGAAACTACTTATATGTGGAATAAGTCAAATTATTTTTACATTAAAACTAAAAATAGAAATGTTTGTTTATTTAAAAAATGTAGATATAGAAATATATTAAAAGAAATTAAATATGAATAGGTTTTTAGATGTTATAATCTTAGTTTGATTTTTTTTGATTTTTTGCCAATAATTTAAATAATTTCATTAAAATATTTAATATTACAAATTGTAGACATCAAAATCAAGCATGTACAATTTAAATATCTGGGAAGTGTTTTAACAGAGAACAGAAAGGGCAATGCCAAAATCCAAAGATGTATTGGGATAGGAAAAGGAGCCTTCTAAAAGCTAAGTAAAGTATTAAAAAAGATGAAAATTTCATTAAAAACAAAGAAAAGAGTACTGAACTGGACAATATTTTCACAGATAAGAGAGACTTGAAGCAACAGAAATGTGGTTCAATAAAAGGGTGCTGGGAACCCCATGGACTGAACAATGACAAAGTTTTAGAGAAAATTGAAACAAAAAAGAAGTGATAGTTGAAATTTCTAGGACACACAATGAGGAAAGAAGGCTTAGAAAATTTGATACTCACAGGCAAGAGGGACAGAAGAACACAGCACATTATCTACCTAGGTAACCTGAGTAAGGGTTTGGGAGAAATAGCCAAAAGACCAAATTTTATGAAGAGCAACAAAGACAGGAAATTGTGGAGAGCCATGATCACCAACATCCTGTAGGGACGCAGCACATAGAAGAAGTAGATAAATGGTAAAATTGAATATCGGTTTTGTTTACATTTATAAGAGTGTTTTATATACAAGTACAGGGTTGGTACAGATGGAATAAAATTCCAATAAACAAAAAAACTATTCATAAAAGAGTGCTCAATACTAAGTAGAGCAAATAATATTTATTCAAAATTATAGCATATGTATGTCATAACATAACTACAAAAATTGCAATTTTGTTTTAACACTACTGGTATCTTATCAAGTGATGGTGTTGATTGCAAAATAAAGGATTTTAAGAGTATTTTGCAATCAACACCATCATTTAGCAAGACACCAATAGTTGAAATTGCAATTTTTGTAGTGATGTTATAACATGTATATGTTATAATTTTAAATAAATATATGAGTGTTTATATATATATATATATATATATATATATATATTAGTTTCTATATATATTATATATGCGCAGTACTTATTGGAAAGTACTCAATATCAGTGAAAGAGCTAACATATTCAGTCATACAGATATAAGTTCATAATCCTGGGCTTCAATGATTGCAAAAGTGTGAAACCTAGGGTTACAAACTCATATCCATATGACTGAATATATATATATATATATTAGTTCATGCCACATTGACGGAAAACCTACCAGTAAAAAAGAATTCTCTTATTACTATATTTGTACAAAAACGCACAACCTTAAAATTTAAAATTCAAACTCAGCATTGTGACCGCACGTTCCAAAACAATAACACATTTCTCATAGCATTTTTTCTGATTACATCTATATTTTCATTGTCCTCTTATTACCGAGAAGTAAAAACAAGAACAAATCTATTTCCATACCTGAGGATGTCTGTAGGAACAGACAAAAGCTTGTAAAAAATTAAAAAGACCTTATGCAACTGGAATTTATAAACAGGGATCATATCATTCATATACATGTTCGGGGTTATCTTACTGATATTGTTTGCAAAGATGTATTCTCACCATTTAAATCATTAACCTCTATATTTGTTTTTTTGTATGAATGATTCATATATATATATATATATATATATATATATATAATAGCTAATATATAATAATATATAATATTCGAGGAAACCCGTCTACTAGAGTGGCTAGCCAATCCCTATTGCAGATGCTTAGGTACATTTGTGTTTGCTCAAAACCCACAGAGCCCAACTGTGATTTATACTGCAACTCTGCTGAGCAGACCTTAGTTACAGTTTCTAGAAGAGAGCGTATTATCTAGCATAACCAACAATTTGAACAAGGCCAGCATTCTCAAGCCTTCGGCCATGATGACTCGTGGCTTTGTGCTAGCACAGCTATCAACGGCCCTTGAGAGTTTTATCTACCCAATTTCACTCACAAGGCTTGGGTCAACCCATGATATGGTTTTCAGGTACTTTCCAAAGGTGCTGCACGCTGGGACTGACCTCGATCCATTTCAATAACATCAGGATTTCTCCTTCCTGACAAATCAACCATGGTGAGATGCGAAACCAGGTTTCCTCATCTGAAAGTGAATGTTCTAACCACTCGGCCACATGCCCATATATATATATATATATATATATATATACACACACACACACATACATACATACATACATACAGTAAGACACCAGGTTACAATAGTCTCAACCTATGATGATTTATGGTTATGATGTACTCTCCATTATCTTTGTCTACAATATGCAGTGCATTGGAAGAATGTCATCATCCAATTCATCAATTTTACCATTCATGTATGTATGTATGGTGTATATATATATATATATATATATATATACACACACACACACACACACAATGAAATGGATTAAGTCTGACAATTATTTAATATATTTTATGTTTATATGTTATTTTAAGTAAATGCTCTGTTTTTTTAAATAAACAGTATTAATTATATTTACTGGCCTAAATGTTAGAGAAATTTCATAGAAAATATGTGGCCTTCAACAGGAATTGAACCTGTGTCCTACATGAAACTGTCATTTGATCTGACGTGCTATACCACTTAGTTATAGAGAAGCGTCTGGTTAGCAAAGTCCAAATTAATGTTTTTAAACACATAATCTCCAGCAATTTTTTTTCACTCAATCATAATTTGCTCATGAAACACTTCTTAATGTAAACAATACAGCTAATTTGTATTAGCATTTACTTAAATAAATTGGATCTATTAAAATAATGTATAAGCAGTATATATATATATATATATATATATATATATATATATATATTGGGTGGCATTTAAGCTAGTTCCTGCAGAAGGCTTTTGATTGGGCCTTCATCACAATAGGTAAGGAGGAGAAGATGCAATAGGTGACAATAAACTACAGAAAAACCCAAAATTGATCGCTGCATTTAAGTATTGGATTAATATTTCAGCTAACCTTTTAAAAGTTCAACGATAATTCTTCTATTGCCACTTAATTTCAAGACAATTTGATGTACATAAGTCCTTACTTTTCGTACAAACATTTTTATTTTATGGGTGACTTTCGCTGGACTTCACAATTAATTTTGATTATTCACAAATTTATTTCCAAGTTATGAAAATTGTTATTGTACAAAAAAATTGTTGCAAAAATCATGTAAAAATTGCTGAAAACAATTGCAACTTGGGAATCCAAAATTTCAGGATAGCAGTTCTGGATTAATTTGCTCAAGATTCCAAAATGGTATGATATGTTGGGCTATGGCCTCCAGAAGCTGAAAAAGTGTTACACACTGATATTTGCATTTATTATATATAAGTGTTTACAAAATAATGAAATAGACATCCTGTAATCAATACAATTAATTTTATTGAAAGTTCTAATGAGTGAGAAGTTACAAAACACAGATGGCTTTTTTTTAATCATTTTACCTTAAGCAAAGTGATAATGCCACAGCAGGTTACATGGAGTGAAAGAGAATGAGAAGACTTTAGTGATGAAAAGGACAAAAGATGGTGATTGAGATTGCATATAAATCTTTTAAGATTGTAGGTGACAGAGAAGCAAGAAATTGGAAGGGAGTTCCACAGGTAAAAAAAAATGCAACTATTAAAATAGATTATACAGTTGCATCAAGCTAATTAACTCTAAAATGGTGAGACCTAGTTGCCAATCTAGTAATTCATGCAGTCGAGGCACTAAGGGCAATTGCGATGAAAAGAAAAGTGGGATGCCATGTCATATTGGTGAGAAAGTGACTGAAGTCATCATACCAAGTATCCAATAAATATTGTGAACTTTATCATCTCTGAACCAATATTATGTTATAACATCTAGATAAATTAAAATCACTGCTTTATAAAAATTTCTCTAAGATTTAAACATTCTGAACTAAAATCAAACATGTTATCTACTTATAACATGATGACACAAACTAAAACATTCTTTTCCTTGCTTTGCTTCTTGATTTTGGTTTGGTTTGTTTTACAGCATATCAAACTCAATGGGTTATTTAATGCCAACAAGATTCTCATTGCTGGTAATTTTTTTTTTTCCACAAAAAATGTATTGCTGGTAATAATATATTTTACAAAGTATTTATGGTATTAAAACCTATTTTTACACTTTTATAGTGTCTTGACCCCAGTTTTGGGGTTAACTATTTGCCCATAGCTGGGACCCCTAACAGGTGCTACCACCCCGGGTCAGGTTGGACCTGGGAACACCAGCAATTAACAGGCAGTTCCATGATTCTCAAAACCTTCTGATCAGAGGCCTTGCTGTTAAACGTAGTTTATTGTCTTACCCAGGATGCACTTTGCTTCTTGAAAAGTCAAATAAATATGAGTTTATCATATTAATATCATTTCAGTTTCTGAAACTATTCAGAATTTATAACATCTCAATATTCTTATATGTAGAAATAACTTTAGTCTCATGACCTCATTTCTGGAAAACTCAGTAATCTTACAATTAAAGGCTTGTGAGATTAACTGGACAATTTGCAATTTGTTTTGTTGCAAATAAGGTACCATTTGAAAGACTGTCATAACATCTAAAAAGAAACATCTTTAAAAGTAGCAATTCTAACTTGAATAATAATTTTTCTGTTCTAACTAATTTCATAATTTTTATGTATCTTTGTGAATAGTATTTTAATGACTACAATAAAGAATTTGTCAGATCTCATGCTGATAAGAATGAAAGTTTTTATCAAGTTTGAAGTTTGTGGCTTGTATAATTGATTTTCACAATCAATTTTAATTAAAAATAGAAAAAGTAGATGGAACAAAATGTCTTTTCTTAATTATCACCTCTTCTAAAATGAACAGATATGATTTGTTCTTGTCAAAGTTAACAATAAGAATAACACCTCGTTGGTGATGGTGCTTGGTTTGGTATGGTAGTTATGGGAAAGTGGTTTCATAAAAGACTGGTTACCTTACTCATGTTTGTTTGTTTGTTTTTTTTGGGGGGGTGCTTTTTTTCTCCATCAACCACCATGGCATAATGATAACTTTCAATGTAGATTTGTGAATTTTCTCAAAGGCAATAATAATGGTAGCCATTTCCTTATAAGGAAACATTTGATATTCATTGGCTGAGCAGCCAGTGTTATTGTTGTTTGAGATTTTTTTTAAATCTCTCTAGTTTTTTTTTTTTTTTTTTTTTTTGATCATTTCCACTCCAAGATAGGCAATAATGCCACTAAGGCACAAGGGATTACTAAGAGTGGAAAAGAATGAGAAGACTTTAGTGAAGAGAAAAGACAATAAAAGAACAGGTTTCAGGAAGACAGAAGATGGTGATTAATACTGCATTTAGATTTTTGAAGATTGTAGGTGTCAGGTAAGAAAACAAATTGAAGGGAGTTCTACAGGCGAGAAATGCGTCAAAATTTCGATTTTATTTACTCTCTCTCACATTGTGTGTGTGTATGTTAATAATTTCACCCTAAGCATGGTGATAATGACAAATGGTTACAGAGAGTGAAAGAGAATGAAAAGTCTTTTGTGAGGGGAAATGAGGAAAGGACAATAAAGGAACAGGATTCAAGAAGACAGAAGATTGTGACTGACACTGCATTTAAAATTTTGAAGATTGTTATGTGGCAGGCAAACAAAAAATTGGAAGAGACTTCTCGCACACAAATTTATAGTTATATGGGTTTCTCAAGTCCAGTTACTGTTATTGCTCTTTCCAGTATTGAAGGGGGTTTCCTTCCTAACCTTTTGTTTAAAGTAGTGTGGAACATCAATCTCTTAAGCAATTATTTTCTCTTCAAGTGCTCTACATTTTAGTGTTGTTGCTGTTGAAAGTCCTCAAATTATGTGATTTCTGTTATTTGGTACAGTTCTTTGTGATTCCATGGCACCAGTTTACTGCTAAGACCTAGATATCATTTGCCTAATCATTTTTAATCATTGATCTGAGGAAGTCATTGTATACAGCCAACAGTTTATATATTTCTGAACAAAATTGGTGTCATGCTTGACATATGAAAGTCTTTTTTTGACAAGGCTTTTTAAGAAGTCTTGGTCAGAATTCAAACTGCTCAAGCCAAAGAAGAATCAGCAATATTATTTGTCCTGATCTGGCAGCTTGGCTTCAGTCACTTTCCACCAGTTGCTTCTCTCTACCTTTTCTATAAATACTTTCATGGTAATTGTCTGGATGAGATCTTCACTATGGTACCTAGACTTTTTGAATTTAAAGGCAGTAGTAAAGTGGTGTTGGGTTCTCATCAATTTACAGTTGAAATCTCTAGATGTAACCATAAATCCTATGCTAACAGTTTTTCTCACACTTCTCACTTGTGGAACTCCTTTCTGGCTCCATTCTTTCCAGCCAATTTTAATTTGAAAAATTTTAAATGCAATGTCAATCGCTATCTAATATCCTCCTGATTACACTTTCCTATTCCTGCTCATTATTAATGTTTCTGTTCCTAATTCTTTCACACCCTGTAACCCCTTATGTCTTAGTGGCTTTACTGCCTTGCATGAAGTCATACTGATTAAAAAAGATAGATATATGCATGACAGTATTTTTTTTTTTTATACCTTTCTTGCCACCACAATATGGGATATTTAAAAACAATGGCAATAAAAAAAAAAGACAAATTGCAGGGAAGCTTAATGAAGTCAGCTTAGCCATACATGTAAATGCCTCAGATATCAGGAATTTAAAGATTAGTGCCCTTATATTATAAGTATTCCTCTTTATGTACAATCATAAGCATTTTTTTTTTTTTGCTTATATTTTCACACCTTCCCCATGTATAATCCCATTAAAAGAACATTTTGGCCTGATGAAATCCTTTTCAAGGCGCACACACACACACATATATATATATATAACATCTCGATGTGGTGTAATGGTTAGAAAGCTTGTCTTGCTAGGCCAATTACAACTTGAGTAGTGGGTTCAATCCTCACTGGTTGCCACATCTAAGCCATGCTTAGAAAAATCACTATATATATATATATATATATATAAAATTTATGTATTATATTCTCTCTCATATCATTTGGCATCTCCAAAAACTAATATGAAAAAGGGAATATTTGCTGGAATTGATCAATGAACTAGAAACGGATACTGCATAATCCAACTCTTTTGTTTAAAATGAATTGACCTAAAGCAAGGCAATAATGCAACTAAGATAAATTTAATTCATGTTATATTTAATCGGTTTTTCATAAGTGACATTATATTAGGCAAAAGCATCACATGGTACTTCTTTTACTGTAAGCAGAGAGAAATGGTCAACTTTCCTTTATGCAAATGGCCAAGTATTTGTTGCAATAATTGATGTAATGAAGTTTTTTTTTCATTTTTTTTTTTTTTTTTATCTTGTCTGTTTTATTTTCCTGTTCTTCAGCTATAGCTTTGACATTAAAAATTTATCTTTGCATATAATGATAAATCACTCGGCTGATCAACTTACTAATAGATGCTCTCTGCACATCACATAAATTTATATTTAGCAATGTTTCCACTTGCTGGAATTGGGTTTATTTAAGATACATCAAACCAATCTGGAAAGAGTGGTTGTAAAAAAAAAAAAAAAAAAAAAAAAAAATCAATTTAAAACCAATCACGTCAAAGGAAAGTTTTATAGAAAATTTCATAAAGTTGTTCATTAGTTTTTGAGTTATACTGAGTTGAATGCTCAATACTTTGCCGTTACTAAAAAAAAAAAAAAAAAGTTTATACCAATGCACATGGGAATGACCTCAAAAACATACTCCTCGCCAAATTTATAGACAAATCTTACATATGCATGTTGGGATTTTTCCTTTACCATTAAGCTAAACATGTGTGTATATATATATATATATATATACACATACACACAGGGTGAGACAGGTAAATTGTCATCATTTTATATATTTTTAATTTCATGCATGCACAATGTTTTTGATTTTGTCAACTGCACAGTATAGTAGGGTCAGTTGAGTACCATCTGCAAGGAAAAGAGCACCATGATGCAATTGACTCTGCCACAAATTTGGAAACAGCATGCTGTACTGCTTGGCATTTGTACCAGGAGACCCAATATGAACATTTCAGAATATTTGGGTGTCAATCTGCGGACAGTTAAGAGGATTCTGTGTCCCCAAAAGATGTATCGAGAGTGATGAAAACTAAATATCCACTCAACATCATAGTGTTTAGAGTGATCACTAGTGATGGTGGCATTATGCCTCCATTCATCTAACCACAGGGCCTCAGACAACATGGAAGCCTACATTGTACCTACATTGCAGGCTGCTGGAAACCCTTTATCAGGCAACAGAACTTTGCACCATGCAGGAGAACCCAGTCATGGTTCTCAGACAATTTCTGCAATAGCATCACCCCATACATCTAGCGACCTAACTTCCTAGACTGCAACCCCCTTGATTATTATGTGTGGGGTGCAGTCGAGTGAGAGACCAGTAAAACACCTTTAGCTTTGCAAGGCTGAAATTCAAGTAGGCATTTTTCTATTTTTTTAAAAACTTGAATAAGGTAAGATCTGAGTGCCAGATGTTTTATATAAAGGGATATGAGAGAGTCATAGCAAAATGTTTTTGATAATGTGACACACACACACAGAGCCCATGCAAAAAGTCGTAATACATAGTGTGATAATCACTTTATGTTTGGAACTGATAGTCACTGTGCTGTGTTGATTTCTATGTCCACACTGTTCATACCGACATATACCATACTCCTGACATTGAGCATTGATCAGCAGTCCTAAGATAATTACTGCGGAAGTTAGTTTGATCCTTACTGAATTACACGGCCTTTGACTAAATTAAGACTAGTAAATATTAAAAAACTCTAGATGACATAGCAGAATAGAATCACATTAAAAATCATTTTTTTTTTTCTACTTAAGTGATTCCACATTCCATTTATTCCAGATGACACGGTGGATTTGAATGTTTTCAAGCATACTAATAAAATACTAATAAAACAGTCCTGCATTGTTTATACTTTCTGATTTATACTCCCATGAATAGGACAAATATTTATGTTGAAAATGAAGTTCATCCTGAGAATATTTGCTCAGCCATTTTTTTTTTATTTGTCAATTAAGAAATCAGACAGATGCATGGCAATGATGTGTTGGGTTAATGGTTACCAGCAATGTCACCAGGTGGTACCAAGTGGATAAAAACAAAAATAAGAACAGGGGAAATTCTTTAAACATAAATTCTGCAGGCATTTTGTTTTAAACTCTGATGTAAAATGACAAGAAGAGACTAATGAATGTCAAGTATTTCACTTTTTATTATAAAAAGAAATGGAAGAAAAAAAAAAAAAAAAAAGTAAGTATTTCATTCGGTAGCTCCTACTACCACATTTCAGCTCCAATGCAGCTAAAGATACTTGTTCTTATTACTCCATATGAGGGAGTGGCCGAACTTGCTTAATGTAACAGCCATATATGATAAAGATCGGATGTTCGAGTGACACAAGACATGAACAAAATTTACACACATTTTTGTTACATACACATTAACATTAAAATTTACGTTTTAATTCAATGGGGTCTCATTTCATACCCAGTAAATAATTATAAAGCTTGAAATTTTTCTTATTTACCTTTTATATCAAATATAATGGAAAAAGGAACTTGACCAAGATATTTCCACTAGTCACATATTAAAAGATCAAAGAGCCACATTCTGGCCACCCTTGTTCTTTGCATACATGCACATAATCAATGATAATTGTTGTTGTGTGGGCAAAGTCCTCTTTTACACTTCTATGAGTTGTAGTCATTTGTTTGCTTAAGAGATTTGCATATCTCATAAAATTGTCATAATCAAAACGGTTTGATAAGTTTTTGGTGGGGGTTGCTTATTACAGGCAGTACAATGGGATGTGAGGTACTCTTATGGACCAAATACAAGTGCCAGCATGATTAAATTATTTCATTCAATTACCTCCCGACACTCCCCTCACCACCCTGGACACAATTCTTATTCAGTATGGATTGCTTATTATTTTTCAAAACATTTTCTGCCACCACTAAACAAACCGGCATGTTTATTAAACATATAAACATTTCCCAGTGGAACATTGATTAGAATTGAAAAATTGGCATTAACATGACACTATTTTAGATGGCACTTGTATTTGGTAAAAAGAATATATATATATATATATATATATATATATATATATATATATATATATATATATAATGAAACTTATGCAATTAATGTAAGGTATTATATATATGTTTCGAACAATAAAAAATGCTAAAAAATGAAAATCTTCAGACACATTGGGTTGTATATTAATATTCTTTCATTATTATTATTCCTCAACTAGTTTCAGCCAACATGGCCATCATCAGGAGAAAAAAAATTTCTACTTGCTAGTAGCAGTGAACTACAGAAATGATATGTGTGTGTGTGTGTATTTCTTTCATGTACATTTAATTGAATACAATAGACGAGGTGCTTTTAGTTTTTTTTATACAATTTCTCATATGATCTAATAATTTTTTTTTTCTTTTCAGATGATAAATTATAAAAACTGTCCAATTGTTCTTTTTATCCAAGTGCTTTACCGAATTCCCCTCCCAACGTTCTTTTCTTTATTTTTATATCGAACCTTGGGATCTCTTACCTACTTTTTTTTTTTTTTCTCGTTGCGTCCCGGCTATCGTAGTTCCAACTAAACCCTGGACGTAACACTTGTCACAACTGCATTGGGTGGAATACACAGAAGAAAACCTGACCAAAAACTTATAAGGGAGATAAAAATCAACTTTATTTTTTCATTAAAAGAAAAAAAAAAAAAATTTCAGGAATGGCAGTTTATATTTAAGATCTAAGATTTAAAAAAAAAAAAAAAAAAAAAAAAAAAATCAATATTTCTTATTTCTCTTTATACTCTTAACCACTTCAGATTTAGATCACAGCTTAACAATTTCAGAGCAGAAAATAGTTTTACTTGAAAAACTGAGATATTTACTTATAAAATCCTTAAGTAAATAAATAAATAAAAAAAATACTTATCATAAAAACCACCAGATTAGAAATGAATAACAAAACAGTTATTCTTAAAGATTTGAGTTTTAAAGCTGAATATGCAAATTAGTTGTGTCCATTAAGTTAAGTTGGGCAAGATATAAGACACATGCTGGTAGATATAAATAATAAAAATTATCATTATAAAAACATGTTGGAACAAAAATTCATAGCATTTTCAATATTGGCATTTGAACATATGATCTGGTTTCAAATGTGAATGAAATTTATAACATATATATTAGGTTGGTGCAAAAATAATGACGTAATAATGTCGTTTTTTGACGTTAAAAAATATGTCAAAAAACGACATTATTACGTCATTATTTTTGCACCAACCTAATATATATTCTGAAAAGTGACATTTCAACATGTCTTTCTTTACATGTGGATTGTAAATTTTAAATGCTTTCATGCTAAAAATAAAAATACCAGAAAATTAAATGTATTTCTATCATTTGATGCCCTTTATTTCTGGAAAGGAAAAATGCAGAACAGCAAAAAGCAATATGTGTCATTTATGGAGAAGGTGTCATAACTGAGAGGACTGTTCATAAATAGCTCAATTATGTCCATATTTGAAATTTTGATCTGAAAGATCAAGAATGTTCAGGCAAGCCATGAAAAATGTTCTGATGAGTTCCTTACCTTTGTTCCACAAAGAGCGCGACAGGCTATCCTCATTCCCTTTGTATTCCATAAGAAAGAAGGAAGTTTCACATAGACAACTTCTTCCGAAAAACTGCTGCATTGTGGACAGATTTTAGAAAAGATGCTTCCCTGATCACTACAATCTTACCTCTTCATTATCTTTCCTACATACCCTCATAATCTGCACTTATCTTATGAACACCTTCATTCAATAATACCTTACCTTGAGTGGCTCTTGGGCCTTGTATTGGGCAAATAATTAGTAAACAAAAAAACAAAAAATAAAGAGGATTTTAGTTCTCTCAGGATTGCCTTCCTCTAAAGATTAAATAAATCTGGTAAGATGAGAAATCATTGTCTTATGACCATTTCTATTTTGTGTTTGTTCATTTCCTGACTGTATGCAGGTGGTTTGCTCCCAGCAAATGTTCTGGATTATTCTAATTAAATCAAGCTTATTTTGTTCAGGGATAGATAAATATTAGTCATTTAATATTTGAGTTTGTAAGCATTTATTTGGTAGGTGACTGCTTTTGCTGGAGTCTTACTCTTCTGTAGTAGATACAGTTTGTGTATTCAAGGTCCCACCCACAGGACAGTTCATGAACTGACATGACTCAATGGAAGATAGTCTGATGTATAAAATAGCAAAGAAAGTAAGATTACTTTGTAAGAGCTGCAAGTCACATATAAACTTGGAGATCAACCTTATCAAATATATGAAGAATTTTTAAACATCAACATGTCATTTAACAAATTTGAATATTTTTTCTTAGATTTTATTTTTTTCAAATCATTCTAAAAATAGGGAGGTTCAGATAAAAAAAAAAAAAAAAGAAATCCTTTGTTCGAGTTTGTATTTCCAAGGATCAAAAATCATCTCACAATTCCAAGGTTAGAAAATACCAGCGGCATAAATCATAAGGGCCAAACATTCAAATCACAACTCACAATACATAACGAATAGAGTCAAGTGATCTTGTGGTTCAAAGTAGCATTCTTTTACTGGGGTAAGAAAAGTTGTGATTGACTGAGACTGGTAGTGAAGTGCCAAGAATTACCATATTTCAAATCCTACTAAAGTCGATCCAATCTTGATTCTTTTGTGACAGATAGTACAGGGAATGAAAATTCTTTTCCAAGACTTGGTTTTTCTTTGTTTCTTTGTAGCAAAAAATCCCTGCAAATCCTAAACATCTTTTAGGACATCTGAAAAATTTCTATTAAGTTTTACTCCTATGCAGTAATGGAGTAATTTAATAATCTCTTTAGTCTCATAAATCACCATTTTAATATACAATTTCTCTCAAATTATAAAGTAAAAAGATTTCCATAATATTTAAGAGAATAAATTTGTCAGTTTTGAAATTCATTCTGACAAGAATTATTTCTATTCATTACAAGTTTTTCTGAACGGAAAAGCAAATATAAACAGATCAAATGTATTCTACAAACAAAACAAATCAGATTTACATGATATTAGTGGAATCAGAATTGTCCATTTACTAGCATTCAAAAATAGAAACTATTTTCATCAATTGGATTTTGATGACTACTTTATTTAGTTTAAATAATTTTTACCGCTAAGAACGATAACTCCTGTTAAATTTTGGAAGAGTTATTTACCTTGATAAATTTTTTTTTGTTTGCTTATTTGTTTGCCAGCGAGGTTTACCGTACAAGTCCTCGTGACAAGGTAGAATGTTTCGTTTGGAGGCCATTTGTTTATATAGGAGTGGAAGAAAATGGTTAACCCTAGCCTTGATCAGGAAAATATCCTGTTGGGCGTCGGTTCCAAGGGAAGAAGCTATTCAAATGAAACTTACTTTTCACCCATGGAATACAGAGGGAATGTGATTGGTTTGCATGGTATGTTCTTGTTGTGAAGGTTTGCCTTGGTGGATCCAAGGAACGTACTTCATCCAAGCACTTTCTATGGAAGTAGTAGTAGAGCAGTGAGAGACTCGTTACATCCCACCTGTTAGGAGAGAGGTTGAAGGGTGGAGAACATTTTGTCACCCACAAGAGGTTGAAGATGCTTTTGAACTCTATCAAGGCTGGAGAGTGTGGCCTGGGCAGCTCCTGCCCAAATATGACAACAGAACTCCATTTTTGGCATGATCTGGCGCTTGTAAAGGTAGAGGATAGCAAGAGAAGTCAGGTACTTACTGGAGCAGTACAGAGAGCCGACCATTTTATCTGCATCCTTAGCAATGGAGCATATGTATGAGTTTCCACTTGAGATTGGGTGTGAGTTTGAGACAAGTCTTTCAAGGCATGGTGCTTCTCTCAGAGGACCTCCATTCATCCTGATTGGTGGCAGTTTGGGGTCAGATCAGCAATGATGGAATGTAACTAGCTTGGTTTTTGAGGCATTGAATGTAACCAGACATTTTTTACCTCATTGGGTAGTTTGTGCAAGATCAGAAGAGAATTCAGTTGCCAATCTCTGAGCATAGAGAGATTTAGAGGTGCATTTGTACATAGTCGTAACATCAGCATAGATGTTTACAAATGATCTGAGTATATTCTTAAGCAGATCATTTATGGAGATCAAAAATAGAGTTGGTCTGAGGTGTGACCCCTGAGTTGACCTCTAAGGCTCAAGAGGACTGGCCATTGATAACTACCTTCAGGAATCTACTTGTTAGAAGGATTTTATGATCAAGAAGACCCTTCCGGTGATTCCATAACTGGAGAGCTTGTGTAGTAAAACTTTGTGCCACACCTTGTCAAAGGCCTTCAAGATATTGAGTGCAATTGTCCTCGAGGTGTATTTGTCATCAAAAGCCTCACTGATTCTGTGAGTAATGGCATGATGTCAGCAGTGGATCTGCTCATTGCTGAATAATTCTTTTTTTGGTGCTCAATGACCTTATTGAAAGAACTTGCTGATAATACTGAAGAGACTGATGGGTCTGTACTGGGAGAGGGAAGATCGCACATCTGGATTCTTGACCACTGGGTATACATTTAACACTTTCTACAGGTTTGGGAAGGATTTCTCCTACAATCATTGGTTGAATAACTGCTAGGATTGGGGCTAATTCTAAGTTGATGTTCTTAAGGACAACCAGTGAAATTTTGCCTGGACCAGTGTCTTTCTTAGGCTCAAGGCCAGAGACCTCACATGCTGTGATGGTAATATTACTGAGATTGTGCTCGGTGAGACATGGGAACTTGGAGAGGATATGGTCTTTGTTGAGTTACAGGCAAAGAGGTTCACCTTATCAGTTGAGAAAGATATCACTTCAGGGCCATTTATAATTGTGGGCACAGTCATTTTATTTCTGTACATGATTTGGTTAGTGATCTTCCAGAATTCACAAGATCCAATTTGTTTCTTTTCAACCTTGGTCTGAACTGCTTATGCGTAGCTGCACTTGGCAATAGATACTGAAGTAGTGGTTTCAGTGAGTTATGGCAGTAGCGCATTCAGAGGTGAACCAGAGTTGATTGTTTGGTTTTTGCTGGAATTTCCTTTGGAATATAAAACTCTCTATTCCAAAACAAGAAACTGTACTGTATTAAAATTTAAACTAGTTTTTTTTTATTGCAACAACCAGTACAAATGAAGGATGTCAATTTTGACCACTTGAATACATAAACAACCTCTTTACATCACATGCAAGTCATTATTTTGTAGGCTCACAATCTGTTATTACTCCTGGTATTATAGAAATATCTTTTTATGTTAAAGATTTTGTGTTTAATATAACAGTGAAATGGAAATATCTCTTGAAAGAAAATGATTAGCAACATGACAACAAAGCCTATTTCAAGACCAAATTGAAGCAAGACAATCACTTAATAGACAAAGGTGTCTGAGTGCATCACATGAAAGGCCTGAACAAATAAGACTGCAATAAAAGAAACATAGGAGGAAAAGAACTGATTAATTAAACAGTTTGTTTTGCTCAGGAACAAATTTTGTCAAAATGCAGATAATTATTTTATTTGTATAGAAAACAAAATTCATATGAAAAAAAAAAATCTCAAAAAGCAATTTTTTTTTCTTTTTTCGCAGAAATCATATGCACACTAAATTTTGCATTTGGCACCAAAACAAGAACTGATGTTACCAGAACTTAATCACTATTTAGTCAATTTTGATTTTTTTCATACTGTCATTAATTGGGTGACTTTTGAGGACTGTGTCAGAACAACCACCATCTATGACTTATGAAACTAGTATATTTTGTGGTCAATATTTACGCACTACTAACACACAGGATGTGTGGGTAGTGAAAAGTGGAAATGCTAAACAAAATTCAAATTCAAATTCTATTGTGTTCATTTTCAAAAGGCATGAACCTATCAATTCAAGCTATAGGTTAAACAGCAGAGTAGACTCGTATCTCTAAACTTGGGTGGCAACCAATCTAGGAAAAAGAAAATTCCAGACTGTAGACAACTGTAAACTAGTCCATTATCTTTCCCCAGAATCAATGGCATTTCACAGGTAATGAAGAATCCTGTAGAAAGCTATGATTGCCTATATCTTAAAGGGGCATGGGATTAATTAAAAAACAAAAAAATTACCCATTTCATTTACCCCCTTTATTACTGAAAAAATAAACTAATATTATTTATAGTTTTTCTTTATTCCTTTGAAAATATTCAGGAGGTAGGTTCACAACCTCATCAATAAGGTGTTTGACATAACTCATAAATATTGTACAGCATTTTACCTCTTAAAAACTTTTACCACTGGCTACTTCCAGGATTTATTAACATCCTGATTATTTACATGAGGACTATGGTCCTCACCTTTGTGATTATCATCACGTTTTATTCGATGTACAATCTGGCTTTCATTAGTTGCTTGTTTATCCAGGTACCCTTCAGGGAAATTCAAATTAAACCCTTTGACAAGCACCGGATGTAGGCCAGAGAGCACATCAGCCAAAATGTGAAAACAGCAATAAAGATGAAGACAATAGTCTACATGTAAATAATGATAACCTTTCATTCCTGACAAAATTTGGACAAGAATTAACATTCTGATATACCCAAAATTCCAACAATGCAATGTCAATTGTTATCTTTTGTCTTTCGAATTCCATTTTTTTTTTATTGTTCTTGCTTCTTAATGTTTTTCTTTTTCTCATATACTTTCACACTCATTAATCCCTTGCATCATAATGGCTTTATTGCCTTGCTTGGTGTTAAATGATAAAAAAAAAATTCCAAATTTCAAACTGTGGATGGTCTCAAGGGTCTTGGATAAAAATTCTCATTCTTCATTAAAGAAGCATTTCCAATGAAAAGCAGTTTAAAAAAAAAAAAAAAAAAAAAAAAAATGGTTATAATCAAAGAGAATTGAAGTATAGTATAGATCAACAGGAATGTGACTTTTCATTTTTTTTTTGTATTTGCCTTGATATATATCAGCAGTATACAGCCAAACATTTAATTTTCTACTGATATTTTTTTGGAGGGGAAATAGCTGGGTTTTGAATGGAAGCAGAATATTTTCATTTAAACACCACAAATCAGAAAAACATTTATATTTCAGTAAACAGCTTGGCAATTAAAGTAAAAATGAAATAATCTTTTTTTTTTTAAAAAAAAAAAAAAAAAAAAAAAAAAATCAATACTAGAAACTCTTCTGACCTTAAAATGTCAAATGAACATCCCCAATGACATTCCATCTCTTCAGCAAATCTTTTCCCAATCAAAGGATGTAATTGGTTCAGCTGGAAATTAAAGACAAATATATCGTCAATATATGAATATAACTTTGGAAACATATGGGTAATCAAACTTTCGTTAAGCTTCACATCATCTCCATTTTATATTATTTCCCTCCTACATCATTGACTGCATTAATGAGACAATTTGCTTCTTTTTTTTTTTTTATCACACTTTATTAGATTAAGGACACTAGTTGTAGCATCATCATTTCTAGGAGGAAGCAAAATGGAGAGGAGTGAGTGAATGTATGTCAACTCTCTGGCTAGAATTTCATCACCATGTGCTGGCTGGCACCACTAAGAAATCTGTGTGCAGAAGGCAAATTGAGCTGTCTGAGTATCATCACACCTTTTTGGTCTTGAGACATAAACAAGGCAATACATCGCTGTCAGAATGCCATGTCAATGAAGTCTTCTAACTAGTAGTTTGCCATTCTGGGCCAGCCGATGCATTCCATAAAACTTTTATAACTTTGAGAAAAGTCATTAACATTCCAATTTTTCTTGCACTATTGAATATCTTCTTTGTGTCTGAAGTTGTAAGTACAATATTTCAGCTGAATAAAGCAAAGAAAGTGAAAAGACTTGTAAGTAGAAATCTTTAAAATTCACCTATGCTACAATTTTTACATAACATAAATCTTAAAAATAATTAAAAGTAAAACAGATGGTGGGCTATATACAGAACAGCTGTCTGTGGTGATCGTCTATCCACATATCTATCATATGCATAAAATAAATCAAAGGTCAATCGTTATTTATCCCGCTTAACCTCATAATCTTCACTTCTGTTTACCTTTTCTTGTATTCCTAACATATACCACATTCAGTAACCCTCTACCTTGAGTAACTCTTCAGCCTCCTACTGTGTGATTTCGTTTGGTTTGGTTTGGTTTACAGCATATCAACACCAATGGGTTATTTAATGCCAACAACTTTTTTTCCTGGTAATATTTTGTTTTGTCAAAAATCTATTTCCAGTAATATTATTTTAAAGGATGTATTGCTGGTAATATTTTTTTTAAATATATATTGCTGGTAATAGATTTTTTTTCCTTGAAAAATTTATTTCTGGTAATAAGTTTTTTACAAAGTATTCTTGGTATTAAAACCTATTTTTACACTTTCATAAGGCTTTTTACCTCACTTTCGGGGTTAACTATTTGCCCATACTGGGACCCTAACAGGTGATAGCACCCTGGGTCAGGGTGGACCTGAGAACACCAGTAATTAAGAGGTGGTTCCATGCTCCTCAAAACCTCCTCGGCTGTTGGACGTAGTTTATCGTCTTACCCAGGATGGTCGTACTGAGTGAATCTTGATTTTTTTTTAAAAACTGCAGGTCACCCACTGAGGTTTTGTTCTGTACCTCAATGGGACCACGCTATTACACCTTGCTCACATTCAAACAGCCTGCATATAGGTTAGCAGAAGTCAGTCAATTCTTGAACATTTATGAAGGACTTCTTCCCTGTATTAGTTTTTACATAGTTTTCATATATATGTGAACTGGGTAGTACTATGTTTATAGGTTTTGTGATTGGAACAACTGAGGTGGTTGTAATAATGTTTTTTGAAGCTGCTCTGGGTGAATCCTATGTAAACTTTAGAGTTCTCATCAGTACTACATATATATGTGCGTGTGTGTCTGTGTATATTACTGTACAATTTTTAGTAACGCATGATTTGTATGTTTTTAATAAGATCCCAAAAATCATTACAAACCATTTGTAAACCTTCCTTTCACAAAACAGTCTTGTATATTTCAGTATATAAATTACTCTTTTTAAAACTCTATTCACTTGTTCTTTACTGTTTCTTCCACCCCTTGTCGGACGAGCAAATAATACAACTATTTTTCTGTCAAGTTAGTTTTATCTCTTCCCCTGTATCTTCTTTCCTTCTTTGTCTTACCATACCTGCATATATAACACACTATTAATAATTCTATTTTGTTCAGTTACAAATATAGCTTGTTCCAATGTGTTAGGTGTAGATGTTCTCAAATCTTTTTTTCTTCCTTTCCACTGTCAATAGAGTCAAAAAGCATCCCCATGTCCTTGTAGGTGACAACCCCTTTCTCATAGACAAGACGTTGCAAGCCTCTTGTTGCTCTATCCCCATTTCCATGGATTAATATTCAGATGTTACACCAGTACTATCATTCACAGCTAAGAACTGCCATGCCATGGACATTGTAGCAAACCACCTTTCTTCCCATGGGGAGATGTAAATTCCACTTGAGCAGCTTCTTCCCATGAACTACTGTCTTGTGTAACTGACTGTCAAGAGGTTGTTTCAATCTTAATCTGTTCAAGTCTAAGGTTACCCATGATCTGCCACATATATCTACATAAGCTGTGCCTCTTACTCTGTAACACTCTCTACCTTGAATAGCCTTTAGGCTTTTGTAAAGGAAGATTGGTTTGTTTTGTTTTATGGCATGTCAACGACAATGGGTTATTTAATGCCGACAACTTTTTTTTTTCCTGGTAATATTTTGTTTTGTCAAAAATCTATTTCTGGTAATATTTTTTTCCTCAAAAATGTATACCTGGTAATATTTTCAAAAATGTATTGCTGATAATATTTTTTTTTTTTCAAAATCGTATTGGTGGTAATATTTTTTTTCAAAAATATATTTCTGGTAATAATTTTTTACAAAGTATTTCTGGTATTAAAACCTATTTTTACACTTTCATAATGCTTTTTACCTCAGTTTTGGGGCTAACTATTTGCCCATAGCTGGGATCCTAACAGGTGCTACCACCCTGGGTCAGAGTGGACCTGGGAATATCAGCAATTAAGACAGGGTTCCACACTTTTCAAAACTTCCTGATCAGAGGCCTTGCTGTTGGACATAGTTTGTCTTACCCTGGATGCGGATGTAGTTTATCGTCATACCCAGTATGGTGGTACAAGAACAACAACATTGTAAAAAAACATATAAACTGCCTTCTTAAAAACTAATCTGAAGACATTTTCTTTTTTCTTATAATTTTACTATATTTCCTTTTTGCTATAAAAAAAAAAAAAAAAAATCTGCATATTTTTACTTAACCTCCTCCATAGTTTACCTTGACTTTCAGTTAGCCTTATGTATATTTATGAGTGTTCTTAAATTTAAAAATTCTGTAAAACTAGCAACATTTTTACATCTATCTATAAATATGTTACAAAATAAAATCCTTACATTTGCCTTGATAAAGTCCATCAGAGGATGAAACATGTTGGCTAAGATAAGTTTTTCCTTTTGTCTTTATTCATAAAATAGGATAAAGAATCCAGACAAAGCTTGACGAATATGACAAATAGAAAACTGTTTCATTGAAATTAGAAACGAGGATTTATCTTAAATTCAATGAGGGCAAGCTGGGAGAATGTATAAATTTCAACAGGATCAAGAAAATTGTAAAGAAAAGATACAGATCAAATATTAACGACTTTTTACAAAAGTTGCACAATTTCATCATCAGAAATGCCAGCTTAGTGGAAAAAGTAGTAAGTATACACAAACACACATTTCTTTCATTTTTGATCTGATTTCAATGAAATGATTTTTTACATTTATCAGATATATCTTGGGTAAATTTTATTTATATATACAAAAATTTTTTGAAAGGATTTTTTATCCAACATTATTTGTTATTACTAGAAATGTTAATTTTAGTGGGGATATACATTTGAGTTGCTATTACTGTTTTTTTTTGTTTTTTTTTAATTTATTTTTATAAATTACCCACTAAAGATACTGTTTGCAGTAATAAAGAAATAATATTGAATAAAAAATCCATTACAAAACAATATGGTTACATGAGGAACAAATAGGAAAATGTTTATAAATTTAATATGCTTCACTGTTTATTTTACTTCAGCAAAGAATTTCAGATTAAGTTTAATAAGCAGTAAAATGTTAAATTTGTGAAGACTTTCTACTTTTGCCTTATTTAATTATTCTGCTGAATTTAGTCCAGATTTTAAAATATACATACACACATATTTTTATTATAAGAGACAATAATAAAAACATTTTAAATTGCTGCACAAAAGCTTTCAATACTATGATTGTACTTCCTCAAGTGAAGGTTGGTAACTCTTTCTCTCTCTCTCTCTCTATATATATATATATTATATATATATATTATATATATATATATATATATATATACACACACACACACACTAGAACTAGAATAATCCTAAGGAGCCAGGCAATCCTACCTAGGTTTCACCTAAACGGATCTTCAGGGTAAAACTGGCTAAAAAGGAAAACAACAGAACAGTATTTATTGACAAAAATCAAATAAAAACATAACCACATGACAAAAAAAGGGTATGTTGCTTTATTGATATGCCAATAATGAGACAAAAAAAGTATTCCAATAACCAGCCTTTACTATGCCTACATCTACTAAGAATTTCCGATTTTTGGTTTAATAAATTTTTAAGTTCCTTATAGGTAGCGATAGCTAGTTTTCCCTCCATACATAGAGAACAAAACTTATCACATGACTTATATTTATAACATTTATTTTAAAATATTTCCCATTTCAAAATGGGATCATTGTTATCTTCTTGTTTAATCTTCCATATATATGTGAACTGGGTAGTACTATGTTTATAGGTTTTGTGATTGGAACAACTGAGGTGGTTGTAATAATGTTTTTTGAAGCTGCTCTGGGTGAATCCTATGTAAACTTTAGAGTTCTCATCAGTACTACATATATATGTGCGTGTGTGTCTGTGTATATTACTGTACAATTTTTAGTAACGCATGATTTGTATGTTTTTAATAAGATCCCAAAAATCATATTTACACTGTACAGGGCTCTGTCTGAAACACATTGAGTGCTGTATTCAAAAAAATCAAAGTTAGTCTGCATTTGGCTGAATTATATTTCAATTGAATGATTAAAAGTTTATATTGTGAGTATTTATATCATTTAAAATATAGTTTTTAGGGTATGCTATATTTATGGGTAAAAGTGCTCAATATGAAAGAGAGCATGTCTAAATATAAAAAAGTGGACACTGTAGCCACTATGTTGACCACAGTCTGTTTTATACTTGAATGCAATATTCAGGCCTGCAGTGTTCACTTGTGCGTGTGTTTGTGTATATATTATTGTATACGTTGACAAGAAGAATTAACTCAAACCTGTTTTAATGAAGTCCAGCTTTCACTAACAAAATTAAAAATAATTAGGTTATCTACAGCCTGTAGGATGCAAGGTAAATTTTTCAAGGCTCATTTTTTGGGGGGAAACAATTGCTTCTTCAATGCCAGGAAATATGGTAACTTAATTTATTTTAAAACTCTGGCAAAAATAGACAAACATGCCTTCAATACAACAGTGTCAAAAGGACAGTTTTGACCATGGCACTGCTTTTTTAACTACCTTCACTCTTTGGCAATGTTTATTGTTTTTAAAAAGCAATGATTAGAATTGTAATAAAAGCTAAACATAAAAGTGAATTTATACATTTTCTTTGTTCTTGAGAATTGAAAACAAAAAATAATAAACACTATTTTATTTATTACATTGTTTGTTTACACTATTTATTTATTGGAATGGTTGGCAAAACATTGGCTAATTGCCAATTGTTTTAAACTGTATAAAATGGTAAATAAGGATTTTCTTATAACTGGTTCACATATTTTAATAATTTAGTAAATGTTTATAAATTTATGAATAAAAATTGTTTTCCTATTTATTTCTTTATAAATTAGTAAAATGATGAATATTGCATTGCATTAGTTCTAACTGTATTAGTTTTTACAATGTTGTAAATATAAAATTATTCTTGTAAATAAACAAAATAATAGTGTTTAATATTTTTGCTTTGAATTCTCAAGAACAAAAAATTGTATAAATTCACTTTCATCATGTGTTGTGGCTTTATTCCACTTTTAATCATTGCTTTTTAAAACAATAAACATTGCTGTGGAATAGTTAAAATAAAAGCAGTGTCTTGGGAAAAACTGTCCTTTTCACACTACGTCTTATTGTGGGCACATTTATCCATGTTTGCCAAAATTTCCTTGAATGCAAAGGACTTCATTGTTTAAAATAATCAGTAAAATATGTCAGTTATAAATAAATATCTACTCACCAATTCTGATGGGGAAATTGTGATATCAGATAAACTCTCAGCAGCTTTCTCTTGTTCCACAGCAAAATGGATCTGAAAATAAAGAGAGGACATACAAGTTTTGTCTTTTGATACGAAAAGCAGTCAGCTGAGATTCTGAAAACATACAGAATATTTGTAATTGCATTGATAAAAGTTAATACATCAGACATTAAAAAACAAGTTGAAATTAGAGAGACAGCTCTATCCAAGTATAGTATGGTGTAAGGATTTACAGCCATATCATAGCCATTCTCTTTCATCCCAACTAGGTCTTGCCACTATGTAACTAGCCAATTGGATTGGGCAACTCTATCCACCCAGCTATCCCAGATTGAGACCAAAGTGGTGTATTGTGGAACTCCTGGTCATTTTATACCAGGTCAGGAGTCACTCAATCACCAGGACTATCCCCAGGCATCATGGGTTACCACCCATGGCAAAGAGGTGGCCCCATAGAGGGGAATTTATAATTTTTTGGGGGGGGAGGGGAATCAGTTTTCATAAATGTGTGCTTTATATATTGCAATTTTACAGGTAGTTTAGGCATAGCATTTTGTGTATACAGTTTATTCGATTTTTGTTGGAAGTTTAAAAGTTATTTGAATTCTTTTTTCAATAGATTGTATGGAATAATTATTTTCTTGAAGGAACTATCTTAAATATAAACAAATAAGTTGTAGGATTATCGCTGATAGCTTGTAAGTGATGTTTCCTAATATAAACAATTAGTTTCTAATCCACCTTGCTTCCTATACTATGCCTGGTTGTAATTTAATGTTGTAATATAATGTTGTTTAATGTTTTTCACAAAATCAGTTTTCAATTACTCATATTTTTGAGTACAATCCAACTTCTTAAGAATGTACAGCTGTTTGTATTATTGGAATTTTTTTTTTTTTTTTTGAGTATTGCTGATAATAATTTTTCCTTCAAAAATTATTGCCAGCAATAATCTTTTTTTAATACAAAGTAATTCTGATATTAAAACCTATTTTTACATTTTCATAGTGTTTCAACCAGTTTGGGGGTTAACTATTTGCCCATAGCTAGCCAGGTCAAGGTGGACCTGGGAACACCAGCAATTAAGAGGTAGTTCCACGCTCCTCAAAATCTCCTGATCAGAGGCCTTGTTGTTGGACATAGTTTATCATCTTACCCAGGACCTGGAAGTAGTTTATCGTCATACCCAGGACGGTCAGTGGAGGTAGAGTTTGGAAGTTAGTTTTCAGTGGATAAGAAGAAGTATGTACATTTCATATAACCCCACTCCAATACAATTTCAATAGCCTTGCTTTTTTCTTTCTCTTCTATTAGATTTCACATTGTGTATTTATTTATTTTTGAATAATAAAGTGTTTGGAAATTATTTAGCGCAAATTACCTGAAGATACTGAAAGTGTGATTGGCTGATCTAATTTTTTATTTTATTTTATTTATATATGTAGTGAGCACTTTAATACTACTGTCTAATTCATCTCTAACCAATAACTTTTTTATAATAAATATATATATATATATATATATATATATATATATATATTTGGTTGGATAGATGTGAGTTTGTGACCCTGGGTTTCACGCTTTAGCGATCGTCAGACAAACTGATTAATTTTTTAAAAAATTTGGGTTTATGTAGATTGCATGTATTTGTGTTATTGTGGAAGTGGTGGGGGAAACTTTGTCGTTTTTCATCATACTACCACAAACATCGATGTATGCAGACACATATACATACTTGGTCATCCATTGGGACTCATACATATATAAACATATGTGGCATATGTATGTATACGGGTGGTGTTGTGTCTATACATACGCATTTGTATGTTGAAATTTAAAGATTGGAAGTGTGGCGGAAATGTCTTGTGAATGTATACATAATCTACATAAACCTAAATTTTTAAAAAAATTAATCAGTTTGTCTGACGATCGCTAAAGCGTGAAACCCAGGGTCACAAACTCACATCTATCCAACCAAATATGTTAGCTCTATCTCTGATATTGAGCGCTTTCTAATAAGTACCGCACATATAATATATAAATAATTATACATACATATATATATATATATATATATATATATTTATATATACACATTTTCACACATTTTATATATATATATATATACACACACACTTTTCACACATTATATATATATATATATTTATATATACACACACACTTTTCACACATTATATTTATATATACACACACACTTTTCACACATTATATATATATATATATATATATATATATATATATATATATTTATATATACACACACACTTTTCACACATTATATATATATATATATATATATATATATATATTTATATATACACACACACTTTTCACACATTATATTTATATATACACACACACTTTTCACACATTATATATATATATATATATATATATATATATATATATATATATATATATATATATATATATATATAGTGTGTGTGTAAAAATTAAGATATAACTAAAAAGATATATGTAAAAAGACAATATGAATAAAGACAAAAGGAAAATTTTTCTTAGCCAATGTGTTTCATCTTCTGATGGACTTTATAAATGTAAGGATTTTATTTTGCAATATTTAGAAACAGAAGTGAAAATATTGTTAGTTTTTCAGAATTTTTTAAAATTAAGAAGGCTCATACAATTTACTTTCTCTTTTACTCAGTGTAGCATTGTTTAGATTATATTAAAAGGGAAAGTAACTTTCTTAGAAAATTCTTGAGAGTGCTGCTATCAAATCCTACCAAAATATAAGTCCCCAATTTTTTTTTTTAAATATCTCCTTTCCTAAAAAAATATACATCTTTCTCAAGCCAATATACTTGACTACAAGAATTTTTAAAAATTAAAAGAAAATCATTCAATTCAAAATCTTCTATTATTAAAACCATATATAAATACATAAATTAATTTCTCTAACTATTCAACGACATTTACTTACTTTCATTTATTAGACATTAAATTACATCCCTTAGCATCTTCCACTTAACCTGAAGTATATTTATGTGCATTCTTAAACTTAAAAATTCTGAAAAACTAATGACCTGTTAATTTTTATTTTTTTTGCTTCTGTGTATAAAAAAATGTTGTTGCAACATAAAATCTTTACATTTGCCATGATAAAATCTATCAGAGGACAAAACACATCAGCTAAGATAGGTTTTTCTTTTGTTTTTATCACACACACACACACACATATATATATATATTTGGACAGCAATCCCTCTTTTATACATGTTTTATTAAAGATGACTGACAAGATACTGCAGTTAAGCTTTTGATTTAATTTTTCTTGTGATTGTACAAGTTTTTCTTTTCTGGATAGAAAGTGTGTAGCAACTGTTCAAAAGTTCTGAATATCCAAGTGCTTTCAGTTATTCTTTTAGCCGTCATCAAAGACGATTGTTATTTGATTTTTGACAGAATGCGTGGGTATTTTTTATGTAGGTGTTTCAAGTTATAGAAATGTTTTATTTTCCAAATGTGGTCAGCATATTTTGGGCATGTTTGTAGTTAACGTTGGCTTTTCCTTTTTTACATGTTAACAACTCGGGAAAAATTGTACCTCTGACAGAAATCAAACCTGTATCACTTTGTTTCATAATAGAAACTACTTTTTGAGCCAAAATATGCCTCTGTCATTTCGGCCACGGAGCCAGCTTGACAAGGCAAATACCTGTATCCATTAAAAATAAAACTAAATAATATTAGGTTGGTGCAAAAATAATTTCGTTTTTTGACATAGTAACATATGTTAGAAAACGAAATTATTTTTGCACCAACCTAATAAAATTCAAATATCAGGGGAAGTAACTTACATTTTTTATTTTGGAATTATTTCCCCTACATTTTTTTTTTTTTTTTTTTTTTTTAAATTAATTTCTTTTGATCAAAAGGATCAAAACATAATTTGATAATCAAAAAATCATTTGGTCTTAATACGATTTTGACGATAAAATTTTATTTTTTATTAAATTTGGAGCACTCTTTTTCATGTGTACCAACACTGATTTCCTAAAAAGTGAGCACATTTTTTTAAGAAATCAGTGTCGATACCTAAACCTAATAGCTTCAGAATGTAGACGACCATGGCTTTTTAGAATTTTTTTGTTTCTTTAATATCTGCAGATTATGAATTGCCATGACTATTCTTGGGTAATATCATGGAGTTGTTTCCCCATTGCTTTCTGCACAGTTTTCAATTCAGAGTAGTCCTTCTCTAAGATTCGTTGCCCACTTAGGCTTAAAAGCTCAGCCTATCCAACTATCAATAGCTGGAGAGAGAAAAATGGATTCATACCTTTTACAAAAGAATTAATGTGATGTGAATGCAGCAGTTTCTCAATTGGAGTTTAAATTTAGCCTCCTATTTCTGTTTTCCGTGAAAATAGCCAAAAGTCATGTGTTTTTGAAATCAGTGTAAATAATCTATATGAAAAAAGGTGAAAAAGGTTTTTGAATCTAGGGAAAATTTTATCCTCAACTTACTGCAGGGGCCATTGAAACGCGTTTCCTTGACCAAAGATATGCGTCGATCTTCTCCAGCATATTATGCATTACCAACCTTGAAAGTAAAATAAAAGAAATGTGCATAAACAAGAAAGGATAGTACAGACAAGATACAACTTAAGCAGAGAAAATAAGGGAAGTAACTTTGTGGGATAAATGGAAGAGTTATCTTCCCTGGTTCGAGAAAAGTCACACTCAGAGCACGAATTAAATTATTCACCAATCAAAAAAAATATGTTAATATTATAAAAAGAATCATTTTTATTTTTAACAAGTTTTTAAATTATGGACATACCACATTCAAAACATTTTAAGTTTAATCTTCGTAAAATCTTTTTTGTATAAGAGCTTTGATATTTTTTTTAGAGTCATAATAAAATTAAATGATTAGTTAATTTGAATATTACAATAGTTACATGTCTAATATTTTTAATTATATAATCATTGGGGAATTTGCAGCATTTAATTACTTTAAAAAAAAAAAATTAATTTTTTAATTATTTTTAATTTATTTTTATTTACCTATTTATTTTTTTTTTACACATACTTTTTACAAAGGCAATATATAAAAATACAAAAAAAAATCAATTTAAGTTTAATGTTACCATTTAACATTTAAATGTCACATAATAATGTATTTTAGCATAAATCTTGTTTGAAACTTGATAACATTTCTCATGCAGCATATATAACTATGATATCTGTTAATAGATTTATTTGACCATGACAAGTGTTGTATCTGTGAAATTCAAGTCAGTTCTAAGATAAGTCTTTTGGACTTTCTTTATTTTGACTATTGTTGCTCTACTTAAATGAACTGGTCCATTTGTAAAAAAAAAAAAAAAAAAAAAAAAAAAAACTGCAAAAAAGTTTCTTTTGGGAAACAAATTTTGTAGATTAGCATTCATTAGACTTTCCTCAAAGCAATATAATATTTTTTTATTAAAAAATGTACTGTTGGTAAATTTTTTTTTCAGAAATCTATAGCTGGTAATTTTTTTTTTTTTTTTTAAATGTATTGCTGGTAATAATATAATTTTTTACAAAGTATTTCTGGTATTAAAACCAATTTTACACTTGCATAGTGTTTTGACCCCAATTTTTGGGTTAACTATTTACCCATAGACCTGGGAATACCAGCAATTGAGAGGTGGTTCCACACTCCTCAAAACCTCTTGATCAGAGGCTCTGCTCTTGGACATAGTTTATCATCTTACCCACGCATACCATAAACCAACTGTTCATTTTAACCCATGCCACTATGAGGGTTCTAGAAAAATTAAAGATATATCATACTTTTTAATTTTCATGAATAAATAAAAAAAATGATGATAATGCTATTTTTTTTTTTACTCTATTTAAAAATATTTGTTTTTAAATAATTAAAGATAGTTTAAAAATTAATTATTTAAAAATAAAAATTATTTATTTAGATTATTTACATACTAACTTTGGTCCTTATCTTTCTTGTTTATGTTTCAGTCATTGCACCCTCTAGCAGGATCTTGGAACTTTGAACTGAACCCTTTATTTAATCTACAAGAGTAGATTGTTCTTGTTTTGCTGTCCATGTTTAAGGATATCTTATCTTGTTCTCCGTTTTATTCATACTGATCAGTTATTGCTCACTCTACTGAGTCAAAAATCAGCACTGCCCATCTTGGGGATTGAACTCACCAAATTCAAAAACCAGCGCTTTAATCTATTAGTCTATTGGCATGAAATAACTGTAACTCTTCATACCAGAAATTCAGACAGAAAAAATTATTTTTACCTTCTAAAAATTGCTTTTGGCTCCTCATTAAATAATTTTTTTTTTTTTTTTTTTTTTTGTCTTTCAGATATGAGTGTATGACTTGTTAAAGTATTCTTCGAGTCTTATTTTTTTTCTTAAATTTACAAAACTGAAATTATATATATTAACATACCTTTGTTGACTTTGTATAAGTGATCCAAGCAAGCATGTTTGGTAGAAAGACAATGGCAGAGTGCTTAATTCCAACAAATTTGACTGCAGCAGAAGATCCACTCCCTGTTTTGGCCCAACATTCTTAATAAGCATATTACACACAAATTCCAGTGTCAATAATTTTGTCACCTTCAGTTGAGAAAGAGTTGCTTTTCCCCAACATGAGCTGTTCAACAAGTCCTCATTTAAAAAGTCACTTCCAGTCTCCGGATTGGCCAGAGACTGCAAATCTTCAGGGAGTTGGAGATTGTTTTCGTCATACAACTCAGCAATGCTGTTGATCAACAAAGTATTGAAGGCAATTTTATCATCTTTATCATGAATTTCTTGCAGATGCACCAAGTAAACCCATTCCTCATCAGTCTGGGGTACGTAACCTGAAAAAAAAACAAAAAAACAAATAGAATCACTTTAGTATCTGTCTATTTCTGAGGTGAGGTATTATGTACACTATTTACATTATTCAGACTATTGTCCTCATCTTTGTTGCCATATTTATCACATGCTCTGGCCTTCTTCAGGTGGTTGGAATATCAAACTGAACCCTTTATTTCGCTCACTGGGGTAGACTGTTCTAGTTCCACGTGCCATGTCTAATGAATGTCAGTCATCAGTTATCTTCTGTTAATTCCCCTCTCCAAGTTCTCCACTGCCTTAACCAGGTATTGAACTGACACTCTTTGGGTCCTGTCACTAACTAATGCCTTTATCCACTGTGCCATGTGTACATGTTGAGTTTCAACTCCCACCATCCATAATGAATCTCCACCAGCATAAGACTGTACAGAATTTTGTTTCTTGTTCTAATGTTAATTTTTGGGATGGATTCATTTTCTACAGCTTATCAATCATGTGCAGGTTATTTAAAGCCAGAAAATATTTTTACATTGTAAGAATTTTTTTTTTCGATATAATAAGTGATAGAAGTCTTACTAATTAATCCACAATTTAGGGTGGGAAGAAGAGGTGGATTTATACCTTTCCCAAGGGTATTTGCATGTAAGTGAATGTAACAAACACAACTGGAATTGGAATTCTGCTTTTTGATTAACAATTCCAAGCCATTATCCACACACCCAAGCTTACAGTACCTGATGTTTCCAAGCAGTCACCCTTCTAAGTACTGAACAGTCTTGATGTTGCTTAACTTCAGTGATCATACAGAAACCAGTCTTTCAAACAGGATGTGGCTGTAAGCTTAGAGATATAAAAAGAATCCTCTAAGGAGTAAATTTTATAATGCCACAGTTCTGGGGTAAAAAATCTGTTTGAGTGGAACTTTCTCTTCATCAATGGAATACAAAGAGAATGAAGAGGAGTTAACTCATGTTATGCGTATGAGGTATAGTAGGTCCTAGTTGTGAAGGTCTGAACTGGTGGAACCAAGGAATGTCGTTCATCCAAACATATGCCATTAAGTAATAAAAGGCTAGCAATGAATATAATGGGGAAGACAATGGAAAACTACTCCACTTTCCAAAGAAGTTATGGCAATTCACAAATAATAAAGGCAAGGTATCTATGGAGAGTCATAATCCCCTAAAGGAATATGGTATTTCAGGAAAAAAAAAAAAAGCAATAAAGTGATACAAACAAGACAAACAAGTATCTAAGATTAAAATTATGCTTTTTAATTACATGTATGTACAGCTTAAATGTATCTACATTTTTATAACTTCCTTTGTTTAAAGTAAATATTTCATAAGAAAGCAAAAGAATCTTGGATAAAATTGTTTAAAAAAAACATCAATTATATTAAAGTTAACGTTAAATTTTAACGCAAAAATAATTTTTTGCATATATCTAATGATAAAATTGATAAACATGTGATAAAGTTTTAAATTGCTTAAATGTATTATTTCTTATATGAATATTAGGAAAAAATATTTTTGTAAAATCTTTTTACACTAACTTTCATGCTCACAATAAAACAATGTGTTAAAAGGACAATTTTTTTCCTGGCCACCACTATTATTTTAGCAACCTTCACTCACTCAGCAATGTTTTTTGCTTTAAAAAGTGATGATTAAAATTTTAATAAAACCCAAGCATATGAAAGTGAATTTATACATTTCCTTTTGAGAATTTACAACAAAATATTAAACACTATTTATTAGATTATTTACAAAAATAATTTTATATTTACAACATTCTAAAAATGCAAACCAACTAATACAATGCAATGTTTATCATTTATCAATTTATAAAGAAATAAATATGAAAAAAAAAAATGTTTTTATTCATAAATTTATAAAAAAATGTTTGTCAAACATGAAAATTTAAATAGACATATAATGACTAATAAATTTTGAAAAAATACATTTTCCAGGCATTTCTTTCAAATAAAATTTTTAATGAAAAACTTGTTTTTATAATTATTTATAAAAGGGTAAATAATAAATATAGCATGTAGATGGTTTACAGAGTTTGATACTTTTTTTAATTTTTAGATAAAAAAAAAAAATTTCTTTTCACATTTTTTTCTTTGGTAAATAATAAATATCACATAGTACTTGGTTCACATGTTTTTTTTGTCATCTTAAAATAAACATTTCCAAGGGAGTGAAGTTAATACAAAATAATATCAATGTCAAGGGAAAAACTTTCCTTTTGACAAACTTTTTTTTTGCAGGCATGAATGTTAAGTTTGCAAATTTTTCCAACTGCAGTACAATATTATTCATATCAGAAAAAAAAAAAAAAAAAGCTTCTTTTTTTTCCATTTTTGTCTTTTTTTTTCATTAAGTTGTTGATATAGGTTCACAGAAGTTATGGCTAACACACCAGAAAATATTTTTAAAAAAGTAAAAAAATAACAGCAACAACAAATAAAAGCATGTACATTTATTTTGATGTCACTCTACTGATGGTGTCACATGTGTAGTTTGACCAACCTCCCCCACCAAACCTTGTGACACCACTATCAGACAAAACTAATAAATTTATTTCTTGCAAATACCTTCCTAGGAAATTGTGGAGAGCCCATGTCTAGAAGGGACATAAAAGAAGAAAGCAAAAAAATAAAAATAAAATAATAAACAGTCTATTCATTTCAAGTTGTATGGGTTAAGTAAAATCTTGTGGAAACCTAGTTTATTTCTAAACAACACTTAAACTTAAAGTATGTACTTCCACTAATTCAGTGAAAAAAAGAGCATACTATGATGGAAACATGCCTCAAACTTGATAAAAACTAAGATTATCGTCAAAATCTTTATTTTATTATTAAGAAGAAAGACCAAAGCATTTTTTCGTTATTTAATTATATTTTTTTTTAATCATTTTTAGAAAATTTAAAATTTTGGTTAAAAATCTTATTTTTTTTGTGTCAGTTGATGGACATATCAAATTATCATATCAAATTTTTACAGAGAAAAACACATTGATTTGCAAAAAAAAAATAATTGTCAGATTTTAAAGAAACTTTCAGGACTTATTCACAAATGAATGAAATTATTTTAGAAACGTTTCTTTTTAGAAAATCTTGACAAATTTTTTTTTTTTTTTTTACAGGTTTTAGATCCACTTAATATTATGAAAACTTGAGAAATTCAATGGGATAACTTTTAATGATTATATTAGTTAAAAGCAGAACACCTTGCAGAATTTAAATCATTTTTTTTTTAGTAAAATCAGACTACATCTTACTAGAAAATCAGCTCTGAATCATAAATAATAAATGCAATAAAACTAAGACATTATTTAATTAAAAAAGCTTTTAATTGCTTTTATGAATAAGATTAATATGTATTAAGGTCACTATTGTCATAAGAAAACTTTTTTCTGATGAATAATGAATTTTTATAAGATTTGTTTTCATTTTTTTCAATTTTAATTAGAATAATTAATAAAGTTTTAAATCTTTTAAAATTCAGTTTCAATGGTGTAAAGGTTAGTAAATATTGTTATTAAGTAAAACTATATGTACTAATCATAAATCGTAAAGTTTATTACAATTTATAGACCCCGTGTATTTTAAAAAGAATTTTAAATTGTTTTTGCATGTGCATAAATATGCCAACTTTTGTATATATGATTATTCATACATAACATTATCAGAAAATAAGAACATTAACTATAGTAAATTTAAAGCTAAAGTATTTAAAATTCAATAACACATTAAATTAAGGAGAATATTTTCTATGCATTTCTGCAACATTTTAAACTTTAAATAAGTAATATTGTTTCAAATCATATTAAACTGATGTTCCTCAAATAAGATGTCAGAAAAGTATATTTTATTTTTGGAAGATTTTTGAATAAAGAGAATTACATTCTGATGGCTAAAAATGATGCTAAATTCATAAATTTCAAAATGAAAAACTCATTCCAGTCAATTTAAATTAGGTTTGAAATAGAGCAACATATTTTGCCTATTGGAAATATTAAATTGAATCTATTAGCATGAAATTAAAACTAAAATAAAAGCTTCAAGAAAGATTTTTCATTTTTTAGAAGTTAATTTTAAATCTTAGGTATTGCAAATCTGAGGAAGGTTAAAGGGAGCAGTTAACAAGTTCACAAAATATTGGGAAAAAACGAATCAGTTTGAAAGCATAGAGATAAAGAAAAAATAAATCTCACCATATAAATCTGAATGAAAAAGAGCAGCATCCCCCAAGGCCACCAACACAATCAGCTGACTCTTCCAGTGTTTCAGTATTCGAAGGCAAAGCAAACAGCCAAGCCAATACCTGCAAGCAAGAACAGGCTGACAATCAAGATAAATAAAATAAAAAAAAACACTACATTGCTATTAGGAAAATATATTTACATACATTCAATTAGTTTTCTATAAGATGCTACTTTTTTAGAAATATTGGACATATTAGCATAACCCATTGGTATATCCTAAAAAAGGAAGATCCTCTGGTATTTGATTTATTAGTTTTATGTTATCTCAACCCAGATGGATCATTTAATGCTGAAGAAGGTTTTCAGTTGAATAATTAGAATTATTTTTTTGGTAGTGGGGACAGGGGATTATATAGGGATAAAATCTTTGAATTTTTTTTTTTTTTTTTTTTTTTTGGTGGGGGTGATTGTAGATTATATAAAATTGGTTGCAAAACAATGTAGGCAAGCAGGCTTGGTAAAGAGTATTTTTTGTTTTTTAATATTTTTCTGTAGAGCCAAATTTCTTTAATGAAATTTATGATGTTACTTGGATCAGTATTTTCAAATAGGTCCTTTAAGTTACTTGATTTGTAGTATTTGTTTTTGGTTTGCTGAAAGTTATAGCAATTTAGTAATATGTGTTTAACAGTGCATGATTCCTGGCATGGGACACATACTGGTGGTTCCTCAGTTTTTAGATGTTGGCATGTTTATGTATGTGCGTCCTATCCAGATCCTGGTTAGTACCACCTCCTTTTTCTCCTTTTTTTTCTGTAACTTAGCAGTCATTCATTTATAATTTGTTGTTTTGACAGTTGTTCTATAATAGCTGCCATTTTTCTTTAATGGTCGTGTTTATGGTAGGTCGGAAGTTGGTGTGTTGAACTTTTATATTTTAGAGGGTCATGTTCAGTGATTTCTTTGCCATTTTCTCAGCTTTTCCATTTCCTTGTATGCCAATATGGCTCAGTACCTAGTATAAGACTATTACAGTGACTTTTTCCTATAAATAGTGTTAAATGTTAAATGCTGTTTAATAATTTATTTATTAAGGGGTTTCTTATGTTTTTATTATTCAGAGCTGTGAGTACAGATGATCAATCTATCTGACTCACTGGATTCTATAATATCTAAGACTAAGAGTGTGGCCAAGGCTTCTGCACGTTTCTGCATTTGTTAAGGTCAGCAGGGCATCCAACTTTGTTCAAGATTTTAGAGCTGTCAGTGTATGTGTTTATAATTTGGATGTGCTTGTAGAACATTATGGATTGCTTCCATGTAATCAGATATGTTAGTATCAATTTTAGGGTATTTAGTAAAGTTTAGCAGTATTGTAGAGTGTTTCATTAAACATGATGGGTTTTTTGAAATGTTGGTTTATGAATTACTGTTAGATTTATTTGAGTTTCACTAATGAGATTTTCCATGTAAAGGTCAAAAGCTTTGATAGCATTTTCTTGTATATCAAATAGATTTTTATATTTAGGCTTAAAGATATAGTAGTAGGTAGGGTCAGTTGGGCAGGATTCGAGTTTTAGACAATACTGCAGTGCCAGTTTTTCTCATTTCAATTTTAACAGTCCCTCATGGTACTAAGCATATAAACTTTCTATGGGTGATGTTTTGAAAGCATCCATATCCAGTCTTAATCCTGTATGGTGGATGGGTTCAAGGGTTTTTAGGTATGATTTCCAGGTTAACCCATATATGAAATATCTGTAGTCCAATTTTGTTCTCAATAGAGTTTTATATAATTTCAGGAGTTCATTTCAGGAGTGATATTCAATCTACTCCCCAGTCAGTGTTAGCCACAACTCAATAGTAATTGTAATGCGTTGAAGCATCTCTATTTTATGTGTTTTAAGTAAGGAATGAAAGTAATTTTCTTTCTTTTTTTATCAACAATGATTCCCAGAAATTTATGTTGGTAAGTGATTTCAATTTCTGTTCCTTCAAGTCTAAGATTTGGATAATATCCATTTTTTTTCCAGATTGCAGAAATGGATACACTTTATTTTGGTTGGGAAGAATTTGAAGCCATTTTCAATAGAACATTGGTTTAATTTATTTAGGCACACTTGCAGTTGTCATTGCAGTGTGCATATTTTTTTTAAATTTGTAGCAGATCAAAAAGTTGTCTATATATAATGAACCATTAACTCCTTGATTTAAGCAATTAACAATGTTGTTAATTTTTATATTGAAAAGAGTCACTGACATAATGCAACCTTGTGGCACTCCTCCTTGGCTTTTGAGGTTCAAGAGAGTTGATCCTCCACAAACTTTAAAACTATCTGACAAAAAAGTTATTTATCAAGTTGGGTAATCTGACCTTTAATCTAAGATTGTATAGCTTTTTCATTATTCTATGTCGTTTCATAGGCATTTTCTAGATCAAAGAAGATGACTTTGTGTGTGTGTGTGTGTTTTTTTTTAATAAAAGCCTCACTAATGAATATTTCTAGGCAAAATACAATGTCTATGGTGCCTCTTTTGTTTTGGAATCAACTCTGAAGGTTAATTTTGAGGTACCAGTTCTGTCTTTTATTCACTATTCTTTCTAGGTTTTTGCATATACAACTTGGAAATTTTTAGGGTCTGATTTGTCTTTATCTGATTTTGATATAGGGATCACAGTAGCCTGTTTTCAGATATTTGGGAGTTTGCCCTTAAACCATATCTCGTTAATGATGTTTAACAGATGTTTTAAGGATTTTGCAGGGAGTTGTTTTACAAATTCATAATGAAGTTTTCCTCATACAAATAATTAGTTTCTAATCCATCTTGGTTCCTATACTATGTCTGGTAGTAGTTTAATGTCCAACCCAGGACGTAGGTGAATGTGTTTTGTGAACAAAACCATGATTACAGTTTAGCTTCATGCCCAGGACATCCTCCGGTAGGTGTGGTGTACTAAGAGTCATTCACCATAAAACACTTACTGACAAATTGCAGCAATTTTAATCCACTTAAAATACTACCAAACAACAAACTGAAAAGAATTTTTTCAAAATACCGATTCATTTTATATATCTCAGATCTGAAGAGAAATTAAACCGATTTCAAAAATATAATGAAAAAAAAGTAAAGTAACCATAACAATCAGCAGTCTTACTATTTATAACAAAAAGGTTTTGACTGTTTAAAATACAAGACTTTATTTAGAAAACATTAAATTTCATTATTAAATGAACCAATGGGTTGGCATATCAAAACAAACCAAACTCTCTTAGAATATAACATTAAATTCTGAATATAAGTTTAATTCACTACAAATTATGCCATACTTATGAATCCAAAGTTTTAGTTATGGTCTCAAACTTATCAAACAAGCTGGAGATGGAGAATTACAAAATAAATTTCATTTTTGTTTTCATTAGTAGCAACTTAGCAGAAGGTATTAATCCTTCCCTTGACAAGATGATCAAATTTCAAATCTAAATTGTCTATCCATCTAACATACTACACTTATTTAAAAATATATTCTGGTTTAAATACAGAAAGGATCATAAAAATGATTTGAAAGGGCTGACAATTTGGTTTATACTCTTTCTCTGTTACCTAGAGGTTAGTCCTCATGACACAGATGTCTATTTCAGTTTCATTCAAAATGTGTGTGCATGTGTGTGTTTGTTGTAGAGGGAAAGAGTGAACATTTATCTTTTAATTTGTAGAGCTTAACCTCTACATGCCAGTGGATCAGAACCAGTGACTGAGTTCACTATGTCCTCATTGGACAATAAATATTAAAACATTTCTAATTTACATTTGTGTTAGTTGTAGATTTTTGTGCAAGCTAAACACAATCCAGGCTCCAGACACAAGTTTTACAATAATTGTTTCTGATTGGTAAATTACGCACACGTGTTTAAACACAAAATACCGCCAAAATCTTGAAATGTGTTCACGAGCCTCACACATGACTAAGAATGCAAATAAATACAATGCACGAACACAAATTTACCAGTGAGCTTTGTGACGGATAACCAATTGCTAAACTACTCCGTGTCACTTATACTTTTGAAGTTGCAAAGTTAAAATTTATTAACACGAAACAACTCCAATGCACTCACTCTTCAATCACTGGATTCAATCACCATAAACAGTGGAAGTTCTCAACCATAGAACTTATATTCATCCAGCAAACATTTCAGTTGATTCTCTAACAAAAAATTATTATGGTCAAAGAGGGACAACTTCTTAAGCAAACTTAAAATTCACATCAGAAAAATATTACTACACAAACTGTTTAATATTACGTAAGTTTACAAACCTCAATCATACTTTGTATGCCTTGCTTTGTTCCTTTGTATGACTTATTAAATATAAAATTCTATTGTTTGTTATTCAAAAAAAAGAGATTTATTATTATTTCTCATGTTGTTCTGATTCTATGTGTGAATATTGAAATTTTGATGTTAGTGGAAATTGTTATCACACAGCCTATTTCTCAACAATTATTTACCCATATGATTAACACATCCACTACAAATTCAATGACAGACCTAAAAAATATTTCTACAAAATCTATAATAATAATAATAATAATATTACTTGGAATAATTTAAAAAAATAAATAAAATATTATAATTATTTGATTTTGGTGGGGTTAAAAAAAATTAAGGTTTTTTTTTTGGTGAGACATTAGTCATAACATTTCTTCTCATTTCACTTGTGCCATTTTTACCTGAATTCATTTTTTGAGGCAATTAATTTTTCTAGAAGTTTAACCTAAATTCATTTTATCATCATGGCTTGCAGAAATTAAGCAATATTGAACCTGGTCAGTAACTAGATGGGTGACTGCTTTGGAAAACCAAAAGCTTCAATGTGCAGGTGGTGTAAAGGACAATGGTTTGGAATTGTTAATCAGAAAGCTGAGTTTCAATTCCCATTGGTTTCATGACATTCACTTACATAAAAAAGGTATGAATCTATCTCTTCTCACCACAGCTATGGGTTAATTAGTAAGACTTGTATCACTAAACCATTATCATCTCAAAAAAAAAAAAAAAAAAAAAAAAAAAAAACTTGTTACAATCTAAAAATATTTTCTGCCTTTAAATAACCTGCAAAGGGTTGACAAGCCATAGAAAACAAATCAATCAATAAACTTTATCATTGTAAGTGATAAACTAGACCTTTACACTGTGACCAACTCTATGCTGTCAGGATCTAGGAACCAATAGATATAAACAGTAGAAAAAAAATAAGGTAAAATAATTATCATAAAATACTGTAGGTAAGAGAAAAGAAAATTTCATTGATTTTAAAATTTTCTTTTTTTTTTTTAATTTCCATACACACTTGTAAGCAAGTAAACAGTTTGATGGACATTACACTGTTGATTAAGCTTGTCTTTTCTTTTTTTTTTTTCTTGTCTCCAGCTTGATGATTTTTATTACTGAACCCAGAGTAGCTGTTGTCCAGACTGAGTGGGAACAAGAATATATTATTGCAATGTCAAATCATGTGTGTGTGTGTGTGTGTGTATATATATATATATATATATATATATATATATATACACGCACACTTGTGATTATATTAAAAGGTATAAGCACATGAAAGCCATTCACAGACAAACTTTTTTTTTTTTTTTTTTAATTAATGGATTTGTTTTTTTACAATTTATCAACCTTTTGCAGGTTATTTAAAGCCAAAAAATATTCTTAGATTGTAAGAATCTTTTGGAGATGATAACAATAGAAGTTCTACTGATTAACTGGAGGAGGAGGAGAAGAGGTGGATTCATACCTTCCCCAAAGGTACCTGTGCATAAGTGAATGAACCCAATGGGAATTAGAACTCTGCTCTCCAATTAACAATTCCAAGCCATTATCCATTACACCTACACATCCAGGCTTAGGTACTGACCAGGCTCAACATTGGTTAACTTTGATTACTTTTAACTTCTGTTTTAATTATATTTACTGAATAGAAATACGATTGAAATTTCAATGAATATAAAATAAAAAAATGCTTATCAACTTCATGATTTTTAAATTTCCCTATAATGACTCTGCTATGGTCTATCTACGTAACAACTTGTAACAGCACACAAATACATGCTGGGATTTTTCCTAGCCAATAAAATAAGCCAGTACTCAGTTTCATCTGATTCATTCCTGGTCTGTCTTGTCTTAAACTTAGAACACTACATTTGCTTGTCCAAACTTGCTCTTGTGTGTCAACCCCAATTTTTAGTTTGTAAACTTTTTGCCATATTATTATTGATTTGCCTTACATATATTGTCTGCTTGCTTTATATTATTTTTTTTGCCCTGTTCTTTTCTTTTTCTTGCAAACTTTGTCAACTGTTTGTTGGACAGTTCTATCATTTACTATACATTTAACAATGGCCACTCATTCTACAATTATAAAAGAAATCTAAAATTATATAAAAATAATTAAATAGTAAATAAATTAAAAAACAAAAATACTAGGTTTGTTTATTACACCTTCTTTTGAGGTGACTGTTTTAAAAAACATTTGTTAATAGAAGGAAGTTCTCTCCAATGACTGCCCCCTTCAGTACTACCAATGATTTCATGATTCTCTATAACTTCCCACAAACTTATAGTTTCCAATATAACCATGGAATTTCCACAGGTACTGATAACTCTAACATAAGAGTAGATGCTGAAAAGTTCTTAGCTGAACCACTTTATAAAATCCAATCAAATAGCCAAAAAATTTTTTCAAGACTTCTTAGTTAGACTGTACAATATTTTTTTTAATCATTTCATCCCATGGAGGCCAATAAAGCCACTAAGATGCAAGAGTGTTAGAGAATATGAGAAAAATATTTTATTAAGGAGAATGTACAATAAAAGAACAAAAAACAATTTAGCAGAAAACAATTTAATTTTAATTGATATTGCCTTTAATTTTTTTTAAGATCAAAGTTGACTGGGAAGCAAGAAGCCAGAAGAGTTCCATAAGTGAGACGTGCAATAAAAGAAACTGTTAGTATAGAACTTATGGTAACATCTAGCCATTTCAACTATAAAATGATGAGATCTTCCTGCCAATCAAGTACTGTGCTTAAATTCATAAACTCTAGGTACCAAAGTGGAAAGCTGGTCAGAACAATTAATGTGAAAGCATTTATAGAAAAGGCACAGAGAAGTTACATTACGGTGGTGGAGAACTGACTAAAGCTGAGATGCCAAGTCAAGACCAAAAACATTGCAAGTTCTTTGTATTTTAACTAAATATATAACAGATTTTTAGAAGAATCTGTAAATATATATTTACAACCCCAACAGAATTATCTAAAATTTTACTGAAATATGATATTTACTTGAACTATTGTTCATCAACACAAATTGAATAAAACCAATAGTTGTGATAAAGAAACTAGATTGACATCAAAAAAAAAAAATTTTAACTTCAACATTTACCTTTAAGTCATGTTAATTAAAATAGGTATTTAACTTACAAAAAAACAAAAAAAAACAAGCGCAGCTACAGAAAAATGCTTTTAGTAAAAAAAAAAAAAAAAAAAAAAAAAAACTTTCCAGGGTAAAATATTAGGTTGGTGCAAAAATAATTTCGTTTTCTAACATATGTTACTATGTGAGAAAACGAAATTATTTTTGCACCAACCTAATACATATATTAAAACTGGGCGCTTTCAAGGGAAGTAACTTTTAATTTATGTAAGAAATTATTCCCCATTAAATATTTAATGAACAAATGCCTAAACTTACCTGTTGTTCAAACAAATATGCAGGACTTTTTTAACAAACTGTTCATCATCGTCATCATCATCAGAAATTTTCTTGCACAGAAATCTAATTATTTCCTGATACTTCCATTTGAGAAGATGAATCCCAGTTCTGAAAGCAAACAAAAGGAAAAAATTTGTAAAATTCTGGCTTTACATTTTCAGATGCTTTTTATCATCATTTTCTCATAAAATTATTCAATACAAAATCATTATACAATACTTATCCTCAGGTTACAGACTTTAAAAAATTGGATGTAAAAAAAAAAAAAAAAAAAAAAAAAAAAAAAAAGTAAATCTCCTTTTAAATTCATTGTATCTGCTGACTTTTCTACAAAAAAAACAGAAAGTGAAGAGAAGAGAAGAGAGAAGGAGAGAAGATGGGAGGAGAGAAGAGGAGAGAAGAGAAGAGAGAAGAGGAGAGGGGAAAAGAGGGAAGGGAGAAGAGGGGAGGGAGAAGAGGGAAGGGAGAAGAGGGGAGGGAGAAGAGGGAAGGGAGAAGAGGGGAGGGAGAAGAGGGAAGGAGAGATAAGGAGAGAAGTGGGGAGGGGAGAAGAAAGAAGGAGAGAAGTGGGGAGGGGAGAAGAGAGAAGGAGAGAAGTGGGGAGGGGAGAAGAGAGAAGGAGAGAAGTGGGGAGGGGAGAAGAGAGAAGGAGAGAAGAGGGGAGAAGGGAGGGGAGGGGAGGAGAGGGGAGAAGAGAGAAGGGGAGGAGAGGGGAGGGGAGGGGAGGAGAGGGGGAGGAGATAGAAGGCGAGAAGAGGGGAGAGGAGGAGAGAGAAGGAGAGGGGAGGAGAGAGAAGAAATGAAGTTGGGTAATGATGCTTTGGCCACCAAAACATGCCTGACACCTAGGTCACCATTTAATGAAACCATAGTACTGTTGCTGCTATTTTGAAACAGTAGTTGTATGAATTTATTTATTCTCTCATTAGAAAGAATGAAAATTTTAAAATATCTATTCTATAATATAATATACAATGTGACTTTATATATTTATGGGTTACGCAGTCTGATCTCCTCCACTTTCCACAAGTGAGAAATGCAAAGAAGAAACTGTTAGAATAGAACTTATTGTTACATCTAGCATTTTCAATTGTAAAATGATGAAATCTAGCAACCAATCTCATACTGCACTTAAATTTGTAGAGGTACCAAAGAGGAAAGCTCTTCAGAACAATTAACATGATATTATTTACAGAAAAAGTACAGGAAAGCTAGATTGTGGTAATGAGAAAATAACATTGCAGATGCTTCTTTTGATTTTGTTAATAATCTTTCAATACATAGCAGAAGCACCAGACCATATGTGGCAGTTATATTCCATGCATGGACAAATGGTAGACTTTAAAATGGCGTAAGACAGATTCTGGTGAGAAAAATTGTAACCACATAGCGAACCAACATTCCTAGCAAAACTAGTTCTCAAAAACAGGAACTACAGGAGATAATTTGATATGATGAGCATTAAAATGACCAAAACACAAAGATGTTCACAGATGAATGTAGAGAGAGAGCCATTTCATTACTGTCAGATATTTTCTCTAATATACTACAATCCTGGGATTAAGGAAAAAGAGATAGCTAACAGAGTGCAATAAAGAAAGTCAAAAGCACATGAAAGAATCTCCTGGGGACTAAAGAGGTGATTTTCTGTGGCATTGGAAGATTTTTCAAAATGTAAACCCCAAAGCCATGCATCTAAGAATCATTTCAACAATAAGGAAGATATCATGGAACATAGAATTCATTGGTAGAGATAGAAGAGTTAGTTTTGCAAAGTGCTAAGATATCTGGAGAATGTTTCAAGAGAAAAAATTCTTGACCAACAGAAATTAGTATGAGTACTACAAATATTGGAAGAAGAAAGGTTGAGGGGAGGGGATTTTTTTTTTGTTTCTTTTAATTAAAGCACACAAAGAATATATCAAGGACAAAATTAGGTTTTCTTGCAAAACTGCTGCATAAGAAAAGTAATTATATTTTATAAAATCTTTTTCATGCTTCACTTTTCCTTTTTCAAAAAGTTTGTGAAACTTTAAACAAAGCCACATAAAAATAATTAAAACTTTTACAAATGAAAGTTTTAAAATATTTACTTCATCTTCTCTATGATACCCTGGACAATATAAATGGTAAAAGTGCCAAAAAAGCCATTGATCAAGTAAATGACAATCATAAAATCCTATGCTTCCTACTTTGTCTTACATGCTGAAACAGGGTTCTAGGACAATTGTATACCAGACAATTGCATCCCTAGATAATTGTGTACCACTGATAATTTTTTGAAGCTTTTAAAGGCGATTACCATAAATTTTGAAAAAAAGCACAGGTAGTAATCATAAATTTTTAAAAAAGGAATAAAAAAAAAAAAAAATAAAAGTTTATTTTTTGTTTAAAATGCAATGACAAATTAACAGTGTTGCAAGATTGCTCTACACATTGCTAGTGTTTTTGTTTCATCAGCGTTTTTATGATAGTGGTAGCTGTAATTTTAATTGTACACAAATATTTTTCCACGAGTGACTTTCAGAACTTAGCCATGGGTTCCAAATAAAAATATAATCTATCAAATCCAGAATCTATGAGATGTTTGAGGTACGCACTGCTGGTGTGAACTGAAACTGCTAGCTTAATTTTCTTTTGCTTTAAAACAGAAATTTTTCTTCTTTTTTTTAATTTATGGTAACTACTTTTCTGCTTATAAGAATAATTAAAGGTATTGGTATACAAATTTCTATATTAAACAACTCTTTTTAAAAAAAAAAAAAAAAAAAAAATATGGTAACTTCAAAAAATTATCAGATCAACCCAATTGTCTGGTATGCAAATGTCCAGTATACAATCGAATGTGCATCATGGAGACCAATAAAATGGAGTTCATGCCTTTATGAAACAGACAAAATGGATGTATTTCTCCCACATAGATAAGTAATTACAGTACATCCCTTGATTTTGTGCGTTTCATCTTCATCTCAGATATATAAAAATTTTATTTTACTACTTTAAAAAGGTAAGTCTTTAATAAATGTTTAATCATCTAGGTTGTTTTTTAGTACACACTCTTGAGAGAAGTGTATTTTTATGAAGGCCAGATGGTTTGCTTAAATAATTTGTTACACTTGTATATCTTTTTCAGCTCAGTGATTGAAAAACAGCAAAATTGTGAAGGATCCATTTCCAGTTTATGGAAAATTATTTTTTCATATATACTGACCAATGAGAGACGTAGTCTCAAGCCCTTGTAAAAACCCAAATGGGGAGGGGCTTTGTGAGCTGAAATTTCTGAATAAACAGAGCTTGCGTCGGTGGACAAAAAGACAAGAGAAAACATCAAGGAGTAGAAGGCATTTAGCATCAAGAAGGAAACTGTTACCAGCCAGCTGCAGAGATACTAAAGAATTTTGAAATTGAAATGAAAATTCTCGTGTGGTTAGACAACAAAGAATGAAAAAGAATTTAAAGAAATTTTCCCAAGTACAAACAGTGTGTATTTAAAAGGGGCTTTTCAAGAATTACTCTAAGTCCCAGAGATGCTTGTGAGGCAAATAAAACTAGATGTTTTTGTTCTTTCTGAAAGATAGTTGCACCTTTGTTTTCTGCCTTCTTGAATTGTTTTTTTCAAAACTGTTGTCTTTTCCCAAACTGTAATTTTTTCCATTTTTTGATGGTAATCCTTTTTATCAGAAATTCTTATCCTGCTTTAATAGGTGCACAAAAGGAAATCTTTGTGCAAACTTTGAATTTGTACATTTTCGTAATCGTTTTTATGTTTTCCTTTTAAAATTTTATGCAGTAATTGAGTCTTATTTTGTAATTTTGCGCTTATTATGATTTGCTATTCTGACTAAGTTTTTGTGTTTGACACAAGAATTTAGATTTGGTAGGGAATAAAAAATTTTTTCGATAAGCATTTTGAGAATTCAATAAAAATTTTTGAGAATTCAATAAAAATTGACAAATGTGTAAGTTGGTGATACTTTCAACCAAAAGCTACACTTACAAATAAATCTACTTACATACAGTTGTTAGCAGCAGAAAAATACAAGGCCATCAGAAAACAGACAAAAATAAACACATTTTTTTTCATAAAAAAATAAATTTGACAAAACCTTAAAGCATTTGAAAATGTTATTGGTGATATAAACGTTAAATTTCTTTCAGAAATTGACCGTTTTCTTTATTCATTTTCAATAATAAAGTTATTCAATTATCCCAAATTTTTAATTATCCAAACATATTTTTTGAGCATATGTCCCAAGGTGTCCAGATAATCAAGGAAGTATTATAAATACAATTGTGAAGAGTCTTTTAGAACTTACATTGGAACACATGGAAGAGCATCTGTGGAACGCTTCTCATCAACTTTATGCAACAAGTGTTGTAACCAGGTAAAGTGTATCTCTTTATTACTGCAAAGATCACTCAGCAACGCTTTCCTAAAAATAAAAAGATACAAAGGTAAATGCAATTAAAAATAAATACATTAAATATTGGCATCTCATCTGGTATTCATTTCTTATCAAAGAATAGTCTGGATCTGGGGATAGCAATACAGGACTGAGTAGTGTGGAAAGGAATTTTCAATGGAATTTCGATCAACCATAGGGATGATGATGAGAAATGATTAAAAAGAATACGTATACATAAAAAAAAAAATCCATCCCTGGAATTTCATCTTTAAGCAAACTGCAAATGATTGCATTAATGTTTATTGCTTTATCCTAAATGGTGGAACAAGCGAATGATGATTGCGACAGATCTCAATGGACGAAGAGGGCTATGCATGGCGGACATACTACAGAAGGCGCCGCTCAAAATCTTAAGAGTCAGTGGCAGTTTCATGACTGGATTCGGCATGTCTCATTCCTTATGTGCCTCAAAGGAAGGTCATGAAATCAAGTGTGTGGGTCACTTGCTGGCAAGTTGAGGTCCACCTTAAACAAGGATTTGGGGGTTTTACCAGTATTGTTTACTTTATAAATGCTTCTTTCCATTTTTTTTTTCCTCACCAAAAGTAAAAAAATTAAGACATATATAAAAAAAATTTACCAATGTTCCGAACTGATCTCTAACATCATCTTTTTTCTTTCTGGGTGAAGATGGCCTTGAAGATTTGGATACAGATTTTTGATTGCTTTTGATTTATGTCCCCACCATTTTTGATTTGGGACTTGCGAGACTGATTTATACCTTTTGGAATTACAAACCAAGATTTTGATTTTTGGATCTGAATTCTCTCATTGTTACTTTCTCACTCAAGCTAATTAACTAACTTTAGTTCCTGTTCCTGTACAAGCAGTGAAGTTAAGCAACATCAAGCCTGGTCAATATCTACATGGCTGACCACTTGGGAATACCAGGTGTTGTAAGCTTAGATGTACAAGTGGTGCAGTGGATAATTGCTTGGAATTGTTAAATGGGGTGGGGGGAGGTATCTGTTCCAATTCCCACTGGGTTCATTATATTCACTTATGAAAGGTACAAATCCATCTCTTCTGCTCCCAGCTCATAGCTGGGAGCAGAAGAGATGGATTAATAATTAATAAAATTTGTATCACTAAACCATTATCTCAAAAAAAAAAAAAAAATCTTACAATGTTTAAATAACCTGCAAAGGGTTGATACACCATAGAAAATGAATGAATGAATCAATCAATCAATAACTTTTATCAATTTTAAAATAAAATAAAAGCTGAACTTAATTTATATTTGTGTTGCCCAAATATATTGGCTATTATGTACATAGGAAGATTGCATTTTCTTAATAATTTTCAGAATAAGGAAAGCCAAGATGCATTGAAAACCAACATTCAAATTCTTGACTTTCAGCTGAATTTGAACACTGATTTCTGTTTGCCATGACCCATCAAGATTTTGGTAATCGTGGCTCTCCACAATTTCCTAAGTCTCCTAATCCCTGTTCTATTTTATTTATTTATTTTTTTTTTTTACAATAATGTTCACCCTGTAAAAGGGCCCAAGAACCACATATGGTAGAGAGTTACAGAGTAAGAGGCAGCACCCCAAGCAGGATGATAATACCACCAAGATGCAAGGAGCCACTGAAAGTGAAAGAGAAGGAAAAGGCTTCAGAAGGAACCAGAAACCCAAACCTAGACAGCAACAAGAGATAAACCCCTACTCCTGTTCAAAAGACCAAGGAGGATTGTAAACTTGACGATAGACAAACCTATCTATTCCTATTGAAGAAAGAAAAAAAAAAAGAGGAAATAAATAGTAAATAAAATTTCAGATATTTTGTGGAGATGTCAGAAATACAGAGTTGCAATAAACTTTAGAAAGAACCAGAAACGCAATCCTAAACAGGAAATAAGAGACAAACCTCATATTCTCTCATTCATTTATTCAGTTAGAGTATTCTGCACACTGTGGTTACCACTCCTCCTATTTCTGTTGTAATTGTAGTTCATGGAGACATTCAAGGCAAAACAATGCAATGGCTTGCTGGTTCCTTTTGCACTGGAGATGCCCCTTCCTTCCTCTCAGATGTTCCTTCTTGCACTGGTAAAGCTGTTGATGCAGCTTCTCTGATGGCCATTTGGCACAAGTCGGTTGGGAAGAGGCATTCCCCTACAATGGCCAGGTTAGGAAACCTTTCCAACTACCTTCTATTCTTATACTCCTAAACCTGTACTCCTGTTCAAAAGATCGGTGTTCTACAAACCATTTACACAAGCTCATTAGGTAGGTTTTGCAGTTTTCCTCTGTTCCTCTTGCCTTCAATATGCCCTGTGAGCATCAAATTCTCCAAGCCCTCTTTCTTTATTATGTCTTCCAATAATTTTAATTGTCTCATTATGATTGTAAGTATAAGTTTCCTTGTTTTTCTTATTTCTATTAAGATTTCCTCATTGGCCACATTCTCTACTCATGGTATTTTCAGCATTTGTCTGCAGACCACACCTGTCACTTCAAGTTTCATCATCAGTGAGGAAATTGTCCAACATTCACTTCCGGCAATAGTAATATGGTTCTACAAAAGGATGCTGGAAGAATACCATGGATAGAGCATATATGCAACAAAGAAGTTTTAAGGAACGGAGACTTATATTTTGAATCAGGAAGAGAGTTGAAATTTCTTGGACACATAAGGAAAGAAGGCTTGGAAAATGTGTCACTCAAATCATATATTGAAGGTGTGAGGGACAGAGGGAAACAGCAAGTAACCTACCTAATGGGTTTATTTAAATGAATGACAGAACAGGGAGTGGGAGGGAGATTAAAAACAAAACTTACCTACAAAGACCTACAAAGGATAGGAAATTGTGGAGAGCCATAATCACATAGCATACTGAAAAGACACAGTACAGAGATGAGAAGGATACTACTACTAATAGTGCTACCTTTGAAAATTTCATGGTTTTGGTGATTAGTGGTAATAAAAAATAAGTTAATTGACAATGGTTTGGTTCGATTTGGTTTGTTTTGTTTTATGGCATATCAACCTCAATGGGTTATTTAATACCAACAAGATTTTTATTGCTGGTAATATTTTTTCCAAAAAAGTATTGCTGGTATTAAAACCTATTTTTATACTTTCATAGTGTTTTGACAAATTTTGCAGTGGGTTAACTATTTGCCCATAGCTGGGACCCTAACAGGTGCTACCATCTTGGATCAGAGTGGACCTGGGAACACCAGCAATTAAGAGGTGGTTCCACACTCCTCAAAACAGGTTAATTGACAAAATTAATTTTTTGCTTACTTGTCAATGGTTGAATTCAACCGTGTCATCATGTATTGGTGAAAATGATGCAGAGAATAGCTGTGCAGTTGGCAAAAGTACAACATGTCAAGTGGATGCACATATTCAGGATTTGCGACAGAAAAAGCCACAATCCCTGCAGGACGGAAACTAAATAATCTGAAAGATAAAAGATGAATTATTTTAATACATTATCAAATCAATGAAATTAAAAGATGCAAAAAAATGAAAAGCTTTCATCAAAATATAAAGAGAGTCTTAAAAAATAAAAAGATTTTTTCTTTTTTTTCACCCTGTATAAATCCCAAGAGCCACTCGAGTTAGAGTGCTAAAAGTTTAAAGGATATGTGAAGATGATAAGTGTTAACCCTTGATTTGAACAGATTAAGATTGTAGTGATCAGGAAAAAATCATCTTGGGAGTTGGTTCCACATCATTGTGGGGTCTGATACAATCTGGAGTTCCAGGATTTTCCAAATATCCAATCAGAACTCTCTGCTGATAGGAGATAAGAGTTGGTTCCACAATATAATGCTGCAGGACATCCTGGGCCCTGCACTACATGACAACACCATCCCATCCACAGTCACTGGTGTTTCCAAGATTGAATCTTGCGGCTAACTGTGAAGTTGGTTACTTTGATCCAAGCTTCTCCCTGTCTCCCGTTGTGTTCGTTTTGATCACAAGGTAGGCAAGGATCAAATAGTTGCCAGATATCACTGGATTGGTGTCATTCAGGTGGGATGAGGATATAAGACAAAAAAAAAAAAAAGAAAGTTGTGTAGATCAACAAAGTTTATACAGGAACACTTTTTCATACAAGAATCTACAAGCATACAGGCTAACAACTATTCCTTCGTAGTCTAATTCTGGGTCATTTTGTTCTTAGTTTTCATGTTGGAGTCAAGGTTTCAAACTTTAAGTCAGAGACTTCTTCAGGCAGCAAATTATGGAATGCTGATGAAGTACTCATCTCTCTCTCATCACAGAGATTTTCAATTCTTCCACTTTACAATTTCATCAGGGCACTCTGCTCAATTTATCTAATAATCTGGAACAAAGCACGAGTCAAGAGTTCTCCTCGGCAGCAAATCACATGGGTATTAGCAAAGCAATTGTCTCCTCTTGGTGTAATGGAAGTACATCTCTGCCTCAACTGCTACTGTCTCTGTCTATCTCATCTCTGTCATTCCCCTCTGATCTAACACTTTTATGGACCCCCACCCAACATCAGTGTGGGGTCTGATACAATCTGGGGTTCCAGGATTTTCCAAATATCCAATCAGAACTCTCTGCTGACAGTGTTCTGGGAAGCATGTTCAAATATGGAGAGCTCCCCCTTAAGGAGTGGTGGTAACAACACATTGATCTGCCATCTTGTTCTCTCGCCCCCCCCTTCTCTTGCTTGTACCTCACACCAGTACCTTTCAGTGGGTGTATTCATTTTCTTCATATCAGCTTCTCATGCTGCCACCATTCATGAAATAGGTGTTCCACCTGATCCATGGATGCCCGACACAAAACAAGTATTACTTTGAATGCCATCATAAAATTTTTATCTGCCTCCTTTTTTTTTTTTTTATTCCTAATTATAACATTTGGTCCATAATTCTTCCTCTTTTACCCACTTGACTGGAATTTTCCAGCCTCCCCGCCCCCCAGTTCTTTGATGTCTAACTTTTCTGCTATACTCACGATCCTTTATCATACTCCATAACCAGAAATCACAGGGTATCAGCTCAAGAAAGTATGATGGCCATGCCAATGGTCCACCACAACCTATCCAATGATTTGGGAAACTGATCAAGGCAAGTGTGAACAGTATGGGCAAAATGAGGTGGTGCACTATCCTATTGGAAATACCCTGCTCGTCTGATTTGTATTTGTTTGGGTTTTATGGCATATCAACCACTGTGGGTTATTTAATGCCAAATCCAGTTTATATGAATTTTAAATGCCTATTTTGTATGGAATAAAAAGTGTATAGCTGGCAACATTATTGTTTCAAAAAAGTCGTATAGCTGGCAACGTATAGCTGGCAACATTAGTTTTTTTACAAAAAAAACGTATAGCTGGCAACACTACTTTTTCACAAAAAAACGTATAGCTGGCAGCGTATAGCTGGCAAGATTACTTTTTTGCAAAAAAACTTAGAGCTGGCAACATTATTTTTCTGAAAACATTATCTGAGACCTTGCTGTTGGATGCAGTTTATCGCCGTACCCAGGACGCGGATGTAGTTTACCGTCATACCCAGGACGCTCTGATTTGTAGGGATATGTTATCAATGCTAAACTCTTGCAGTATTTGTAATTAAATATTTGCAGTCACCATTGGAGTTGTAAAGAAACATGGGCTAATTACACCCTGTGACTTCTGTAAGAAGACACAATGTCTGGCTGTCAGCAAAAGAAATGGCCCAAAGTATGATTTATGTATTGGCTATGTCAAAATTAAACAGGTCCAGAAATTAAACTATTTGTTTAGTATAGTAATAAATGATAGAAAATGTGAGAGAGGTATCCAAGACATGTAGGAATAGTGGAAGATGCCTCCTAGAAATTAAGAAAAGTATTAAGAGATTGGAAACTATCTTTAGCAACAAGAAAGAGAGTGCTGAACTGCTATTTGATATTTAATCTTCTATGTGGCAATGATAGTTGTACAATTTTCTTGCAGATGGAGAAGAGACTTGAAATGATAGAGATAGTTCTGACAAATACTAAAGCAGGACAGGACATATGGGCATCAAGGAAATTTTAAGGAAAATAGGAACTACAAGGAAACAGATTCTTAGATTCAGATAGCAACAGCTGAAATTTCTGGGACACATAATGAGGAAAGAAAGCCCAAACAAATGGTTTTAAACTCAACTCGTAATTAAAGCATTAATAATTATTGTTACCTAATTGCAATCAACTATTAATTTAAGCAGTAATAATTACTACAGAGTGCAGCAGAAATTATGGCATTGAGGTTTTTATCTAGCTAATATCATACCATTATGTGGCAGGTATTTCTCTCACATACTGTATTATCCTAATGAAGCAGTTTCAATTTCAGTCACTTTAATTAAGTCACTAATATTGCTATTATCCAATAAAGAGTTTTTTTTAACTCGCCTACCTATTAGCCTTAGGCAATTGACTGCAAAATGTTTAAAATCAATTTATTAAAGAATTAAGATTATCCTTATAAAGAGGTTTCAACTTCAATCACTATTAATTAAGGCAATAAGGCCTGTCATTATTCAATAGAAGAGTTTTCAACTTACCTATTAATTAAGGTATTACTGATTAACATTATTGAATAGATGTCTTAAAGTCAGCTAAATATGGTAAGAATTAAAAAAAAAAAGAAAAGTGTTTACTAGTAGTAGAGAAAACTGATGTAATACCCAGCCACTGCTGGAACAGTGGTAGAGAAAAATGACTTAATACCCAGCTAGTGGGTAAACACTTAACTATTTTTATATCTACCATGAAACGTTACATATCAATTATTTGCAAATTTTGACTCAGGAGCTCAGGCAAAAAGAGTTAAAATTGTTCAGGAATACAGGGTTCAAGGAGTTAAGCTCAACTACCTGTTAATTTAAGAATAACCATTATTGAATGAAAGATGTCTGAAAATCAATTTACTATTAATTAAAGCAGCAATCATTACAATTATTAAATAGAAGTGATTTCAAACCAAACTACCTTTTAATTTAGACAATAAGGGTTACTATTATTGAACAGATGTTTCAAAATCAATTAGCTAGTAATTAAAGCAATAAGAATTACTGATACATGGGAGATGTTTCAAACTCAAGAGATATTAAAAAAGGAAATGTTATTCAAAAGTCTGGTGAATTTGAACAGTACATGTGAACCATATGTAGTACAGACCTTTGCCATTACCTTTGTGAGCAAATGTATAAACAACATTCAAAAAAGAGGACAAAAATTGGGTCTTAGGGTAATTACATTTTTGTGGACTAATTTCTCTATTTTCTCAAATATTTCAAATGAAATACTATTTGTTATCTTACTGGAAACAAGGATTGGGTAATTAACCTTTAAATTTACAATCCAACCCTCTGCATACTAATACAATTTTAGTCATGGACAAGAAAAGTATTAATTACTTTTGCTTATTCAAATATACTACTACAACCATTAACAGAATTTAGTAGACCAGCCTACTAAAATATTCTTTATGTGAAATAGGTTATGGTATTGAACTTATTAAATTTTATTTGAGCTATTATTCTCCTCTTGATTATTATATTTTATTAAAGACATGGCTACTGCCAAGTAGCCACTGGTCATCTTCAGGTATCCATTCATTTAGCTGATATGAGATATATGCATTAATTGTGTAATTCTGTCCCTGTGATACTGTTTTTTCTTTGTTCTTGCTAAACAAGAGGATATTATTTTAATATCTAGTGCTGAGATTGAATTCATGGCATTAACATGAAACAGTGAACTGGATTACCCCAATAAGAAACTCAGAATTGATTGCGTGTGGTGCTGTAAACACCAGGAGTTATGTCCTCTTCCATAATGGGCTGTTCAGAGGAAACATGCTACTTACAATAGACTATTTCCATATGAATGATACTGGGCAGGTATTAGCCAATAGTCTGCATAGGTCTGGAACTGGGAGAGCTATATAACACCAGTTTTTTCTCAGCCAAGAGGAGCACTCTCAACATGCGAACATGTGGAAAACCAGACAAGGTGAACACACAACATTTGATTAACCAATGCTTATATCCAATATGCCATTGTCCCAAAAAACATTAGTATTATGTAAGATGATTTCAACATTTGGTTATTATGGCAAGTTTAACTGTAATGTTTACATCTGAATTATTTCTTAAATATCATATTTTTTTAATGCCATATACCTTCATAATATAGGCAATCATGAATCTCCATGACTTTTCTCTTTTTAATATCTGAATTGCCAGAAAAAATTGTGGACTGGTTTTCCACTGCTTTCTCCACAATTTAGAATTTAAAATAGTCCTTCTAGACTACCTGCCAATACAGTCTAACCTGCTATTTAATCCATAACTGAAGGAAAAGAGATGGATTCATGGCTTTCCTATACAGAAACTGAGGTATTAGTATCAGTAATGACATTAACAGTAGCAGTTACTTACATCCAGTGAACATACAAACATAGTAGAGCTTATTTTGTATGTGTAGTCACAGTACCCACTGAGTTAAAGCTTAAGCGCTGATGAAAAACAAAGAGAAAGACAAAAAAGTAACAAGGTCTCTTATATCAAAATATAATAGCTGCTGTCCTTTTGTCAGAAGTAAGTACAGCTACTATTAAAAAGGTAAAAGATAGAACAAACTTCTTTTTTCCAGTTAGATGAGATTTATTTGGATCATCCACTTACCTTGCAATGTGCCCAACTATATAATTCAGGACAGAAATACTAATATCCTCCGAATGTAATAACTCCATGGCTTGCTGCATTTTATTTCTCTCCAGACATTGTCCAATCACATCATCCTTGCCACATTCTGATAAGAAAAAGGAGAGAAAAATTTCAAATATAATGTCTTTATGTACAGTGAGTCCCCCATATTCGTGGGGGTTAGGGACCAGAATAGTTAGAATTCGCAAATACTTGTTGTTACGAGGATGCATTTCTATAATAAGAAAATCTCAATAAGGTCAAAATTTATAGTAAGGGATTCTACTGAGTCCTACCTGTTAATACAAAAAAGTTTTCTTCCATGAAGTAGATATAAAATAGAGAAATTTGAAATAGAACATTTGGAAGATTCTAGATCATTCCAGTATATTCGAGAAGAATCTAGATGATTTGAGAAACATCTAGAAATATGCAAATTAGGTGTTAGCCTTACCATATTTAGCTGACTTTAAGACATCTATTCAATAATGTTAATCAGTAATACCTTAATTAATAGGTAAGTTGAAAACTCTTCTATTGAATAATGACAGGCCTTATCGACTTAATTAATGGTGATTGAAGTTGAAACCTCTTTAGGTTTTTGGAAAAGGGTTGTCAGTTGGTCAGTCAGTCGATGTCGGTCGACCAGTTGATCGGTTGAACTCTCTGCCTTCAGGTGAGGAGGAACCCAAAGGAGGCTACACCGAAGGGCGGATTCTCTTTTGGGGAGGTAAACTGACCCTGAACCCATTTATACAGGTTCAATGGGCATATTTTTGGCCGAGCACATGGGCTCGGAGATCCCACATTAAAAACGGCCTTCTGCCACATGATGCCCTCGTGGGGGTGGTGACTATTGTTGGTGAAAACAAATTGCTGTTAGTGTCAAACCCAGCTTTTGATTCAAGGATTATTATATTCAGCCGAAAGAATCTCTATAAAAAGTTGCCGACCAACAAAAACCCAAAAGAGAATTTCATGGAACAAATTTGGTAAATAGAATTTTGACTAATTTTCATTGACCAAACTAAAAATGAATATTTATTTACACACCTTTGTGGATTTCCAAATATAGCACTTAGATTACTTCACTAGCCCTAAAGTGGTAATAAGACTTGACTCCCTTTCCTCCCTCATAACACTTCGCCCGTAGACTTTGTGTTTTCTGTTTTTGTATGCCTCAATTGTATATCTTGTATATATTTTATGTTGTGTTTTAGTAAATTAAATATTTGTTTGTGATTTAGCTCTGTGTTTTGGTAAATCATTTTTTTTTTTCCTTTGTTACAATTATCAACACGTAACACTTGTAACTCCCCTAAAAGTGATTATATGTACCTATCTTTTGTTAAAACCCCATATGCCTTAAACTTTCATCATAAACACTTTAGAAACATTTCAGACTCTTTTTAAAACATTTTTGAAGAATAGTATTGGTGACCATACACTTAGCATAAATTTTCTTTCATACGTACAATAACCGTTTTTAATTATGCACTGATTGATACAACCATTGAAAATACTGTATAAAAATGTGTGTAACAAGACAAAACAAAGTTTAAAACATTTTGTACAAATAGAACTGTGTTGATACCCCTAGACTTAGCAGAAGTCATTTTTAAGACCCCAGCTGCAGCCCCTAGCAAAGAACAAAGCTCAAGCACTACGCATGTTTTTGCATTTGTCTTTTACAATAAAGATGTACAATTCTGCCAATTTTTTACCATAAAAATGGACTGTTATATGTTTTAAGTCACTTAAATAACAGGAAAATAAAACAAGAACATTTTAAATATGTTCTAGCGAAAAAAAAAAATGTGAATCAAAGGAGTTCTCCATTAATAATTTGTACATATATATGCTCTTCAGAAAAATACACAAATATTTGGGGGTTTCCGTGAATAACAACTACATATATTCTAAAGAAAAATCCGTGAAGCCATGGATGTTGAAATGTAAATAGGCGGGGACTCACTGTAATCAAAAATATTAAAATATACATTTGATTACATTATAGTTTATAATAATTATTTTAAGTCTGAAATTGAGCCTTACTTCACCATAAAACTTCGTGGCTGAGTGATTTAATGCTGGACTACATAAGGGGACACAGGTATGAACCTTGTTGAAATTCCTTAATTAAAGGCTCAGAAACCCAGATTGGTAGACTGTTTATATATATATATATATATATATATATATATATATATATATATATAATGCTTTATTTTCCATGATTTTGCTACTCAGGTTTCCAGTCTCATGACCTTCATCAGGCAAAAAGTGGATATTTCCACAGTATTAAAAGAAATTAATTTTTCTTATTTTTTTCAGTGTTAAACATTTTCAATATTAGACATTCTCTTTTTTGTGCGTTAGTGACACAAATATCTTCCAGAAATAAATGTAGCAAAATTATGGGAAATGAAAGCATAGTATAAATTTTTTCAACCATTACATTAATGTGGATTTTTTAAATATATATATATATATATATATATATATATATAATGTTTAAAATTTGCCATATCCCAAAAGTGGCATGGTTTCCTTTTGCTTTTTCAACAGTTTTGAATTTGGTGCCCTTCAAGATCAGTTTCTCCCTATGTTTATAGAACCAAGGTATGGTTTACATAGTTGGTTATGTAAACCATTGGGGAAAGGACAGAAATACTTTCCTAAAAGCATTTGTTCAAAGTAAATGCAACAGACTGGGCTGGAACAGGATTTTGACATGTCTAATCAATTTTACTATTTAAATATTCTGCTTCCATAAAAGCAGGGAAAGGAAATTTTCATAATGAAAACATTGAACCAATCCAAAATCCTGGTTCTCATATTCTTTAAAAATGGATGATTCAAAAGTCAAGAGCTTTTGTGAAAGGTCACTCCAGTTTTATGGTAAAAACCATTGCAGTAATAAATCACAGTTAATTTCTATAGTAAATCATTTGTAATACATTTCTATCAAAAATTTTTTTTGCTGGAACAAATCATTATTAATAAACTTATAAAAATAAATATTTAAAATATTATAAAATTAAATTTTACAGTGATTTAGCCAAATAAATAATTTTTCAATAAATTATAAAGTTAAAAAAAAAAAAAGAAAGAAAGAAGGAATGATTTCACAATAGCAAAGAAAATGGAATCTTGGTGGAAATTTCAATAAAGTTTTTACTACCATTTACCAAGCACACAATCCTAGAAGACAACTTGAATAAAATGGTTGAATAAATGGAACAGATAAACACATATACAGTGCTGATAATCATGATGATGAAAAATTAATTCAAAGAAAACTGAAGAATAACAACTAATAATTTAAATAGGATAACCTCACCTATTACTGTGCTAGATTCACATTCAGTAAGCAATTAAATTCAACCGAAGTATAATTATGAATGGTAGATAAAGTAATAACACTAGTTCAATTACAGTGACCTGATTTTGTCAAAATATTGTGATGAGATTGCATCACTAGTTTAGTCAATTCAGCTTATTTCATTTGGAATTGAACTCACTAGTCAATAGTAAAAAATTGCAGCATGTTGAATCGTCCATGTTAAGCAGAGCTTAATTTTGGCACAAGGCCTTAATTTGTATGGAGAACTCAGCTAAATGGAATAAGTAAAATTGACTAAAACAGTGATGTAATCTTATCACAATATTTTGACAAGTCCACCTCAAGCCTCATCAAACGATTGGATTTCCATAAACGAACTGCTGTTATTGCTTTTACCTTTAATCGTTAATTAGATTGAATATCATTGCTTATTGAAAGCTGAACTAGCACAATAATGGGCAAGCTTATGTTATTTAAATTATTTATTATTCTTAGGTTTTCTTTAAATTCATTCTTTGCCACTGTAATTATCAACACTATACATGTGTTTATGAATTCAATTTAGCCAGCTGTTTTATTCAAGTCATTGCATACAGTCGGGACATGCCTTGTAAACGGTATTCAAACCAAATGTTTATATAATCAATAAAATTACCTTGAAGACAGTGGACAAGAGCCATCCATGATCTGAAACTGTATCCATTGTCACTGTAAACGTGAATCTTGATAACTTCCAAGGAAAGGCAGTGGAAATAACACCGGATAAAAAGAGACATTTGCAGGTCAAAATGATCTGCAGATGTGAGCAGACAGTCACTTAAACAATGTGATCTGGATGAGAACAGTTTATGAAGTTGATCAAGTTTACCTGCCAAATGGCAGAAGGTGCCACAAGTACATTTAGTTTGATATTGGTTTTCTGCTTTACAATAAGAATCCATACATCCAGGCTGTTTGGGAGTTTGTTGTTCGATATTCCTACAAGGAATGTCTGCAAAACTTTTAGAACCAATCTCATGCATGGAAAGAGAATCTTCACATGGATTCTTTGAAGAGACCAAGCTCTCTTGATTGAATAACTTGAAGGAATTATCAAAGTTACTGCTTGAACACTGTACATAACAACTACTTTGAAACACCTTTGAGCATATATTGCCCATGTGTCCGAGCTGAAAGCACAAAGTAGCAAGTTCTGATATTTGTTTTTGATATTCCAGGGTCAAGCCAAATGGATCAGAAATAAAACACTTCAAAAGCAATTTTGTATCTTGGAAGATTAACACTCCATTTTTGTTTGTGCTGCTGCTGTCATTAAGTTCCAAGTTGTCCTCAATCTTAGCATCAGTGGCATCACCAAAATCCTGAATGCTATACTCGCTTGCTTGCAATAATGACCCAACATCACTGCTTATTCCTGGCAACTTTCTAAACGGTCGCCTTTCTAAAGTGCTATCATTATAATTGGTTGCCGTTTCAAAAACAGATTTTTCAAACACAGAACTTCCATCATTACTTTGGCTCTCTTTATTTGACTTGTCAGAGAAACTCATTTGATACTCTTCACTATAATCTCTGCTTTCTCCAAGATCATGGTTATTGGTCCAGCCTTGGTCTGCTAATGCTAATTCACTATCACCTTCCCCATATTGGTCATCCCAGCTGTCTGTCTGCCGGCCTAGTGGACAATCACTGACATCTCCCTCTGTCGGTGACCAGTTACAAATTTCATCAGATATTAGCCACCGTCCAACCTTCCGAGAGATCCAACGAGTGGATGACCGAGACTGACTGCTGTCCATTTGAAAAAATTCCTCACCAGTAATCCATGGAAAATCCCCAATGCTACAAACTGAATCAGTTAGTTTTCTATCTGCTTGCACCGGTTCTTCATTGCTAGATTTTACATTGTCCAAGACTGGGGGATTCAAATTGGCTTCACTGGAAGCTTTGTTTGATTTTTGTAAATCCAATTCCAAATCATCTGATTCTGCTATTTTGCTGGCTTCCATCTTTTCCTTACATTGACTAGCAGAAGTGCTCTGTTCTAAAGCAAGTTTTTCAGGAGCCATACTACCTTCTTCAAAGGAATCTTTCTGGAAGGAATCAAAGCATTGGTTTTCCTTGGGAGAAATTTCAAGATCTTCTTTACCGTCTTTGGGAATTTTCTGTTCTTTCTCCTTTTGGTTGCTCTCTTCTTTCTGACGCTTCTTACTTGGTTTCCTGTTGTTATGGTCATCAGAGTCATCACAAGTTGAGGAGTCCCCTGTCGTGGGACTTTTCCCAAATAGAGAACCATTATCAGTACGATCGTCTGTACTTTTAGATTTCCTTAAATTCTCAAGGTTTTCCATTTGTGCTGCCTTTGGAGAACTTTCTTCTGGTAAATTTTCATCTTGCTTTTCCCATTTTACTTCCTCATTATTTCCTTCCAACACAGACTTTGTACAGCCAAAGACAGAAGATGTCGAGACCATCTCAACATCATTTTTAGAATCAACACTTTTCTGATCCACACTGTCTTCAAGTTTGGCATCTGTTTTTGATTTTAATGTATATTCCTCAGTAAAAACTCCAACTTCTGCAATGCTCTCCTTATCAATACTTTCCTGTTCAGTTTTATATTTATCATCTCTCTCATTAAATCTACCATACATTCTATCGTCCATGTGCTTTTCATTTTCAGACTCACATTCCAAGTCTGCATCTTTAAAGAAAGAACTTGCCTCATCTATTTCTACAGAATCACTGGATCTGTACAAGTCTTGCAGCACAGTGGATTGAGAATAATGCAAATGGAGCAGCCATTTACACATAACTTTCTCTACACGGTCAGGATGGAGGAGAATCTCTACATTACTCAAGTCTTCCTTTGCCTTGTCCGTGGCTTCCATCAAACTTAACATTTGAGGATTGCCATCATTCATTGCTGTCACATTCTCTACTGCATCTGCATAGATTTCTTCATCCATATCTTCAAAGCATTCAACCACTTCGCTAACTTCTTCAATTTCACTGGCCTCAGGGGCTTCGGGTTCAATAATCTCCTAAAAGAAGAGGGAAAAAAAAGCATGTTTTAGATGTTAAAAATTGTTTATATTGAGCTAAACATTAAGAAAAATATATTTTTATGGAGTAAAAATGAAGAGATTTTATAAATAGAAAAATTGGTTTAAAAATTTGAAATTATAATATAAAGTGTATACAAGAAATTCATTTATTTAAAAAGAAAAGCAATAAAAACAAAATACAACAAAAACAAAGAAGGAAAGACAAAAAAAAGGAAAAAGAAAAAAAAGGAAACAAAAAGAAAAAAAAGGAAACAAAAAGAAAAAAAGGAAACAAAAAGAAAAACAAAGGAAACAAAAAAAGGAAACGAAAAAAAGAAAAAAGAAAAACGAAAAAAGGAAACGAAAAAAGGAAACGAAGACAAAAGAAGACAAAGAAAAAGAAGACAAAGAAAAAGAAGACAAAGAAAAAGAAGACAAAGAAAAAGAAGCCAAAACACAAAACAAACAAGTCAAAAACACACATAAAAAACAAACAAGAAAACAAAAAAGAAACCTCCCCTACCCTCAATAAAAAAAAACTGAAATCACAAATCATATGTTTCATATAGAATTAAATGAAAAATACAGGTTTTAAGACTTACCTTCCCATCTACAATGTCTGGAAGTTGCCCCTTTAAGCGATTGACAAGTTGATCTCCACGGGACAAGATGTTCGATTTGGAGAAGCTTTTAATAAAAGATTTTGTTTTACTCGACAAGCTGAAATGTGGAAGAAAATAAACATGACATGTATTCTACAAATAAATAAAGTAAAGGCAGAAAAAAGTCAATCTTGATAATTGAAAGTAAATTCTCTAAATGATAAATGCTAATATTTTCATAACAAATGCCAAATTAGTGAATCTCATGTCCAATCAACTTGCTTGAAGAAAGAAAAGTTCCAAATTATGGGCCAGACTGCTTCCTGCCATCTGAGTGTGAAGATTATCTGCAAAAATTATAGTTTTTTACATTTTCATTTTTAACTAAAGCTCATCCAATACAAAGCTGAAATGCCGCTCAATTTTTAGATTTCTAAAATGTTGTTCTTCCCCATGATTAAAATACTGCATGACCAGTTTGAACAATGCTAGCATGGTCAAACCCTCGGTCATGAATACTTGTGACTTACTGCTAGCACAACCATCAATGGCTTACAAACAACTTCATCTACCATATAAAGGGGCATTGCAGTCAACACTCAGAGGCAATAGACTGTTTCATGCTCAATGCAATTGTCAGGTCCCACAGGTTGTGTTTTTTCTCAACTATTTATATATACGGGTCAGTGATGCATTGTGGGTATTTTTGCATTATGGGTAGCCTATTCTAACAGTTATTTTGGTGAGAGTGGCTTCTTAATTTGTTTATTGCTTTATTTATTTATTTATTACTAATTTATTTTACATGTTTTTGTTTGTTTATTTTTATTTTAGCTATTTTTATTTATTCTTTTCAGTTTTTGATTTTTAAGTAATGTAGTAAATATTTGTTTATCTGATGATTTTACCATAGCTTCGTATATTACATTGTTACATAAGCAATTGCTGTTTAATTCTTTATTCTGCAGGTACACGTGGGTTTAAGTTGTTAGGGTGGTTTGTTGATAATTTTCCTGTTGCACTTTTTTATTATTTGTGTCATATTCTCGGTGCAACTGTAGCTGATTTTTACTGTGTCTTTGTTGAATATTTTGTGGGAAGTGTTTATGTATGAGTCTGATGAATATTTTTCCAATGTTTTTATGTTTTTGTTATATGTTGGGTAAAACCATATGATGTTTCCCTTTCTGCTGGCTTTTTTGTGCTCTGTATTGTGTATGTGTGCTATGCTGGGAATCCACTATCTTTTAGGGCTGTTTCATGGTCTTTCTTAGCTTCGTTGATTATGGTTTCATTGGAAGAATTGTCAGAAAGCTTGTGGTTAATTGATTTTGGTATCTACTCGATTATAGATGCTGGGTTATTGGAAGATGTGTGTATATATATATACATCATATTTAGCTCCTGATAAACAGTAGAGCTCTTTTCACTACATTCATAACACATTATGGACAGAGAAAAGTTTAGCCTCAACTACTCCCTAAAAAAAAAAAAAAAAAAAAAAAAAAAAAGATACCCACTCCATCCCCATACAAGCTAAAATTGAAAAAATAGAGAGCTTCATAAAAAGAATAAGATGGAAATCCCATTACTTATTAAATCAGGAACTTAACAGTAATACTACACCCAAGGAAAAATACAGCTTTAAACCCCCAAAATATCCCCTGCAACATAAAGAACTAGACAACTTTGAGAAAGACAATAATTAACTTAGTAACATAAAATACCATAAACAACAAGATGCCTTCCCCAAAAAAAACTAAAAGGAGATATAACTATCTATATTTCTGAGATGAGGTATTATGTACACTATTTACATTATTCGGACTATTGTCCTCGTCTTTGTTGCCATATTTATCACAATGTTTCGGCTGTTGTACACTCCGGCCTTCTTCAGATGGTTGGAATGTCAAACTGAATCTAACCAATGCCTTTATCCGCTGTGCCATGTGTCCTTAAGGCATTGGTTAGATCCAGTGACAGGACCCAAAGAGTTGTGAGTTCAATACCTGGTTAATGCAGTGGAGAACTTGGAGAGGTGAATTAACAGGAGATAACTGATAACGGACATCCATTAGACATGGAACTAGGACAGTCTACCCCAGCGAGTGAAATAAAAGGTTCAGCTCAACATTCCAACCACCTAAAGAAGGCTGGAGTGCACAACAGCCGAAATGTTATGATAAATATCACAACAAAGATGAGGACAATAGTCCAAATAATGGAAATAGTGAGATATAACTAAAATAAACAAATATATATATATATATATATATATACTCATAAGTATCAATTCCATATATGAGAGAGAGTTGTGAATGTCTCCTAAAATACAATATATATATATATATATATATATATATGCTGCCTGGAGAATGGATCCCACATGCTAATGCAATTTTTTGAAATTGTTTGGTTTTTCTTCGCTAAATTTTACAGTATGCATCTGTTATATTTACTAATTTCTTGTGTGTCTTTTAGTGAGGAACTTCTTTGTTGTCGCAATGAAGAGCAATCTCAGTCATTTTTTTTTCAACCATTTTATACCTTGCATGTAACTTTCAGATTCCTATTTCTATCAAATCAAAGAAACACAAAGATTATTTGAAGAGCTTCAAGAATGGGCTTCTCTGCTCTTTGATGATGACAATTTTTCTCAATGAACGAACAACCTGCAGAAGCATTAAGAACATCAACAATTTTCATTTTAGTTACTTTTTTGGATGATCCTTCAACACTAGAAATCAACTTAACAGTTAGCATCTATTTTTTAAATTATGTCTAGAAATCACACTAGTAATAACTGCAGTGACATTAGATATCATTTTTACCTGTCTTTAATTGAGATCAAATTGAGTTTGGTTGACGATACTGGAACTTCTGAGTCTGTTCCTTGGCCTTCTCTAGCACTTGATGCAGCAGAACTGTCTTGGACACTTGATGATACAGCTTTTGAAGAGCCAGGAGGTCGTTCCAAATTGGAATCTGAAGATACTGCAGAACCTTTGGTGCTATGGTCAGCGGAGTCTGTGCTCTCATTACGGGCAAGTTTTGATCTTCTCTGCTTCATAGGAGAACCATTACACTTGTTTGAGCTAGAGTCAGTGTCTTGGCTCAAAGTCTGATCTGGACTACCATATCTTTGTTGATCAGACTCACAGTTTGAGCTCTCAAGGTTATAACTCTCCTCAGAAGCAGGTGAAGTATCTGTACTTTGTGGAGCTGTAGATTTTAAATCACCTGGGAAAGAAACAAAGGGATAGGCACATAAGAACAATTGTTGAAATAAAAGAATAGAATCATATCAACATTGTAATATCAAGTATCCCTTTCTTTCAGTCTCCTTTCTTGTCTGTAAAAAAAAAATAAATAAACTGAAAATAAATGCTCCCTGTAAAATGACAAGTAAACAGAATCTATATTATAAAAGAAGAGTTGATGCTCTGTCCATTATATACTGACCACATGTGACTTTATTTGCACTTATATAATGTACAAGAAATTATGCATGTTTCTTTTGTGCATGAGTCACTTATATCTGCTTGTGTCATTTAATGTACACACAACAATGCACACAATTTGATTGAGTTTGAAAAAAGATATTAGAATAATGTATTTCCATCCCACTTAATCCTGAGCTGAGTAATAAAATTATAAAGTCAGAGACAAGAAAAAAAAAGCATTCATTTTTTAAACTATAAAAAAATATAAAGTCAGATACTTATGAGATTTTATTGAACTTGTTTTTTTTAATCATTTCACCACCCCTAGCAAGGCAATAAAGACACTAAAATACAGGAGGTTAGTGAGTGAGGGTGAAAAAGAATGTGAAAAAGAAAACATTATGCTGGAGAGAGAACACTAAAAGAACAGGAATCAAAAAGATAGAAGATAACGAGATTGATCTTCAAAAATTTAAATGCAAAGTTGACTGGGAAGCAAGAAGCCAGAAGAGAATCCTACAAGTGAGAAGTACATCTAGTAATTTCAACTGTAAAATGATGAGACCTTACTGCCAATCTAGTATTGCTCTTAAATTCATAAAAGGTGCCAAAAGAAGAAAGTTCATCAGAATAATTATTGTGAAAATTTTTCTAGAGAAGGTGCAGGGAATGTTTTTTTCTTATTGGAAATTATTTGGTAATTGGATTATTTTTTTAAAACTTAAAAAAAACTTGTAAATATTTTTAGGTTTGTCATCAAATTAAAATATACATGCACACAAAATTTGAATGAAATTTAAATGAACATCTGATTCTATTGAGTACACCTGTAAAATGTTATAATTCCATATATTGGCATGGAACTATCTTAGGAAGAGATGTAACTCTCTTACAAGGTTTTATTTACATATGCACATTTCAGGAAGCTGTAAGTGTATTATATTTATCATTCATATTTTTCATAAGTTTGTGTCTTTTGGTGAGAAACTTCTTTGTTTGTTGATTATCTCAATGAAAAACAAGAAATACATTTGTCATTTTTCAACAGTATCGCAACTACAGACACTGAAGGTTGCTTTGAACTTTTCACATTTCATATCTCATTTTTCTTTTGTAAAATGTTCTATCAATATATTTGTTAATATTTCTTCGTTCAAATTCTATGTCTTATTTTTCCTTTGGACTTACAGGAGTCCACCAAATTGTTTGTGGGTCAAATGTATCAGGAGTATATAAAATCTCATCAAAAGTGTTGAAATGCACAACAATTTCAAGAATAATTTTTTTCTACTCTTTAATAACAACTCCTTTTCCCTATAAAGAAACCACTTGCAAAAGCATAAAAAAAAAGATTTTTCATTTTAGTTACTTGTCTGAATTATGTTTCTTCAACACCAAAAGACACACCAGGAATAGACAAGTCCATTTCACTATATGACAAATTGTAAATGAAATTGCATATATGATGAATGTAGGGAATAGTTTTGTTTTGATTGCCCTTCAACAGGACTTAATTTGTTTGACAATAGGCAAGTATTTTTTCTGTCTCTTCTAGCTGAGAGCTGAAAAAATAGTTTAATAACTATTTCATTTATTCTATTGTTTATTGGTATGGTAGGCAAAACATCAGCTAATTGCAAATCAATTCAAACTTTTATAAAACAGTAAATAATAGTAATTTCCCTATAGTTTCACACATTTTAATAATTTAGTAAATGTTTATAAATTTATGAATAAAAAATTGTTTTCATATTTATTTCTTTATAAACTGGTAAATTATAAATATTGTACTGCATTAGTTTTAATACAATTGTTTTAGTTTTAGAACGTTGTAAATATAAAATTATTCTTGTAAATAAACAACCAAATAAATATTGTTTGATATTCTTCAAGAAGAAAAAAAAAAAAACCTTATAAATTGACTTTCATCATATTTAGATTTTATTACTCTTTAAAACAATAAACATTTCCAAGGAGCACAGTGGATAAAGACGTTAGTTAGATCCAGTGACAGGACCCAAAGAGAGTGAGTTCAATACTCAGTTAAGACACTGGAGAACTTGGAGAGGGGAATTAACAGGAGATAACTGATAACTGACATCCATTAAACATGGCACGTGGAATTAGAACAGTCTACCCTAGTGAGTGAAATAATGGGTTTAGTTTGGCATTCCATCCACCTGAAGAAGACCGGAGTGTACAATGGCTGAAACATTGTAATAAATATGGTGATAATGATGAGGACAATAGACCGAATAATGTAAATAGTGTACATAATACCTCATCTCAGAAATATAGACAGATACTGAAAAAACTTCCTTTTGATACACCACATTTTTGCAGACACAAGGTTTAAAAATTACCATCTTGGCTTCGTTTCTTGTTGGTTCTCCTATTTTATCATAACCCAGATAGGCTAGAGGAACATATTCAGAGAAAGGAAAAAAAAAAAAGACATTCATGGTTTATGTGGGTGGGTAGAGTCACAGGACAGACATACCAGAAGAGTCTTGTGGTTCTGATGAATCGCCAGAAGCTTCCATAACTGAAACACTTGCCATTCTCCTCTGGGGTCTGTCAGACTTATCCTCCTCAGCAGAATTGCCGACAGTGGAGGCCCTCTTGCGTGGCTTCCGCTCTTTGGTTCGACTCTCTTTTGTCACAGAATTGTCTGGAGATCCCAGTTTCACAATTGTGGGTTTTTTCTTCTTGAACACTTTTTTGGTGGGAGAAGTTTGTTCTTTTAATGGAACAGCATCTAGAAAAAGAAAAAATGAAAAAAATAAATGAGTGGATGAACAGGATAATTGTTTAAAAATATGAGTGGTAATGGAGAGTTATAGAAAAAATTAATCTTGTGAGAAGGTATGGATAAGCAGCTTGGATTGAGGAATTGGAGAGCCGAGTTTGAATTCCAATCAAATCCATTACATTCACTTATGTGCTAATACCCTTGGGAAAGGTATGAATCCTTCTACCCCCAGCTATGGGTAAATAGCAGGACAGAACGAGTTCTGTATCCTTGGATGTCAACTGGTCTACCACAGAAAGAAATAGCAACCTACTATGGGAAAAAATCTGCCTCATCAGTGTGGTATCAAATGATACATGATCACCTAAGCATGTATCATGCATGGCACATACCTGACTGAGGACAAAAAGGGGCAACATGATCAATTCATGATAATTGCCAAAACAAGTAACAAATTTAAAATTTTACAAAACTGCATTCATCACATTGTATGCAATAAAGGGATTTACATTTCCGTGTTTTATTGTTTTTATCTTCTCACATTATCATAGCTAATATCTTATTAAAATTTAACTTAAATAGCCTTTCCATTTTAATAATGTAATTTCAATTGCTGAGTTAGGGTAGAGCTGGACTGATAGTTTCAGATTTTATTACTTATCGTTGAATCAGGTTTTATTACTGTGATTATGAATAATGAATAAATAATTAGACAACAATAAATGTATGCAACTCATGAAAGAAAGTTATATCCTGTGATATGAAGATATTGTCTGGTCATAATTAAAACTCAAGGGAAGTAACTCAAATAACAAACATGCCATGCCCACAAAGAATGCAATTCATTTTCATGTTACTGGCAAAAACCAATACAATGTATGAAAATCATTATATTTTATACTACAAAATTAATGAAAAATCATTAAGGATTACATAAAGTTAATATTGCATAATCCAATAAATTTAATCTCATATTTTTAGATATTTTAAATGAGGTATAAAAAAAATGTTAAACCTAAACTTGCTGATAAATAACGTTTTTAAGAGTCAATATTTTTAAGGTACATCTCTAATCATAAAAAAGTTTATTTATATTCAAAGTTTAATATATATATATATATATATATAACATTTCTTACATCCTTGTTAATGTGGTGGAAGGTGATAGATCTGAAGTTTTGCCAAATTATATATTAATTGTAATAAAGGAAAGAAAAAAATATGTCATGAAGAAGAGGATTAACTTTTCAAACCAAATTAATTACACTCTTAATCTTTTTTCTTTGAATTTCTTAAGCAGACTACAGTAATGAACAATCACAAATGAAAACTAAAAATCATCACTGCCAGGGGAACAAGATTTCAAATAGGCCTCCAGTTCTGGCCTTTAGTTGCACTAGAACTCAGCCTAAAGTAAAGAATGCCATGGTTGAATTCTATAGCCATGTGCCCAGGATGCCCCCTCCAAAAAAAAAACTTAACTGCAAGTTTTTATGGAAAAGCATGCAAATGTGGAACCAACCAATTACTGATAAATGAAGTGCAAATAATAAACAATAAAACGAAAATCATATAATTCTGCTAGTCCCAACCATGTTATGTGTTATGCCTTGCTATTTACCACAGATAAATAATAGACCATTCCATTTTGATTTCAAGGAAAGATGATAGAAAAGGATATGTTAAGTAGTTTGGTTTTAGTGAGAAAAAGAAAGCATACATAATAAGAAAGAGAAGATAGCAGTCACAATAGCATTGTCATGCATTTAACTTCTGCATCAGTGAAATAGAAATCTTGTCATTTGTACCCCCTTATTTCTTTATATATTAGTCTGCATTCATACTTATTAGTATGCAATATTTTATTAAAGCTGTTAAGCTCAAATATTTAATGAAGCAATAGAGAAATTTCCATGTGTAAGCTGCTACTTTTCTGGTTGAAAAGTTGCCAAGATCAAGCAAACAAAAAAAGATGGAAACACTTCTTGCGATGAGGAAAATATAATGTTCCTCTTCAAATGATGATCTTGAAAAGGCAAGAAAAGAGCTCCAAAGTTGGGTTGAAAAATAAAGCTTACATGCAAATTCCTGACGAAGGTCAACCCAAGATATCCACAAGATGGATTTATATTTATAAAAGTTCTAATGGTAAACAGATTTGTAAAGCTAGACATGTAGCTTGGTTTCCCTGACAAAGATGCTTGCAATATAAGAAATGATTATCCCACTTTCTCTAAAGAAGGTCTACACATAACATTGGGAATAATGACATCTAACCAGTGTAAATCCATGGACATAACTGCATTTCTACAAAGTAAACAGACTGATTGGTTTATTTGGATCCTCTGAAAGAGGCCAATGTACTACCAGGTTATACAGGGTGTCCATAAAGTTCGTGTGCACTTTAAAAAATTTATAACTTTATTTGTATTTGCAATAGAAATAATTTGTAAAAAAGATTAGAAAGAAGTAAATCTATATTTTTTAAGGTTTTATTGAAATTTTATTTAAGTTTCCACATGTCCTCCATCATTAGCAATACAAAAGGGTAATACGATTTTGCAGTTCACGGAAAACATTTGCCAACTGATTTACAGTAATGCCTGAAATCACATTAGTTATTTTAGCTATACTTAAAACTAGGTACATTAAACTTTATAACATTTTTTACAGATTATTTCTATCGCAAATACAAATAAAGTTATAAATTTTTTTAAATGCACACGAACTTTATGGACACCCTGTATTTGGAAGCTCTCTATATGTCTATATAGTCTGACTGATGCTTCAAGATCCTGGTACCTGACACTCAAGGATGAATTAATTAAATTAGGAATGAGAGTTTAAAAATATGACCAGGCGATATTTACATGGCATTTTGAAAACAAATTTTAGGGTATAATTGATGCTCATGTTGATGATTCAGATTTAAATGAACAGAAATCTTTCAGACCAGAGTTATAAACAAAATTCGTCATCTATTTTAAGTAAATTCTGAAGAAGTTGCCAAATTCCAATATATAGGAAAAAAAAATAAAGAAAAATTGAGATAATTTGGAATTTGGATCTATAAATCTATTGGATCTGTAAAAAAGTTAAAATATATTTCATTAGAAATAGGCAGAAATTTGAAAGACACTATATCCACAACAGAAGTAACTGAGACACAGCAGCTGATTGGGCAGCTTAATTGGCTAGCCACCCAGACCAGGACTGAGGTTAGTACATTAAATTCTGTATTAAAATAAAAAAAATGTACAATGTATAAAAGACGCAAGTAGTCAAGAAAGCAAAAAAGGAAAAATCCCAGATAGACATTTCAGATTTAGGAAACCTAGAATATTTAAGAATTATTTCTAATAGTGATGCCTCTTTTGCTAATTTGACTTATGATAGATCACAAGGAAGGTATATACTCTTTTTGGTAGAAAGTACAATAGATATATAATTATAATCACATAAGAAGCTTGTTTAAGTTTAATCATTTTCTTCCATTTAAAAGCTTTAATCTGAATTACTTATAATCACTTTACGGTATTTTCTTCATTAGGATGTGTGTATAGTGTAGAGGTTATCAGCACAAAGGAGGATGGGTATGTCCAGTTCAAATTCTAACTGAGGCCATTATGTTTGCTTTCACAAAATACCCTTAGAAAGGAATGAATCCATCTCTTTCTGCTCCTCCCCCACCATGTAAGAAATAATAGCAGAATAGACTGGTGTCCCTTCTCAATTTGGTTGGCAACAAACCAAGGAAAAGAACAACACTGAATTCAAAATCAGTTTGGTGTGGGGCTAGCAGCTCCACCCTTTAATAACCAACTTAGTATGGAAACCATAGCAGTAAAACATTTTATAATGAACCTGTGACCCTATACTACTACAATTAATACTTCATTTATTATAGTAAACTCATTATTTAACAGCTTATGTAAATTAGGTAATTCTTATCAATGAATTTTATCTATAATTGTGACCCGATGGCTGTGATCAAGACCACCACAAAGAGAGGATGGTAAAGCATGTTATGGCATTCTTAAATGTTTTATGACCAGTAGTAAAGTGTATGAAATAGGATCTTTGAGGGGCCCACATACTTGAACAAGAAGGAATAAAATAACAGATAAGTAAAAAAAATTAAAAAAAACTTTTAGGAAGAAGTAACACTTGACTGGACATTGGAGATTTCCATTTGCAAGCTTATAAAAAACATTCACAGTAAGAATTGAGAGTAGTTTCAAGATGCCCATTGACAGAGAGTTGCCAGCTATGCACCATAATGTAGAAATGGGCAGACAGGTGATAGGAGCAAGTTCTTGCTGATTTAATGGAAAGTTTGATCAGCTAGTTTAACATGGCAGAAGTAGAAGATTCTGACCTACTAACCCAAATCATGCAAGTGAATCCCTGAATAAATAATCAAATATATCGGAAATAGGGTGCAAGTTTTCCCTTCTCACCATGGAATTTATTACTACCTTTTTTATTCTTGTGAATATATGATGAATCTCTGCCAGTTTTTTGTGCACACCAATGCAAATGAGAATAAAGATGCAACTAATATGTCTAATTGGTGAAAAACCAAGTTATATGCTTATGAAATTTATGCACCTGAAGTTTTTTTTTTTTTTTTACTTGACCTTCAACACTCTGCAATATTCATAAGTATATCATCTATTGGGTATAAGTGGCCAGACAATTGCAATAGCATCATCTTTGATTTTCAGTTTGTCATTTTCCTGTTGCCATAGCAGGACATGATAACACTGGTGCAAAAAAATTCAACCACACTGATGATCAGGGTTGCATCCAGTGGCTGTACAAACATTATGAAGTCACCTACATGCTGAGTGCTAAAGGTTAAATCCAGTTTGAATACAAACAATCCAAAAGTACAAAATTTAAGAAACTCACCTAAATTAGGAGATCCTTCTTCTGTTTCAGTGATTTGATCTGACGCTTCAAACTGAGTAACATTTGTGTAATTAAGCATGGCATATACAGATGGTGACATGAGGGTGGTGTTGTATGGAGATGGATTTGATGGTCGTGGCCGTGGGATAGCCACAGGTTTAAGTGTTGATCGTCCACTAGAGAAAGTGCAATCTGAAAAATAACTCTGCTGCAAGGAAAATGCAGCTGCAGACCTGTGAAGGACTTCATGATCAAATATTTGATCCAAAGGTTCTTCGGAGTTTTCAGGAGACGTCAGAACAGGGTTGATGTCAGACTCGTCATTCTCAATGAGAATCTGTTGAATGGAACTTTCAAAAAATTCTGATGGTGATTTGTGATTCTCAATGTACGGCTGAACACCATTCTGGTCAGGACTTTTCAAGAAGAGCGAAAGACGATCGACTTGAAGATTGTTACTATTCTTCTGAGATGCCCCAGGAGAGGGGTCCAAAGATGAAAATACCGGATTTGGTTTATCCAAAGCATCCCAAGGCCTCTCGACTGTACATTGTGGGACTGCTCTATCACCACCATTTTCTGCAGCAAGAGTGGACAGTCTTGAAGTTACAGTCATGTCTTTTGGTACAACTTTAGGAAGTTGATAACTTCCATCTGGTTGACTGAGGGCATCTTGGAAGCTGGGGAGTGGAGACTCAACAGAGGACTGCAAGGAGGGGGGAACTGAGATCACAAAATGATTGAGGATATCCTCGGCAAGTTTCGTATTTTGTCTGGAATGTAACCAGGAAGCACACATCTCGGTTGGCATGAGGGTTAGTTTCTTTAGCTTGATTTCTTGGTAAAAAACATAAAGTTCATTTTCCCAAACAGCAATGTCAATAATATCTGGAAGAAAGAAGAGAAAAATGAAGAATATACAATATACAAACCATTCTTGCAATTTTAAAAATTGCCAAAATGGTTAAATTTATTCATAAACTTTCTGGGATAATTATTAAATCAGCTGTGATATCACGATTCAGTTTGATTAATCAAAAAGCTGGCTTTTTTAATATATAACCTTTTCTGGCTAAAATCATAAAATACTTGAAGAAAATAATATTATGATACTTAAGTCAACATTTATATTTTTATTCACTTAAACAGCAAAAAAATTATAGTTTTACTTATATTTTCCTTAACATATAAATAATAATATAATTTTCTATAAATATTTTCATGGGAATTGTTCTAACGTGCTTTCCTTTTTGGTACCTCAACTTTACAAATTTAAGTGCAGTACAAGTAATGAAGGAGGCATGGTGATGTAATAGATAATGGCTCGGATTGAGGAATTGAAGAGCCAAGTTCAAATTCCAGTAGAATCCATTACATTCACTTACATGCTAATACCCTTGGGAAAGGTATGAATCCTCCTCTTCTCCCTCCAGCTATGGTTAAATAGCAGGACAAACTGGGTTCTATAGCCTTGGATGGCAATTGGTCTAACGCAGAAAGAAATGGCAACATACTGCGAGAAAAAATCTGCCTCATCAGTCATGTATCAAAAGATACATGATCGCCTAAGCGTGTATCACACATGGCACATAACTGACTGACTAGTAATGGTGATGAAAATTTTCTTTGTCACAATTCTGCATGCAAACAGATCTTTTCTTGGCACATTTCTTTTTTTGGATAAATTTTGCCAGAAATCCATCTGTGCAGCATCTTTATGCATGTTTGGGTTTCTTACAAATTCATTCAGTTTGGAAAACGTAATCATCTTTTTAGTGTGCTCTTCCTTTACAAATTCTAAGTTTCATGATGATGCTAAAAATAAATCATCTGCTAGGAAAGGAAAAAATGGTTTATCATTCTAATATTTTAGCAGAAACTGCTCAATTGTCTTTTGAAACAGACAAATCTGCAGTTTCACTGGAAATAAAACATCATTCACATTTGAGAGCACCGCAGAGAAGAAATTGATCTGGGAACATTTTTTCTGTTTTTTTTAGTTAAGTTCACATGTTTGTATATTTTTTAGCCATCTATAGCAGAAATACAAAAGTGAAGAGACATGGTGCCATATTGAACTTTTAATATAAAGCCAAGCAATAAAAGCCAAATAAGTATTACATCATTTTTTCACACTTACAACAAAAGCTAGAGATACAGGTAAAATTTTCTATCCTAAGACACAACAAAGGCACATTTTTTATTCTATCATCCTTACCGTTTACATTTTATTCTCAAACTTATTACTTTCAACAAAAGTTTAGTTAGACAAATGTAGTTTACACATAGATACACATTGCTAACACGCATTGTATATTAAAAATTGATTACCAATACTCTCTGTAAAGCAAGATGTCTCTTCGGAAAGACGAAGTGACCCTCTAGAAAGTTGGAGGGACATCTTGAAAAGACAAGAATTTAAATTAAATCATGAAGAATACAAGAGACACAGAATGCCTTCTGGGTGACTGTAGCAGGGAGGGAGAATATATCACCCATCAGACTGACTTTAATGAAAATGACCTGGATATGGACCCAGCTACAATGTGTGATTGCAGCAGAAGATTACAGTTTACGCGGTTTACGTATCCATAAAGCATGCTGGGGTAAACAACATGATTCTCCTATCGGAGAATGTAAATTGAGTGATGGGATTAAGAATCTGGACTACACCCACAGCGTTCAGGATTCCATCATTGAGTGACAGCACCCTGGAGAAATCCTAAGTAAACCAAGAATCCAGCTGCCCAAAGGTAACCAGAAGGCTATTTGGACAAATCTTGACAAAGAGCTTTCTTTTGTCCTTAATACCAATCTTAAGGGTCCAATAGGGCAACAGATCAGTTCCTTTTGTGGAATAATAAACATTTGCTTTGAGTGGTTTGGACCAATAATGGAAAAGATAAAAAAGAGGAAAAAATCAGTGACAAATCCAGAAAGGAAAGTTACGATCAAAACAACAAGCAAATAAAATGTGTGCAACATCCTGACCTAATGTGCACAAGTGAAATATTTGCATGGTCATTTATAAAGATTTTTATGAGCACATCAATAATGGAAAACACATTCAGGAAATATCAAACTTTCATTATGGATAGAAGCTGCAAAGAAGAACAATCACTTAGTTTATCCCAAATTTCATTACGAGAATTTACTAAGAGGAATGATCAATTTGCTTATCTTCATACCCTGCCTGGTGGCAAAAGCTGCTGGTGGCGCCATAAACAGAAACCATGATATCACCCCTGGTTGGCAGCTGATGAAGGCAAGGTATCACATGTTGCATGTTTTAAAAAAAAAAAAAAAAAAAAAAAATTGTACAGCATGCGTAATGTATCTATTTTCCAGCATGAACTCACCCACCACTGACTAGAGATCAAAAAGACTTTTTACTTTTGAAATTGACATGTGAATAAAAATTCTTCAAGTGTTCAAATTTTAAAAAACACTGATAAATTTTTTTTGATATTCTACTAAAATGTATTTTATTAATATAAAATAATTTATTATTTTCCTTTTTACAAATTCAATGAGTGCATATTAATTCATCTTTGATGAAGATGTTTACTATGTCTCTGACGCCTTTCACCTTTGCTTTTCCTCTTTTCTTGTTGAGTGAGGGTAGAAGCTAGCAGAAGACAATATTCTTTCTTGATACCTAGACGAGAAAATACAGAAGTAACTACGAGGCTATGAACTCGTTATAATCAAGGAAACAAACCACTGTTCGCAATAATTGCCAAATGACTAAAAACATTTTTCTTTAAAAAGGACAATTTCAGGTTTAAAAAAAAAATAAAGCCAGATCTCTGGGATTTGGCATCTTAGAAAGGGATGCATAGGCAGCCCAACTTAGAAAATTGCATGACTTTTCAAGGGTCTTTTGGGCTATTGTTGTTTTTCCAGGACTTCATTCCCTGGAAAAGGCCCTGCCAATTTTCCAGGACTTTTAAGGTTTCCAAGATCTGTACGAACCTTGTATATATATATATTTTTTATTTATATATCTCCATACACACAAACACACACATTCATAAAGATGGCTTTTTCCTAATTTCTTTAAGATATTAAGCTAAGATTTCACTTGTCAAGCTTGTGGGACTCAAATCAATTGTTTGAAGTTTTTCCCCATCATCAATGTAAAACATAATATTTTACTCACCTTTGAACTCTGCATTCCATAAAACTGCCCGGACATGAAGAGGATCAAGAATATATATAGCACCAGGTGTCCAGGCCAAGAGAAAATTTCTACAAAGTTCAATGTTTGGAGAAAAAATAGAAAACTAGTAATAATTACTTGAGAAGTTTTTAAATGTTAAAAAAATAAAAGAATTTATGGACATTACCAAAATATGGTAACAACTGATATTTAATTTACTATATTACCATTAGAAATATTTAATCAGATTAACACTACAAATAACAAAAAAAAATCTTTAATTTACTCTAGAAAAAGTGTATTAGACTGAATTTCCCATTTTATGGTAACAGGTTTCAAGGGAGATAATACCAAACTAATTCCATCAATATATTCCATATACATGGTACATTTTCATAGTCTTTGCAATACAAAGATGTTTAAAAGACAACTTTCAATGGATTTAACACATTAAGCAACACAAGATCTAAATATGTGTCATGAGTGTTTAAGGCAAACAATTATCTTCACAATATCTAAAAATTATGTATCCATTGAAAATATCATGCAAAATAATTAGTAACAGTGCTTCTTTTTATGAAAGAAATACTCAGAGAAAATTGTAGCTTTCAGTAACCTACCCAGAGGTTACAAAATTATGGTTGGGTACAAGGGGTAATGGAATTTTTTTTTTTTTTTTTTAAGAAGGAATTCTTAGCCAGACTTTTCAGAACTATACAGAATGACCTGTTGGCACAGGCTATGGCCCATCTATCAAGTACTCAGAAGCTACAGACTAAGGCTCATATATAAAGTAAAAAAAAACAAAACAAACATTATTTTGAACACAAGTTAAAAAGAATGCACTTCAAAAGTCCTATTAATATACATTTGTAAATAATAATGCCTGAGAGGCCTGCAATCTAGAAACAAAAATCTCCAGCACCAAAGTCAGAATTTTTTAAAACAAAAGAATTTCTCTCTGAATTTTCTCGGATAAGGAATTAACATTATTTAAATGCAAGCTATTTTTCTCATCTTTGTTATTATCACAAGGGTTCAGCCATTTTGCCCTCTGGCCTTCATCCTGTGCTTGGTGACCTTCATGGAATTTTGAACTGAACCCTTTATTTAATCCCTAAATGTAGATTGTTTTTGCTCCACCAACCATGACTTAGAATATCTCATATAGTTCTCATTCAGTACTGCTCAGTTATTGGTCATTCAGTACTGCTCAGTTATTGGTCATCCTGTTTCCACTCAGTCCAAGTACACAATGCCTAAGACCAGGGATTAAACTCACAATTACTATGTCAGCAAATCCACTAGACTATTATCCCAATCCTGAGTATGTAAAAATAAGAATAAGAACTAGAAACGTCCTTAGACATGGTCAGTGAAACAAGAATAATCTGCTCTCATAGATTAAATAAAGTGTTCGGTTAAAAACTCTTTGAAGGTTATGTGAACTAACAAGCATCTGATGAAGGACAAAATGGCTGAATCCCTGTGATAATAACGAGGTCAATGGTCCAAATGTAAATAACAAAAGAAATTTTTTAAAAAGTAAAAAATTCAAGGAACTTACTTGATTTGTTTTATGCGGACAAAATTGACAGATTGTAAATTCCATTTTCCATCTTCTTGGAAATCTAGCGCCTCGTCCCTGGAATTGTAAAACACACAAACCAAGATTAGACTGTATATATAAATTTGCTATGCATTATATATTATTTGGTCAAGCTAGCTCAGACATTCATGAGTATCATGTCAACCATGACGGTCCTGCATCAAGGTCAGATGGTCATGAGGGTGGCATTCTGTGTCATAACATAGCTAGTCAATGTAGGTAGATGCTGGGTGACCAACCCCATATTTTCTCTATTTGCTGCTGCCAAATTATGTTTTCATCCTTTCAGATCCCTGTCAAAAGGTGTGATATCTTAATAATTAATACCTGTTGCTGGAAGTTAACCTTCTCTTCCATTTTAATTTGGTCAACCCAACAGTAGATCTGGTCAGGTGCTGGCCATATTTACTTTTGTTAAATGATAAGAATCTTTGAAAAACTTATATCACAAGATTGGGTGCACTTATTTCATTGAAAATTTGCAGGTGAATCTGGAATAAATAAAGTAAAGCATTAGTTTAATGAGCTAATTGGGAGAGGAGTGTTTGTTAATGTCTGTTACATCTGAATGTAACCATGAAAGGGCATTTTTTTACTAATTTTTCTTTTAGGTTTTATGTGTCATGTCCCTTCAGAACGTTGGTGACCATGACTTTCCATAATTTACGATCCATTGTAGCTCTTAATAACTTCTGTTATCTTTCCTAAACCTTGCTCTGTCATCCATTTACTCAAGTTCTCTAGATAAGTTACACATTGTTTTCCTTTGTCCCTCTTCCCTGTGAGTATCAAATTTTCCAAGCCCTCATTCCTAAATAATTTCTGCAGAGGTGTGTGCAGTGTTCAAACAATCCTAAAGTTAAATTTGAAAGACAATTGTCTGTCCCTTTGTGGAATAAAGTTACTAAACTTTATGTACACTGTAAAATGTGAGTTGCGAGCATTTGGTTCAGCTGATTGTGAGAATTGACAGGTAAGTGCTATCAATGTTGAAAATGTGTTGGTAGAGCTTTAACCTGTTTCAAATAGATTATTTATAATGAAAAAACAAAAAACATTTACATTTTTATTAAAGATCAAATCAATGCTGTTGTTGAGTATGTTAACAACTGTTGTTCGACAGTTAGAACTACATTAAATGAAGTTGTTGCATTTTTAGATATGTTTTAATGTACTTTGTTTTAAATTAATAACAGATGATTAATGTACAAAAGTTTTTGGACTAACCAAGAAGCCTTTCCAAAATAAAAAAAAAATATTCTGATGTTTGGTCACATTTCAGTGGGAGAAATGGACAAGTGAGACAAAGGCAAAATCAACCACTATGAATTAATGGTGGCATGATGGAGTAATGAATAATGGCTCAGATTGAGGAATTGGAGAACTGAGTTCAAATTCCAGTTGAATACATTACATTCACTTACATGCTAATACCCTTGGGAAAGGTATGAATCCTCTTCTCCCCACAGCTATAGGTAAATAGCAGGACAGGGTTTTATAGCCTTGGATGGCAGCTGGTTTGCTGCAGAAAGAAACGGCAACCTACTGCGGGGAAAAAAGCTACCTCATCAGTCATGTATCAAAAGATATATGATTGCCTAAGCATGTATCACACATGGCAGATAACTGACTGACTGGCTGACTGATGAATTAACTGATATGAGTTATCTCCCCCTAAGGATGGAAAGCAGGATAAGAACAATCTATCGCTGGAAACTGAATAAAAAATTCTGTTTAAAATTCTGAAGAGGTTACCAAATGCAACAGATAGCTGAAGAAGGACAAATGGTACCAAAATATTGTGAGTATAAAAACCAGTGACCAAACTAGTCTAAATAAATTTTTAAAAAAGCATATAATCATGACAAATGCTCATCAAAAAAATTTTGACTTTTTTTTTTTTTTTTTTTTTTCAAAGTTTTGATCAGTTTTGTTTTCCCAAAAAATTAATTTACATGTTAAAAAAAACTCATTTTCTTTTTTAACAAATACCTTTATAAATTTTAGGCCAATTTTTAATTTAAGTCAATTTCAGTTGATTTTTCTTCTTTATGTGCTCTGCCCCATCAATACGTAGGCAATCATGGCTCTCCACAATTTCCTGTTCTTTATAGCTCTTAATAAATTTTGTCTTTTTCTTATCTCTCCTAAACCTTATTTCACCATCCATTTACTCAAGCACACTAAGTTATGCATTGTTTTCCTGTCCCTCTTGCCTTCAATCTGTCCTGTGAGTATCAGATTTCCCAACCCCTCTTTCCTCATTATGTACCTTAGAAATTTCAACTGTCTCTTCTTCATGTTAAATATAAGTTTCCTTTTTGTTTCCTTTTTGTTTCCATTTTTTCTAAAACTTTATCATTGCCCACATGTTCAATCCATGGTATTCTCAACATCCTTCTGTAGAACCACATTTCTGTTGCTTCAAATCCCTTCTTTATCAGTGAGGAGATTGTCCAGCATTCACTGCCATACAGGAGGACTGATATTATGTAACATTTCAGAACTTAAGTCCTACCAGGATTCATTATTGGTAGCCACAATCTTAACATAAAACAGGCAAATGACACAGTGTTGATAGTAAATACAGGAAGGAAACTACAAGAACTCCTACAAAAGGTCCTGTGAGTATCAGATTTCCCAAGCTCTCTTTCCTCATTATGTGACCTAGAAATTTCTCTTCTGATGTTAAGTATTAGTTGCCTTTTCATTTCCATTTTCTCTAAAACTTTGCTGTTGCTCACATATTCGGTCTGTGGTATCCTCAGACTTAATTTAATGTTTTACAGAAATTCCACATTTTTGTAAAACCTTTCTTGTAAATATTTTCATAGAGATCAAGGTGAAGGGTCAGCCAGTATTTAGCCAAGGGAGAGAGAGACCCCTGGTGAAGGGTTAAGGAACTAAGGAGGAGCTAACTCCGACAGGTTCCATTACTTTTCAATGCAGCCCACAAATGTCAAAAGGTGATATAACAATTTATTAAAATTATAAAAGAAGTCATTTTTATGCTACTTACTTTAAATTTATCACAGGTAATGGTGGGATGGCTAATAGCTGCTTGAATTGATGTGTATTCAGGACTTGTCCTTCAAAATCAACCTTAAAAGATAGAAAAAAAAAAAAAAGGAAAATAGGAAGGGAATGATTAACAACAGATTTATAACGAGTTCTACAATAATTAAGTGAGTTTTTTTAATCCTACATTTTTTATTATTATAATACATAAAAGGTTAAATGGTCAGAGTTGAATCAGACCAGGAAACAGTAGTATTAAAAAGTGCTCAATACACATGTGAAAAAATAAAATAAAAGTAAAAATAACATGTAGAGCTTTTAACTTTAAAAATCAGGAGTTCAGTTGAATCCACTACCTTGGTGAATCCTCAGGTGAATTTTATTAAATGATCACTTAATGCTTTTTAAAAAAAAAAAAACTTTTTTTTTTTTTTTTAAAAAAGAAATGAAGCATTAAGAGGTCATTTGATAAAAATCACCTGAGGATACCATAAGGTTGAAACCAAGTTGGCAGATTCAACTGACATCGTGATTTTTAAAGTTTTTTTTTATTATTATAAATATTTTTAGTGAGTACATATATTTGATTAGACATCCAGTTTGTTTTTTTTTATTTTCTGAAACAGCGAAATTAATTATTTACATTATTGACATTGTTTGGACTGTTGTCCTTATCTTTGTTGTCATATTCCCAATGTTTCAGCTATTGTACACTCCGGCCTTCTTCAGGTGATTGGAAATAAAAGGTTCAGTTCAAAATTCTAATCACCTGAAGAAGGCAGGAGCATACAACGGCCGAAACATTGTGAATAAGGCATCAAAGATGAGTCACAACAGTCCGTACAATGTAATTACAATACCTCATCTCAGAAATATAAACAGATAGTGAACGATTGGTACGGACATGATATACCAAAAATATGGAGACAATTAGAAAAAACCCACCAGAAGCTGGCACAAATATCGAACCATCTAACATTCCTACACCGATGCAGAGATTTACAACTCGTCCCTTCAGGCTTGACACTAAAACATTCTGTCACTTCAAGGAAGGGCCAGTCTGGTCACAGAAAAAGTGGGACATGTCATTGTACAAGAAAGAATCCAGTACAACTATTGGATAAAACAAAAACTGCAATCTGATATCTCCCAAAAACTCAAGGCCTTCTTCAACAAAATTATCAACAAAGGAGGCCAAAAGAGCACCAAGAATGACCTGGATAAATCCTTCAGACACTAATTCAATGCAGTCAAAACCTGCTAAGTACAAAAATTAAACAGATTTAAATATCAGAAGGTGACACACAAAGTCCATCACCCCCACCCACCCCAGTGAAAGAAGTAATCAACATCAGTCAACACCATCCGAGTACCTCTGAGGAGTCAATACTGAACAAGGGTCTCAACTTTGCCATAACCATCAGGCAGATGCCATACTTGGACATCATTGCTCAAATTGAGAAAATAGCCTTGAACATCCTTCCGACTCGGGTGGATGAGCTAAGATAGAAAGTGAGACAGATACTAGAGAAAGCCAAACTCCCCAAATCAAACATCGTGAAACTGGAGAGGCTGGCAATCAAAACCCTATAGAGGAATGAAAACATCATCATACTACCAGCTGACAAAGGTAATGTGACTGTAGTGATGGACACAACAGAACATACAGAAAAACTGGAAGACCTAATTAGAAATGGTAGATACAGTAAAGAAAGATCCATCAATGAAAACCAAATGAAAACTGTCGCAGATCCTAATCAAGAACAAGGACCTCTTAAATGTACCACAAAATATTGTCATGACATACATATATGTGTGTGTGTGTGTGTGTAAGATGTAATGGTACAGCGATAGTATTTGAATGAATGAATAAGTATTAAACTTTTTATCACACATAAGCTAAAAAGTCTTTATCAGTTTTATTGCAATTTTCTACCTCTTATTTATGTAAATTAGGCTTCTCAACCCTAAATAACCTTAAAATAAAGAAAGACTACATTCAACTGAAGAAATGAGGTTCTGCTTATCACACATTCAACCAAACATTGAAGAAATCATGAAAAAACACCAAGTACAGGTTTCACGCTAAATAAGCTGCACAAATAGTTGAATAGAAACATTGAAATAAAGTAAGTTCATATTTGTGTGTGAATTTTTTTTTTTAAATCTATGGTTTTATTTCATAACATTTAAATGTTTACCCTTTAAAAGTTTTCCATGATATTTTCATTTGCTCCTAGGAGTGCTATTGCTTAAAAAGTTTGGTAATCACTGTATTAGTTTCTTTATGTGAAAACATTCAGCAATCAAGGACTAAGCAGCTGATGCTACTGTTGATTGAAATTTATAAAATCATTCTATTAAAACAATTCTTGAAAATAAGTTTCTCAAGTTCAGTTATCATTCTTTTCGGTATTGATAGGAGGATCCTTCAAAGTACTATGGAACGTCAACATCTTGATCATGTCATCAGTTTCTTTTAGAGTTACATGTGCTATCCATTTTAGTTGTTGCTAGTCCTCAAGTGATGTGGTTTCTGTTATCTGGTACAGTTCTTTGAGATTCTATAGCACCAGTTTCTGAAGTTCAAAGAAGGATTGTTGCTGCTAAGACCTTCAGATTTCCTTTGTTGGAAGCCATTTTTAAATGATTAATCTGAGAAAACAGTTATATACAACTGATAGTATAGATATTTCTGAACAAGTTTGGTGCCATGCATGACATCCATATGAAATGTTTTATCTGACAAAGCTATTTAAGAACATAACTAGAGGTTTTAGGTTAATGTTTTGGTTTTGTAGCAACTTGCAATGTTGCACAAAACTACCTCTAATGGAGCCTATTTGATGTTCAATTTATCTCCTACGATGCTACAATGATATATCCACAAAGTGCTCTGTTCTCATGGAGTTATAGCACAACAAAACAGGAATTACCTAGCATAAATATCAAATACAACTATATGTTTAGAAACTAAAGGAATATACTACTGTTTTTCCTGTTGAAAATAAATTATTACAGAAGCTGAAATTTAAATTCAACATCTTTTCTTTAAAAATGGTCAAGTTTTGTACTATACTTCTATACTGTATAGAAGCTATCTTCATTTTCTTTTTAAAATAAAATTATAATATAGAGGAAAATGTTTTATGCATGGCTGAAAGAAATGGCTAATGAAGCTCCTTAAGTGGAACATCTATTAGGACTTAAGCTCACTCCAGGCCTCCAAGTATACACACTCCATTGCTCAAGATGCTTGAAAAAATGATTGCCTCCATGTACTTCTTCAGAGTTGGTTTAGTTTGGTTTACAGCATATCAACCTCAATGGGTTATTTAATGCCGACAAGATTTTTATTGTTGAGAGTATTTTCTTTTTTTTAATGTATAGCATGTAATAATGTATAGCTGGTAATAATTTTTTACAAAGTATTTCTGGTATTAAAACTTATTTTTACACTTTCATAGTTTTGACCCCAGTTTGGGGGCTAACTATTTACCCATAGTTGGGACCCTAACAGATGCTACCACCCTGAGTCAGGGGGAACCTGGAATTTCCTCAAATTCATCAGTGAACACAAAGCACCAGTGTTGTTAGCTTCAATAGGGAATGACTGATAAAAACATCTCTCCAAATCTATAGAGAAATGCATGCTGGGATTTCTTACTAGCCAATAAGATAAGCCACTTCTCAGTTTCATCTGCCATATTTTTTTTTCTTTTCTTGTCCTGAAGTCAAAATGCTACAATCACTTGTCTGTATCTCTTCTGTGTTAACACCATTCTTATTTTGCCTTGCTAGTCATCCTCCAATAATTCAAAAACAATTTGATCTGCACAAACAGTGAACATGACACACCAACTCTATACAGCTCCTTCATTTCCATGCCTGGTTACAAACTCAAATTTTCCTAAAGAAGAATTTTTGAGGTTTAAAATTAATGAATTTAAAAAATTTTTGCAGTGTTCTTAAAAACAATTTTTTCTTTTTTGGTTTTACTGATATGAAATACGTCAAGATATTTACCAATCAAAATGTAAAAGTACAAAGTAACAATGGAAAAAGAAAAAAAGCAATTTTATTTTACCTCCCACACTCGAGAGCCAGGACGTGCACAATAGATGAGAGGAGTTGAAAGTGTTGAATTATGATAAAAACTTGTTCCAAATGTCCCCTCCCTGAAAAAGAAAAGAACATTTTTTTTTTTAAATAGTTTATTTATTGCATTTTTTCTTGCAAGAAAATGTTATGAGAAGATAGAATTTTCCAGAAGAGGTTGGCCAATAAACCTAAATGAATTTATTGTATTATCATGATTCAAGAGGAATGTAAAAGCATGGAAAAATCAAAAAATCAAAAAATCAAAAAAAAAATCAATGGCTTTTATATTACATAAACTGAAACACAAGGAACATTCTGAAAATAACGCTTCTTATTTATTGCGGCAAAAACCACAACACATGCAGGAAGCACAACACCACCATTGAATAGAGCAAGTTTTCAGCTTCTCTGATGCGCCATACCTCTTCAGGATGGGAGCAATCATGGCTCCCCACAGTTTCCTCTCCTTTGTAAATTTTGTCTTTTTGCTATCTCTCCTAACCCCCATTTTACAATCCACTTACACAAGCTCATTAAGTAGGTTATACACCATTTACCTCTTTCCTTCTTGCCTGTGAGTGTCAAATTTTCCAAGCCAGCTACAAAACCAATAATGTCACCAACATTGGCTATGCATTTTCAAAGTTTTATTTCATTTTTTTTTTTTTTGTTTTAATCATTTCACCCCCAAGCGAGACAATAAAGCTACTGTCTGAGTGAAATGATTAATAATTTTTTTTAAATTTATGAGAGTGCCATATATATTTAATTATTTATTCTTCCTGTTACTGTAGAAATGAATTGGACAGCAGACCCCATCAAGACACACACACAAAAAAAAGTATGAAACAAAACATGGACATCATCAAATGAAGAAAAGTAATAACATTTAAAATATGTTGAAAATTGTTAGCATGGAGCAGCATTCATTTTACACAGGGTCCAAGGATAAAAGCTGTCCCTCATGTACTTTGTCCTAAATCTAATAGATCTAATGTCACCTTGAGGGTAACAGTTCAAACGAATGTTAACCAAGATGTGTGCTGTCTTCTATTATGTTTTCTGCTCTGCTGCAACATTCAAATTAGAAATGTCCTCCAAGGAGGGCAGTGAGCAGCCAATTATTTTCTGGGCAACATCAATAATCCTTTGGAGAGATATCTTGTCCACTGTCAAACAGCTGTATGATAACACACACTCAACAGAACAACAGTAAAAGATTATCAGCAGCTCACTTTGTAAATTATAATAATAATTATTATTATTGGAAATATCTTCTAAGGAGGGCAGTAAGCAGCTGATTATTTCCTGGACAACATCTACAATCCCTTGGAGGGCTCTCTTGTCCAAACAATGATGCAGTGTGTCTGCACACTCTCCATAATGCAACAGTAGAAGGGATTCAAGCAGCTCCCTTTGGAATTTTTTTTTTTTTTTTGAGAATTCTTAGTGAATGTTGTTGTTGTTGTGCCTAACATGATGGTATTGCTATTCCAGGAGAGATCTTCTCCAATTCAAGTGTCAAGAAACTTAATTTTATCTACAAACCTCACCAATATGCTGTGGCGTTTCTCTGAAAGTCCACCATCAGCTACTTTGTCTTTAAGTGTTTAAAGCAAAGTTATTCTCCAAGCTCCATGCAAATAATCTTTTTACTTCACTCCTTTACTCCACCTTATCATCGCCTGAAACAAGTTCAACCGCAGTAGTGTTATTTGCAAACTCACTGTTCATGTTCACAAGTGTAGATGGTGTACAGAAGAGAGTTTAATACACATCCCAGTGGAGTACCAGTGTCGGGTATGAGAGTAGGGGGTGAGGTGTTGGCCTATTCTGATAGTTTGTTAACAATTTGTCACAAAGTTCTTAAATCAACAACAGATGAGAGCTTTATGACCAGTCTCCTTGGTATGACTGTATTAAAGCAGAGAGTCTATCAGATAAAGCCAAACAGATTGTTTTTTTTTCTAACCAATATGAAAGGCCTGAATATCATACAAAAGGTTATACATAACATTTAATATAAAGAGCAGCTAAATTTCATGAGAAAACTATAAATAAAAAGAATTAAAAATAAATTTTTTTTAAATTATAAAAAATCAATCTTAAAATGAACTGGATTACCTCAATTTCTTCCCAATCTGGAAATACTTGGCTCTGGAACAATAAACAATAAAAATTAATTTTTAAATTATAATTTGGAAAATACAAATACAGTGGAATGGTTATCTAAACACCAATTATCTGATTTCCAATCAGCTAAACAAATTTTCAAAGTTCAGTAAATATTTAGCTTTATGACTGTCCCTGAATACAAATTTGTTAAAAGTAATAGAGTTTATTGCTGTTTCCATGTCTGAATAGAAATAAGTTTAGTTAGGTTGATCTCATTTGAATGCTTTAAACAGTTGAAATAATTTTAACATATAAATAAGTTAAAATGAAGGATTTCAAAGCATGTGAACAATCAATAGTGCCTGTTGTCATTAAAACCTTTGACACTCTGTAAGTGACTATTTTTGCCAAGTAAAATGTTAGTTCTACCAATGCAAGTTGAATTTGAATTTCTTGGTTGTGTAGTCATATCCTTCTATGACAACACCTAAAACAATCTTGACTGAAATTGAGAGCAAGGCTACTGCAATTTCAAATATATAAAACTAATATATAAAATACTATACTTTGAAGGGATGCCATATACATTAAAAGGGGAAGTAATATTTATAAATGATGCAGAGTGCTAAATGTTATTTCTCTGACCATTCCAAATCTGTATCTGTTAAACATGGAGTTTATTACTTTTCCTATGTCTGTGAAGAGAAAGTCAGTAATCATCTTGATCCCAGTCAGTCAGTCATTTTAAAAATGTTGAAATAATTTTGGCACGCAAAAAAAATTGAAAAGCATATTCAATCATCACTTCAAGGAACTTTATTTACATGAACATCCACAAAAAACTCATGTAAATAAATGTTTTCTTTTTTAATAATTACATCACAATTCTTTGAACTTTCAGCTGCATATTATAGTCATTTTTTTATTTACTAAATTTCACCCAATTCAAGGCTCAAGATCATCTAAAAGTAGAGAGTTACAGTCAAACAATACTGATGAATGAGGTGCATAAAGTGAATAGAAGAGAAGGTGGTAGGAAGTGAAAATTATTATGAGGATAAAGAGGAAAGAGAAGAACTGACCTTTGACTTGAAAGGTCAAGATCGAAATGTTCAGGGAAACACTCATACGGTAGTCTGTTCCACAAAGTAGCAGTTCTTGGAAAAAAGACAGATAATGTGATCATTTTATTTTTTATTGACTAAATGAAAAACTCTTAATTAAAATCCTGCATGTTTAGATGTTCAGTGTGGCTTCTGTTTTTATGATCAGATTATTTATTTGAATAATTATCCAGACAAAATACTGTCTGCCCATCTCGTTCGGATAACCAAGATTTCATTGTATTTACATGCATCTGTTGGAGAACAGTGTTTAGCAAATTAGCCTAACCTACCTTTACAAAGTAGAATTCTGACTGGGTGCTCCTGAACTGCGGTTCACTTCCAGATAAAACTAAGTTTCATAAATATCTACATATATAGTATTTATGTTAATTTATCTCCTTGAACCTGGAGACATGATCACTTGCTGACACTCTCTCCCTGCAAATTTGGGTAAATTTTACTACTTCAGAAATGGCCATATAACAGAACAACAAATCAGTAGTGAAGAACAACAAATGACTATTACAAAGTTATCTGATGGAGTCGTATTTCTGCAACCAGAAATAAATTTTTTCCATTTTTGTTTTTTTAATTTCTTTTTCCTATTACTCCAGATCACAAATATAAAAAAAAATCAAAAACAAAAAAATGATTTTATAAAAGTTTATAAAAGTTAAAAATTCCAGTTCAATGTAAATTCTCCCCCATTTGGGAACCAAAACAAAATGTGCTCATACTATATGATTTCCTGAAATGTAAAAAAAAAAAAAAAAAAAAAATTTAAGTTGAAATTCATAACCTTGAGTATTTTTTTTTTTATGTCACAATTGATTAAACACTTCTGATTACGAATTTCAATTTTGTTTTTTGTTTTTTTTCACATTTTAAGAAATCACATTACATGAGCATTTTTGTTTGGTTTCCATAGGATGGGGGGGGGGGGATTTACAAAAAATATCATAGCATTCTAGACCCCCACTATTTTTATAAAATTTTATAAAATAAACATTCTTTTTTCAATATTCAATGATGTAGAGTGCTAATCAATATTAATAAAAAAAAAAAAAAAAAAAAAAAAATTTAATTTCTGGTTCCATTGGAACATGACTAGTTACTCATAAGAACAGCCTTATTCTACTTATGTCAAAATAACTGACATGAAATATCTAAAAGTATGTAAGATGGAATTTGTGAAAACCAATTGGATGTTTAAAATTTTGTAGTCAATGCTTTGCTCTGTAAGGGCATCATCAGAACAACTAGAAAATGGATTTTTAAATTTGAATACGTCCAAAATGAATCTGCTCTCTTTTAATCGCCTGAGAGAACCTTTTTTTTTACCTTCCATCAGCATTGCGCCTTCTTGGGCTAACATTTTCCACTGATATGAAGTGGAGTGATTATATTGAATCAATTGCTAGGTCTGCTGCTAAGAAAGCTGGTTCACGGTGTCATGCTAGATATTTTTTCTTGTAAATAAGGATAAAGTAGTGAGAGGCTCACTATGTTTTGTGTGGGGGAAAGGGGTTATAGGGTGGAAAATAATTCATCACCAACAAGGCCACATAGATGTTTTTAAATTCTATCATGACAGGCAAAGTGAGGACTGGACAGATTCAGCCCAGATATGGCAGCAACGCTCATTTATTGGTAGTGTAGAGACTAGCTTTTCCCGCTACAAGACCTTGTAAACAATTCTGAACTCTTTCAAAGCTAGAAGATTAGAATTGAGCAGCTCCAGCCCAGATATGGCAGCAAGACACCATTTTTGATCTGATCTGGCTCTTGTAGAGATAGACTATAGCTAAGGGAGTTAGATTCTGGAGCAATAAAATATACCAATCCTTTTTCCAACATCTGTAGCAATAGATCACATATATGTTCCACTTGGGGTCTGGGGTGAGCTTTAATGCCAACTGATATTCAAGGCAAAGAATCTATCATGATAGATGAAAGTTCAAATAGTGGTGGAACATTATTAGTTTGGTTTTGGATGTACTGAATTTTACAAGCCAGTGCTTCCCTCATTGAGCCACATGAGCTAAGTCAGAGGAGATCCTGTGATATCACAAGCTACATAAACAACCATTTTTATTATATAATAAGGCCTATCTCTGAAGAAAGTTCAGTCAAATCTTAGATGACCATGTTGAATGTCGTTTGATGTGGTTGACTGATTAGTTGGCATGCTGGTTGATTTTGGAACATTTCAATCTTTGTTGGGTTATTTAATGCCAAATTTGCATATAAGCCACCCAGTGAAGACCAAACTTATGACTAGCCTTGTTAACTATTACCTATCATCAATTGTTGGTTGGTTGGTTTTACAACATTTCAACTCTTGTTGGGGGTATTTAATGTCAAATTTTTGTATGGAGCAACCAATGAGGCCCAAGCTCAATAGTAATGATCAATCAGACTAGCCCCATTAACCATTACCCCATCCTGAGGTACCCTATAATTTGATGTGGGAATTCTAACTGCAATACTGAGCACATATTCAAGCACACTAATTTATAATGTAGTCTCTTAGACATTAAAATAGTGACCTTAATGCCCAATTGATAATGCTCTACTATTGTAATCTTATTTACATTATTTAGACTATTGTCCTCATCTTTGTCACCATATTGCAAAAATGCCATATTACAACATTTCGGCCGTTGTACGCTCCAGCCTTCTACAGGTGGTTTGAACGTAGCTCACTGGGGTAGACTGTTCTAGTTCCACGTGCCATGTTTAATGGATGTCAGTTATCAGTTATCTCCTGTTAATTCCCCTCTCCAAGTTCTCCACCACCTCAACCAGGTATTGAAGTCACACTCTTTGGGTCCTGTCACTGAATCTAACTAATGCCTTTATCCACTGTGCCATGTGTCCTTGAGGATATCTGTGTATGAATTCCTGGGTATTATAAACCTAATGTCTTCAGCAACCATTTTTTTTACCAGTGCTCATATTGCAATTTTTGCTGTTATCATTACATATTTTTTTACCAGAGCTCATATTGCAATTTTTGTTGTTGTTATCACTTTTCTCTGGCACTCCTTATTACTGATGAGGACAATCCACTGTGCCATGTGTCCTTGAAGACATTCCAACCACCTGAAGAAGGCCTGAGCGTACAACAGCCAAAACATTGTAATAAATATGGCGACAAAGATGAGGACAATAGTCTGAATAATGTAAATAGTGTACATAAGACTTCATCTCAGAAATGTAGACAGATATTGTAATCTTGTGCCATACTAAGCTAAAATTAGTAACAGTTTGGTGTGTTAGATTATTATGTATTGCCTGTCAGCACCAAATCAATAGCAAAAATCTCTGCTAATTCATGCTATATCTATGCTTTGTGTGCACTTTCTTGACAGATACCATTTTGCCATGATGTTATCTGTAAAAAGGCAACGTAAAATTATAAGTCATTGGTAGGAAGGTTTAACAACGACTGTCATACTACCAACATCCGTGCATCCTGGGTATGACGATAAACTGCATCTGCGTCCTGGATATGACGATAAACTACGTCCAACAACAAGGCTTCAGATAATGTTATCGGAAAAATAATGTTGCCAGCTATACGTTTCTTTTTTTTGAAAGAATAATGTTGCCAGCTATGCGTTTTTGAAAAGATAATGTTGCCAGCTATGTTTAATAGTACTGTATATTTAATATATGTATGTATGTATGTATGTATATATATATATATATATATACCTTAATTTGGCATTAAATGACCCACAGTGGTTGATATGCCATAAAACCCAACCAACCAGCATCCGCCTCTGACATAATGTGCTAACATAATAAAATAAGAAGGATTAGGGGTTATTGTTGGGAAGGTTCATCTACTCCCATACAACCAAGATCTTCCTCTGACATTGTAGGTCAATAGAATAGAAAGCATTATGGGTTATTGATAAAAGGTTCATTCTCTACTGCCATACCACTAACATCCACCTCTGAGATCATGGGCCAACATAATAAAATAGGAAGCGCTATGGGTTATTGTTAGGAAGGTTTATGCTCTACTGCCATACCATCAACATCTTCCTCTGATATCATGGGCCAACAGAGTAAAATAGGAAGCATTATAGGTTATCAATGTGAAGGTTCATCCTCCACTGTCATATGCCAGCAATAGCCTCTTCTGATGTTATGGATATATCACTTTTGTGGTAATCCTTGTAGTAAAAAAAAAAAAAAAAAAAAAAAAAAAAATGTTCAAGCCTAGGTAAAAACCATGATTCCATATACTCATTTTCAAGGCCACCAGATTATATCCAATTAAAGGACTTGTGCAACACAATCACCAGTTCCTCTTATGACATACTAAGCTTAGTAAATATTGATTGATAATGGCTATCTTAGAAAAAAAAGGGTTCAAACTCAACAATCTATTAAAATATTATTCACAAAATATATTATTTGATGTCTATAACAAAACCTGTAATTCAACCAAGAACCTTCAAATCTTTATTCCAACACTTTCCCAACTGAACCATTTCTATTCTTAAGTGTCAGTTTGCTCATCATTTAATTGTCTTGAATATTATAGAATGAGAGGTTTTCCTTACCTGTCAGTGAAGCACAAATAGCACCTGCTAAGGGTAGAGAGCAGTAGTCTTTCATTTGCCCAATCCATCTGCACAACAGCTGAGTCCAAGTTTAAGATGACCTCGAGTGGTTGAGTAAACAGATCCTTAGCCTGCATGAATGAATCATTTAATATTGACTTTTTACAAAAATTTTACAAAAAACTAATTTTATGAAAACGCTAGAAATTCGATCACATCAGGTTTAGTGATTACAATAGTTAAATGCACAAGGCTTTGAGGAATGCAAATCATATTTTTTTGTTTTTAATTGGATCCCCCCACCCCTTACCTGAAAATCAGCTCTGAATTGTAACATACAAAACTCAATAAAACAAAGATATTATTTAATTTCAAATGCTTTTATTTGCTTTTATGAATATGGACAATATTTTCTGAAAGCAAAATATTTTTTTGATGAAAAATGAATTTTTAATACAATTATTTGTTATTTCTTAATTATAATAGATTTTTACATTTAAGTTGTTAAAATATTATAAAATCAGTTAAAAGCCGCATCAGGTTTCCTAAGTCTCCTTATGAGATAGATCTTTTTTTAGCGTGTTGTAAATTGTATCATTTTGACTAATCAGAAGATCCGCAGTAATTAAGAAATGTAATTTTGTGTTTATAAAGTACGGAAGACCAACTAGAATACAATTAAGTTGTGTTATTTGAGTTAAGCATTGTTCTCCGCTGTTAAGGCCTTTACTTTTGCAAAACATGTGTGGAGAATTTGATTTTTCAATTTCAACTGAGAAGGGTATCTACAAGTATCAGTATCATCTTATGAAATTTATATGATCTTATTTTTATATTAATCTCAGTTATGACATTTTTCCATAAATGAAATATCAAAATTAATAATAAAATGAATGGAAATACAAATAACACAGTCAAATGTAATAAATGTACATAAAATTATAGTATTTTATGTACACTTCTGATAAAATTTCATAAGAAAGGTACCTATAAATTAATTAGATACCTTTATGAAATTTAATCTCACTTTTAACAGTCTTATTTTAATCTCTTTAGAATATATTTTCCATAAAGCATCGTAAACATAAAGGTGAAAGCTAAGTACAAAAAAAAATTAGAGTGCTGAAAGTTTTCCTTAAAAATAACGAGGTAAATAATTTATTCACTTAAATGTAAATTATTTCATTTTTCTCCTTCCGTAGAACAAATTAGCCTCACGGAATCTGTCAATATATCATTCATCAGCTGTCGAGTGACACAAAAGTTTATGACCTGCTTTGTTTTATTTTCAAATTACATCTTTTCGGCGCAGAAGCTAAGTTAAGCTTAGTTCAAAATATTTTAGATAAACATTATAAGCTTTGTTCAAAATATTTTAGATAAACATTATAATTTCTGATTTTCTTAAAATAAGTTTTGAAAAAATGATAATTGATATTTAAAAGAATTTCAAAGTGAGATTTCCAGTTTTTTTATAAAATGGAAAAAAATGGTCAATTTTGCTGACTCAAAAAAAAAAAAAAAAGAAATGAGATTTTTAACAAAACTTTCGGACATGCTAAGAACGATTAAAAATGTAAAAAAAATACCCCCAAAATACTTTGATCATTCCTCTTAATAATAACAAACATTTAGATGATAAAATTTTGTTTTCATTAAGTTTGGTGTCTTTTTCATTATGCTATGCTCTTTTTTTTAGCAATCTCGTGGAGGTACCTAAATTAAGATATAGCTAGTCCCTAATAATTGGCATAACAAATAATCACATCTTCACATCAATGGAACTCGAATATAAAAATAGGAGAGAACAGGTCATGCTGACCTGCCTTCACATAGGCCACACCTACATCACCCACCATTATTTAGGGCACAGAATCCCCAATATGCACTACATGCCAAGAGAAATTTACAGTGAAACATATTGTTAGAGTGTTTAGATTTTATGCAAATAAATTTAAAATAACTTTTTACGAAAATAAAAACATCCAAGATTGTAAATTTCCTAAAAGAAGTTGGATTGTATTAAAAAATATGAGTAATTGAAAAATGGTTCAAATATATATGTATACATACACACCTTTTTTTCTTTTTTTAAACCAAACTATCGCTATGAATCTATTTCCAAAATTTTGTTGGCATTAAATGACCCACTGAGGTTGATATGCCATAAAACAAAACAACCAAACTAATCTTCGCATCAAGTAAATGTGAGCCTTAAATATATATTCAACAAAAGATGGATGCAAAATTTGGTTATTTAGTAATTATTTTTTAAATAAAAATTTATTAAATTTGTTATAGAATTATTATATATTTGGTAAAAATAGCTAAAAACACATTTTAAAATCTATGAAAAGTTACTGTTGCTAAATAGGAAAAAAAAAAAAAAGTTGCTATGAAAGACAAAATATGACTAAATTCAACAATTTTTTTTTCTATCTGTCAAGGACACATGGAACAGTGGATAAAGGCGTTGGTTAGATCCAGTGACAGAACCCAAAGAGTGCGAGTTCAATACCCAGTTAAGGCAGTGGAGAACTTTCAGAGGGAAAATTAACAGGCGATAACTGACATGCATTAAACATGGCACGTGGAACTAGAACAGTTTACCCCAGTGAGCAAAATAAAGGGTTCACTTCGACACTCCAACCACATGAAGAAGGCCAGAGCGTACAACGGCCGAAACGTTGTAATAAATATGGCAACAAAGATGAGGATAATAGTCCGAATAATGTAAATAATTTTTTTTTCTCTAAATTGGCAAGCCTGGCACAGCTCCATGAGAACTTGATAATTTTTGTTTTTCTCCACATGTACTTAAAAATCAACCTTTGCCATACCGGAGAGGTAAGTAAATGAATGCATTAATCTTTTAAATGATATGTTTAAAAATGTATATTTAAAATATTTCTTAAAAACATTAATAAAAAATCATTAATACTCCATATATACTTTTTAAAACATTAATATGTTGTTGAAAAAAAAAAAAAACTTTTAAAAATGTTTTGACACTACTTAAGTAAATTGGTTCACTCATAAAAAATAGAAAGATTTAGGGGAGAAATAATTTTTGTAGATTAGGATTCATTAGACCTTCCTCAAGGTACAACATTTTATCATTTTAGGAAAGAGGGTTCTGTTCACAATATCAATATAGTGTAAAATTGAACCCTTGTCTTTAAAGAGGGATCGGTACTCTTTTTATCTTTTTAAATAAATGTCATTGATATCAGTAGATGAAATCAGGTTTTATTTTTGTTTACTTACAAAAAGATGTTTTGTTATTAAAGAACACAAACGAATATATACATTTTTAATTAAAAAACAAATGGGAAGATATACATTTTAAACAAGCAATTGTTTGCCACGGGGAAACTATTTTTAACAAAAAAAATTCTCTTAATGAACATATGGATATATACCTTTTTTTATAATTTAAATAAATTAATAAAAAATATTAAAAAATATTCAGATATCAATGATGTAAGCAGTTTCAAACTTGACATTGGTAAATAAAACACTATGTCCAGATAACTTTGTAAAAAGTCAGGGACAATTTTACACCGTATTTATATTACTAGCAGTATAACCTGTTTTTGACCTGGTCTTTCATTACTGGGAATTTTTGCCGTTCGATTGGAGCAATTTAAGTTTAAAATCAGCCCACCCAAAAATCAATATTAGTAATAACATTTGGGTGCAACTGAGGCACATCTCCAAATGGGGGTTTAACAATTTGAATGGGGGGGTGGCCCTGAAAAGGAACTGTATAATAATAAATAACATTATTGTAATAATTTAAACTATTTATTTTTATTAAAGTTTTTATGAAAGATATATATCCAAGAACAGATAGTAAATAATAAAACGTTGCCGAAAGTTATGATGAACAGGAAGTAGTGGAGAGCCATAGTCGCCAACAATTTGGACCCAAAACTGGCACTGAAGAATTATCTATCAAACAAAAAAATTTCATCGAAATCAGATGAAAACTGGAAATGCACCTGATTTCACACACACACATTTTGAGAATTATAGATATAGATGAACAGGACCCCCACCCACAATCTTCAATAATAATAAAAATTAATATATCTTTTTATTCTAACAAATGTTAACAGAGTAAGGTCCAGTAAATGCTAATCTACAAAAATTATTTCCCCTTAAAATTTTTCCTTTTTTTTTTTTTTTTTTAAACAAGGGGACCAGTCTATTTAAATAGTGCCAATATTTTTATAAAAACCAGACTACTAGAGTGTGTTGAAAAGTTCATGATATGCCCAAGAAGTCCTTCTCACCAAATTCTGATGTTTAGTCAGATTTTGGGAAGTGGGTCAAATCAAGAAATTTACAGTACCCTCTCATATAAAGTAAACTTAGTAGGCAAATGGATCCAAAAAATGTGTCTTGCCTTGAGTCTTGTAGACCGTTTCTAATATAGAAATCACATTTGTGTGTAGACAACTTAGTAAAAATAAATTTGATTAAAAATCAATGAAAATTCTTTAACGATTTTAAAAACTTTATTTATTCTAGATTTCAAATCATTATCCTGGTTTCTGGTACATATTTAAATATAAATTGTCCAATATCTGACTATTTACGATTTTTGTAATCCATTAGTAAAGAGTTTTTTTTTTCTTTTTTGCTATGCCAGTTTCATCATTCTTCAGATATGTGCCTTCATATGTTGTATTAGTTTTTGAAGTACTGCATCTTCATGCAACAGTCCATGTAGTGTTTTCATTTTTTTGTTTATGAAATATATTTATGTTTGTTTGTTTATGAAATATATTTATGTTTGTTTGTTTATGAAATATATTTATTATGTTTGTTTATGAAATATATTTATTATGTTTGTTTATGAAATATATTTATTATGTTTGTTTATGAAATATATTTATTATGTTTGTTTATGAAATATATTTATTATGTTTGTTTATGAAATATATTTATTATGTTTGTTTGTAAATTTGATAACATTTCATTGATGATGGGTCGTTTGTTTTTTTTATGCTTAATGCTTTTAGTGTTTGAAGCAGTTTGTTTACAGTTTATGTCATATAATATTTTTTTTATTATTGGTAAGTATTTGTTAGATTTCTTGTTGTATTTTTTTGGTTATGTTAGTTGGTGATATGTACTCAATACACCCAATTCAAATTTAGTAAACACTATATAACCTAATATCCTTTTGTATATTAGATAATTTGGTTTATATTATGTATGTTCAATTTTAAAAAATAAAACTCAATGTCTTACCTTTGATGTCGAAATATATGCAATGGAAACAGTTCCCATATTGTCACCAATGAAGAATTGTGATCCAGAAGCATTCCAAGTTACTGCTGTCACCATACGCCCTACATGAATGTTAGACATGCGAAGTTTTTCAGGCTTGGATCTTTTATCAATGTTGGTGCCCATAACAAAAACTTGACCCATACTGCAAAAAAAAAAAAAAAAAAAAAATTTAAACTTTGATTATAAATAACACTCAAAAGGTAAAGGCTAATATATTATTTTTAATGTTGAGATATATGTAATCAAAAACATGTTATTAACGTTGGAATTGTACTCTATTCATTCCCATCTTACTTGTATAGATCTTCACAAACAAAGATTTAGGAGTATTTTTCAAGATTGTTACAGGTGGTGCTAAATGTAGAATAACAGGCCCACTGTACATACATACATTGTATATATATCATACAGGCCCACTGTTCATACATATATATTGTATATATAAATGTATATAACTCATGTTTTCCTTTGATTTTTAAGCCTGAAATTTAGTGGAGTCTATTATACACAACAACTAAATATTAGCATTTTTGTCAGTCATATTTGAAATGTTAAAAACTGAAAGGAAGTTATATTCATTTTATATGCATATATTGTGCACCAGAATGCTTCCTCAGTGATGTCTATTCTGGGGTCATAGAAAGTTTTGTGGCTCTAAAATATCAGACTTTCTCTTCCATGGGCCCAGGCAAAAGCAATTATTTCTCAACTAGCATTCTTGCATAGCTTCCACATAATTGCAAGAATTGTAATAATATTTGTGCCTACTTAAAAATCGATCCTTTTATTCAAATCCTATGTATAAATTCTGAACAAATGGGATTTGTTTAATTTTTTTGACATTTGGTATTTTGGCCAATCAGAAGGGTGGATTCTGCTTTGTCCTTAAGCATTATTTGTAGTATTCCCTCAGAATAGTGGTTATCATTTTTACTCAATGAGAAACAGTTTTCATTTGGCTCCAGACACATCTATTAAAACTATTAATTTTATTGCCTCCATTTTGGAATTGCTTCTTGTTCTTTGTTCCAAGAACTAACTAAAAGCATAACAAAGAATCATTTTATATTTGAGGTCAAATAAAGAAACTGATCAACTAAGTTATATCTATAGTCAGAACTAATTAAAGTGTAACAAAGTATTTAAATCACTAACCAAATAATGCAGTTGTTTTAAATAAATTTATACACAGAAACATTAATCACACTTTAGTTTGAAAAAGTGTGCATTTGTGATTTTGATTTGTAAGAATGTGAATAACTAAATTCTTTTGATATTAGATATTAAGAAAAAGTGTCTAACCTGTTGGCAAATCCCACATTGTTATCGATAGGGCTAAGAGAGACCAGGTGAATGGGGTCTGTCTTCTGCAAAAAGTAACATTTATAAAAGCATTAACAAATACAATATTATTATGATGCATTAGATGCATGAATATATCTATGTTGTCTGATGAATAATGAGTTCTTGACAATGCTCATTTGCAAACTTAATTCAAACAAAATATAAGGTTTACATCAAGAATGGGATTAGAAATTACAAAAGTATAGGAGTTGTACAGTAGTGAATATAATTTTCTTTTATACTATCAGTTATACAACAAACTTGATTTTCTCATGCTTTTATAGGTTGCATTTCTTAACATACATAAATTCTATCATATTATACACATGCACATCAACACCGAATGGCGACAGTCTGTTCCATAATTGAATGCAATCTTCAGGCAAATATGCTAGCCAATGAAACTTCCATAAAGTGCCATTGGCTAGCACATTAAAATAGTCAAGCTACCACTCAATACACATAACCTGAAAATTGCATTCAAGCATGAAACAAACTGTCATTACTCAATGTTGACCTCAGTGTTCACTCTTATATTTATAAATGCTCTATCCCTGATATTGAGCATTTTTACCAATAAATATAGCATACCATAAAGTGTTTTATTATATATATATATATATATATATATATATAAAATAATGGACTCACCCATCGGTTTCACGTATGAGGATCTGACAGCTTATTGATTCAGTTATGAAATTTTGTGCGATAATCTTAAGTGGCACATAAGTCCCGCTAGTGATTTACAAAGGAGGCCACATATAGAGCAAGTGTGAGGATTGTGAGATGAGATCACTGTTAGATTGGCTGACCTTTTGGAATGGCTCTGGCTTCTTGAAGATGATTCAGACAAGCAGATTGAAAATTGCTGAGTCCACTAAAATACGTTGATCTCCATTCTACATGCTCCAAGGCTAAGCACTCTAGGGTGTTATGTGATATATTGACTGCTGACAAGTAAAAACTCATGGGTTTGTGAAAGAATGGCCATCACCCATCAGTCTGCCACTGTGTAGAGCACAAGCTAGAGCCTTCCAGTAATATCTTTTACCTGACCCCGTCACCTTCACTCTCTTGTAATATATATATATATATATATATATATATATATATATTACAACAGAGAAAGTGTGGACATAGAAATCAACTCTGCATGGTCTGATGATTGCTTAAGGTGGGAAACTTTAGTCAGCACCATGCAGTTTCTTTGTTTATAACCCTAATATTGAGCAGTCTTCTCCCCATATATTTTGAATGTTTACATGTTCCCATGTATATCTGTCAGTGTTGCAGACTAAGGATTTGAGTTTAAAGAAATTTACAGTCATATATCAAGAAATTGCTGGCGCCAACTCAACCTTGGATTAATTCAAAGTCTGCATAACAGTTTGACGTTAAAAACAAGAATTTTTTATTTGTTCAGTAAATTTTTATGGTGGGGGGAAAGAGTAGAAAATTGTTTGGTCAGTTAAATTTTGTCTCTACAAAGAAACATGGAAGATTTAAAAGAAGTAATTGTGGAGTTTATGAAACTGAATGAACAGTTGGAGGAACAATGATGTTTGAACCAGGAATGCTCTGAAAAACAAAACAAATGGATTGAAAAAAAAAAAAAAAAAAAAAAAATGTTCCAATTGTTAGTGTTGGAAAAAAAAAAAAAAAAAAAAAAAAAAAAAGAACAAGATAATGCAAATTCTTTTTCTCAGGATTTGGTGAAAAATTCAGATGGTGAATTTAAATACAGTCCTAAGGAGGAGGTAATTCTTGTGGTGTATTTTTACTGTTATGAAGAAGTTTTCGAAGAAGATTGTGCTACATGGTTGGACGAAAAGAAAATATATCTGTTGCTTGGAAAATTTGGTCCAAGTGAACATGAAAAGTATGCAATTACATACTCCTGAGAAATTCTGGGGAAACATCTGTCTTAATTCTGAAAAAAAGTTTTGAAGAAGAAAAGTTCTCTATTCAACACAAGATGACTGTGTAAACCTTACAAAAAAAAAAAAAAAAAAAAAAAAAAAAAAAAAAAAGAAGTGGAGAGGATTATTTGACTTTTGCTGGCATTGTCAACAGCGGGTGTGAAAAGTTTGAATTAAAGGTATCTACTCTTGATATATTTAAGTGCTTGATTTTTGTACAAGGAATGACTGCTCCAGAAGATGACAACATCAGAACCAGAATTTTGTCTAAATTAGAACAAAATCCAAAAATCATTCTGCAAATGATCACAGAAGAATGCAAGAATGCAAATGATTAGAATGGATAGAAGAACGTGACATGTCAAAAATTCAGGCAGTTAAGCAAAGACAGAATAAAGAAAATTTTGCCCAGAAAATAAGTCCTTGTTATGACTGTGGATAGATTCATTATTACAAGGAATGTCCATTTAGAGGGAAAGAATGCTTTAATTGCAGCAAAAAAGGACACAAGCATAAGCATTGGAGAAAAGTAAAAAGGGGTCAAAAATGAAAAATACAGTTAACTACAATGGAAAACAAAGAAATAAGAATGAAAAGAATGTTTGTAAATGTAGAGATGAACAATAAAAATGTTAAGTTCCAATTGGATACCAGTTCAGATCTGACATTGATAAATGAACAAACTTAGAAAAAAATTGGTAGACCAACATTATTGATGATGAAAAGAATTGCTCATCGCATAACAGGAAATAAAGTAAATTTTAAAGGATAATTTTTACACAAATGTGACATTTATTGGCAAAACTATAAAATTAAAAGTAGTTGTTATGAAACGAACTCAGAACCTGTTCGTTATGGATTGGATTGAGTCATTCAAACACAGTGGGAAAATTTTTTTTAAAATTAAGGATAAAATTTCCTGAAATTTTTTTCTGAGGGTCTTTGTAAGTGCACAAAAGCTAAAACAACATTCAAAATGAATGAGATGCCTATTTTTAGGCTGAAAAGAAAAGTACCTTTTGTAGTTGAAGCCTCCATTAGTAAAGAATTAGACCACTTGGAGCAAATAAGAAGGTTGAGTAAAATGGTCTACAGTGTGTGGGCATGCTCTACTGTTTATGTAAAAAATAAAAAAAAATTTAAAAAAATAAAAAAAAAATAATAAAATTAAGGTCTGCACAGATTTTCTACAGGATTGAACGATTGTTTGGACATAATTACCCTCTGCCAAGTCCTGAAGACATATTCGCAAAATTAAATGGTGGCAAAGTGTTTTCAAAACTTGATTTGTCTGAGGCGTACCTCCAGATTCCTGTGGACAAAAAATGGGTGAAGTATTTAACTATAAATGCACACAAGGGTCCGTATAGATTCAACAGACTGCCATTCAGGATAAAGTTTGCATCAGGCATTTTCCAGCAAATCATGGATACAATATTGAATGACGTTGACTTCACAATAGCCTACCCTGACATCGTAAGAGTGAAAACCAAGAGCAACATGCCGAGCATGTTAAAGAAGTTTTGGAAAAATAAAATAATTTGGCTTGAAACTTAGTTTGGATAAATGCAAATTTTTTTTTTATCTAAAATTAAGTATTTGGAACAGGTTATAAATGTGAAAGGCAGAAAACCAGACCCATCAAGGTCAAGTACAATAAAGAAATTGCCTCCCCCGACAAATATGTTGGAACTACAAGCATTCTTGGGTGTAGTAAATTACGATGGTAATTTTATCTCAAATATCCACATGTTAAGAGCTCCTCTAAACAAATTATTAAAAAAAGATTCTAAATGGAACTGGTGTACTGAATGTCAGAGTGCTTTAGAGGAAATTAACAAAATATTAACGTCAGACTTAAGTCTAGTGCATTATGATCTAAAAAAGGATATTATTATTGCAAGTGACGCTAGTAATTTGGGTTTAGTAGCCGTAATGTTACATAAAGAAAGCAACAACCAACTAAAAACAATTGAACTTGCGTCAAGCACTATATTGACAGCTGACAAAAGGTACAGCCAAATAGAAAAAGAGGTTTTAGGGATATTTTTTGTGGTAAAAAAGTTCCATAGACTCATTCATGGAAGAAGTTTTATGCTTCAAACAGACCACAGACCTTTATTGTCTATTTTTGTTTCTGCAAAAGGAATTCTTGCACATACTGCAAATTGACTTCAGAGATGGGGAACAATATTATTAAATTATAATTTTAAGATGGAGTTCCTTCTATCAAAGAGGTTAGGGTGTGCGGATGGTTCATCCAGGTTAATCCCCAAACTATGTGAACCATTGGAGGAAACTGTGATAGCAGCACTAAGAATAGAGATGGAAATAAAAAGCATGCTGTGCAACACCATATGGGAATTATGTGTGACACTCAAGGAGATCAGGAACAAAGCAAAAATAGACAAATATGTCACCGAGGAAAAGAAACAAATTATGGACCAACAGTACAAAAAGAAACAAATTATGGACCAACCGTACAAAAAGAATGGTAATGAAAAGATTTTTTTTTTCTATCTGTGATGGAATTTTGATGAATGGCAAATGGGTGGTAATACCAGGTGTGCTGCAAAAAAGAATATTAAAAGTCTTTCATGCTGGTCAACCCAGTATATCAAGGATGTTAGCCTTAATGAGAAGCTGTGTTTTGGGGCCAAATATGGACAAAGAAATAGAAAAAATGTAAAATCATGCAGAGGTTGTGTGATGGCGGCAAAGGCATCACCGGTGAAATTTACCCCTTGACTAAAGACGGATAGACCTTGGGCAAGGCTGCATATGGATTTTGCAGATCCAATGAACAGATATTTAATTGTGGTTGATAGTTTCTCAAAATGACCAGGGGTGATGAAATGTAAAAACCCTACATGCAATGGTACAAAAATTTTTGCATGAACTCTTTGCCAGATTTGGTATCCCAGATATGATTGTGTCAAAAAAAAAAAAAAAAAAAAAAAAAAAAAAATGGCACACAATTCATGGCAAAAGAGTTCAAAGACTTTTGTAAAGTTTTTTTTTTTGATTGTATACATCACTACTGCAAGATATCAGTCACAATCTAATGGGCAGGCAAAAAGGTTTGTCGATACTTAAGCAAGCATTAAAAAAAGTCAGATGAAACTTAATCCATTGAGGATATTCTACGATTTTTAATTGTGACACCAAACCCATGTACTAATTTGGGGTTGTCACCTGCAGAGTTAATTGTTTGCAGGAAATATGACCTGCGCTCAATAAACTTTTGCCAAAGGGAAATAAAAAGAAAAACAATAAAGAAAAAAAAAACAATACAAAATCCTATATACCAGGAAAATTTTTTTTTTCAAAGAGTATAGAAATGGGTAAGAAATTTGGAATGCTGGTGTCATTGATAAACATATTGGGAGATTAATGTACATAATTAAAGACCCCAAGAAAGACTATTAAGAGACATCACAACCAAAAGGTACTCGGAGGATATAAATAACAGCAGGAAGAGCCAATGAAGGTTATTTATGACTTATTTGATGGTGGATGTTGTGGAGTAGCTGAACACAACCACAAGATGGACTGGTCTAAGACTATTTAAACAGCACTCTCTCATATTAAGGTAAAGGAGTTTATTACTTTAGTTTGTGTTCTCAACTGTGTACTATATTATTCTCAAGAATTAACTACTTACTTTCTATATGTGTGTCAACTCTTCCTATTTACAACACAACAAGAACCAGGATCACCTGTGTCCTGAAGAAAAGAAAATCTCTGAATTCCAAACTGTAGAGAAGTCAATGGGAAATCAGATCAACTGTCTTTCTCAAGAAGGTATGGCAATCCACAGATAATAAAGAAAATAGAATTTGCAGGGGCCTATGATCACTTACGTCCTGAAAGGGAATTAAAAAAAAAACTCCCATAACTCTATCTTAAATATTTTAGAATCTTTATCCAAACTATCAAAAGAAAAAATTCACCTCTTTGAGATACAAGTTGAATAAATATCAGTACAGATTAAAATTAAATGCAACAACATACCATATCCCCAAAGACAACCCGAAGGTTGTTCAAATTCTGTCTTCCAAATATGTAAATTCCACCAGTGCTGCTGCCGAGGGCAATGTATCTTTTGGAAACAGATATGCATGTGTACTGAAATGAATGAAATAAGGGAAAAAAAAATCACATCAAATATTCAGAAAAAAAAAAAAAAAAAGAAAAAAAAGTCAAATGCCAATACCTCTTAGATTATTAAATTTGTTTGTGTTGAATCTTAGTATTCTCAGCTTCTAAGAAATTGGAAGAATATTCTAATAGTATACTAATCCCAATGTTAAAATTAACATTTCATTAATTATCTCTGCAGATAAAAACAAAGACAGAGAGCTTTAATCATATTCAAACTTTATCCACCTTTGAAAAACAACTGCAGCCACTTCTCATTTACCTCCACCTAGATATATGACTGGTTATAAAATAAAATATCCAACCAACTGTATCTTGTACAAAAACATTGGCTGTGAGTGTTCTCTCTTTCTTCAAAGTGAATTAAATAATATGAATAAAGTGAAAAATAAATTTACCTGTTGTGTACTAAGCTGGCTAGAAAGTACTGACTCACTTAGGAAGTAGAAAAAGAAAAACAATAAATCTTGATCTCTGTCTGGTAGAATTCCCAATGAGTACTACATTTCAAGCTTGTTCCACATGATTGCACCATCAACAGTAAAATGTGCTGCCACCAACTAGACTGTATGTACAACAAACTAAAGGAGGAGTATCCTGCTTTGTTCAATCAAGGTTGGGCTTTGTTTCAGCAAGACAATGCAAGTGCACACACTGCCAGGTTAACTAAGAAGATGTTCCAATAGATGAATGGTGTTGAGATTCTTCCACATCCACCAATCAGTCCTGATTCGGCTCCAAGTGACTATGACTTATTCCGCTCAATGTCACACTTCCTCCATAACCAATGATTCAACACTTTTGATAAAGTGAAGAAAGCTTGTTTATAGTATTTTGATTCAAAGCCGGTGGACTGGTATCTGTGACAGATTTGGATGCTGGCTGATCACTGGCAGAAGATAGTCACGAATGATGGACTTTATTTTGAAGAATAAATGTTGGTGTTGCTCCATAAAACTTTGTTGTTTTCTTTCCACTTTCTAAGTGAGTCAGGACTTTCTGGCCAATCTAATATTTGCAGTATGCAAACAAAAGTAATGTACAGAATATAGAGTCGATGTTCAAATTTGTTCATTACTGTTTAAATATTTCATATCTATAAGAAATGTTACAAATAGTGCAAAAGTAACATTAAAGCTATCTGAAACTGATTGACACAAATTCATTACACATGTAGTATACCTGAAATAATGGCCAGGTACAAATTCTCAGTGACCAGCTCATTGAAACAGAACTCAGTTGTTAACTGAGGAGTTACTATTTATTATTCAGTGCAAATCACAAAAATATATGACAGAAAACAAAATAATTCCAGGACTTTTTAAAAAAAAAATAAATAAAAAATAATTCTTACAATGTTTTCCCTGAATGTTGTCTCAAATCCATAAGATCCCATGAAAGTAAACCATAAACTAAAAGTCTTAAATTAAACCTTTGGATAACAATGAATATATAAATAAAAGTCATACTTTTAGCCTGGTGGATCCTTGAAGCGGAAGTCCAAGCGGTTCTAAGGAAGATTCTACTAAGATGTCTGTCCATTTTCTCTTGCTTGTATCTGCAGAGGCTTCTGAAACTGCACTCTCCATCTGATTGTCAAGCCATTAAATTCATCAATTTGGATCAGCTGAGAAAAAATTCAACAGATAGAAACATTAAACTGTTATCAAATGAAAATTACATTTAGAACATAATTCATATATTTTAATAACACAGCAACAAAGATAGTTTGCATCTAACAAAACATGTTGACCAGTTAATTACTGGAAGATTTAACACATTCAAGGTGAGCTGAGTTAAAAGAGAGCAACAATAGATGAATAAAAACTCCAATGGCTTATTTTCCAAACTGGTATCTGTTTATAAATTCAGTTAGAGTCATTTAGCCTGACAAACAGATCCGTGCCTGCTGAACTTCAAGTTGGAATATAGGTCATTGAATGTTTTAGTTATTTATTTACTATTTTAATAATATAGAAAAAAGCAAATTATTTATGCTTAAATAGTGTGACCCGGATATAAGAGAGATTTTATCTGGTCCCAAATTAGAGCCATACTTACCTAAACAAAATAGACCAAACCCGGATATAAGAGAAACCCGGACATAAGAGACTTCTTCTTCTGTCCCAACAACTCTCTTATATCTGGGTTACACTGTAGTAATTTTTTATTTACAAACTTATACAGGGTTGCTCAGTTTTTTTAAGGACATCTTTTAATAGTTGTAACTTTTTTTCTAATTCATTCTGATTATCATTTTTCAGAGAAATGATGACAAGCATCAAGTTAAATCAGCAAATGAAAAAGCAATCTGTAATTATTGCTTTAAAGATGGGGCATAGTGATTAAAATACTGCTTGCTTCCTGAAAGTTGCAGTCATTTTTTTTTGTCAAAGTTTGTGAAGAGCTGAAAGCCATTAATGGGATCCTACAGCAGTAGCCAAATGTAAACCATCCACTAAGGGTCCCAATACCATCAGAACACCTAAATTTGTACAGAAGTTACAGAAAATTATCGATAAGAACCCCAGAAAGTCAATTAACACTATTGCAAACGAGCTTATGGTTTCAAGGCACTCTATTAGAAGAATTCTATATGAGAAACTTTGATAGAAGTCATATATAATACAGACAGGTCAATTCATATCTGCAAAGACAAAAAAAAGAACAGTCTTATCCATGCAAAATACTTGTTGAGAAAGTTAAAACATCAAGAGTCTGTAATGCTTTGTTTTCTTCTCTGATGAGAAAAACTTTGATCAGAACCAAAATGTCAGCCAAAGGAATGGCAAATGGTTATATAGAGATCCTAAGAACATTCCAAGAGTTATTCACACAAAGTTTCTGGCAACTTTGATGGTTCTGGGAGTCATGAGCAATATGGGAGGTATCATGCCACCTCACTTCTTTCATCAAGTTTTAATGGTCATATAGGGTTATGTTGGAAAGAATTGTGAGGTTATGGATAGAGATCATGAACAAAGGATGGCTTTATACCTGCTGACAAGACTGAGCCATCTCATAAGACCAAGAAAACCATAGACTGGATGAGTTACAATCTTCATGATCACATCATCCCAAACATATAGCCTCTGAGCTCTCCAAACCCATTGGACTACTATGTATGGGGTGTGGTAAAGAGGGAAATCAATCAATACACTCATAACATTATAAAATCTATGATGTTTGCCATAAATAGCACAATGTCCAAAATAGATAAAGATCATCTGGCTTAGGCATGTCAATAGTTCCAACCTCATATTGAAGTAGTCATTGATGCTAATGGAAAATTTATTAAGTAGATGCGTCAAGAAGAATCTCAAGATTATTCATGCAAATTTTTCTCAAATGAAGCTCTTTTTTCATGACTTATATATCTTTTACTAAACTGCAAGTGTCCTCAAAAAAAAAAAAAAAAAAAAAAAAAAAAAATGAAGACAGTAGTATCTTTAATTTTACAGAAATTTTTGAGAGACAATATTCCACTTCTGTTTTCTCATCTTTCTTAACTTGACTACTCTTACATTTTACCTGACAGTAAAAAAAAAATAAAATAAAAATAATTATCTATGGTGAAATACTGGTTTTAACAGATACAGCCTTTCTGACATAAAACTTTTTCTTTCATTTTTCTTTCATATTAGAACCATTAATAGATCTGTAGGTAATAAATTTATTTGTAATAATAAAGTGACAATGATTAATGGGTAGGTGAGTAGTGAGTGTTTGAGGAAGCATAACATACATTGTGGTAGGCACAGATTTAATTTAAACTGTACTTGCAAATATTTAGAAAATTTTTTAAAAAACACACTTGACTTGAAGAGTTGTGCAAAGCAAATCATACAATTTATTTCCATTTACAAACTCCCACACAAAACTGTTTGCTTCTTGTTCCAGAGAAAGCATAATATTTTTATTTTTGCTATACAACTGCTACCAACATGGTTAGTTGGACAGACAGCACTTCTCTTGTCCCATTTTCACTGGGATTTTGCTTATATAAATAAATCTGTAAGTGGAAATTTGTAACTTCTGGTCAAGTGCTACTTGATATTGAAAATTTTCATTTTTTTATCTGATAATGATAACTCCTCTATTCCTCACCATTTTGTGAATGTTGTGACACAATTGCGAGTTCAATCCCTGAGCTGGGCAGTGTGAATTTAGACTCAGTGGAAATAGGGTGAATGATAATGGAGCAGTACTAAAAATAAGAACTAGATGAGATACACTAGACATGAGCAGTGCAACATAAACAATCAACCTCAGTAGATTAAATAAAGAGTTTAGTTCAAAATTCTCTGTAGGTTACCTGAATTGACATATACCTGATGAAGGGAAGGGACTTGAGAGTATGGGATCATCTTTCTGAGGTAAGGGACACTTTTCTGACGATCATAATGGTCAAAATGGGTACACCCAACTTAAAAAATTACAAAAAGAGGGAAGGGTCCCAATTATGCTTCATTTTCATAATATAGAGCCCTAAAACTTGCTTATCTCATGGATGTTGGTGGCATTGTCCTGGATGGTCTTGTGATGGGGGCAGGGAGCCTGGGACAATCCATCGGGTTCCTTTCATCCACAGATTTCTCTCCAGTCTTTGACTAGAGGAATCAACTTAAAAACTGTTTCTTAAGATAGCGAGTTTGAATGTGAGGGGCTTGAGGGATCGAAGTAAGGCTGCACACCTTGCCTGTCCTTTTGGCGTAGATGCAGCTGTGATCCAGGAAAACATTTTGTTTGTGACGTTAATGCTTGTGTGCTGTCTGGTGACTATGTTGTCTATTCAGTATACAGGGACCAGCTGGCCAGAGGTGTTTCTTTGCTGGTTAAACATATAGTGGATTCAAGGGTGGACCTTGTCCATGTCAATGCAGTGGGGTGGGGTGGGGTGGTGCAGTTGGTCATGGCCAATATTGCCATGAACAATAGCTCATTTCAGGTTGTTGTGGTTTATGTGCCCAACAACCAGAGGGAGCGTGTCTAGTTTTTCCATCACTTAAGGCCATTCCTGGTTGATTCTTTGCATAAGGGGACTGGAATGCTATGCTGAACCCCAAGAGAAAGAGGGGGCAGGGAGCTAGGAGGAGGCTGTCAGGTGATCATAGCTTGGTTGATGTGACTGGCAAGTTTGGTCTTGTCAATAGATACCGGGTCGATCACCCTGGGAAGGAGATGTGAATGTGGGCACTTAAGTGGCCATCTATCCAGATAGCCAGCTACCTGGATAGAATGTTAGTGAGGAGAGCCAATATAGACTTTTTAGATTGTCCCACGTTCCATTGGTTACTCTATTTGGACCATAGACTTGTCTGGGTCTGGATAGCATTAGATGCTAGGCCTAGAATGGCTGGACACTGGAAGTTCAATCTGTCTTTACTGGACAGGGAGGACTTCCAGCAACAGCGAATTAGACTAGTGCAGGAGGAACCAGTGAGGGCAGTTATTGGCAATAGATGGTGGGAGAGGCTTAAGGATAGCATTAGGTTGTTCACCACCGAATACAGCCAGCGGCTCACACTAGATAAGGCTAAAAAGGTGAAGATTCTCAAGGAGAGTCTGTCCCGGGTGGAGGCTGGGGGGACTCCGTTGAGATAAGTTTAGCTAGGCAGGCTCTGGAGTGCATGTCTAGTGAGCATTACCAGGGTCAGGTAGTTAGGCATAGGTCAAACAAGATATCTAATGAAGCCATGAACATGAATGCAGAATTGCACAAAGAAGAGATCCATCGAAGTTCTGATCAATACATTCATGAGGTCAAGACCCCGGAGTGGTGTACTCTGAGGTCGATTGACGACATGTGCAAGGTGTTTTGGCTGCATTTCAAGAGCCAGTTTATCAAGAAGCCCGGTCACTGTGATGAAGAGTTTCAAAGCTATCTGTCTGACTTTCCTCAGCTTATGAGGGTGAGGTCACAGAGGGCAAAGTCTACTTGTCATTGAAGAGGGTCGGCAATGACAAGTCTCTGGGACTTGATGGTTTACCCTACAAATTGTACTTGAGGCTGTCACACATCTTTTGACAATTCTGACTGTCATGTTCAACAACTGGTTCCAGCAGGGGTCCATCCCCAATCAGATCACTAGGGGCATGATCACACTTTAGAAAAAGGTTGAAAATGGTGGTCAGGAATTAGATCATTACAGGCCTATAACTGCTAAATACAGAGTTAATTATTTTGGCCAAGATCCTGACAGTTGCCAAGATTCTGTTGGGACCTGAGTGGACTTGTGTTGTGAAGGGCCAAACAATTTAGAGCAACCTGCATCTGATCTGCATGATCCTAGAGATAGTACAAGTTGCAGTTTTGAAGAAATTTGCAAATATCTTGATATACAAGTAGAAGAAAATGGAGGTCGAATGATGTGATAAGAAATTGAACCTCAGATTTAAGAGTCAACTTTATTCTGTCTAGTACACATCACATAGGTTATTGCTGTTGTATGTATTAGAGATCAGAATTCAATTTACATGCGAAGTGTGAAGAGACAACTTCAGTCTTTTATTTGAAACACGTCTCATGAATCAAGTTTGCAGGAACCATGGAACATCCACAGGGAAGGTGTTCATATTCCTCATATTCTTTACTGATTCCACTGACAAATTAGGTCCTTAATATTTTCTGATGATTTCTGCTAAATAAAATTCTTGTTTTAGTAAAAAAAAAAAAAAAAAAATTTATATTTACAACATAAAATATGTGAACCAACTACAATTAAAGCAATTGATGAAGCTGGTGAATGATTTGCAAAACATTAGCTAACTGTCGACTGATTCCAACCAACTACAATGCAATATTTATCATTTACCAATTTATAAAAACATGAAAACCATCTTTTTATTCATAAATTTATAAAAATTTACAAAATTATGAAGACAATTATGTAGACCAACTATAAGGAAATCTTTATTATTTACCATTTTATAAAGTTTGAATCAGTCGACAGTTAGCTAATATTTTGAAAATCGTTCACCAGCTTCATCAATTGCTTTAATCAAGATTTCTTCATCAGTCAGTACTTGGCAGATTTTCTAGGCATTTTTAGAAAAATTAACAAAGATTTAAAAAACTTTTAAATTATGTTTTAAAAACAGAGAAGGAAAAGGATTAACCTATAATTAATGGAGTCTCAGACTGTAAATTTCTATCAAGTCAGCGTCTTTGATCCTAGATCACGATTATAAAAAAAATTGGAAAATTAAAACAAAAAGTAATCCGAGATACAAAATCTGAGAGGAAAACGTTCAGAAAAATCATGTGCTTATTTAAATTTTCTTGTTCTATTGTTCATAGATATTTTTATGAATAAAAATCTTTATTCATAATTATTATAAAATGGTAAATAATAAATATTTCAGTGCAGTTCATTCACATATTTTGTAAATTTTTAGAAAATTTCTGAATACCAAGATTTCTTTTCAAATTAATTTTTTCATAAAATAATAAGTAATAAATCTTTATAAAATTGTAAATAATAAATATAGCATTGTATTGGTTCACATATTTTTATATTCTTTTAAATAATCATTGCCGATGGAGTCAAAGTAGTATACAGTAATAGTGGTGTCAACCAAAAAAACATACTTTTCAAACACTATTTTTTTTTTCAAGCACAAATGATAAACTTTGCCAAAAAGTCAAATTTTCATAAATTCTTTAGGAATTGGAATCTCGGAAAAACTTATGTGCACACAATATGCATAGCATAGAAATTAGTATATTTCTTATTACTTTAAATGCTATATTTAATGGATATACATGTTTGACTAGACATCCCCATTTTTTTTTAATACTGGTAATTTAATGCCTGTGAAAATTTACACTGTTTATCCACTAAATTTAAAAGTAACAAAAAATAATATTATAAATATAAATTAATTTATCCCTTATTTTGATCTTTGCATTCAGTAAGGTGTTAAATATGCATAAAAGTTATTTTTTAATCTGCAAAAAAATCTTTTGAAAGCTCCAGAAATGACCATTTTTATTCCTGTTGATGAACATTGATTGCTCCCTAATTTAAAAAAATTTTTTTTTGTTTTTTTTACATCAAGATTAACAACTTACTCAAGACTATATAACAAGTGATTTTTCTTCAAGTCTACTTAAATCATTAGCCAAGAAATAAGCAAATATAAACCTCAAATGTTTAATGAACGTTTTAAGTTTCCACTTGTTATAGCTGAGAAATTGTCCATTTGGTCAAGTGGAGTCAAGAGGCAATAATTTTCAATCCCTATTTCTTGAACTGTAAACTTGATATCTCTCAAGCGCTTATTCAATTTCATTGGCTCTTAGCATGTATATGAAGTCACTCTCTCTCATGTGATTATTTCCGTGATTAACTTAAAAAAATTCATTTTTATGGAGTTATAACAGAACCATTATAATGAGGATTAATAGCATGACTTAAATTCTTAGAGTAATATTTGAGTTTTGTAGCATCTGACAATGTTAGACAAAATAAAAAAAGTAAACCCTATTGCAATTTATATTGTGTTTAATTTTCTTTTAAGATTGCACTTTCCTTTGATTCTTGCTAACTCAAACAGAACACCCTCGAATAGAATTACAAAGTTAACCCCAGCTTGCACAACATCCTTCTGATGGACTGGATTATGCAATCATCGCCATACAAAAATTCAACTGTCTGAAAGAGAAAATGATGGATTGAGAATTACTAGAATTGAATTATAATGTAAATATTAAGCCTTACAAAAAAGAATTTCTTAAAATTTCATCAGTAAGTGGCGGGGAATAAAAGTTGTAAAAAAAAAAAAAAAAAAAAAAAAAAAAAAAAAATTGTTTTAACCAAAATTTTCTAAAAGAATTTCATTAATTTTGGAATAAGTCCTAAGTTTCATTAAAAATATGACAATTATGTGATTTTTTGCAAGAATTTCCAAAAGAATGGGTTTCACCACAAAAAGACATTCATATTTCCCACACAAATTTAATGGTCTCATATTGATGCTATAAAAACAAAATATTTAATCAAAATTTTAAAAGGATTTTAAAAAATAACTTTTACATCAAAAAAATCCTATGGTTACTACTATTAAAGATTATGATAATAAAACTTTGTTTTTATTAAGCTTTGAGCATTTTTTCATCAGATATATTCATTTTATGGTGAATGTTTGGTAGTATATATATATATATATATATATATATATATATATATACCCAAGTATATGTTTGGTGTATACAGAATGAATTCCAATAACCAACAATTATTGCCGATGGAGTCAAAGTAGTATACAGTAATAGTGGTGTTACTAGCTTTTGTAACAACGTTTTCCCCTTGGGAAGGATTGTTAATTTGAAACTTTTAAAACCATTTATTTTACATTCAACATCATCACTTGATAAGACACGGGGGTGTTGAAACATAATGGCTATTTTTGTTGTGATTTTATAATATATTTATGTTATAAATTTTTTTTTTAAATAAATAATGATTATATATATATATATATATATATATATATATATATATATATATATATATATATATATATATATCCCCCTCCAATTTGTTTACATGCGCAGTTATATCAATGGAAATATCACTTTAGTCCAATGAAGTCATAAAGGATGAAACACAGCAGATGAAAAAAAAACTTTTTCACTTTTCATAATTTTCCAAACATTGTTCTGATATATAAAATTTTATATATCATTTTCTCTCTCTCTCTCTCTCACACACACACACACATATATATATATGATAGCTATTAGTTTGGTGCAAAAATAATGTCATTTTCTCACATAGTAACATATGTGAGAAAATGACATTATTTTTGCACCAACCTAATACAACTCATTTTCAAGAAATGCCATCATTTGAGGCATCTCCAAACAGAATGGATGTGAATTTTTAGTTCTGATTGGGTCTTACATTTTCATATGCAGATGGGGCAACATTGGGCATCTTTTGCTGTAGTTATTACATTAATATTTTGGTAAACTTTCAAATATTGTTTTAGTCTACCACCTGAGATGCATTCTCTTTTTACACTCTCTGTAGAAATGTCGCATAACATGTTGTGAAGGACTTTTTGATTATTTTTTAGGTTTGCCCTATTTAGATAGATGCAACCAAATTCATTATGCATTAGGTAAAATTCTTTCGTAACGTTTTCAAAGAAAATGACATTATGTGAGTGGCATGCACATATTGCACATTCGGCTGAATAAAGCTTCTCACCTCCCCCCATTCAGTGGACAAGAAAAACAAAAAACACTTGTCCATCAAATGCAATTTTTACTAGAGTTTTTATGCATAGAAAAAAAAAAGAAAAGAAAACTCTAGAGAAATGCTCTATTAATATTTTTAAAATGACTACACTTAAGTATAATTATTGACAGAGTTTAGGAAATTTTGAGGTGAATGAGAGGTACAAAGTTCAATGCCTACTGATACAGCATCATATAGATATCTATAAAACATGTACTTTGTTTGATTTTGTCATATATCTAATATGGTTTCTTAATTAACATGCAGAAATCTATGTCAAGGAGATTTTTAAAAACTAACATAAATAATCACCCAGTGGTCAATATTTTTTAAAAACACTCATGTAAGAAAACTAATTAAGAATACAAGTTTTATAACAACACTTGACTTAAAATTTGAATATGACTCTCTTTGCTGTTTTTAAAATCCATTACCAATGATGTCAAAGAATATGTATCTGTGTACACTTTTTTTCTCCAATAGAGTTGCCTTCAGCAAGAGTATAATTTAAAATTGTCTGAATCTAAGGATCAAGTGATTTAAGAAATTCTGTCTGAATCTCTAGGAAAAGGAGTTATCATTATTTACATTATATACAGTCTCACTAATATCATCACCTTTTTTGTTATTATCACAATACTTCAGCTATTGTGCTTTCTAGCCCTTTTCAGGTGACTGTTGAGTTGAGTAAATTTTGAAGAATTTCAAACAGAACTCTTTATTTAATCTACAGTAGATTGTTTGCAATCCGCTGTCCAATTTTAGAGATATCTCATTTTTTTAAATCTACCATCTTACATTAAATAAAGGGTTTTGTTCAAAATTTAAACTGAGGAACTTTATGAAGGCAAATGTAGAAATTTTATTGAGAAACCTATATTTATACACATAGAAAAAAAGTAACACTATGAATTCAAATTTAGAGAACATTCTAAAATATTAAAAGTTCTCCAAATGTCAAGGAAAGAAAACTATGGAGGACACTAAGTGATATAAAATTTTTGACATGTTAAACAAAAGTAAATTAATGTTATTATTGATTTTTAAAAAGTCATGAATTAACCATCTTTTTAAATCTTTATGCTTGCACATGAATATGTTGGCTTGAGAAAAGAACATTTCTTTTAAGAAAGGAGATATTTGAAAAAATTCAAGGCAGATATTTATGTTTGGGCTATTAATGCACTTTTGAGAAAATTTTGTCTTCACATTCTTTGATAAAGTTCTTTTAGGAACAAAATGCATAAGCATAAAAGATTTTCACCATGCCATTTCTTTATATATATCTGTTACATTAAAAACAATTAACAAGGTACTGCGGTTAAGTTTATTTACTTTCCTTATTGAACCATATTGCCATCAGACAACACAAGCATCAGGATCATAGTAACATTATACAGCTGCTCACACACAATACCAAAATACTAGAAAAATCAAATAGTAAAAACAGACTTATGATCCTTGAAGCAATATTCATACAACAAAACCAACCATCCATAAATAAAAAAACAATTATAACTTAAGAGACTGCATCTTCAAATGTATAAAAAAAAAAACAAAAAAAAAACACAGGCATCACACCTTGCTTATCTCACAATACACTTTTCCTGTCGCAACATTTACTATTTCTATGAAACTCACCATTTATCTCTACCTACTCTGATGACTAAAAGTCGAAAGTTTGAACCATATTTCTTGTACTTTTCTTCCAAATTGAACTTCAGACAAAATTTCCTCCTTGTCTAAGAAAGATTATTCATAATTTTGAAAACTCAATCATTAAAATTAACTGACACAAAATGTTTGTTCTGTTTAATATTTGACTTGAAGAACATTTGCTACATAAATAAAATATATATATATATATATATTATTTAAAAATATGTTTTCATTGCGACACAGAAATTACTGTTTCAGAACTAAAAATTAAAATTTTTGTTCAATATCCCTTGAAAATGGAACAAAGATTTTAATTTTTAGTTCCAAAACACAGTAATTTCTGTGTCACAATGAAAACATTTTTAAATAATATTATGCTCTATTCTGTATCAAGCATTTTTTTTTAAAAATAAATGCTAAAGAACTGTGGATTATTAATCTGATCGTTCTTTCTCTTTATATATATATATATATATATATATATATATATATAAGGAAGAGATTACAATAGATACAGGAGAGATTATATATAATTATACCATGTTATAAATTTGTAGGTTCACATTATAAATGTAAACATGAGTAAGTTTTAAAGAGAAGAGGAACTATAAAGTAATTGTTTCTAACAATCAGAAAGAAACTGAAATTTTTAGGACCTATAAAGGCTTAGAGAATTTAACACTCACAGGAGATAGATCAAAGGCAAGAGAAATAGAAAAAAACAAACAAGTAACCTATTTGACAAGGTTGAACAAATGGATGGAGAAATTAATACTTGGACATGAAATGAAGAGAAAAATTGAAGTCATTCAAACTTTTTTTAATTATTCAAATTAAAGCCATTCTAACATTTTATCTCAGACAAGTATTTTGAGAATTTAGAAAAACTATGCACATTGTTCAAAATTTCAATTTCAAGCACCAAAGCAATGATTTGATGAGTTTGATAAATGTTTAAATTGGTTGGCCTTTCAACCAAAATCTACACTTACATCTACTTTAATCCATCTTTGTGAGTCAGCAGCAGATAAACACAAAGCCAGCCAGAAATTTACACATTTTTTTCATAAAAAAAATAACCTGAACAAAACCTTGAACAAAATGTCTGAAAATATTATTTAATGATATGTCAAATTTCTTTCAGAAAATTACTTTTTTCTTTATGCTTTTTTTCCAACTTAGGTATTCAATAAACAAAAGTTTTGAATTATATGAACATATTTTTTTTAATCTCTACTCCATAGTATTAAGATATTCGAGGAAGTACTATCATGGTCATAAAGGAGCAATATTGCTGAGAGCCACTAAATACAGGAAGCTGTAGAGGACCGTATCTACCCATATCAAGATGGCACACTGAGGGAAAGGTTTTCATAAGTATTGCATGGCTTTTCTCTTTTCTTAGCTAAGTTCAAATTTAAGTCTAAAAGATAGCAAAAGTGATCTCTTATATAACAATAATTTGTGTAGCATGTGTCTCAATCTATATCATACCAGTATGACATCAGAAAAGCATCAACAGGCTAGCCTGACAAATGACCTCCTGGCTACCAAGTGCAAATCTGCACCAGACAGCATACCAGTGGCTGTCCCAACATGTGAACATGTGATGGATATACACAAGAAAGAACTGTATGATATATAAAAACCCACTACAGAGAGAAAAGGCAGTCTCTCTCGGAAAACATACATAAAAATGTAAGGTCTACATTTGGAAGATGGCCTGGAGATACACACAAGCTGACAATAACTGATGAAGTCCAGAGTTGAATAGACAGTGAGCCTGATGCTTACTTAATTTTCAAAAATGTAGCCATGTGCCAAAGTTATATAATTCCAATGCTTAATAACATCTGGAAGATAGCTATCTTTGTTATTTATTTACATGTAGCCTGTTGTCCTCATCTTTATTATTATTATCACAACATTTTGACCATTGTGTCTTCCAGCTATTTTCAGATGTTTATCAATCTCTGTAACCTTCAAAGAATTTCAAGCTGAACCCTTTATTCAATCTATGGGGATAACAGTTCTCATTCCATTGTCCATGTCTCGGGATATCTTCTTGTTATTTAGTACTGCTCAGTTATTGCTTGTCTTGTTTCAACTGAATCTGAGCCTTTACTACCTGGTCTAGGGATTGAACTCACAATCACTATATCACCAAATTCACATTTTAATCCAGCAATCCCCAATGTTTTTGCACCATGGACCAGTGTCATGCTGTCCAGTGGTTGGGGACCACTGCTTTTATCCATTATGCTATTGTCACCACATTCACAATTTAATCTACTAGGCTATTTTTTTCAAACACTTACTTTAATGCAATCAGTCAATTCTGATACTAGTAAAATCTATGAAATGTGACTAGATCTTTAGAAAAATGAATATTAAAAAAAAAAAAGAAAAAAAAAGAAAGAACAGTAATAAGCTGCCTTAAAACTTAAACAAAACCTTTAAGGAACACAAAGTAAAATTTACCTCAATGTATACAGATGGTAGGGATGGTCATATTTGTTATAAAAATTGCCCAATGAATCACCTGGCTGCACATGACTCATCAGAAGTAACCTGACAACATTGAAATATTTGTTATCACTGTTTGCTATCATTCCAAGCCAGTAATTATCAGATGTATTTTTCAACTGAAAATGGGCAATTACTTGAAATAAATAAAACATGTCCAACTGAACAATCAGCTCTTTTATTCTTATCAGAATTTATTTATTTTTTCAGTTTCACTCTTGCAAATAAAACCACCCACTAAAAATCAGCAGAAATTGTTGTTTACTTAATAAAAAAAAAAAAAAAAAAAAAAAAAAGGAAAAAAAAGAATCCATTTATAAATTAATAATAAAAGAGAAACAATTTCAAACCAAAAAGAATTTAAAAAATAAATAAAAATGAGAATGAAAAAGGAAGATTAAAAGAATTGGGGATCAAATGGTGTTGAAAAAAAAATAAAATAAAATAAAACTAAGAAATGTTTATAATTTCACTTCAGCAAAATAAAGAGAAACTGAATTATTTCAAAACAAAATGACTGTTCAAGAGTCAAGGTTTCTCAAAAAAAAAAAAAAAAAAAAAAAAAATACAATGCATTTTTAAAAATGAAAAATCTTTCTTGAAGATTTTAGTTTTAATTTCAAGCTAATACATTAAATTTATTATTTCCAGTAAGCAAATTATTATTTTGCTGTATTTCAAACCAAAATTCAATTGATTGGAATATTTTTTTTTTTTTTTAAATTATTAAAATTGCTAAAAATCAGCAAAAATTAGCAAATCTGTCAACACAATATGATTCTCTTAATTAAAAAAATCTTTCAAAAATAAAAATAAACTTTTCTGAAATTTTATTTAAAGAAGATTAGCTGATTTAAAGTTTAATTAATCTGATTTGAAACAAATATTACTTACTTTAAGTTAAAAATATCAAAGAAAAGCATTTTTAACATGGAGGTGGATGTTTTTATGAGATGTTGCCAATTTTCTTGATAGATTTATATTTGGCAATTTTTTCTACAGGGGCCATAACTGTAAAAATTACTTGACAAATATAACAGGAGCTTCTTTTTAATATTTAATACAATTTTTAACTACCTAGTAATCTTAAAAATTTAAAAAAATATTCTTTGCGATCTAATATTTTGTTGAATTTTAGGTACTTTGGCTTTATAATCTTACTTGCTGAGGAAATGTTAGAAAATTACCAATAAATTTTTAATTTACTATCATTACCACTCTTATTTTCTGGTAATTTGCATATGGACATTCATATTTACAAAAATCAGTACATTTATAAACAAATACAAAAAATACAAAATTCTTTTTAAAATGCTGTGAGAAGTGGGTGGGCACTGAAATGTAATAAGCTTTTCAATTTAGGATTGTGGCAATTAGGTGATATTGTTATTAAGTGAAAACTATATTTACTATTTAGTTTTCACTTAATAACAATATCACCTAATTGCCACAGATATAGAATTTTAAGATTTAAAACTATAAATTATTAGAATTAAAATTTTCAAAAAATGAAAACAATTTTTGTAAAAATTCATTATTCATGAGAAAAAATTTTTTTCTTAAAACAATAATGTCTATAATATATTATATACATAAATGCAATTAAAAGCTTTTCTAATTAAATAATGTCTTAGTTTTATTGCATAATTCAGACTATATTTTCCATAATTGGGTATCCTGTTTTATAAAGAGGACTTGCTGATTTAAATTCTCCAAGGACTTGTGCTTATATCTAATATAAACATTAAGCACTACAAAAATGAATTCTTCAAAATTTCATAAAATTAAGTGGTGGGGTAAAAATTTAAAAAAATATATTTTACTAAGATTTTCTAAAACAAAAAAAAATCTTAAATAATTGCATTTATTTGTGACTAAGTTTTGAAAGTTTTATTAAAATCTAACAATTATTTAATTTTTGCAAGAATTTCAAAATTAATGTTTTTCACTGCAAAAAGATGCTAAAATTTCCAATGGTAATTTGCAGTCACCTACTGAGGCAAGAAAAAAAAATTTAAACCAAAATTTTGGAGATTCTGAAATGGATTTAAAAATGCAATTTAATAATCAAAAAATCCTCTTTCCTCTTAATAAAGATTTTGCAATAAAACTTTCTTTTTATTAAGTTCAGGACATTTTTTTCATCATGCTCATTTTTTTAGCAAATCTTGGCAAATCTTTGGTGGTAATCAAGCTTACAAATATACACAAATGTACAAAGCGGAATGGACAGGAAGTGTTAAAAACTAGTCTTAACTAGTTACTAGTTCATACTCAAAATAAAATTGGTGGATAGTTGGTTCAAAGTCATAATTGTTCACTATATTCAAATCACCCTAAAAAGTCTTTCCACCTAAACTTGCTTTATGATTGTTCCCTATATCTGGCCAACCTGAAAGTTGTATCCATTCACTTTGAATAAAATAAAATCTGATTGTACTGAACAAAGAAATAACAGGCAATATATAACAAACATTGACTTGTTATGGTAAGTTGTGTCTAGTGTATGCATTATCATAAGAATTGAATATCTCATGATCTTAAATAGGGGAGTCAGGTTCATTTTTAAGCTTTTCTAATTGTCTTAGTTTTATTGCAATTTTTATTTTGCAATTCAGACTATATTTTCTGTAATTGGGAATCCTGTTTTATAAAAAAGAATTGAGGATTTAAATTCTCCAAGGACTTGTGCTTATATCTAATATAAAAATTAAGCACTACAAAAATGAATTCTTCAAAATTTCATAAAATTAAATAAGTGGTAGGGGTAACAGATTTTTAAAAAAATTTTTTATCAAGTTAAATTTGTTTACAGAACAGATGCCTATTTCTTTGTTTATTAAAAGCAAATTCAGTTTTGGTGCAGGTCAGTTGGCTTGAGCTAAAAGATGTTTAATAGCCAAAAATTGTCCAATCTTATGTACCAGTATGTTTTTTTTTTTCTAACATGCTAAGGAGAAATAGGTTTTCTACACCAATTTATAATACATACATGATCAGTAGAATATTAACTGAACATTCATAATAATGTTAAAGGCCAAGTGAATGACAAAATGGGAAAAAAATCCTCCGAGTGACACATTTCATTCTGAGAAGCAACTTCTTCAGACAAATAATTTTTCTTGTTGGAATCAATCTTATATATAAAAAGGTAGCAGGGTGGGGGAGAAATACAGCAAATGAGGTTAGTTTGCATCAAAAACATTAAAGATACAGGGATGCTCAGCTGTAAATTTTGACGTTCAATGCATCTAGACGTTAATGTAACCTACCTTATTCAGTCAATTGCTTTTGTTTATATTATGATTTTTAATTATTCTTCATTATCAAAAAATATAATAAATATATTTTCTTTTAAATATATTATCTTCATTTTTCAAACAACATTACAAAATCAAAATGATAACAAATAAGCAAACCTATCAAAAATAATATATATTTGTTAAGAAGTAATAAAATTAAAAATTATAAGTGGTACTATTTAAATATGGTGGTCCATTTGTAATAATTAGGTAAAATTTAAGAGAGAATAATTTTCATAGATTAGCATTCCAGAGATCTTCCCAAATCATTGTGTCAAAACAAAAACATTAATTTTTATTATTTAGAAGCAGGGCCTGTTGATGATATCAATAGTGTTAAATTGATCCCCGATTTTTTACAGAGTTATTGGATTTAGTTGATATTTGCAAATGTCAAGTTTTAAACTGTGTTTACATCACTGATATCTTCATTTTTTTTTTAATTTTCTGAATTTTTTAAAAACTTTTTTTTTGTGGGCTGGGATTTTTTCAGAAGCACATACACAAACATTGGGGGATAATAAGTATTTATCTTAAATGAAAAATAAGCAGATATGTAAATTTTTGTTCTTTAATTAAAAATAAATGTATATATCCGTTCTTTATTTAAATGAAATCTTTTTAGCAAAAAAAAAAAAAAAAAAAAAAAAAAAAAGTATATTTTCAAATGCAGAACAGCTAAATTTAGATTACTAGAGTGCTTTTGTGGTGTCCCCAGAATCCACTAGGAGTCTGTATGTTCAAAAAGAAAAAAAGAAAAAAAAAAGAATATAGGTGATATTGACCAGTGCATGTATGAGGAAGTTCTAAAAAGTTCACAAACCAATCAAGACAAAAAAAAAATTCTGACGTTTTGAGAAGTGAGTCAAGACAAAAACTCTTAGAGCAGTTTTAGGTTCAATGGAAAAGTTTTATCAAAATTTAGATTCCAAGAAAAAGTTAGATAATTGCTATATTGCATCACTACATTTCTAAAACTTAAAGAATGATTAAATTAACATTTTCTCAAGCATTTAAACAAGATTTTATGTTCAGCATCAATATAAACGAGACATTTATGAATGCAATTTATTTTTTGTCTCTTATACAAAAAATTTAGAAATAGAACAATACCATGACTTAAGAAATTTAGACAAAGATATAAATTAATTATTTTGTTGATTTCTTTCAGTAGACACATATTTAATGAAAAAAAGTATATCAATAAAAATTCCACCAATTTAAGTCTTAAATTTTGTGTATGGATTTATGTTAATAAAATTAAAATATAACTCCTTTCCTTCCACTGCCCAGTTCAGGGTTGGTTGTTTGGTTTAAAAAAGCATATCAGCCACTATGGGTTATTTAATGCCAAAATCTAAATATTTTGAACGAAACTGCATGCCTTGAATTACAGATAAAAATAAAATGTATTGTTGGTCATTTTAAGTACTGTTAGTCGTCTTAAAAATATATTGCTGGTATTTTTACAACAAAATGTATTTTTATACTTTCATAGTGTTTGGGGATTTACTATTTGCGTTGCCCATAGCTGGGGCCCTAAAATAGGGTGGATCTGGGAACAACAACAATTAACAGGTGGTTCCATGCTCCTTAAAACACCCAAAACAATCTGAGGCATTGCTGCTGGATGTAGTTTTGTTTATTGTCATATCCGGGACTACCCCAGTTCAGAAATTGACCTCACAATTATTATCAGCAAATTCACGAAGCAATGCTTTCTTCATCCAGTGTAGGCTATTGTGTAAGGCTCCAAGTTCCTCCACAGAGAATTGTTCTACAGGACAATAGGCTCTCTAGTGGATTTAAAAAAAATTGGTTCATGAATTTGGTGACATGGTAACTGTGAGTTTTTAGGTAACGTGTTTTTTTTAGGGATCTCATAAAGGTACCTCTCACGTGTTCTTGTACTCAGTGGAAACAGTGAGAACTGAACACTGAACAGTATTAAAAACAAGAAGTACATGAATATCCGCAAACATAGGCAGTGGAACAAGAACAATCTACTCCCGTAGAAGGGTTCAGTTCGGAATTCCCTGTGTGTACGTTACCCGGATCTATATACTGATGAAGGCAGGAGGGCACAATGTGAATGTAAATAAATAATTGGTTAGTTAGAGAAATGACAAAGTGCATGAAGAGAAAAGTAAAAACATGGTAAATTGATTAGTAAAAAAAAAAAAAGAAAAAAAAAGATAAACTTTTTTTTTTAAATTTTTTGTTAATATGCACATTTTGAAACTGAAAGAAATTAATAACAATAACCAATGAAACTAATTAACTAATTAAAGAATAAATTAAAAACAACGTTAAACTAAACATTACCTATGACTTAAAGTAAAAAACACATTTAGAAATTGATTTTCGTTTGACATTATTAGTTTTTAGTCTGGAATTTTACCGTATATTTACAAAGTTCCTTCTCTGAGCGGATTAATTTTTTTTATCCATAATTTTTTTAAAAATGTGTACGCCATCTGTGTTGTCGAAAAAGATCTTTTTTTTTTAAATGTGAAGTAAAATTTTTCCAAATCATGCTTCTTCTTAGAACTTAAATATTTTCCCTTGAATGCAATCTTAGATTTTTTTTTTTTTTTCCAATTTAAAAGAAAAAAAAATTAATGAATGAATGAAGAAATGATCCTTTCAAAAATGACTCGGTCACTTCACTACACAAATTCTCTTCTGATTAAAAAAAGAAAAAATCCAAATTTGTTCTGTTCACGATTTAAAATTAAATAGCGAAAGAAAGAGAAAGCAAAGATCCGAGTTTTTAAGCACGATAAATTGTGGTTCCTTAAACGTTTTTTGGTTAAAAAAAGAAATATAAAATTTCCCCAAATACTCAAATGGTTTTAAACAATGTCAATATTACAATTCCTTCCTAACACGTTTTTTAACTTAAACCGAAACGTGTTACTAAATAGGGAGAGGCTTGGTTTGCGTTAAAGTTTCCTTGCTAAACGGTTTAAAAAAGGATAGCAAGGAAACTTTACCAAGCCTCTTGCTTTTTCATTATCATTTTTTTTTTTTTTTTTTTGCTTAAGCTGAAAGGCGCCACAGAGCACTGGTTGATGTAGTTTCAAATCAACTTCTAAATGATTCTAACCCCTGGCTAAACAATATGCAGTCTCCTTTTTTTTTTTCTTTTTGTGAATGATATTGTTTTCATTTTTGTATTAACAAAATGCTTGCAATACCGTCGAGTGATGAAAAGAAAATTACTAGGATTACTATTATTATTTATTCAGCTATTCAATTTATTTAGAGAAGTACAGCACGAGATCGTGGGTTGCATTTTTCTCCCCCAAGAACCCGGAAAACAAAAGTGGGTTGAAAAAAAAAGTGTGGGGGAACACCAGCCCTTCTCACATGTCCTGATGACAATCTTGTCACCGATAACAATGGCCAATTGTCTGTCCACTGGGTAATGTTAATAAAATGAGTGTGTCTTGGGAGGAGGTATTGTTCTGGTTGATGTGTAGTAAAATTAAATTTGTAAAAAGAAAAAAGAATTTTTGGAGACATGACAAGTGATTGCTCATCTCACTGACATTATTAAAGTACTTAAAAATTAATGAATGAATGTAAGTTTTTTTTTTTATTACTACATGTGTGATTGGGCTGTTGCTCATTTGGTAAACAAAACACACTCTTTAAAAAGAATCTTGTTTTTTGAGAATAAGAGAAACGTATCGCCGACTTTAGCAACCGAAAACATTTTTGCTTCTCAAATACTGAATTACCTCCCCTAGTTTATTTTACCTACGCTCATATTAGAATGTGGCCAAACTTTACTTTAGAAAAAACAAAATAAATCAATAAATTTATTATAGAATAAATAATTTTTTTTATGAGATTAATCATTTGTTGTTATAATAATTTATAATAAGAGAAATTAATTATCATTTCGCACTAATTCTTTTTTTTTTTTATTTCTCATGCAAAACTTTCAGGTTCAAAAGAAATGGGTTCATTCAATCTTTTTTGTGTTAATTTTTAATTAATTTTCTTTCGTTTTACAAGTATTGGTCACAAAATGTTAAATTATATTTTTCAGTTTTATTATTATTTATGTGAAAAATAGGCATTCCTCGAATATGAGGCGAGGTAAAGCAATCTCAGGGAGGCAATCCAGTGAAAATTGTTTCGGATGCTAAACTCGAGTTGATCTTGAGAGTTAAAAATCGTTTTGTTTATAAAACAATAAAACATGGTGGAACTAAAGAGCAGCATTCACTATGAAAATGTCGATTTAAATGAGTTTGTTAATGTGTTATTTTAATTCTGTAGATTCAACTAGTTACCGTCAGCGGAGAAACAAAAGCAGCCGACACAGCGAAATGGAGGAGGAAGATCTATCAGACAACCTCTTGTCTCGCAGAATGAAGCCAGAAAAAAAAGAACTCTGTTACTCTCCTCCCTTGCAGTCGATGAGGCAAAGCATGTCTGTCCCGTATGGACTTCTCTCACTATCTGACAGGTTGTATCAGACGTGGGAGACCCTTCTAAATTTCGTTCGTCAAGCAACATAACAATAATGACGATGATGATAATATTATTATTAATAATAGTTATTATAATAAACTGACCTTGCTTCTTCCCCCCACTTTTTTTCTTATCAGAGAAAATAATAGGGGCAAACATACATTTTACACTACAGGTCCCCACTAAAATCTTATTCTTATAGACAACCCAAAATATTTTAAAATTGAAAGCTGAATATAAAAAGTCTAAAAACTAAAATTTTATCTCAATGTCTCCCTCTCTAAATCAATTGAACGCCTATCAAAATACGGACAAAGTACTTGAATTTATTTTTTAACGTATTTTAAGGTGAGCAGAATTTTTATCAAGAAAGCGCTTAATAGCGCACTAGTACGACAATTTCAATAATTTTTTAGTCGTTTTTCTCTGTTGATCGTTTTCTTTACAAAAATTCTGCTCACCTTATGTTAAAAAATAATAATTCCACATTTAGAACGTTGGAGTGAATTCTAAGGAGTAAAAACTAAACAGAAAAAAAAAAAAAAACACCTGTTTTTCATTTTTGTCATTCAATAAAAAAATTAAAACAATTAATAAATTTGGCAGTTCCTTTTATTTTTAACTACTTCACCAGGAAAAAAATTAAAACACTATCCAAGAAAAATAAATGTTCCATTCATTATCTTTATTCCTGGTATAAAAAATGCAATTAAAACAGAAAATTCGCAAGATAACGATGTATTGTAGTTTTCATTCGCAGAATAGCCATACCGAAAACGAAAAAGTACATCGCGCACGCTGCATGTCCTACGGATGGCCCGAGGAATCATAAATAAGCTTTTTTTTATGATAATTAACCATCCTGTTAAATTAATAATAAAATAATTGCTTTTTATATAAATTTTATTGTAAAGTAAAGACAGTTTGTTTTTTATTCAACAACAATAAGCCAGTCTGAGATCATCAAAAAAAAATTTTAGGACGAAAAATTTCTAATAAAATAAAAGAAAAAGAGAAAACTAAAACACTTTTCAGAAAAAAAAAAAGTAAACAATTAAAACTTTTTTTTTTTTTAGTAAAAGTATCAATAATACATACAATAATAATCATCTGAAAACCCACTCCATTGGTTTGTAGTACCCTAGTGTTCCAAGCTACGGTAGACATAAGTATTTTTTATGTTAGTCTCACGTTTGTTTGGGTAATGGGTAGTGTTGATTCTTTTTTTACCGCTAAACAATGTTCGCACAGTAAAACAACACTGAATGACATCTCTCACAATTCCGTTTTTTGACCCCTCCTTCCTTTCAATAACTTTTTCCATAATTAAAAATCGAAATATAATTTAATCTTCGTGAAGAATACAAAAATGAATAATATATGGGATTATATTTGGCTTGACTTTTAAAAAAACAAAAAACAATATCCGCATTTTTTTTTTTAGTCGCTATAATTGAAACAAAAACATTATTGCATTTCGGACGTTATTTTTCGTTTTATTTTTATGCATGGCCTTTCTTTTCAAATCTAAAGCAGAACAGAATATGAGGCTAGCTAAATAAATCATGGGAGGTAATTCATGGCGTGCTATGCGAAAATAGTTTTTAGAGCTGTAAAAATCAATATCATCATCCAATGATGGCAGCTTTCTGACTTTAGGGTTACGTAAGGTTATTTATGGGTTATGATTTACAACTTTAACATTTTTAAAACTTTAATGAAGATCGAAGTTCAGGTTCGAACCCTGAGGCTTCGGAAAACTCTTTCTCCATACTCGACGAGAATCTGTTTATGTTTAGCCGGGTAAGTATATTTACCAAAATAAAATAAAAATAAGTGTTTCTGTTGTTTTTCTGTTTTCAAAGCATTTTTCTAAGTTTGGAAAATAAGTTCATCAGTTTTTTGGGGGTTTTTTTTAAATTCTCTAGCTAACCAAAGACAGGTACCGGATGAGTGAAGCTCATTATCACAAAAAAAAAAGAAAAAAAAATGACTTCAAAGAGAAAATTCTTTTTTTTTTACTTTGGTTGGAGCTGCTATGGTCAGTTGCGTGCAATAAAAATTCGCAATAAAAAAAAATACAATTAAGTTATTATTATTAACCGTAACCATATTTTTTTTAAATCAAATTTTGGATGTAGCACATTTATTTACAAGTGCCAGTCGACCCAGGTTATATTGTATAAAAAAAAATAAAAATAAAATAAAAATAATTACTTATTTTTCATGGGTTAAAGAAAGAATACTTTTTTTTTTTTTTTTAAATTATTATCAAATGTCCCTTTGAAGTAGATTTTACTGATTTTACAAGAATGTAAATGAATTAACTCTGAAGTACTAACAAAAAACTTAAGGTTTGATATTGTAATATTGTAGCATCTTTCGAGGATCGAACTTGAACTGACGACGTTTAAATTGTGATAGCAATACTAAAGTGGTCAATTGAATACTGACAAAATCTGCAATACTCTTCTACTGAAACAATGAAACGGTATTTTTTTTTATTATTGTACCGTTGAATATCTGTAAAAGTAGTAGTAATTTGAAAACGGCTCCAATATTAATTTGCTTCCAGAGGGTACCACCAAAATAAAGGAGCTTTCTATAACATCTACAATGCAAAACTAAAAACAAAACACCTTTTGCAGCAGGAAAAAAATTTGAAATCAACAACACCCAAACGTCCAAATGTTCTTTTCATGATAAATGACTTAGTTTCATTTTCAATACTTACCTGAGATTTTTTCCTCTTCAGCTCATCATCCGTTAGTAAGAGCGAGAGGAGTCCGTTCCTTTGGACAATAATAATAATTGCAACAATAATGACGGAAGGATCGTAAGAAGACTAGTAGGAATAACAGAGCGGACTTGAGTTGCTTAGTTTTTTTCTTCTTTCTCTTCTCCCCGACTCACATGATTCTCATGCTGTCGTTCTTTCTTGAGCGACATGACTAGTCGCTTGACAGGTGCTGCTACTGCCAGCCTCGTTGTCAGTTTGACAGTGTTATCGACTAGTTGTGGATAGTCTTGGCTAAACACTTCGCGTGTACGCGTCTAAAAACACGTGTTTACTTGTATGTTATTTATTTATTCTCTTCATATTTATTTATCCAATTCATTCAGTTTGTTTATATCTATCTACTTATCTATTCCAGTATGGTCTTTCTTTATCTATCTATCTAATGATGATGATGATGATGATGATGATCTCCCTGGTAAGTTTTATTTGAAAAATAAAATTCTGGTTGTAAGGAGTATCATCATTGTCAGTTCCATGATCAGGTGTGGTCATTTGGTGACTGCCCAGCTGAACACCTGGCCAGTTCATTCTATATATCTGGGTTCAAAGTCGGAGATATTCCATGTCTTGGGCAAGTAGATCTGGTGGAGCCCATCCCTCTCCAGGTCAAATCACAGCCAATGTCCTCCAACTTGAAGGCTCACCATGGTCACAGATATATGGCCATTGAATTCATCAAGGGAACCTTCTGACCTGAATGATATCATGTCATCACCGCACTGGCTGTATACATAGCTGTGGAGCCCAGTATGCTCCATTGTGCTAAATGGCTATTAACCCTACAAGAAGGTTCATCTGCCCTTTGATAGGTCTTGTTAGGTTTCATGCCACTTTCCTTACCAGAAAAGCCTAGGGGAGTGTCTGGTTTAGTGGCTGATGACCTGACCATGCTGCAAGTAGTACTTAGTTATATTCGCCTCTGCTAGGAGGGTCACATGTACAGAATGCCCCACTCGACTCCCACATATCATCCTGTTGGAGAACTCACCAGCAGCAAGAGGCTATGCAGAGACCCAAAATAGTACTTCAAGAATCAGTTGAAAACATCCCTGAAACAAGTCAACGTCGACCCTGAGACCTGGGAAACTGTTGCTGCAAATCGATCTTCCTGGTGTAGGACCATCTGAGGTGTGTGTGTGTGGGGGGGGACTTTCGAGTTCAACCATCATCATGAAGAGGATCTGCGACATGCTGTCAGGAGGGTCCGACTAGCCCAGCCATGTCCACCACCCTCACTCCTTTGTGACTCTTGCTCATGATTCTTTAGGAGTAGGCTGGGCCCTCACAGACATCTCCGTCACCACCACCAGAGAGGAGAAAAGGAATAATCCCAATGCAACAATCCCAATGCGAGTGAGTGTCAGCAACTGAGTTCCATGGTACTTGTAGCATCATAGTACTTCAGTACCATCTTCATTTTTTCCTGTTATATGTTTGGAAAATTTGGACATTTTTTTTTTATCACTGTCCACTTCACCAATCACCTGCTTAGCTTTGAGTAAATTTTTCACACTAATAAATTAAATATTTATATTGGTAGAGAAATGCATTTGATGATTTTCTTTTAAATGACATGTCCCTTCATGATGTTGTAGATTCGTTTTTTTCCTATCTATCACCCCTAGTAACAGAACAGTCTATATCTTATGCCTACGTACGGAAAACTTCAACCAAATAAAACCGTACTAGACGAACCAACAAATCTCATTGGTCAACGACACTATAATCTGAAAGTTTCACATGCAAAACGAAATTGCGCCAAAACTTAAGTGAGCCGATTTCGGACTTTCAGAACTTATAGTGTCGTTGACCAATGAGATTTGTTGGTTCGTCTAGTACGGTTTTATTTGGTTGAAGTTTTCCATACGTAGGCATAAGATATAGACTGTTCTGTTACTAGGAGTGATAGATAGGAAAAAGACGAGTCTACAATGTAGATGATTATGGCTCTCTGCAGATCTTCTTTTATGTACCCATGTACAGATAATGGTTCTCCATAACTTCTTATCCTTTATAGCTCTTAGTAACATTTGTTTTGTTTTACTATTGTAGCAAAAAAACACAATTTACACATCGTTAAAGATAACAAATTAAATCCAAATTTATATAATTATTAGGTTGGTGCAAAAATAATGTCGTTTTATCACATAGTAACTCATGTGAGAAAACGACGTTATTTTTGCACCAACCTAATATTAGAAAACATATCTACACACCAATTTTCATTTAGCTAAGTCACACACTCTACTTGAAAACAAATTTTAAAACAAACACAAATATACCAGAGTGCTGGCCATTATCAATATGACTTTTGCTTGCCACTGATGTCTATAGCTGTGTCCATGTGTTTCCCTTATATAGGCTATGAGAGAAGTTGGAAAGGGAGAGAGAGCAGAGCGAGTGACTGCACACACCCACACTAACCATAGAGGTTAACCAGAGCACAGCTGACTGCTTATCTGAGCATTAGGCTATGAAAACGACCTCCTTGTGAGCACAGAAAGAGAACGGACTCTACTATCAACGTGACAAGCCCAAACCAATAGCCAACAAGCAGTCAGCTGGCTTAAGCATACTCCCTTTTAATGCTCACATTTCACACCTTGTACACACCATACATTTGAACACTACACTAAGCAACTTAACAGAGACATTTTCATATCTTGTAAATGAAAATAAATCTTTGGTCATTTCTCCAAAACAGTGTCCTCATTAGGTGTCCTAGAAATTACAGCTATTTCTGATTTTAAGTATGTGTCCTTTTTGTTTCTAGTTTCTTTAAAACTTCCTCATTGCTCACATGTTCCATACATGATATTCTCAGCATCCTTCTGTAGAGCCACATCTTTGTTGTCTCAAGTTTCCTCTTCATCTGAGAGGAAATTGTTCAGCATTCACTACCATATTTTTTTTAACCATTTCACCTCAAGCAAGGCGATAACGCCATTAAGACACAAGAGTTTACTGAGAGTGAAAGAGAATGAGAAGACTTTAGAAGGAACTGGAAACCCAATCCTAAACAGGAAACAAGGGATATGCCTCTATTCCTGTTCAATAGACAGGGAAAGAGTGTGAACCAGGTGATAGGCAAACATATCTACTCCTATTAATATTTATAATGACTATTATTATTTTATTACTAATTTTACTCTATCTTACTTTTACTTTTGGGAAAAAATGAAATAAAACCAATAGATAAAATAATAAAGAATAAAAAAAATAAATTCATTTACCCATGATGTGAGTTATAAAGAAACCGGAAAGAGTTTCTGGTCATCTGTTATGACCCCAATTCCAGAACCTTTCTCTTTCCACTTTTCAACGAGACCATTTGGACAGGTTTTCAGCAGCCCTACTCATGAAGTAGAGAGATTCAGTGATTCCAACTCAGCACAAGGCTGACTTCAGCTTGATCATCTTTACCCGTTTTTATCCTTACTTCCCATAAATTATTTCTGAACCAAAAAGGAAAACGGACATACTCAAGAGACATTTAACTTTGTTTCAATACAGTCAACATAAAAGGAATAAATGTCTTCAGCAGAAACTCAAGGGTTTTGTATGCTTCTTCTATCTTTGTTTATATAATGAACATGTACCTTCATCTAAAATACTCACAAAACCCACAAGCCTATTTAACATCCACACTTTTAATCACCACATTTTGGATCAAATACTCTTCAGATGCAAATTTGATTCTGGCAAGACTTGTGCTTGCATCCCATATGCTTGTCTCAAAGTGTGAGATCAAGTCTCTTTAGAAATAATTTCTTAATTCTTGATTCGCTGTTTACTGTTCTCTTGGTCAAATAGTATTTATATTACACAACAGTTCACCACTCTTTTCTTTGTTCATAATTGAATTTGTCTGTTTCTTCATATTTTGCTTAGATTTTTGTTATTCCTATGTGTCTTCAGATTTTTATGCCATATTTTCCATTCTATATTAAAACACTTAACAGATATTTCAATTTTTGTACTTGGTTGATTTAGATATCTCCAATTCACAGCTCACATCTTACAATTGATCGTTAGTCCTTTCTTCTTGCTTTCCTTTACTACCTTGTCTCAGAGTTCCTGCAGTTTTCTTTCTGTATCTGCCACCAGCACAGTGTCATCTTCATATCTTATATTGTAAAGATTGTGTCCACCAGTTATAAATCCTGTCAGGACTTCTCATTCTCTTAGGATTGCCTTTTTATTATCTGAACTGGGGTTGGATTGGGTTGGGTTGATTGGTTTTAAATGTTGAATCTTGTTAGGTTAATACTGAAATCAGTCTTATTCTTTAACATTTTATTTGTCTATAAGCATTTCTTTGATTTTGGATAGGTAAATATTGCTTGTTTTTACTTAAGTCTATAAGCATTTACACAAAAGCAGACTGGGGTAACTTTAGATATTACATAGCAGAAGTTCTTCTCTCAACCTTCTTCAAAGCTGCTGCCCTTGTCTCAGAATGAATCCTTTCTGGAATGGAGAGTTTTATACCCCACAAAACATTCCAGCAAAAAACTGAACAGCCAGCCCTGATTCACTCCTGAATGCACTGCAGCCACAGCTCACCATAACCACTATTTCAACATCTATCACAAGGAGCAGTGTAAATGGACTCTTACTGCATTCAGAACTGCTCACAATTGCTGCAAGAAAGTTCTGGAAAATACAAAGTGTAGCTATGCATAAGCAGTCCAAACCAAGTTTGAAAACAAACAAATTGATCCTGAGAGTTCTGGAAGATCTCCAAACAAATTATGAATAAAGGCCAAGTGGCTCTGCCCATTATAATAAATGGCTCTGAGGTCATATCTTCTTTGTCAGAGAAGGCAAAGCTCTTCACTTCAATCTTTGCCTTTAACTCAACATCAGAAGACATTGAACATCTTTTTCCTGACTTCCCTTATCACACTGAGCACAATCTCAGTAGTATTTTTATTACAGCTCAGGAAGACTCAAGACTTATCAAAAGTCTTGACCCTAAGAATCATCAGCTCAAAACTATCCATAATCTTAGTGAAATTATTTAACCACTGCTTGAAGTAGAAATCTTCCCAAGTCTGTGGAAGGTGTGAAGCATATCCCTGGTTTTTTAAAATGTGGGTGGGTGCTCATCTCTCTCTCATTATTGACCCATCAGTCTCCTCAGTGTAATTAGCCAGCTCTCATTATGATGTTAAATATGTTTCCTTTTTTTTTCCATTTTCTCTAAAACTTTGTTGTTGCTCACATATTCGGTCCATGGTATCCTCAGCATCCTTCTGTAGAACCAGTTTTTATGGCTTCAAGTCTCTTCTTCAACTTTGAAGATATTGTTCAGCATTCACTGTCTTATAGGAAAACAGATATCACATAACAGTTTAGTACTCTTTTCTTTGTTTCTAACAGTTTTTCTGGGTTTTTTTTATTCAGCTTAGCTTTTGGAATGCATATTTCACTATCCCAATACACCTTTGGATTTCAATGTCATACTTTCTGTTCTCTGTTAAAACACTTCCCAGACATTTACATTTTTGTACTTGTTTTATTTTTGCATTACCAATTGCATTTTGGGCTCATCCTTTGTGCTAACAACCATACATTCTGATTTTTGCAATTGATGTTTAATTCTTTCCTTCACTACTTTCTGTAGTGAAGGAGTTTTTGTAGTTTTCTTTCCATGTCTGCTATTAGCACCGTGTCATCTTATATTAAGATTGTGGCTGCTAATAATGAATCTTGGTAGGACTTCTAATTCTCTCAGAATCACCTTGCTGTATAAGTTAAATAAGTCCGGCAAGAAGACACATCCTTGTCTTACACCCTTTTCTATTTTTCTATGTCTGCTGAGCTCATTTTCCATGCAGACGGTTTGCTGCCAGTACAGGTTCTTGATTATTCTAAGAACATATTCTGATCCTTAGTGAATAGCTATGCAAATGATACAACTGTTTATAGGTTCACCTCCAAAAATCTGAATGACCAGAATCTGGCAGCTAATATATCCTCTGACCTGACCCTTATGGCTCAATTGGGGAAGGACTGTCTTGCAACATCCAGACCTCAAGTGGGACTCATATATATGATCTATTGCTAAAAATGCTAGAAAAGTGGTTAGTTCATTGTACTACTCCTGTAAGTATATGACTAACCCTACCATACTCTATCTTCACAAGAGCCAGATCAGACCAAAATAGGAGTATTGCTTCCATATCCAGACTGGAGTTGCTTACTTTTTACTTGCATGTCTTGATAGAGTCCAAAAACGTCTATGTATGTGATGAATTGTTTTCCATCCTTTTCCAGAGATGAAACAGCACAAAATTCTTACTACTCTATTTCTATTTCTGTGGCAAGTGTTCTGACAAGCTATATTCTTTGGTTTGAACAGGCCTGACCTTTGCAACTGGGACCCACCATGTCACATACACAAGTATGAATCATCTTCATTCCCTTCATATTCCATTAGTAAGGAGTAAGTTCCACCAGGAAAGCTTCTCAGGGACTGCTGTTTTGTAGAACAGACTCCCAGCAGGATATTTTCTTGATCACTACAATCTTAATTTCTTCAAGTCTAGGGTTTGTAGAGAAGTGCCAGAGAGTCTTAGCAATATTACTCTGAAACTTTGGAATAATGACAGAATCAAAGGTACAAACAATTAATAGATGTTTATTTATTTGACACAAGTTCTTTGTAATTCAGGTTGGTGAAAGTCTATTCAGCTTGGTAGTTGATAGTTTACAAGTCAAACTTTGGTAATAGCTGTTATGTGGTTGGCAACTGTCAGGAGTGTGGTTACTTTGGAAACTTGTTGCAGACATCAATCTGCTGTGTATTCTTGACCCTCAGAAAGAAGAAAAAATGTCCTAAGCAGATGACCGCTTAGTTTGTTCACGCAACATGCTTGGCTAGTTTCTCTGGCTCTCCCTTCTCTACTGCTGTCTGTCAACTGTCTCTTTATATACATTTAAGAAAGGCTCCAGACTACTTGGTGTGAACCTTAATTTCAGCTAACATGAAAAGTCTCTTTGTTTTTTTCTCTTAAAAATTCTTTTATTTTCTGGGGTTCTTTCTTTTTTATAATGAAAGTTATGTGTGCAGACTCTCTTATTTTGGTAGGTTCCTAGTCACAATAACTAGACCCTGGACCAACAAACTTCCATTTCATAACCATTGTTAAGGTTTTTTCTTCTTTCATTTTTTTTTATTTGAGGGTTGCCTTATTAGTTGAAAGAGACATATATATATATATATATATATATATATATATATATAGAGAGAGAGAGAGAGAGAGAGAGAGAAAAGAGATATTGGTTTTAAGGGAAGTAAATGCTTTATTTTAATTTGGATTCTAATTTATATATTTTATTTTCATATTTTCTTTATTTTTTTACATTTATAAGATGCACCCCAATTTCAGCAGGGCAAATCAAGAAAAAAAATTAGTAATTAGTAAAATTAGTAAACCTACATATGACATAGAAGACGCAGGGGAATTTTAAAAGATATTTTTAGTAAAAAAAAAAAAGGGGGGCGCCTTATATGCCATCAAATACGGTAGTTAAAAAAATTTATAGTTTATAATCTGTAGTTCAGTGCAACAAGGGTAAATTAACTATTAAGAGTTATCTCCCATAGTATGGACAGAGCAAGTAAGCTATCCGAGTAAATTAAAATAAATTGCTATACATTTATCTGCAACCAAAAAAAAATAATCTGATGGCTAAAAATAATTGAAGACATGTATAAAACATGGCATTTTATTTATCAGTTTTATAATGACAGGAAATTTCACTTCATCACCAGAAGAGTTCACTACATAGAGATCCTTTGAAATTTCCAGGTTAGAATATATACAATGGTGGAAAAGTTTTTCAACTTATCAAATCGTTTTCAGGATCACATGAATAAACATTGAAATATTAACACGATGAACATTATTTCTTTGTCTTTCTTTCAATACATTTTTCAAAGTTACTTTCATTTCTCTATATTCTTGTATTATTTTGAACTATTGTTCATATGTTGGTTTATATAGATGTTATAGACACAATGTTTCAACTAAGTACCCTCAAGTACCCACTATGTTGGTTATACATGTGTTACTGCCATCCAGTAGTCATGAGTTCAATAATTGGATCTGGTATTGATGCACAAATTCAATGGAAACAAACAATTGATATCACAAGGACAAAATATTACAATAATCAACAAAATATCTCATATCAATGGACACTGGATGATGACCAGAGGGTACTTGGTCAAAACGTGTCTATAATAACATCTATACCAACCAAAATGAGAAGAATAGTTTGAAATAATACAAGCATATTGACAATTACTCATCTCAGATATGAAATATTAAAATTACTTTCATTTTTTAGATTTTAAATAAATTTACAGATTAGGTTTTGATCCAGGAACATTAATAGAATTACTGATATTTACCTGTTAATTGAATATTCATTACCTGTGAGCAGAGTTATTTTCATACCTTATATTTTCAGATTATCTTAGGAAAGTAATTACTCATATTATCTTCAGAATATCAATAAAATTTGATCCTCAAACTGTTAATCAAATATTAATTATCTACAAACACGTTTTTTTGAGTCACATTCATCTGTTTTATGATGGAATATGACTGAGTGGTTAGAATATTCACTTTCTGACTATGAAACCTGGGTTTGAATCTCACCATGGTTGATTTGTCAATAACGTGACTTCTTGATATTGTTGGTCTGGGGAAAGCGATCCCATCATGTAGCACCTTTGGAAAGTGACCCAAACCTTACGAGCCAAATTTGGTAGACAGAACCCTTGAGAGTTTTCGATGATTATGCTAACACAAAGTCACAAGCCTTGTTCAGACTGCTGATCATACTAGATAATGCGCTCTCTCCCAGAAACTATAACTAAGGTCTGCTCAGCATAGTTGCAGTATAAACAACAGGTAAGCTCTGTAAGTGTTGGACAAACACAAACGTACCTGAACAGGTGTCTGCAACAGGGATTGGCTAGCCACCCTAGTAGACAGGCATCCTCAGATACAAGTGATCAGCTATTATTGTGATGAAATATGGTTGATCTTCATTGATCATACCAGCTTATCCATGACATCAAAAATGAAGACTAGGCTTTAATGTTTTATAATTATAATGCAATTAAACATATTACCATATATATATATATATATATATATATATATATATATATATTAACTTTATATATAAAGTTAAAATTAATCTGGAAGCTAAAAATAATTCAAGACAAATAAAGTTTGGTAATTTATTTGTCTAGTTTATAATAACAGTGTTATAAAATGTGATTTCCTTTGGGATTTTTTCAGTTCAGCTGTAGTCATTAATCCTGCACATTGTATTCTATCCATCCCCTTACTGCTGGGGCATTTATATAGTCTTTATGATGTAGCTATGCTAATTAGGGAGTCATTTACATATCATTGCAAACAGCAAGTTCTATTTCTACTATGCTGTTAATTATAGTATTATGATGAATTTAAATAAAAAAATTGTGTTCAAAATTCCCTGAAATTTACCTGGATTGACAGACCCTTCAAAAACACCAGAAGGCACAATGGCCAAAACATTTTGATAACAGCAAAAACAAAGATGAGAACATTAGTCCGAATGTAAATGATGATAATTCCTCATTCCAGAAATTTAGACAGAAAATTAATTTTGTTTTGTAAATAGTATATAAACATCAAAATAGTCAGAAAACCTAATTTTCTTGTTTTTTTAATTTTCTTGTTAATTAAATATTGACTGTGTCCTGGGTATGATGATAAACTACATCTGGCAGCAAGGTCTCTGATCAGGAGTTTTTGAGAAGTGAGGAACCACCTCTTAATTGCTGTTGTTCTCAGGTCCACCCTGACCCAGAGTAGAAGCACAGGTTAAGGTCCCAGCTATGGGCAAATAGTTAACTCTCAAACTGGGGTCAAAACATTATGTTACATCAAAGTGTAAGAATAGGTTTTTATAGTAAAAATACCAGCAATACATTTTTGAAAAAAATATTACCAGCAATACATTTTGGGGAAAAAAATAAATATTACCAGCAGTACATTTAAAAAAAAAATACCAGCAATACATTTTTTGGAAAAAAAAAATATTACAAGCAATAATAATTTGACTCTTGACAAAAACCCTCTTTACAAAAATATGTCAATGAACAACTTTACAAACTGATTTCTTACAAAGAATACATATTCTATTCATATGAACCTATTCTAAAAATCTTGTCAGCATTAAATAACCCACTGAAGTTGATATTCCATTAAACAAAATAAACTAAACCAAACCATATATTGACTATTATAGTTTTTTCAGAATTACCTTCATTGTTTCATACTTGTCTAATTGATAAGCTTTCACTTTCATTGACATAATCCACAGAAAGAACCTTTTTTGTCTTCCACCAGCATATCTGGTTCTAACCTCCAACTGACATTAAGTGGAAAGATTATTTACAATCAATTCCCAAGTCTGTTGTTAGGAAAGTCAGTTCACTATGTTAGGCTAGACAAATTTTCTCACCAGAATCTATTTTGCACATTTATAAGTTTACCATTTGCCCATGCATTGAATATTACTACCACATCTGGTCTGGTGTTTCTGTTTTATATCTAGAGATTCTTGAGAAAATCCAAAGAAAAATCAGCAACATTATCAGCTCTGACCTGACGTCTCAACTTCAGTCACTTTCCCATCACAATAACAAAGTTTCCCTTTGTCTTTTCTATAAATATTTTCTCAGTAATTGTTCTGATGAGCTTTCATTGTTGGTGTCTAAACCTCATAAATTCAAGTACAGTACTAGATTGGCAGTTAGGTTTCATAATTTTGCTGTTGAAATCGCTTGTTATAACCAATTCTAATAACAATAATCAATTCTTCTCATATTTCTTACTTGTGGAACTTTCTTCTGGCTTCCTGTTTTCCTGTCAACTACAAATCTCAAAAATTTAAATGCAATATCAATCATCATCTTCTGTCTCCTTGAATCCTGTTCTATTGTCCTCTATTTTTTTCACTCTCAGCCCCCTTTTTCATCCTAGTTGTTTTTATTGCCTTGCATGGGTTGAATTGACTAAAAATAAATTAAATTTAGTTAACCATTCATTTTTATTGTTCACCAAATGCTGAGCTAGATTAAAATCTTGTAGATCATAGATGTTGTGAAAACTCCAGTAAATTTTTAAAAAAAATGTTAGTAGAAAATTTATTCTTACAAAGCTAACAATAATTAAAATGGAAACATTTTGTAAAATTTCTTGGAAATATGTTTCTCCAAAACATTAGTAAATTGTAAGTTTTTGATAATGTCATTTTCAATTGCAATGATAAGAAGTTTGTTTAGTCTTGTGTCATTTTAGATATCTGTACATGTTTCATTTTGATGAAATGCCTCACTCCAGTAACTTGTAGTAAGTTTTATTCAAATCATCCTCAGAATATTATCGACAAAATTAGACTTATAGGAATTATATTTTTCAACAAATAAAATCCTATCAGAAGGTTTATTTGATAAACAATAATTACTAGGGCAAATACTATCAAAATACTTGTGGACATAGTTGTAGACTGACCACATGTTATTTTTGGATCATTTAGAAAATAACAATAATAACTCCTTTCACACTCTTGTGAGCTACTGTGAAATTATTTTCTAACTAATGAAAATCTTGTATTCAAAAAGTTCACACCTCTATGTGAAATTAGATTTTGAATCCCCTTACAGATATATAGATAGAAGCATACTACTTCTTGGGGTTCAAACCATTTTGGGAGTCGAGTTTAATCTACATGTGTGTATACGCACAGGCATACAATGGAAGTGACAACAACTAGCAGTTGCCGACTAAGGCTTTGTCCATACACACAATAGAAGGGATTAGCCAGCAGTCACTAAGTCTTTTGTCTATGAACTCACAAACACATTAGGCTAACTGTCATAAAAGAAGTCTGTTCACACACTTCACATGGCACTAAGAGCACTTATTACTTTATAAAACAAACTTCATTGTAAGGAAAATTGAACATTTTATTGTCATTGGATATCCCTAAAGAAAATATACAAATGTTTTCAGAAAATAACCTTTTTTTTATGTTTCCTTTAAAAGATGTGTTGTTGTTGTTAAATGTTTGATATCCTGACATTTAGATAGCAACAAAAACCTGGGTAGACAGATCCCAACAGTCTCACTAAATCTGATATTAATTACTTACAAATTTATTTTTCTTAGTTACAATACATTCATTCTTTATGTTTCGAAACTGATGGTCAAGGTTTTTAGCTGGTAAGGTTATTGTATGTACCTGTAGGATTTTCATTTTATACTTTTTTTGTATAAATATAATCATTTATGCCATGCTCTTTCAGCTTTGAATTACATTTTAACCCAATTATCACTAGCTTTATGTCAGATTATTTATAAACATTTTCATACAAATATAATACGGGTAAGATGAAAACCAAAAATCAATAAATAAACAAACATCGGAAATTCGTTAATTAAAAGATCCATGGGCAACTCGGCGTGGTGTAAAAATGGTTAGCAAGGTTGTCTCGCTAGATCAGTTACAAACAACTGAAAAGTGAGTTCGATCCTCACTAGATGCCCCATACTTTCGGCCTTGTGCCACATCTAAGCTATGCTTGGAAAATAACTATATTAAAAGATCCATAACTGAAAAAGAGTAAAAATATACACTTAATTTGACAATTACAAATTTTACTTTCAAAACTTTATTTATATCTGTGGTAGCCCTTTGATTAAAGGGAGATAACTTCTCAGTGAAAAATGAGATTATAACATGGCGATTGCCGGTTCTCGGACTTAAAAGGTGACCTATATGCCATGGTGTTAAACATGTGTTCACTTCGTTGAGGCTATCTTTCACGATGAAACTTTTCTGCACTAAACTTCAAAGAATTATATTTAGGGGACCCCTATTTTCACATCAGTATAACCTTTTTTCGCGTCGTTATCTCGACAGCGAGCTTATTTTCAATTTACTACGACACCAACATATCGCTTCTTCATCATCAACCGCTCCTTGTAAGAAGACTTCTAAAAATCAGGAAATTCCTCAACAAAATTCTATCCAGTATGTTGAACAGTTATTTGCTGGTCTGTGCAAAGGTGAGAAAGCTTCCCTAGCCCGGAGTATCACCTTGGTTGAATCCACACACCCTGGGAAAAGGAAAGACGGACAAGTGCTTTTGTTTAAAGCACTTCAGCATATTAAAGATTTAGAAAAACACACATTGTCACCAACAATATCTTTTCGTATCGGGATCTCGGGTCCCCCAGGAGCAGGGAAAAGTACTTTTATTGAAGCATTTGGTAAACACCTCACTAGTCTTGGGTATAAAGTAGCTGTTCTTCCTGTCGATCCATCTTCAAAAATTACAGGTATGTAAAAAAAAAAAAAAAAAAAAAAAGTTAAATGACTTTGTTTTGTTAAAAATTAAAGTTAATTAGAAACAATAAGAAATGTGAGTTTGTCTACCGTTTACCGGGCCTGGAAGAAGACAACAACTTGAATAAAACAATTTTTTAACTGAATGGAATTAATAAACACGGGTACTGTGCTGATAATTACGGTGGCGAAGAGTGAATTCAAAGAAAAGGAAAACCTAACTAACCATGCCTATGTGCTAGAATTGCTTCAATAAGCAATTATTCGACTTACAATTTTAAATTTGAATTAATGGTAAAAAAAAAAAGTAATGAAAATTAAAATAAGTACAATTATTCACTGAGGCATGGGGGTGTGTTGTCAAGATATTGTGACGAGATATTGCACCATTAGTCAATTAAGAAGATTCAATTTCGTCAGCTGCTTTAATTCAAGTCGTCTTCATCCAGGATGGTGGGTCCGGTAAAAAAAGAAAAAACAAAAAAACAGTAGTCAATTTGAAATATTGCTGTCAACATTATCTTCTTAGATATTTAAAAAAAAAAGAAAAAAAAAAGTAGTTATATTCCAAAAACTAAAACACTTTGTTTGTCTTTTTAGTGCACATAAAAAAAACTTAGAAAATTAAACAAATAAAAAACAAAAAAAATAATGATAACTATTCATTTCCTTATTGTTGTTGTTGTTTTACAATATCAAACTAAAAACTTACTACAGTATGCCATTCCATACTGTTGTAGGTTTCTTGATATGTTTATCTTCAACGCTGGGATAGGAAGATTATAAATGCGTCAATCTTCTACATAGGAAGTGCCTGTCTCCGTACGGCGTAATCTTTTTTGCTTCGCCTCGAATACAGACCGATAAGCAACAAACAGGTGACTTTATTTTGAAAGTGATTATTAGTATGTTGAAAGTGAAACAAATTCTTTTTTAGTTTTACGTCATTATATGGAATTTTTGCTGTTATTGTTACTTAATTTGAACGAACACTTAGGAAAAAGTTGTTCACAATGAATAAAAAGTATTGTTATTTTTTAAAAGTTTTCTACTTATACCAGCACTGATCTTTGCTACATTTTTTGAACGAGACTCATATTCTGTGGATTTGTTGAATTGAATGATCTGAAGGACAAGTAATTACGTTTTGTTTTTTGTTTGTTTTTTTTTAATTTTAATCCAAGACGGAACGGCTTTTTTTTTTTTTTTTTTTTTTTAGAGAGAATGAGGAGAAAGAACAACAAAAAAAGACCAATATAGTTTACAAACAAAACAAAACAAAAAAAACAGTTGCCATTATTACTGTGTAACCTCAGAAAAAAACATAACCAATTCAATTGGTTAGAAAGTGGTTGGTGCTGCTAAATTCCTGCAAATCCTAAAAGAATCAAGTGCAACCAATATTTGTCCTAAAGATGTGTTCCAAAGTCTGTTAGGAAATTTATGAATAAATTAACTGGACTTTTTAAAAAAGCAATGTTTACCTTTTGCTTAAAAAGAAAAAATAAACGGAATGAAAATAACGTTTTATTTTTTTACACACACTACTAGCCTGTGAGGTCAAAGGGTAGAGTAGAAAGACTGTTCTTCCCCCTGTTCGAAAAAGCGTGGGAAAAAAATTAAAAATAAAACCTAAAGTACGGAAGAACAGAAATGTCGTAATTAAGAATTTGTTATTTATGTTTAAATTAAATTTTCTTTGACCGTATCAAACAAATACGTAGTTTGAGAATGTTATTATTTTTTTTTATTCTAACGTTTTTTTTATTAAACTTGTATAAAGAATTTTATTTTCTATACTGACCGAACGGAAGATATGAATTAAAGAATGATTATGATTACGTCTCCGATATTGAATAGTAGTCACTAGTCAGTCAACGCAGGACACCAGAATTATTTCCTTTTTGTACACCTATATAAAAAAAATAATCTAACATATATTGCATAAATTTTTTACTGAAATAATATCTTATCTTTTTATATAATTGTAAAAAAGAAAAAAATATTGAAAAGTACACACTCGATAACGAAAATTGGGGTAGGGGACATATCCCCCAATGTTTTAACTTTAAAAGTAACCTATTCAGTAAAATATCCCCCCCCCCACCTCCCTCCAATAAGTAAGTCCTGAAAATTTCGTTTGAATCTGATAACTTCTTGGTTTGGGGCAAATAAAACAGATGGTATCTTTTTTCTTTTTTTTTATTACACAAAAAAGTATGGATTTTGGTTGTATCGAGAATAAATAAATAAATATCTTCCTCATACTAGGGAGGGCAAACTCGAAACAGTCAGGTTTTGTGGGTAGAGATTGACTTGAGCATGATACAGGCATCAGGGAATCCGGAATCATCCTGACCATAAGCCCTCTTAATGCAATGGGAGGAAGAGCCTGAGAGAAAGAGTCGCCGGGAATTAGACTTTATTTATTTATAACTTTGTCCTTGATAAAGTTTAACTTTTGGTGGCTATTGTTATCTACCATATTTCTATTCTTTTAACTTGTGAATAAGGTGAAAATCTGAAAAACCAACATGATATTTTTCTTTTCATTTTTATCTTATCAGATTTATTTATTAGCTCCTTTTTTTTTTTCTTTTTTATTCAAATTGAGAACAATTTTTAAAATATTTACCTATTTTTGTACTAGTTTTTGTGCTTGCATTTTTTGTCTAGCTATGATAAGATAAAGAACAAATAGGAAACATTTATCAGTCTAACATGTTTCACTTTTATTAAAGCTTCATCAGAGAATGAGATATGGAGATAAAGAAGAAAAAAATTTTGGTATTTTACTTTTGTGTTGTTTGATTTTCATTGGTTAATCAGGTTTCATGTGCATTCAACTTGTTAAACAAATGTTAGTATAATTTGTGACATTCCAAATTCAAGTAAAAAATGCATCCAAAGTTCCAAAAAATAAACAAAATTTATGCTTAAAAAAATAACTGCGAAAACATTTACAATATAATGATAGTCATCTAAATAAGTACACGAGCATCTTGTATCAGAAAAAGTTTAAAAACAAAAAAATTTGATCATGATAAAAATTACCATAAATATGCATAAAACTTGTTCTACATTTTGATAGATTTGCACAAGAATAAAAGGTAAATAAAATGTCATGTCCAAAAAGAAATACATAAATAAAAAATTTAATTATACTATCACTGTCGTGTCTATAAGAAATAAATAAAAATTGATTATAATGTTAAAAATAATATTGTAAAATAATTATAACAATTATAATTATAATTAATTCAATAATTTTCTTATACATAGCAGCATTTACTTTACCATATAATTATACTAATGTGTTTTTAACAAATCAAATATACATGAAACCTAATTAACCAATGAAAATCAAACAAAAATGTAAAAATACCAGAATTTCTTTCTTCTCCATATCTTATTCTCTGAAGCTTTAATAAAAATCAAACATGTTAGATTGATAAACGTTTCCTATTTGTTTTTTGTCATCATTTTGCTATATAACCAAATGAGTAGGCTAACACCAGCACTTAAGAAAATCCTGTATTCCATATAGTAATGTACCTGGATTTAACTGAGTTTTCCAGTTTTAAGTTGCAATTTCTCACCTTTGACTGACAACAAGCATTATGTCAAACAAATTATACTTAAATTACTGAAGATCATTCTTTCCCTGTCTAATTTACAAAGGCCAGTCTAGCTTTTTGGCTCTTCTTGCTGATGAGGAGCTTGATTGCAGGGAAACATAAATAAAGCAACATTGTCTACAGAGATACTGCAAAATTCTTCAGTTACCTGTGCCATACTCTGTCAAAACTCTAATTCTTTAACTTGAATGGTCATGCTCACTTTGACATGCAGAGCTCATATGACAAAAACAAACCTTGCACACCCACTTCTAGAATACCACCCCAAAATAACAGGGTCATAAATCATCTTTTCAGAACAATCTGAAAAATCCCATGTAGTTTTCACAGCAGCTGTTTTTGAGCCATTGACTGACTATAAAACCAGCACCAATTTTACCCATGAGGCAGACCTGACAAGGCTGGCATTAGCGATTGATACCACTGGCAGGCAAGCTTAACCAGGCCATCAGCAGCCCCAAGGCACTTCCAATGACAATGACTTTAGACAGTGAAAAAACTAGCGGCAACAGCCAAGTCTCAGCTAGTAGAATGCAATACTATTCTCAGTTGGAATGAAATCTATTCCTATCCTTATCTTTATGCAAGATAATGCCTATTATGTTGGAAAAGCAGCAAAGCAATTCTTCAATGCTGAGCACATCAAGGTCATAGCATGCTCTCCTTCAAGTTCAGATTTTAATCCAACTGAAAATCTTTGAGAGATCATTGACAATGATGGGGCAAGGATACCAACAGTGATTGCTTTGTTGCAGAAGTAATCAGACAAAATCACACCTGAACAATGACAAATTAGTAAAATTCTGTGGTAATGGTAATATTAATTGTTTCTATATAAGTTCTATGGTAAGTTTTTCTCTTACACTTCTTGTTTGTGGAACTCTCTTCCAGCTTCTTGCTTTCCAGTCAACTTTGATCTTCAAAAATTTAAATGCAATGTCAGTTGTCAATAACTGTTTCCTTGAATCCTATTCTTTTATTGCCCTCTCTTTAATAATGTTTTTTTCTTATATTCTTAGTGGCTTTATTGCCTTGCTTGGAGTGAAATCATTACAAAAATATCGAGACATTTGTGCATATACAGTATAACCCAGATATAAGAAAATCTTATATCTGGGTTACACACACACATATATATATATAGTGTGTGTTTTTGTCTGTATGCTTAAATAATAAATTAGTATTTTTTCTGCTAAGCTGGCATTTCTTGTGATGAAAAAAAAAGAATGAACTGGAGTGACTTTTAAAAAAGGTTTTACTATTTATTCTCTTTATAATTCTTATTTCATGTTGAAAGTTATTCTCCTGCCTTTTCTGTATTGAATTTAAGGTAAATCCTAATCTTATTTTCCAAATGGCTTAAAAGCAAGAGATTCATATAGCCTTTTCTTTTTTTGTAGAAAAGCTGGGAGAATCTATAAATAAATAGAAAATTAATACTAAGTCAATAATGTTGTTAATTTAATCTGTTTATATATTTCTTTCATTTTGGATGCTACAATCTTTGAGAATTAAACTTTTTTCTTTTTTTTTTTTTTTCACTCTCTAAAAATCAGATACAACTACAGGGTGGCAATAAAGTCACTATACTGTTACTTATAATAAAAAAGCAAAGCATTGAAGCAGGTGGCTTGCAGTTCAAACAATATCGGTAATTAATTTACTATTGTTTATCGCAGCATTTTTATTATTAACCAGAACCATTTTAAAAATAAATTTGTGGACTGTTGATTAATTGCTTTGTCTTAATTGTTATTGTAAGTAACTGCAGTGACTTTATTGCCGTGCACGTAAAAACCCATTTTCATTTAACAGAAGTTATTAATGATTTAAAGACTTGAATCTTACTTTTAAAAATTTTATTTTTTCCATTTCCAGGAGGATCACTGCTAGGAGACAAAACTCGGATGCCAACATTAACCCTTGATGAAAATGCTTACATTCGTCCGTCTCCATCAAGGGGTACCTTGGGTGGGGTAACAAGAACAACTAATGAAACTATACTTCTTTGTGAAAGTGCTGGCTACAATATTGTCTTAGTTGAAACTATTGGAGTAGGCCAGTCAGAATTCATGGTATCTGACATGGTAGACATGTTTTGTCTGATTCTGCCCCCTGCTGGTGGAGATGAACTACAAGGTATTAAAAAAGGCATTGTTGAAGTGGCTGACATTGTCATCATCAATAAGTCTGATGGAGATTTGGCACCAGCTGCTAGACGAATTCAGGGTGAATACCTGAGTGCCCTTAAATATAGGCGCATGAGAAACCAGGTTTGGGCCCCAACAGTGGTGCGGATTTCTTCTATAAAGAAACTTGGAATCAAAGAGCTTTGGGAGAGAATGGCAGAATTTCAGACCAAGATGTCCAGCAGTGGGGAACTGTTCCATAAGCGGAAAATGCAACACAAAATCTGGATGTGGAATTACATCAAAGAGAACATTTTGGAGATGTTTCGAGAGCATCCATCAGTGAAATCTAAACTGTCACATTTGGAAGAACAGGTTGATCAAAGGACGATAAATCCTGGTATGGCTGCTGATATTCTTTTGAGAGAATTCATGAATAGATCATGATGCAAATAAAATTCAAGAATGAAATAAAGGTTTTAAAATTTTATACTAGACACTCTTGGGTACTAAATACAATAAGGGAGGTGAAAATCATTTAAATAGTTAAAAAGCGCAAAATTAATAAATAGGATTTAATAAGTTTGGCAGGTGTAGAAAAATTTCCTCAAAAAAAAAAATCTATCACATCCATCTAATTGGAACATAAGTGTGCATGTATATAAAAAAAAAAAATATTAGGAAAATTGACAAAAGGGGGAAAATTTTTTTTTTTTTTTTTCTTTTTAACATTTCATCCCTACTTTATCTCGCACACTCAAAAAAATGCATATTTATTCTTAGTATAAATTTTAAGCATTATTTTACATCTAGCACTATATATATATTACACACACTTTTTGGCTAGGTTTTTAATCAAGAAGGGTCTTTTTTGTTTTCTTATTTGGTTTCATGTTTAACAAAAAGATCTAAAACCATTTTGGATACTGTTATAATCTTTGTGATGATGAAAAGTTGAATAAAATAGTGAAGACGAAAAATATGAAATATTTGAGTTTGGTATTTTGTAAGTTTATTTTTTTTTTTTAATTGCCATCTTTCAAGATTCTCTACTGATTCTTTTTCTTTGTGTGAATCGACATGACTTATTAGGAAAGATAGTGAAGTGGTTTCCTATTGCAATCTGTAGTTTTGAATTCAGAATTGTCCTCTTAGAATGGTTGCAACCTAATGCTAGAAAGCTCAATGTATCCTCTCTTTTAACCCATGACAGGGGAGAGAAGAGATGGATTCATGCCTTTCCCACAAGTATTAGTGCAAAAGTAAAAACAGACTGATCACAAACTTGAATTGAGTTTGCCAATTCCATGAAAATTAACCATTTTATTATCTGCATACTCCTGGGGCTAATCTTCTGTGTGCTGTATCCTTTCAGGATATGAGCAATTGTGGCTCTCCAAAACTTTCTATCCTTTGTAGCTTTTAGCAAGGTTTGTCTTTTTACCATCCCTCCCACTCCTCATTCTGCTATCCATTCACATAAGTTCATCAGGTGGGTGGCCTGTTGTGCTCTCCAGCATCCTTTTCGCATTCAATGTTGAGATTTTTTTCAGACCCTTCTTCCAATTGTGTCCCAGAAATTTCAGTTGTCTCTATTTGATTCAAAGTGTAAGTGATCATTTCCTTAAAACTTCCTTGTTGCTTACATGCTCTGCCCATGGTATTCACAACATCCTTCTAGAGAACCATATTGCTAATACATAGTTTAAATACTCTTTGATAATTTTTATTTAACAAAGCCAATATCAATCTTAGAATAATTACAAAATTTTAATACAAATAAAATGTTTCAGGTTATTGGAAAATTATCAAATTATTTAATTAAAGATTCAATGCTCTTTTCAGAATGCTGCTAGTATTCATCTTTAGGTTGGCACCAAATCAATATTCTTTTCATTATCTTGTCATTAAAATGTATTCTTACCATAAATTAAATTCTTCAGATAAAGGCTAGGGTAACCAGAACTGACATTTTTAATCCCCACTCAATGCAAATTTATTTCCAATATACTAGAATTACCTAATTTTTATATGCAGTTAGGCTGTAGTAGTAAAGTATGACTTTCAAGACATGGGCAATCATGGCTCTCTACAGCTTCTTATTTTGGTCGCTCTAACGTTTGATCCACTTCTCTTCCTCTTTAACCCTTTTCTGTTACACATTCACAGAAACTTAAGTTACTTGTTTACCTTTCCTAGTTTCTTTTACCTTCAATGTGTCTGACAACTAGTAACAAAGAGGATATATTAGGTCGGTGAGAAAACGGCATTATTTTTGCAACAACCTAATATTTGTACAATGAAGCCGAGGAATTGTAAAATTATTTGGATGAAAAAGATTAAGATTTTTATATTGGCAGAGCATAAATAAGCAGTGGTCCTTAGTTGACTTTTTTTTTTTTTTTTTTTTTTTTTTTTGGTCCATGTTCCCACCTTGAGGGTTAAAATAGTTACCCTTAAGTAACAAACATCTCTACCTCAGTCATTAATTACATTTTCCTTTGCCCTCAGGCTTGATATTATTATTATTATTATTATTATTTTTATTATTTTTAAATCGATGCAAGCAAGATAATGCCATTAAGAAGCAAGAGGTTATTGGGAATGAAAGCAAAAACTTTACAAGGAACCAGAAACCCAACCCTAATCATTACTCCTGTTCAAAGGACTTGGAAGGGGTGTGAATAGACTAAACCTATATACTTTTATTGAAGAAAATAGTAAATAGTAAATAAAACTGATTAAGCAGAGATGTTAAAATTAAAAAATACAAGTAGACTTTAGAAGAAACAGCAGATTGCTTGGTCTTTTCACATCTGTCATTAGGCCTTTTGGTTGCTAATTTTTCTCTCATGTGTTGAAGGCAACCTTAGTAAAACCAACAGATGCTTCTGCTTTTGGACATTGATTTTAAGAGACAAGAGAGGGAAAGTGAAGTATAGCCATGTTACAGAATGCACGTTCCTTACAAATTGATAAGTTCTTTAAGAAAATGTTCTAACTTCATTATTTTGATTTATTATTAAGACAGTTTAGCTGAAAGAAATCATTAATTATTCAGTATTTGCAAGATGGGATCCTGGAAGGAGTTTTATTTTATTCTAGCTTAAAAGCTGCCCTAGTGGGCAGCATTTAAGCTAACCCCTGTGGAGGGCTTTTGATAGGGACTCCCAAACAAGCTGAAGGCCCAAAGTCTTTGTATATTCTCAGCACTGGAAGCTCTGCTGGGTTTTCATTTGCATAGGACTTTCTTTTCCTTGCTGCAGCCTTAGCACTTTTGATTGCAATTGGGTCCTCTGTTGCCATAGATTTCTTTTTGTGAGGCATACTGCTGTTGTATGCAATAGGCAACAATAAGCTACAAAATAACTCAAAATTGATCACTGCATTTAAGTATTGCATTAATACATAAGCTTAACTTTTTAAAAGTTAAACAATAATTCTAACACCATTTTAATTTGAAGAAAATTTGATGTACGTAGGTCCTTACTTTCCATATAAAGAATTACTTTTATTTTATGGGTGACTTTTGCTGGATTTCACAATTTCAATTATTCCCAAATTATAAAAATGGTTATAATAAAAAAAAAAGAAAAAAAAAAGCAAGCACTGAAAACAATCGCAGTAATGAAAACTTGGGAATCCCAAATTTCAGGTGTGGGTCTGGATCCAGCCCAGAATGTTTTTAACTTTCTCACGGAGTCAGCTTGATTAAAAAATATGTTGGGCTATGGGTTCTAGGAGTAAAGTTGAAAAAGTGTGACACGCTGACATTTCACATTTATTTAAAGAAATAGAGATTTTTAAAAGTTAGAGAATTGTGGGCCTTTAATTGAAAAAGGGAGACAGATTTTCACATTATATACAATATATTGTTAAAGAATGATGAAACAGTGGTTTCTCACCTTGATTTTAGTCCATGCATCCACTGTGACATCTGTATACATTTGAAATTATATATTTTTTTTCTTTTTTTTTTTAGAAATAACCACTTCAGCTGTAAGTTCTCAACCACAGAATATTGTTTCTTATCACCGAAATTTCAACTTGACCCCCTCCCATAGGGCATGTGTCCTAGGGTTGGAATCAGTTCTATTAGGTTGGTGCAAAAATGACATAATAATGTTGTTTTTTGACGTTAAAGAATACGTAAAAAAAAGACATTATTACGTCATTATTTTTGCACCAAACTAATACAGTAAAACTAGACTATAAAAATATTTATTTTTAAAGCTCAATTTGTGTTGTATATGAAAACAGGGAATTTAGGTGGCCTGAATTTATTGATACTAATAGTTATTAATCATTCTCCAAAAGCAGATGAGCAGCCCCCCCCCCCCACCCTCTGCTTTAATGGCTTTCAAAAGCAACATACGAATCACTGCCCTTGCTTAGAGAATCATTAAGATTCAATTCTTAAAAAAAAAAGTTTGTGGAAAATTTTATCTTAAAGAGAATAAAAAGGAGATTAATTGTTAATTCAAAAGAATCACTGAGTAGAAATGAAAAAGTTTAACCCAATGAACTATTCACTTCAGTTTCCAAATATGTCAAGTAATCCTTTTAGCTACATACAGACCACCCACTTTTCAGCTCCATACAACACATTACAAAAGTAGACAAACAATTTTTTTTTTTTTTTTTTTTTTTTTTAGACATAATACATTAAGCTAACTGAAATGTTATTTTTTGGCAGAAAGAATTAAATCTGAAAATTTTACTTAAAGTTCATTCTGATATATTTCCTTTATATTCAGTCAGGTCTTTTATAAACATTACCATTTTAAATAAATATGAATTTAAAAGCAATTACTGGAGGAAACTGATTTTTTTTTTTTTTTAAAAACACCCTTGCCATTAGTAAAGGGTATAGATCAGAAATATAAGTGCTGAAAAGTTCTCCACCCAATCCATTGTCACTTTAGCTGGAAAGAGTGTTCTTTTATATTGTTAAGTACCATTTTGCAGGATCCTTGCACTTATTTCTGAATTCCAACAAATTGTTTAATTTTCAAGTGCTGAACTACTGGCCATTATGAAGTCCCTGTTTTTGTAAACTGTGTCTAGAGATTATATGCAAAAGAGGTATTGTCAAATATTTTATGTACAATTCATAGATATGTGTTATCAAATGAAATAATTTGTACTATTATGTATAGCGAGTAAGCATGAAAGCAATTAAGTCCCAATTTTCAATTTCAGATTGATATTTAGTATTTTTTCAGTAATTACAGCAATTTACAGTGTCAAGAGATTATTTGTAAGAACTAGAATTTAGTATTATGGCTCGTAAAAAAAAATCTAACAATGAATGAAAAGAACTATATAATCAAAGAAATTAGCAAAGGAAAGTCTTCACTTCAAATTTCTAAGGATCTGAAAAAGGATCATTGAACAATCAAGAAAATATGTCAAATGGGAATTCAACCAAGGAAAAAAAAAAAAGTCTCAGGCTGAATTCAGGAATTTAACAAAGTGAGATCTATCACATATCCAAAGAGAATTAATAAGAAACCCAAATGCGTCAAGTGCATTCATATTTGAGGCTACTGGAGCTCCTATGGTGTCAAGGGAAACAAGGTGTAAAGCATTAAGGAACTTTGCTGATGTAAAAAATCAAATAAAGAAACCCATTTTAACAAAAAAAAAACATAAGGAAAGAAGATTGCAGTGGGCATAAAAATACATGAAAACTGATTTCAGTAAATTGTTTTTTTACAGACAAATCAAGTATCACCCTCGATGTGCCCGAGGATGGGTTTGCAAGCAACATGACTCAAGAAAATTTTTTAAACGCCAACAAGGCAGCGGTGGGATCATGATATGGGCTGGGATTATTGATAATGAGCTTGTGGGTCCATTTAAACTGAAAGACAGGGTTAAAATGAATTCCAAAAGTTACTGTGATTTTCTAGAGCAATATTTCTTTGAATGGCTTGATAACCAGTCTTTAGCCAAGTATAGATCTATGATCTTTATGCAAGACAGCGCACCAAGTCATGCATCAAAATTTACTAAATCCTGGTTGAAAGAAAAGGGATTTGTTGAAGATTCTCTTATAGACTGGCCTTCAAATAGCTGTGACTTGAATCCCACTGAGAACCTGTGGAGCATCCTCAAGAGAGAGATTTATTCTAATGGAAGGCAATTCAACAGCAAGTGTGACCTCTGGGAGGCAGTTAAAGTTGCTGCAAGCAACTTACCAGCCGCTAAAATTGCAAATCTAACATCAGATGTTGACAATAGGCTGCTAAGAGTTATTGAAGAGTTTTTTTATGTTTTTCCTTTAAGAAATTGACGAATTTGTTCTAAAATCTTTTCATATTTTTTTTTTTTACATTAGTTTTACAAGCTATAATAATGTAAAAGTATCAAAATAAATAATTGCAAATAAACTACTGACAGTCAAATTAGTCTGTTTTGTTAACTTAGTAAAATTTTTTTCCAACCAAAAACAATAGTTTTCTCTATCACTATATATCTAAGTTAATAATATTGAGTAGAATCTAAACAACATCATAATAGGACTTTTAACATTAAAGACGCAACTCTTTATACCAATTCATAACGTGTATATAGTCGCTAGACGCAGTTTATATGAAAACTCCAAAGGAAATTCCTGAGTGCTTGATGCAAACCTTGGATGAAAAATACCCTTATATTAAACTGTGAAAAAATAGAGTGTATCGTGTTTATAAATAATGTTGGGTATGCAGGAACTGTTAGCCAATGTTTGGATGCCATCCCAAAACAATACTGATTGGACACCTCAAGTTGATTTTGCCGCATTTTCACTGGTCCCATAAACACCCTCCTACCCCCATTGTCTTGTAATATTTCCTCAGCAGTGGGACCACACAATGATTTGGAGACAAAACAACAGTGGCAACACCTCAAATTTATTCAGATGCAGAAAACCCATCTAAATAAAAGATGATAACCAAAGTTATTATTTTTTATTTACTAAGTGTAGCTTAGATTCGGCACAAGTATGAAGCACCCAGTGAGGCTTAAACTCGCTACTAAGTTGTAATTGATCAAAAAAGACAAGCTTGTTAACCATGGAAGTTACAGAGCTGTCAAGATGTTTTGAAGTATGTGTTTGAATGAACAGACCATCAACCCTAATCACACTACATCCATTTCCTGCTTTCAAACCTTAAAAAGGAGGACATTTTCAAATGACTAGTATTTTAATGACCAATTTACAAAAAAAAAATTTATGGAGGAAAGATTAAAGAAACTTGAGAAATAATGTGCCAAGTGTGTTGGATTACAAGGTGAATATGTGGAATAGCACAAGTTTCATGGCTTTAGGTTCTTCCCTCCTAAACACCTTCTCATATTCACCCATGTTAGTCTATTTATCCATGCAATATCTTGAACATTTTTCAAGAACATTCTGTGGAAGGGTGGGCCAAGTAACAACTTATTGAATTTTGTGGATCAACCTACAAATTTTTTGATCGAGAGATATTTCATATGATTATAGATGTTAGTAGGATATAGAATAATGTGCAAATGAAACTGGAGATAATGAGACAAAGTAGAAAAGCTAGTTAAGACAATGCATTTCAATGGTTTATGGTAGGTAGGTGCCTTCAAGTTTGAATGAGAAACAAACCCGTATGTTGGAATATGGGAAAGAGGTAGTAAAGATCCTTATCAGATGCTGTGACCAGAGAGTTGTTTTTTACTTCTTTGTTTTGAAGCCATTAACGTCTGCTGGATTTGAAATGAGTTCTCTAATAGCTCGTATACTGCGTTGTGCTCTTGCGATGATCGCTAATAATGACTAAAATAGAATTAAAACTTAAACAGTTACCTCCCCTGCACTGTATCTATCTGTCAAGATATAAATTGATTTTCATTGCTTTTAATGTGCCAAATGCTTTTTAGTTTCTTTGGTAATTCTTATATTAATAAGTCACTTTCTACAGAACTTGTTGCCAATGTAACACATTGGATCAAACTGTTAAATATGGTAAAGCACTTGGCATATTGTTTGAGTTTAATACATTTTTGTAAGTTATTATATGACCTTTTTCTAGAATTTGTTTATTCCTGTACCTGAACACCACCAATCCAAATTTTATTTAATTTATAACTAAATTGAGATCATATTTGTAAAATGGCAGTGAAAACAAAACTTATTGTCAATGGCTTCTATGAGCTGATGAACTTCTTCAAATGATAACCAAACATTAATTTGATTTAATTTTCTTTCTTTAGATATGCAAAAGGGTAACCTAATTCAGGAGATGGGAAAATGGAAATTATTCTAAAATGAACTCATGTTATTTTGTTAATATTTGCAAGCAAACAAAACCTGGCATGATTGTACACACTTATTGCAAGAATATTTTAGATGAAACAAGACAGGTGATTCTGTTTATCACCATTGTAGATATTCACTGGAGTAACCCAATCCTGTCACATAAAGCACTCAGAAAGGGACAAATTTAATAATAAACTTAACCTCTTATGTTTACTGCACTAATATTTTTCTTACTGGTCAGTTCTTGACATTTCCTTAAGCTTTCACTCTACATTTGATATATGAGAAATGAGTTTAAAGGTTGTGCAATCCTGAATGATAGTTCAATGTTTACAGCAGATGACAGGAAACTGCATAAACAATTAAGCTTTATGACTAAAAGAGAAAAATGAGCATGAGAGAGAGAAAACAAATCACAAATCTTAACATGGAAGAAGGAATTTCATAAAATGCATTTGTTTTTTTTTTTTAAGTTTCAATTTTTCCCCCCTTTTTAATTTCCTCTGACAAAATTTCCTCTTTTATTGCATTATTTTGCAAAAACTTCAAAATATACAAAGTATGTTTGGGGCCAAACATTTTAAAACACCAGAATTTCAAAACATCAATCTAAATTCACAACTTTACTTCTTTCACTCAAGACTGAACCTTTCCTTTTGAATTCTTAAATTTGTGAGAATAACACATTTATTTAGTGTATTTTTTCTTTTTTGGCATCACCTACAATCCAGTGTCTTTGTTACTTCAATTTAAACATCCATGAATCTTGTTCTACAATATTCAGTTTGTTTGATGGAAATAATAATGAAAAAAAAAAAAATAAAATAAAATAAAAATGCTGTTCATCTGGATAAGAATTTTCATGTGAATAAAACGAAGAATGAAAAAGTTTGTTTTTTTTTTAGTTTTTTTTTTTAGAAAATATTCTTTCTGTAAAAACTAAAATATTTTTTTACCTTTTTTTTTTTTAATTTATATTGTGTGTGTGTGTGTGTGTGTGTGTGTGTGTGTGTGTGTGTGTGTGTGTGTGTGTATTTGTTTTGGAAGTGTGGAGGATGAAAAAAAATCAACCCTGGCTTATTCTTTTAGCCATGTGTCACTATATAGAATTAAAATTCACCAGAAGATCTTTTTCCTTTGCAGACAAGGCCTCCAGTAATACAAAGTCTTTGCTTGCTTCATAACTTAGTAGTTGTGTTTTTTTTTTTTTTGTTTTTTTTAAGGTTTGTTTATCTATTTAAAAAGTGAGAGAGACAAACACCAAAAAATATGCTTATTCTCCGGTATCATTTTCACTTTTCCCTTTCTTATCTGTTTTCTTTTTCTTGTCAGGTAAAGTTGGAGACAAGCTGGCGGTGACACCTTTCAAGAGTCCAGTCAAAGTTTTTTCACACTGCTTCAGAGCACTGTACAATCTTTTGTTCTCGTTCTCTGCAGTGTTTGCTGTCTCTATGTGCTCCTCGCGTTCCTTCTTCATCAGAGCTAATTCCATTTGCAACCTTTTGCTTATCTCTTCTCCTTTGGTCACTTTGTCTTTTAGAATTTCTATCAAGAGAATTAAAAAAAAAAAAATCATCATTCAAAAAAAAAAAAAAAAAAAAAAAAATTACAAATTGGCAAATAAATCTTAACAAAATGTTCTACATTTATATTTTTTTTATTATTAACAGCACTTCGGAAGAGATTTTGGCAGACTTTTGCAAAAAGTGGTTAATTTCAGTCATAGCTCTTTCCACTGAAGCAAAATTATAGCCAAGTGCTTTGATACATAAGAATACTAGAAAAATACAAGTGTTAATAGGTTGTAGAATATCTGAGAAAGTGGAAAAACTATTCAGACAATGTGTTTTGCTTCTTTATGGCAGGCATCTTCAAACTGAAATGAGACAAACATGTGTCGGAAGTTTGAGGAAGAGGTAATAATATTCTCATTAAATGCTATGGCCTGAAACTCACCATCTTCATCGTAGTAAAGCCATCAACGTCTGCTGGACTTGAAATTAACCTGAATTGATCTCAAGTTTTATTCTCTATTAGTTCTTATATCACACTGTGCTACTAGTGCTTTTGCTATGATTGGTGATATTGTATATTGACCATTGTCTGAGTAGTTTTTCAACTATATTTCATTATCTCCACAAAGATATGATGCATAAGAGTTATCATCACTGATTCACAATTAATCTGAATAGTTAAGCAACACAGCATCAGTTTAACATGAGTCAGTGGAAAATGACAGACATCACAAGTAGATCACTCATTAAATGCTAAAAACAAACTTTTGGCCCAAATAACATGGAAAATATATCCTAGTATTTGCAAAGTAGATTAATATACAAGCAATGAAAGCTGAAAAATTCTTAGCCTGATTCACTTCCCAAAGTTTTACTAATTTAAGTCAAGTAGTTTCATAACAGATATAGAGAGATTGTAAAGAGGCACTGTTGCTTACCGATTTCATTGGTAAAGTCTTGCAATTTCTCCTCCAAGGCACTCCTGTTCTTTTCACTCTTCTCAAGACGCTGAGTGATGCTGTCAATGTCTATCAAAGCTCCATTGTAACTGATAAAGCCAGAATTAGGAGCAAAATCTTCTTTTTCCTTTTTTGGAGTTTTACTAAAATCATCTGATGCATTCTTGTGCTTCTGTGCATTCAAGTACATGTAATTACCTGTCAAAGATACCACAAGACACACATTGCAATACTGGATCATAAAAGAAAAAAACCATTACTGTATAAAATTAGCTTGTTTCAACTAAATTTGTATTAATAGTGAAATTTGTAAATGAACATTTTTATTTATGTGTAAATGCAAATCAAGACAATATGTATTTTTAAACCTTTTTTCATTTGCACTGATAAATGTACCTTGAATGTGGTCATCTTCTGACTACCTTTCAAGAAAAAGGTGTGACTGTATAAAAAAAAAAAAAAAAAAAAAAAAGTTTCTTCTACATTTCAATAAGCCTTCAACCTACTGAAATGAAGAAGCACCATTTTTTTTTTCTACACATACAACCTTATGTCCAATAAGGCACCAGAGAACTTAAAACGATTACTTATTTTAGTACATAATTTTACAATTATTGCCACATGACACAAACAATAGTCAGCACATTATTTAAACAAATTAGCTGTAAATAGTCAATAGTGCCTGTTTATAGGCCATCTGTCACTTATATTATTGCCAGCTAAGACATTTTGGGGAATCTTATCAATTGAAAATAATTTAATAAAAACATTTCACTTTGTTAGTTTTATTGCAGATAAAAATGGTAGAAAGTTTTTCTCAACTGAATTATTCAATGTCTTCATCATCATAAGATGAAGATTCACCATTAAAAAAGAAACATATATAAAGGACAAAAATTCAACGAAAATGTTCCAGAATATCACTTTCAGAACAGAAGAAATGAGGCAGGCTGAGGAAAGCAATATTTGCTCTAATAGTCAACTAAATTTGCATAATACATCTTATAATTTTCATCTATTTATAATAAATTTAATTTACATCTAACTTAAATTCATAATTAATAATAAATTTGTATCATTTCAAGTTTTTGACATCTATTTAATGCTTTCAACCTACTTTTATAAGATTTGAAAACTCCTTTAAGTAATGCACTAATCAATTTACTGTTTTAGATAGATTATGAAATAAGTAGCACAGTAATCATTCTAAGTAATGCGGTTAATCAAAATAAGTGTTGCATAATAATGCTGATAATAATAGCTTCTGATCATAATTGATTGGAGTTGTTAATACATACCAGTTTTGTTTCAGTAAATTATGACTGGCTAATCATAATTTACTGAAACAAAACAGTTATCAACCTTTTACAGGTTATTTAAAGCTAAAAAATATTTTTGGAGATAATAATGATTTACTCATACAAGTTATACTAATTAAAATCATAGCTTGGGTGGGGGGGAGGTAATTCCTACCTTTCCCAAGGGTATTTGCATCTAAGTAAATATAACAAATCCAACTGGAACAAGAATAATAACAATTTTAGCTATAGTAATAGGGTTGTGAAGTATTTTCCTGATATGCATTTTCAGACTGAGTCCCATGATGGTTATATTGGGCTTTGTAAATTTCTACCCCAGCATCACTTTGTTAACTTTCTCCTCTCTCTCACAACACTCATTATGCTGATGATAAATCTTATTAAATATGCTATAATATTGCCAATCAATTTAAGACTTATCAATAATTCATGAAATAATGCATGTATTTAAAAAGATATAAAAATACTAATGAGATTACCTTGAGCCAATTTCATGTCATCCATCTCTGTAGATTTGATATCAATTTTGCCATCTTCTGAAGAATCTTCAGATTTAGGTCTATCAGTCAATTTCCTGTAGTTTAGAGCATCTCGAGTAACAAGTTTCTGAACAAACTTACGAACCTAAGAAAGACAAAACGAAAAAAAAAAAAAAAAAAAAAAAAAAAAACAAAAAACGTAGAAACATTGGTTACATTTATTTAAATATAAATAGGTCAACTCTTAAGGATAACAAATATGGCTGTGTCAAAATTAAACTGGTGAAGAAAAGGTAAATACCAAAATTTACAAGAAAATGTATTTCTCTCCAGAAGATATACTTTAAGTAAGAGAACTTTGTTTTGATTTGAGGAGTTAAAATAATAAATAAAAATAAAACTCTTATTAACCTTGTAAAATTAAATAGGTTTATCTAAAACAAATGTGTTCAAATTTAAAGAAAATGTCACACATTGGCTTGTAACTCAATTTTAAAAATGATAGACTATTTATTTTGTAAAACAGAAAATCATTTCTGTCAGTATCTGGTTACTTATATATCTATCCTTGAAGATTTATATCTGTGAAAAGATGGGTATACCAATGAAGGAATTGTATATGTGTGTGTGTATATATATATATATATATATATATATATATATATATATATATATATTGTTCAGTTCAATATGATGATCTTGTTAAAACAACACTATATTTTACGTTTCTCCTGTAAATATAGGGAATGAATAGGACACAGACAACCCTATTTGAGTCTAATGGCTTGGAATATCAGAAGTAATATAAGACTATCTAAACAGACAATGCATACCTGTGCCCGGGACAACTGCATTCCTGTTGTGTGGATGATTTCCTCAATGTCTTTGTCCAACAAGTAACCAGTATGATTTTGGTCAAAGTAGACAAAAGACAAGAGTAAGGAAGGATCGGTGGTGTGATATTTTCTCTTTTCTTTCTTTTTGTCATCTCGGTCTTTTTTCACTGTAATCAAAACACAAAACAGCCTGTACATTAACAATAATAACACTTGAGAAAAAGAAAGAAATTTATTACAAGAAAAAAAAAATTATTTCATTACCTGCCAACAAAAAAGGCCAAATAAAACAAATACAAAGAAATAGGCTATGAAATAACTGTTATTGATAATTTGCCAGTGAGACATTTGGAAGCAGTTTGACCTGATCAGCATTTTGTTGTAGAGTAAGACTCAGCATACTTCCCTGCTCTTCCCTACTACTGCGACAATGGACTGCTCCTACTAATAAATATGGCAAAGTAGCCACATCAAAGGAGGTTTTGAGTAGTATTTGATTTACTCAAAAAATTTCCATTCTATGTATGAGCATTTAATAAACCTCTTCTTTGCTTCTTCTATCAGATCTTCTGTTCCTTCGATACTCTCTCTAACCATAGCCTTCCCAATTCTTGAATATTTTAAACCAAGAGAACATAGTAAAGATTTTAAAAACTGATTTTTATGCATTTTAATTCACTCCATGTGAAGATAACTGACAGTCACAACAGTAGCCAAAATAAAAATATTATATATATATATATATATATATATATATATATATATATATATATATATATATATATATATATGCTGCTCTTTTACTACTGCTCTATTTCAGCATAGACTTTTGGCTCCTATTCTTAAATTTGATAAATTTCAGATATTAAAAATAACTATTGTAAAATGAATTTATTCATGCTAAATTATGGCATTTTAAAAAATGTAGAATCATAGAATACCTGGAGAGTGAGCAAAATTAATTTTTCTATTGATTTAGGATTTGATTAGAAAAAAAAAAAAAAAAAAAGAAAAAAGAAAAAAAAAAAGTATTAAATTTATAAGCAATATTTTTCTTATAGCTAATATGAGAGGGTGCTAAAGGTTGCCAGTCAAACCAACTCCCCCTAATCTGATCAAATGACCAGCCATAAGAATTTTCTTTTGATGGGGAAGGGTTTCTTGGTGAGGTCAAAAACTTCAGCACCTCATCACAGAATTACTATTGTAAAACAAAAGAAAATTCAAATACAAGCTTTTAAAATAATAGAAAGGACCCAAATTTCCCAAATAAACTTACCTTTATCTCTCTTGTCATCTTTCTCATCATCATCAGGCTGTAAAAGAGAAAAAGGAAAAACAATTCTTATATTTATAGAGAATTTTCTTCAGAAGCATAAAATTTTACTAACAAGACTAGGAAATGTTTTCTGTTTACCTGAAGGAATTACATGAAATGTTCAAAGATTTTTTAAAAAGTTCAATAAGATTACTAAAGAGCTCAGTCAATTACTATTTCTAGTGTCTGAAATTAATGAATGAATTAAATGAAAACTCATTTTCCATTCATTTGTAATTTCTCTATATTCCCTGTATTTCCTGTGAGTAAACATTTATTTTTTCACACAATATTTTAAAAAATACAATTTGTAACGATTCTAAGAATAAATATTATAGAACACTTGTCATTGATCTGCCAAAACTAATGAAAATTTAACTATTTTTAATCAAGAGAATAACAAAAACTAAATGCAAAAATAAATTTACAAAAAAGTTGAGCAACTTTTGTAAATATACAGCAAGAAAACTCTGAAAGAATTATTTACATGGGGTTGGGGAGACAACATTTCAGCACTTCTACAAATGGGGCAGCAGGAAATAAAGGGACTTAATTCTGCTGTCATTGATTCAGATTTATATGATTTTGTTTTATTTGTATATCTCATTAACAACAAATTGTATATTGGTATTCACATATATATAAATACACCCACTTTATGATGTATATGTATACAGATACATGTTATATCCACAAACAATGAATACAAGATACCGTCTTCTAAGCTTATATGGTCAGTTGGTACTTCAAATACAGTGTAACCCAGATATAAGAGAGTTGTCGGGACCGGAGAAGAAGTCTCATATCCGGATTTGGTCTATTTTGTTTAGGTAAGTATGGCTCTAATTTGGGACCAGAGAAAATCTTATATCCGGGTTACACTGTACAAGTTTATGCAAAGAAAATAAAGAATAAAATAAGAATCAGTAAAAATAGTTAATTATAATGAAAAGAAATTATAAAAAAAAAAATCTTACCTCGTCATCATCATCATCTTCATCCATATCTTCATCATTGCCATTCATTTCTTTGCCACTGTCCTCTTCTCTTCTTTTATCAGATTTTTCTTCATCTAACTTTTTCACATCCTGTAAAGAATAAACACTATGGTTCAACGATTGTGAAGTGAAAGAAGAAGCTCACAACATAAAAATCATCTGATGCACAAGGGGAAATCTCAGTTTTAAATATGAAGAGGGAAGAATTTATAATGAACAAGGCTTCTCAATTGTCGATATTTGAAATTATTGCTATTATTTGGATTATTTTAATTAATTTGCAATTAAAACAACACACAGGTAATTTGGAAAACACTTCATCATAATCTTAATGATATGAAAAAGACTGGAGAATATATTTTCAAAGTGCTTCCTATTTAAAATTATAAGCTCAAGTCCAATGTTTTATTTGATATATCAAATAATACTAAATTCTATCACAAGGCTGTCATTGGGATGCACAAAACAAAACTGATATTTTATCCAGATAAATTTACAACATTTTTGTAACTAAAATATTTCCATACCTTGTCTTCCTTATCACTAGAGGATTTTTTTCTCTTGTTATTAGAATCCTAGGAAAAAAAAAAAAAAAAAAAAAAAAAAGAAATATGGTTAATAGACAATACATGATAATTTTTCTGGAATAAAGAACAAAAATTAATCCCCATAAAATATTATCACAAGATTATATATAAGAAAATTTCTCATTAAAAATATGCATAATGATTTTTGTGAATTTCTGTGTGGCTGTATATAATTTCGACTGACAATTTTTTTTCTTTTTGTTAATTTTTAATTTCCAAGAATTTACATCAAAAACTTTTTTCTTTTATAAAGCCATTATGATTGATCAGTGCTTTTTTTTTTTTGAGTATTGTTTATGAGGAAACTAAGAATAAAAATTTGAGAATTTTTGAATTCAACAAAACTAGTTTATTGTTGGTTAAGACAATTATAGAGATAAAATATAATGTACCTTGTCTTTCGATGATCGATCATCTTTTGGTGATGACTTTTCATCCTTTGAAGAAGATTTTTCATCAGATTTTTTCTTGTCCTTCAGTTTGTCATCCTCTTTTTTTTCGGGAGCCAAAGCAAGAGCTTTGTAAATTTTAAAGCCAAAATCACGCATCAACATTTCATTGAATAATTCTGCAAACAAGGAAACCTACAAAAAGAGTTGAAAAAATAATCATATTAATATTTCCTGCATAGAAAAAAAAAAAAAAAAAAAAAAATTTTTTTATAATTGTTAAAGCAAAAACTAAAACTAAATTTTTGATTATGATTTTTCTGTTTCAATTTATAGAAGAAATAACTAAAGAAAAGTCTGAGGTCTAAAATTAAGGGCCTAAACATTGAGAGTTGGAATTTATTTTGATTTTCTACAATCTGATTATAAAGAGAAAACCTTTGAAAAAAAAAGTTGAATGGGAGTAAGCAATGTTCAAATATGACCGCAACTAAAATGACACTACAGCCACCACTTTGGATTTATGTACCATGATTAATTAGATTTTTTTTCAAGAGTATTATTACACAGTAAACAAAGATTCTACTTGACTGTTGATTTATGAATATAAAAATAAAATATAAATGCAGTCTGGCTGTAAATACTTCTCCAGGAAAAATAATATGTCTTTTTTTAAACTGAAAATTTTAAATTTTTTTTGTCAATGTCAAAATGACTATGGCTTCACAGACTTGACTTGAAAAACAGCTTCATTACCTTCGAAAAATCTTAAAATCAAGATAAACAAGTTTGTTGTAAGCTAATGCTAAGTTTATAACATTGCAATTCCTGATTTTAAATTATTTATATATATTTTTCAAGCTTAAGAACATATTATGAGATAAACAAAATGGAAATTAATAAGTCAAAAATATACCAAATGAAATCAGGCTAACAGGTCTTTTAGATTCTGTGCTCATGAAATTTAACAAAATAGTTTTTAATGAACTTAGTATTCCATTTAAAGTTAGTAGCTGTTATAATAAATAGTAAAAAAAAATATTAATGGAAAGAAAGATTAGTAAAACTTTCCTGATTAATTGTGCAAAGTTCTTTATGCCACTATACTGAAAAAAAAAAGGTGTCAGGCATAAAACCAGTGCATATGGTTAAACCTTATGTGAAGAATACAAAAAAAAAACAAATCTATTTCAGCAAAACAAAAAGTCATAACTTTAATTTAAATTAGACAAATTATTATCAACTATTATTAATTTTGGTTTTAGTATTTCAGTTGCTTTTCATCACAATTCCGAGAAACAGTGCAGATCATAAATAGAGAAACTGAGCAAAACTTGAACACACATCCTTTTCACCTCAAGACACCTATCTTACCATGATAACCATTTTTACTTTAAATTTTCATTTTACTATTTTATCTGCATAGAACAGTAAAAACATCATAGCTTGAAAAATAAATAAACCAAATAATTCAAAGTAATAACATTCATTTACAATGCAAAGAATTCATACTGAATGTACTTTGAAATATTTGTGTACTGAAGTCAAAATACCTGGAAGGCTAAAGTAAGATTTGTAATTTTCTAAAATTACAAAAATCCTCAAATCATAAATTATGAAACAAATGGTGTATTCACTATGTTGTGGAGTAAAGAATACACCCTTGGTGACTATGAACTTGTTCATTACTATAAAGAGTTCCATGTTATGAGGCCAGTATTAGTCCTATTGGAGTCAGTCTTCAAAATAACTATACAGGTGTTACAGGAATATCTTAAGCATTACATTTAAAGAATACTTAACAAATTACGTTATACCAAGTGCGAGTACGTGCTATAACAATAACCCTACAATAGGAAGTTATAATATACTGACAAGTTGCCCGGTTCACGATCCTCCCAGATCTTTTCAACAGAAGTAGAGGTTTATCCGTTGTTTCCTGTTTAGGATTCGGTTTCTGATTCTTTCTAAAGTCTACTCTATACTTCTAACATTTGTTTGAACTCTGAAATTTTATTTACTAATTATTTTTTTTCTTTCCTCAACAATAGACAAGCTTGCCTATCCTCCAGTTTAAAGTCCTCCTCAATCTCTTAAACAGAGTATAGGTTTATCCCTTGTTTCCTGTTTAGGTCCGGGTTTCTAGTTCCTTCTAAAATCTTAATTCTCTTTTTCACTCCCAGTAGCCCATTATATCTTCATGGCATTGTTGCCTTATTTGAAACAAATTAATTTAAAAAAAAAGAAGACTCAAATTTTTTTTTTCATGACAGTCTATTTTTTGTAACATATCTAGAGTTTTATATAAATATATCAACTACAAAAGGTTTGTTTGTTTTGTTTAACGGCATTCCAACTGTAGTGGTCATTTTATGCCAAAAATGATTTTGGTATAGCTGGCAACATTATTTTTTTTTTTCAAAAACGTACAGCTGGCAACATTAAAAAAAAAAAAAAAAAAAAAAAAAAAAAAAAAAAAAAAAGAAAAGAAAAGAAAAGAAAAAAAAACTGGCAACATTATTATTATTTTATTTTATTTTTTTTTTTAAAAACATCATCCTTCCAGTGTTTTGACCCCAGTTACAATTCCATTGAATAGAATTTTTTTCAAAAAAGTAGAGCTGGTAATATTTTTCCAAAAACGTACAGCTGGGAATATAATTTTTCCAAAAACGTACAGCTGGGAATATAATTTTTCCAAAAACGTACAGCTGGGAATATAATTTTTCCAAAAACGTACAGCTGGGAATATAATTTTTCCAAAAACGTACAGCTGGGAATATAATTTTTCCAAAAACGTACAGCTGGGAATATAATTTTTCCAAAAACGTACAGCTGGGAATATAATTTTTCCAAAAACGTACAGCTGGGAATATAATTTTTCCAAAAACGTACAGCTGGGAATATAATTTTTCCCAAAACGTACAGCTGGGAATATAATTTTTCCAAAAACGTACAGCTGGGAATATAATTTTTCCAAAAACGTACAGCTGGGAATATAATTTTTCCAAAAACGTACAGCTGGTAATACTACTTTTCCAAAACCATATAGCCGACAACCTTAATTTTTCAAAAACGTTCTGTTGGATGTAGTTCATCGCCATACCTAATATGCAGATGCAGTTTACAGTCATGCCCATGGACGCAACTACAAAAGGAGCCATTATCAATTGAATGTTGTGTATAAGGACTCCACTCCTTGCCTGAGATAAGGTTAATAAAATATTTGCAGTAATTCATTGAAAATAAAATATTCAACCTTCTTAAAAATGAAGACAGATAATTACAAGGTGCAACTTTTACCAAAACATTTTACATTTTCAATCTTTTCATTTTATAATGTAAAGGTATAAAGTAAAAAATTACTTGGTTTGCTCACCTCAAAAGAATGTTCTTTATTGTCTTCTTGACGATAGTCCAGTAAGACACTGAGGGACATAACAGTGCAATCAAATTTTCCTCCTTTAGCTGTTGCTGATGGATGCACAATGATGGAGGGCTTATCTGGAAGGGTATATTTGCGCTCCATTAGAGCTAACTCCTTTTCTTCTTTACGTTTCTTTTCTTCTTCCTAAAATATTACAAATACAAGACAGGCATCAATCTCTTTCACAAACATACATTAAAAACAATAACCACTAATAACATTAGATTCTATGAATCTAGTTTTGGAAGCATTGATAAAAATTTGCTTGTTTATTTGAGATAATGATTTAAAATTAGTAACTATTTTCAAATATTTTAATATCTTAGGGACAGATCAGCGCCACATTTAAAAAAATATTGAAATTTTTTTTTTCTTTTTAACTTCAGGATTTTATTTTGTTAACTATATTTACCAAATCAGTGTAACAAATTCACCCAGAAAATAATTTCATATTTATACGCATAAAACAATATTTTTATACTCAACAAACTATTATGTATTATTTTTTTTCCCTTATCAGCTTATGCAAAAAAAAATTATGCCATTTTAAACATCATTGAAAATCTTGACTATTTAGAAATTAAAAAAAAAAAAAAAAAAAGAAAAAAAAAAAGGGTTAAAAGGATAAGCAAATTAAACATTTGTTCTTAATTCTTTGTCAGATTTTGTCTAATACTATGTCAACCCCGATGGGTCATTTTACACCAACCAGGTGAATACAGATATTACACACACTTTTTTCCTTTTCCAGTAATTAGAGGGGCTCAATTTGGTTAGTACAATTTGTTTTATACAAAGTTTTTAATGAAAATGAACATTCTATCATTTATTCCAAGGTTTGTTTTTTTTTTTTTTTTTTTACATCTTTCAGGATACCATACTTCCATGTTGAATTGTAGGCTTTTCAAGGTAAAAACAAAAACAAAAAAACAATATTAGATGATGCCCTTGTACAAATCAGACTGATAAAGGATTCAATGCAGACAAGTCAATCAATGGTGTTTCTGTTATATCTGAATCTATTTTGATATTCGGATACAATGTTATTTTTTTTTTTCAAGAAGTCATTAACCAGGCATTTACCATTCTTTCCATGGTTTTACAAAGGCAGCAGGTAAGAGAGAGAGGATGATAATTATTCAAGTCTGAAGCATCTTTACTCAGATTAGGAATTCAGATAATTACAGCTTCCTGCTATTTGGGAAAGTTTCCTGTGTGTGCCATGTTATTAAATATGCTCAACAATACTAAAAGGGGATGTTTCTGATAGGTGTTTTAAAAATTGATAATGTTCATCATCTGGTGCAGTAACAGTGTCATGGCACTTACTAAGGGACTCTTTCAATTCATACATAAATGCTAAATGGTATATTGCAATTTTATTTATTGTCAAAAGAATTAACTTTTGTTTTTCAGCCATGGATTTAAACTTTTAGAATACAGAGTAATAATAATATTCCATTGATGCATTATTTTCAAGTTCTTCCACTAATAAGTTAGCAATTTTTGTGCACTTTTATCTACTTCATTTATTCAGGGACATTTTCTTCACTATATCTCACTTTCTTCACTGGTACATTAGTGTCAAATTTTGATATGTACTGTTTCTTTGATTCTCTTTTACAGATTTTAATGATGCACAAGCTTCTTGATAGTTCTGTAGGTCAATTTTTGTTGGCTCAAGTTGAAATTTTTTTTTTTAAATATTTCTTTTCAGTGTTTAATTGCTTACCTGCATTCAGTTGTGATCCAAGGTTCATGTTTGACTTGTAATTTGGCCAAAGATTTAGGGACTGTGTCCCACCACTTGCACTGCTAAACTTGTAAGTGGGTGTGGTTCTTTTAAGTATTTTATTGGAAATTAAGGATTGACAAAGGGTCTGTGAATACCCATCAGTTTGCCTTATGGTTTTGACATTTAGGGATTTCTCTCCTGTGCTATTGGTTTATTGGAGTCAATGAAAATAAGAGTGGTCACTCTCACACTGATCTTCATGGACTCTCCATTGGAAGTCCATGATAGTTAAGGAGGAGAAAATTGATAGATCTATGGTTAAAATAGAACCAGAAACTGGATCAAGGTAAATGTAGGATTTGTCATTGAATAAACATAAATCATAAGTTTGTATTAGGTTTTCAATGATATGGCCAAATGGGCTGAAGATTTTGCAAGCCCAAAGTTGCTATAGTTATTAAAGTCTCTGACCAGTAAGAAAGGAGTGGATAATAGATCAATTAATCTGTTTATTTTGGTTTATCCTAATTTGTATTTCTGAGCGATATATAGTAAAAATATAGTTAATGTACCATGAAGAGTGATTTTAATAACTATGGCTTGTAAGCTTGTGCTTAAGTGTAGTATCTTGTGTGGAGTGGCACCTTTTACTAGTATTGAAGTACCACTAACATATTTGAAATTGTGGTTAAGAATCTTTTTTTTTTTCATCAGCAGGTGGGCCAAAGATTAGTATAGGAATTTTTAGTGTCTTTTTGGTGTTGAAAACACATTGTTTTGGAAATTCTTGCAAAAAATCAAATAATTGTCAGATTTTAATTAAATTTTCAGGATTTATTAACAAATTATTTTTTAAATTCTTATTTTTAGATAAAACCTTGGTAAATATGTTTTTTTACATGTTAATTAATTTTATGAAATTTTGAGAAATAAAATTTTTTAACTCTTCATATTTATATTAGTTAAAATAAGAATCCTTGGAGAATTTAAATCCTCAATTTGTTTTTGTCAAACAGAACCATTTACTGAAAAACCTGCTGTAAATTGTAAAGTAAAAAATGCAATAAAACTATGACATTATTTAATTAGAAAAGCTTTTAATTGCTTTTATAAATAAGATATAGTAAGGACAATTGACTTAAAAAAATGTTTCTCAATGAATAATGAATTTTTACAAGAATTATTTTTTAATTAGAAAAATTTATTAAGTTTTAAATCTTAAAATTCTGTATTAATTTCAGCTTTTCAAAGGATATTAAGTGAAAACTATATTTACTAATCATAAATGGAAAAGCTTAATACAAATCAAACACCAATATTTTTAAAAGAATTTTCAATATTTTTTGCATGTGTATAAACACACCTATTTTTGTAAGTATGAGCAACCATACACAACATTATCAGAAAATAAAAGCAATAATTATATCAAATTTAAAGTTAACATTTCTAAAATGTAGTAAAGCATTAGATTATGGGGAATATTTTCATAAATTTTTAAGATTACCGAATACTTAAAAATTATATAAAAAAAAAATGCACTTACATCATTTTCTTAAATTGTTTTACACATTGTCTTTGCAGAATAACATTAGACCTGTCATCAGGCTGTGAACATGTCAAAACAGTTACTGTCAGGTTAAAAAATCCATTCATGTGATATTTTAAACTTAATAACATTGGTTTCAAATCAGATAAATTATACTTTAAATCAGCTAACATTCTTCAAAGTTTCAGAAAAAGTGCATTTTACTTTTGGAAGATTTTTTAATAAAGAGAATTACATTGTAATGAAAGATGACTAAAAAAAATCCCCTTCCAGTCAATTTAAATTAGTTTTTTAAATACAGCAAAGTATTTTGCTTATTGGAAATATTAAATTTAAAATTAAAATAAAAGACAGATTTTCCATTTTTAAAAATTCATTCTAAACCTTAGATAACATTTTTTGGGGGTGGTACCTACTTTTATATCCTTTAAAGTATAAGTTGTCAGATTCTTTTTGCATTATTTCCTGTAAGCAGACTATATTTGGATTTTAGTCTGCCATCAGTTGTTTGATTTCTTTAAAATTTGCTCAAATTCCTCTACAGGCCATATTTATTGTTTTTACTTTGTAGATGGAGGACCATCCTCTGTTTCCATTTACTTAGTTATCAATGTCCTTACTTCTTCTGAGATTTTCGATTTTCTTGGATTCCAGTACCTCAAATAGATTTTGTATTGAGAGATCTGGTATTTTTGTTTTGGTTAGAATTAATGATTTGTTATCTAAGTTAGTTGGATTTAGTTCTTTTGGAGGCATTTGATTGATTTTTGCTGAGATGGAGTTTGAATCTGATTTTGTTGTGGTGAATTTTATTTTTTTTGAGTATTATGCTAATTTTATTTATGAGTGAAGTTATCTCATTAGATTTTGATTCAAAGTGTTTATTTTTGACATTCTTGGTTGGTGATTTTTTTGGGCAGCTTTTTTTGCAATTTCAGTATATGAAGATGTAGAGAAGGTACTTTTCACTATTTCTTTTGCTTTATTCTTATTCACTTTTCCAGATCTCACACTCCTTTGAATCAGCAGTATGTTTTTTGCTTTCAATTTAGACACTTTCAGATGTTTTTGGTCGGTTAATCTGGAATGGTCTGTTCCATTCTCTCCACTTCATCCACACAATGGGGTTTTGGAGGTTCTTTTTTTTGTCGTTGGCCAAATTGTTGGCAGTTTGAATCATCAGATTGGTTCAGGTTTGTAGAGTATCTGATTTTTATTTCAGATTGAAGTTTAGTGATATTAAATGTGAGTATATATTAGTATTAATATTTTGTCCATCTATAATTTTGTTTCCTCAGGTTTGTCTTCATGTCCTCTAGGGAGTATGGAGTGAGGTCAGAGCTTCTAATGACTCCTTTGGATAAATTTAAAGTTTGGAGAGAGTAGGCTTTGATTTTTTATTCATCAAAAGTCATTCTTTTAACAATTTTTCAGAGTATACGTTAATGGTATTTGTACCACAATTTTTTTTAACAGATGTAAGAATTATAATAGAGGATATTTTTTTCCATTAGAAATGGTGTCAATTTAGTAATGGGAGTTTTTTTTTCTAATGATTCAAGTACAATACATTCATGAAGAGTTTCATTAAGCTCTGTTTCACTGTCTGGGCTTGATTATAGGTGGGGTCTTTTAATTTTTGATGCCATGGAAGTTTCATTTAAAGTTTCATCATTCCTGTTCCACATCCACCTTGGAGCCCTTTCAAGGGAGATTTGGGAGTGGGGATAGACATTTGCCCAAACAATCCAAGGATACAGGAATGATATAATCATATTAATGAGTTATTGCAAACATCTAGTAGTTCTTCCATTGCTCCACTCCAATTAAGTGAAACATCCGTTTACTGATGTTGAAATTTTGACTCAATAATTGACCCTTGTCACCATCTTCTAATACTTGTGTTTTTTACTCATGTTTGTTTGTTTGTTATATGACGGAGTGTATGACTGGATTGGTATATATAAGTATTAGGGCTTGACATGACATAACAAGTGATCAGATCGAGCCTCACTGACCACCTGTCTAGTCCAAGTAAAGGCCAAAGAGGAGCGTTGCAGCTGATGTCCTCTCAATACTCAGGATCCCACGCTTAGGCATCATGGGTCACCACCCATAGCAAACAAGTGGCAGAGGTGCAACTGGTGTATTATACTACTATCCCAACCGGGTGGGCCATAGGCATCAGTTAGACTTGATTAGTTAGTTTATATATAAAAAGTACCGTATATACTCTTGTATAAACCTATTTCATGTGTGTCGCTTGATTTTTTCATATAGCTTGTGTATAATCCAATCCCAGCTTCTGAGCAATACTAGTAAACCTACTATACTCAAATATTGCAGTACTGGGCATCATCCTGGACATATTTTATAGCAAATAAATGGTCTTCATTGTATAATGACCTTTTTTTTGTCTCATAAATAATTTATTTTTGTATAATCCAGAACCTATACTGGCAGCAAATCGCTTGCATACAGATAGGAAAGGAGTTCAGTAAATATACAAAAATAAAAAGGGATATAAGACAAGGATGCATCTTCTCACCAGACCTTTTCAACTTATACAGCAAAGTCATTCTGAGAGAATTAGAAGTCTTACCAGGATTCATTATTGGTGGCCACAATCCTAACAACATAAGAGATGCAGATGACAGTGTTGATAACAGACACAGAAAGGAAAATACAAAATCTTCTACAGAAGGTAGTGACAGAAAGTGAGTAGAAAAGGCTAAACATCAATTACAAGATTGTCAGCAAAAGTAACAGCCCAACATGCAAATTACAGATTGGAAATACAAATATAAAACAGGTGCAACAATTTAGATATTTGGGAAGCATATTAACAGAAGTGCAACACTGAAATCTGAAGGTGCATTGGGATAGTGAAAGGTGTCTTCCAAAAGCTGAGCAAAGTATTAAGAAACAGAAAATTATCATTAGAAAAGATTACTGAACTGCTATGTAGTATCAGTCCTCCTATATGGCAGTGAATGCTGGACAATCTCTTCACAGAAGAAGAGACTTAAAGCAGCAGACATGTAGTTCTACAGAAGAATGCTGAAAATACCATGGACTATTGACAATATAAAAGGATGCTTATACTTAACATCAGAAAGAGACACAAATTTGATACTCGCGTGACAGATTAAAGGTAAGAGAGACAGAGGAAAGCAATGCACAACCTACCTCACAAGTTGGAATGAATAGATGGTGGAGCAGGGTTTAAGAGAGATGACAAAAAATTTTTTTATTAAGTGTTACAAAAGACAGGAAATTGTGGAGAACCATGAATGCCAACATCCTGAAAGGACATGGCACAGAGAGAAAAAGATAGTTTATAAATGTTCAGTAAAACAAATTATTTTCTTTGGTGTATCATAAATAATTTCTTCCTGTAGCATGTATTATGGTACATCTTGTCAAAATATTTTAAGAATATGTATGGAAGAATTGTAAGCTAAAATAATACCAGTAAATGTAAAAAATATAATAAAAATAAATATCAATAAACAGAGGAAGACAGGTTAAGGAAAACAACTGAAAAATATACAGTATAGATACACATCACACAAGAGGGGTACCATTGGAAAAACACATGCAAACGAAAATGAATGAAAGTAAATTGGAAAAAAATTCTTCATTTATATAAGGTATTTATAGATTTTAAGCAGTACATGTAGTGAATGACATTCTGCTGTTCATATAGCAACAGAAAGAATTCAGGCTATAGGAGGCAGGCTAAAGGAGATTATCTGTACTGTTAAGTTTAGCCAAAGGTACCATAAAAATGTAGGACTACCAAGCTGGATAACAATCACCAAAAATGAAAAAAAAAAAAAAAAAAAAAATGTTTTGTGTAAAAAATGATCGTAAAAACTGGCACTATACTCGAGTATATACGGTACTTATTCTGTTATGTTGTTAAATTCTAAAAACAAATTGTCATAGTGGAGAAGCAGTTATCCTTAATACTTTGTGTTACTTACTGATTGATCTCAATGAAGCATACTGAAGATGGAAAGATATATTAGCAGAAAAGAACCCCACCACCAAAAAAAATGTTGGGTTTTTAATGTCTGTCAATTTATTGACATGAGATTTCATGTCCTTATCAAAGCATAAAAGGAGATGCGAAAAGTTCTCAATCTGACCAAGTAATTATACATCAGATTATATTTTTTTGGAAGTACTTTTGTGGTTGAGGTGAAAACTTTTCAGCAGTCTCTCAAGTTAAAATCTGGTCTCACTCTATCATGATGACTTATGGACAGTCATAATTGCCCAAGTTGCTGAGAAGTCAGATGTGCTGTTACTTTAAGTTTTTTTCTCAAATTCTTCTTGAATAAAAAGAATATTTGCTGTGATTTACTGACCTCTTTCTTTTTCTTTTCATCTTTATCATCCACTTCCATTTTCTGAAGCTCTTCTTGCTTTTTAACTGCTTCTTCCAGCTAAACAAGACAGACAACTAATTTTAAAATGTCAATAGCAAATGATTAGTAGAACAGAAGTTATTTTACAAAATTTATAAACTGAAAAGATTAAAATGAGAAATTGATTAAAAAATAAAATAACTAGTTATAAGCCTATTTGTTAAGAATAAAGTTTAAATTCTTGACAAATAGATTTATAACTGTTTTTCCCAACATTCTGAAATTGGGGAAAATGTTATCAATAAAAAATGACAACTGGATTTTTTTTAAAATGATTATTTTACAAGGTTGCTCTAGTATACATTGTATCAACTGCTTTTCAGTTGACAATGGTTTTGAATTGAACTATTCACTATATCATAAAACTTACTGGGGCCTTGAAACAAATTCATACTAGAGCCATTTTTAAAGAGGAAAAAATGAATAATCACAGACAAACGTACAGCAGCCACTTTGTTACTTTCTTGCTCTTCCTCTTCTTCCTTTTCAGTTTTTAGAACTTTTGTCAGTCGGGCAATAAGCTGAGACTTGAGTCCCTTTGAACTCAAATTACGATCTTCTAATTCACGGCGGAGATCAACAATCTGAGAAAATAAAGATAATTAAATACAAAAATGTGTAAAATAAGAAGTAAAATGAAATATCTCCACTTCATAAAAGAAAGAAGAGTTTAGCATTCCAAGATACATTTGGACAAAAACCCATTCTTCATGCTGCTTGTGTTAATGGTACAAAAAAAAGTCTTTCACATCAATCAAACTGCCACAGTAATGGTGTAGTCCTTAACATCTAATCCCCATTCTTTATTGAGAGGAAAAATAAATTTTTCAAGCCTGTACTTATGTTGGTTTCATTTGCAGATGTACAAGGCATACGAGTAGATATTTCTTCTTTTAAATCCATCCTTGCAGACAGCAGAAAGTTTCCTTTATTACCCACCTATGCAATATTTGTTGACTCGTTGCATAAGGTTAAGTCAAGTATAGATGTGGCACAGAGTAGTTTCCTTTGCTCAAGATTGAATGACAGATTTGTGTGTGTGTTTTTTTTGTTTTTTTTTTCCCCTCATGGGTAATTTAAAGCTGAGATATATTTTAGATTCCAAGAGATTGCTTACAATACTTGGTGTCCCAAAGTGCTCCCACTTCATTTGACCAGGCTTGACACTGGTGATTGAAAGGGAACTGATGATTTCCCCTTTGCTCAGAAAAGGGCTTTTAAGAAGATCTTCATGTATTAATTTGAATCATCTGTGGAACATGAGTGATAGTAAATGGTATTATCTATGCATGAAGCTAATGAATTGAACTGTTTGACATCTTATTTTGTTCTATAAAAATGAGAATGCTCTTTCTTTATGAATTATACATTTGAAAAAAAATTGTGTAGTATATACTATGGATTAGTCAAAACATTGTGTCATCATTCAACATATGAATAAGTTTTGTAATACTAATAACACTTTGAAAAATTACAGATAGACATCTTATTTAGTCTAAGATTAAGGCCTCAATAAGTATGTAAAAATAGACCTGAATATAAATGAATATATTCAATGTGTGAATAATTTTTTTGGCATTAGTTTCTATATGTTTATACAGAAAAAATATCTACTGTTATAATTAAAAAAAATAAAAAGAAAAATAATGTTTCAAGGAAGAATATCAAATTTTTAAGACACTTTCATTTCTTATTTCTTCTACGGAAATCAAACAGATTAAAATCTAATTTCTTGGAAATTTTTAACACTTGAAATTAATTGTAAAGAATGATACTTATAAACTTCAATGTATAAGAATATAAAAGTGCCAATCATATAAGAGAAAAGAAAACTACAAATACAGGTAACAGAATATGAATGTCTCACTAAAGCAAAAAGTTCTCTAGTGGAATAACAGAAAAAAAGAATTACCTTCATCGTTTTAGGGTCCAGTTCAGAAAAATGAGTTGGTTCTTTCTCTGGATTTGCATTTTCTTCTTCTTCCTACAAAATAAATAATAGTTGTTAGAGTATAAAAATATATATTATATAGCATTTTAATAATAAAAAAGCGGAATTGTTGTAGTCATTTATTGCTATTGCCTGTAATTGTTAGCAATATGTCAGTTATCTCTGGTTTGCTGCATAAAAAAAAAACAAAAAAAACCTGCAGTAGGAGGTAGAAATTGGTTGCCCACATTATTCTACGTTAGCCCAATCAGTCCCTGTTTTGTCCCTGAGCTAGTCTCAAAACTCACTCATCAGCTACTGGGGCTGAACGTATGCTAATCAGTGTAACAGAGCTAAGACAAAAAAATTCAGTGGTGAAGTCAGCATACACTGGTAGCAGTATTACTCATTACAGGCTTGCTCGTTTCCAAAAAGAAATAGATACACGCAAAGAAAGAAATAGAAAGTTCAAGTTATAAAAAAAGATTACTGCCATCAGAAGAATTTTTCTTTTTTATTGGGCATAACAGTTAAATAATTACTGCCATATTTGAATCAATAATTTTTAAAAAATACTCTAACACGAGAATACAGAAACGATAGAATCTAAATAAAACTAAAAAAAAAAGAAAGTTTTTAATTTGAAAGCATGTAAAATTTTCACTTACTTACCTAAGAGGGAGAGAAATATTTGTTTCTATTTTAGTATGTCAGTTCAATTGAAGTTTTAAAATTATTTAGAACAAATTTTTAGTTTTTAATATTCTTAAGCTCAAGCATTCCTACATAAAATGCAACATTATTTGAGCAGGTATTTAAAAAGCAAAATTCTTTATGAATGTGATATGGAACAATCCTGGCATATTTGTACAAAATAGGAGAATATACAATGACATAACAGATAAATATTACAAAAAATACAAAATCTTAATTTTCAATCAAGACCGCAACATTGATTTATTTTGAATTCATTGTTAACTAATCTGCATATTTATCAACTTGTAAAGTGAGAAAAACTTTAAATATTATAGTTTGAATAAATTTTAAAATTATGCTATAACTGAAGAGGAGGAATAAAATTTCATAATACTTCAGCTGGGAATACCAACTTTAGAGTTTCAAGATATTAAGCCTTCTTTTATTTCAGTAAACTAACCTGAGCATACCAGCTAACCAAAAATGATATGCATTTATGTGAGAGAGAGAGAGAGAGATAAAATAAAGAGAATGTTTCTGAATGTAGCTAACATCCTTATTTGAGTTTGAACATACTGAGTATTAAATTTAAAAATATTTAAATATCATATGTAACTCAATATTCATGTCATGAAAGAGACAAAAGGTGATATGCAAGTGTTGAATATCAAATCTAATTTATACAGGATTTTTTTTTTTTTTTTTTTTTTACTTTGCTTCCAAATAAAATCTTACAGGATTCTAAATTTACTGTTATGTACATTTACTTAATATTTTTGTCATCAAAAGTTTACAAAATCATATTTCTGGCTTTTCTTTTTAGTGAAAAAGTAACTAGAACTGGTTAAATAGTGGAGTTTAATTCAAAAGGCAGAGAGAAAAAAATTAATCTAAAGGCAGTAAGATATGAAGTTTTCATCTTTTTCCAGATTTTTTTTTTAAAATATAAGAACATTAATAGTAAAAATGAGGAAGTATCTTTCTGGAGGCATCATTACAAAGCAATTTGCTGACTCCACAAAATGACTTTAGGCTGGACCGTTTTCTAAAAAGGAGAATAGAAAAAAAATGCCCCCACAAAACATAAGAGCATGTATGAAGGAAGAGAGAAAAAAAAAAAAAAATAAAAAAAAAATAATAATAATAAAAAAAAAAAAAACAAAAAAAAAACAAAAACAAAAAAAACAAACAAAAAAAACAAAACAAAAACATAAAAGACAAAACGCATACTTATTCACACACACATATTTTATTTTTATATATATATATATATATATATATATATATATATACACACACACACACACACACACATAAATAATTTTAAAATTTTTAAAAAGAAAATCATTTCTTCCTTTAATGAACCCCTAAGCAAAGGGGAGGAAAAAACATCCTAAAGCTGAAATGGAAAAGCAGTGTACAAGAGTAAATCAAGGAAATGGAATTGGAGGGGGAGGGGAGAAAAAAGTTCTCAGTAGGAATGTAGCAGCTGCAGCAGCGTTAACAGACCACCACTAATGTGTCGTCTCCACTGTCATCATAACTGATATATGCAAATGTTCCCTTCACACAATGCCCTAAAATAGGAACTGAGCAAAGAACAAAAAAAAAAAAAAAAAAAAAAAAAAAAAAAAAAAAAGAAAAGAAAAAAAAAAGAAAGAAAGATTGACAATTTGTCATTTTTTTTTTTTTTTTTCCACATTTAGAATAATAATTTTTTTGGAAAAGGATGTAAACATTAATGCAAATGTATGTATTTAGTTGTATCTGCATATGCATGAATATGGATGTGTGCAATAATAATAAATCTCTCCTAGCCAACAAACTGTAATTTGGTCAGCATTTCCAAGGGAATATTTGGTTTTCTGATCCATAAGAAATACCAAGGCATTGGGAATGAATGAAGTTTTGCTGGCAAAATCATTATTCAACTTTAAAAAGAAAAAAAATATTATTTATTTTCATTTCACAACTTGCCCATGAAAATTACCAAATATTTACTTTCAAAACATACATTTTTCATTTTGAAAAAATAGGTGGTAAAGAACTTTTTTCAAAGTAAGATATATATATATATATATATATATATATATATATATACACACACACTCTTGTAATTTATGTTTATATCACAGTAAATTTATAAATTTTTAAAAAAATAATCACTAGTGGAATTTGAATCTATGAGCAAACTCTTTATTTAAGGTCTTCATTAGGAAGTGTCTAATTTTTAAGGAACATTAATTAACCACAAGCTTTTTAGCACTTATATGAAAATTCCATATTCAATAAGCAACAATAGATTTTACTGAATAGATGTCACAAGAATGACAAATCAACAACTTAAGACAAGATTATCATAAAAAAAATGCATCAAAATGATCATGCAACTGATATCAATTCCATGACATTAAATTTAAGATATCAATCAATAGATAAAGATGCATCAGCAAAGCTATTAGCGACAATTATAAATGATCATGATATAATATGCAAGCACTTTAATTTGGACTTAGGTAAAGGCATATAAATAAGCAAATAAACCATAACAGCAAGAAATTAAATCAATATATATATATATATTCATTATAGCTTGGGATACAAATATCAAAGAAATGAGAAAAAGAATTAAACCATAAGTAAAAGTAATGTAATCTTTTTCTCCTCTAAATTGACAATTTCAAACTGACCATTTTTAAAATTTTTTAACAATTATAACACTTGTGAACATTTGACCAAATAAAACGCTTACCCACTGTCCCAATTTTTACCAGGTTTCTCAAAGTGGAGCTCTACTCAGCTACCAAATATCAAATGTAACAGAAATAAATCATCAATTAATAATTAAAGGAATTTTAACTATTCCAGCTTGACTGACAAATTTACCTGAATTAAAAGCACACGAAATTCATATGAAAAAAAAAAAAAAAAAAAAAAAAAGAAGAAAAAGAGAAAGGAACTAAGAGCATAAAAAAAAATTGGGGCTTGTATCTAGATTAATTTTTTTTTTTTTAAAAGTTCTACCTAAAAGAGAAAAATATTCTTTTCATAAATTATATCAATTTCCTATACATCCATTAAGAAACATACAATTTTTTTTTTTTTTTAAATTAATAAATGAAACATCCAGTTTTTAAGGGGTGGATAGGAGCAATGTTCGTGGGCAGGCTGTTTTTGTTTAAATTATATTTTCTTTGGATTCAAATCCAGAATCGGTTGATAATCAGGGTAAAATTATGAATGTGTATATATATTTATTTACATATATACACATGAACATATATATGTATATATACATATATATATATATATATATATATATGTATGTATACACACATGCAAACATGAAAGAAGATAAAAGGATTAGAAGGTTGAGTGCCTGAGTCGTAGTGTCATCCTTGCGGTCATTTCCGGAGCCGCTTCCTCCACTACTCCCGCCAGTGACACCCCCACTGCTGCTACCTCCGCTGCTGCTGCTGCTGCTGCCTGCTAGTCGCTTCTGCAGGTGAGTTTTGTAGGCAGCCCTGAGGGCATCCCACTCCAGGCACGTTGGGCGAATACTCCACACATCTGGTAAGAAAAGCACGACAGTTTCAACACGAGCAGGCACCAGTCGGCCCTTGTGCATCTCCTCAGGACGAATGTACCGTATCTCTGCGAATCGATACCTGTCAGGAAGGGGTTAATGAAAAAGAAAATTTTGCTAAAAAGTGGATAAGTACTGTACACTTCTGGCTGTTAATGACAGCCATGGCTAAAATAATATAAAAAGAAAATAGACAGAAAGAAAATATCATTAAAAAGAAGAAGAAGAAGAAGAAAAAAAAAAAAAATCTATTTCAAATCAATAATTTCAAAAAATATTTCCTGTCAAATAATTATTTTATATCTTTATTAGCTAATATTTTTAAATAGAAAATAATATCAGAAGTGGAAAAATCTCTGAAATATCAGAAAATAGCTGATATTATGGACATTTTGATCACTGAAGTGGCTGTCCTAAGGTTGTATCTTGAACTGGTCATCTATCAAAATGACAAGTGCTACAACCAGGACACCAGTTAGACCAATACTTCCAAACAGCTTGAAAAAGATCAGGAATCAAATTTGTGGGCCAAATAACAACTCTTCTGATATTGCAAAAACACCAACTTACATAAACACAGTATTTGGTTTATCTAAAATTCACAAGCCAGATAATTAACTTTTAAAAAAATAATTTTAAAAAGGGCATTGAAGGCTTAATTGGAGTTTTATTACTTATATTGAAGTCTGTTTATACTTACTTAATAAAAAAAATTAGATCATGTCAACCTTACTTATAAAATAGATTCATATTAAATCAGAAACAACTATTTTAATTATGCAACCCAAATAAACATTACAAAACAAACAAATGTAAAAAAAATAAAATAAAATAAAGACTTATTCAATGACAAATTCCTTAATTCAAATTGCATGACAGTGTATGAAAGAAAATGACATATTTACATCAGCCAATAAACAAAATTTAATAATAGGGTGGGGAAATAGGCAAACAAAGAAGCATCATAAAAATACTTGGATCCAGACTGTAACTTTCTGAAAAGGAAAAAATACAAAGAAAAACAAGAGAACAGAGAGAGAGAAGTCTAACATCAATGATGAAAGCACTCACCACTGTGTGCACATGCTGAGATCAATATTGGTTAGTGCCTTTGTGTTACGGATAGCAGTCTTGATAAGGACCTTAGGATCGTCACCAGGATTCGGTCCATCAAGAGAAGGAGACCAGGGCCCACCAATTGCCATAGGCTCATTCTTGCCTTTCAGTCCAACAAGGAACTGAATCATGCGTGTTGGGTGCTGATATGAGATTTGCTCACCTCGGAAGCCATCTTGGGAATCTTCACCCAAGCCACAGCATTTCTGATAGATTTCCTCTATTTTAGGGCTTGATAATAACATTACCTATATAAACAGAAAATGAGAAAGGAAAAAAAAAAAAAAAAAAAAAAAAAAAAAAAGGATATATCTACATCTGTTAATTATTTATGAACATCAGCAGCACTTTCTTTGAATTTCATTCTGACACATGAACACATAATATATATAAAATGAAGAAATCGATGAAAATATGAAAATGATTTAAAATGTTTCACATCAAAATAATTGCTAAATAACTGCAACAAATTGACATTACTTTTGAATGTCTCATTATCTTAAAGATCTATATGATACTTTTTTTCTTTTAAGGAAACAGGTTATTATTTATGCTATATCGGTTGAAATAATAATGCACTACATTCTGATACAACTTTTTGGAATTTTACAATCCAAAAGCAGCAAATCAATAAAAAACAAAGACGTTAATCACTGTTCATTCTCAGATACTATGGTGGGTATGTGAAGAAAAAACTTGAAAGTTATGCACAGGTTTTGCATCATTACATTCAATGATACAATGCCGATAGGGACTGATACCAAATAATTAAGAGAACCCATTAAGTGTTTGTGAGTGTGTGTTATTTATGCAGTGCAGTTTTATATCAACCATAGATTGTTACATATCTTGTAATAGTCTTTGAGGATAAAAATACAAAAAAATATTCTTACTTTGGCACTATACAAATGATCAGCATCTGTTGGCTCTGATGTAGGAGTATTGGACTCTGCATCATTCAAAGTGATAGGTTCCGTGTCTTTAGGCATGACATGAAATGTGCAGTCAGTGCCCAGTTGGAATGGACGAAAAAGTGGGAAAGCAGATGTCCAAGTGAAGTTGGCCTGGAAGAAGTCACTGGGGATGTATAAATTGCTGTAACGTGACTTCAAGATAATGACATTAGCTTCATTCCTGTAAAATAAATAGAGAGAAATAATTAAAGAATGAACAGTTCTAATATAAACAATAAAAGGCATAGAAACGTTACATTCAATCCTGAAAGCTTGATCTAAATAAATTTGTTTCAACCTGAGGGCAAGCATGTAGAATTTCATATGCTCTTTTCACATTAATCAACTTTTCAAAACAACAAGAGTCAGCTAAGTACCACTTAAAAGAAAATGTAAAAAGTAGATTACTTGGGAGAAACAAAAATCGCTAAAAGACTATTATTATTTATGAAAATGAAAAACATACAACTCCATAAACCGAGATACAGTTGCAATGCAAAATAAAATAAAAAAAAATAAAATAAAATAAAATAAAAAAAAAGAGCTAGACAATGCATATATAACAGAACAGAAAGGTTATCTCAAGGTTAAAATTGAAGCAATTGAAACAACTCACTTAAACGAAATGCCAAGAAGATTAGAATTGTCTATAATAAATGAAATTTCTGGTAGAAATGAAAACAAAGCAAAGCCAAGTACCGAAAAGAATGTACAAAACTATGTCAGAAATATTTTTTTAACCTACTTAGTCCACCACCCAAAATAAATGATAAGCCTGTGCAGAAAGTGTTTGATGAACTGCCAGTAAGAAACGATAACTTCTCCATTGAGGAAATGAAGGAGAATGCCATCAAATTACTAAAAGAAAACAAAGCAGCAGGTCTGGGTCAAATTCCAGCAGAAGTATGGAAAATCAGCTGCTTAGTTGATGCATTACTTCCAGTGTACAACAAAACATATAATGACCAGGCACCAGGTATTTAAAAAAGTGTACTTCTACTAATAGGAGTAAATAGGTTCCTTTATTGTTCAGTTCACACTCCTCCCCAGTCTTTTGAACAGGAGTAGAAGTTTATCCCGTGTTTCCTTTTTAGCATTGAGTTTATGGTCATTTCTAAATCTCTTCTCATTCTCTTTCATTCCCAATAGCCCATTGCATCTTAGTGGCATTATCCTCTTGCTTGGGGTGAATGATAATTAAAAAAATCTATATTTAGTTATGAATTCTGTTGAAGTCAATACTATCATAGATAGGGTAGGGATATTTTAGCACAATTTTTACATTAATACTAATATTAGTCGTTTAAATTTTTTAATCATGATTCAAGTTCATATGATTAATAAAAGAAACAGAGAGTAACATGTACAAGGTCCCATACAAAAGAAAAAAAATCATAAATTAAGTAAAAGAGAAACTCAACTAAAGGCAAACTATCTCCCTCTATCTCGAGGATAGAAACAGTTACTTCAAAACTAAAATTTGACAATTCAAAAGTGGATTTTGCTTGCTTTATTAAAGAGACTATCAATAATGCACACATTTTTAAGAAATAACCGGAATAGGAAAAAAAAAGTTTTGCAATTTCCAAAGATTTGTGATCTTTTTGAAATTTGATTTATACCCAAGTTGTAAACAACTTTCTAAAACAATAAAACCTTAATATATAAACTGTGGAAATAATTATGTTGTCTTGTTCTCAGTAAAATATTTACATGGTTAATCTGGAAATTATGGAATAAGCATATATGAAAGCATGCTGGATTGTTTTTTGAATTCTTTCTTGGACTTACCAACAAGGAATGAATTGGAGTATAAAAAAAAAAAAAAAAAATGAGTAACTTAAAATCAAAGTAGAATCCCATGGATTAATGCTTTGAATGGTTATTTGGGAGAAAAAGTGAAAGAGAAACTTCCAGTATTATTTTTTTTTAACTGATGAAGATATATACATTAAAAATAGCTTTTCTCTTTGCAAACCCACTGTGATCAATTCAATCATGGACCTTTAAAATTTATAATAGTCAGGTTCCAAGAACACCTATATCAATAAACACAAGATAAAACAAAAAGACTTACGTTTCAAGAGACAACTTTGGTATTTGGACAACATATCTAGGTACAACTCGTGGATTTCCACGTCGTCTTTTTGGGCTACGTGCTCTCTGAGAAGGGGAATGTGAGCGGTGATTGCTTGGGGACCGGGGTCGCTTGCTGGACGACTTGTCTCTTCTTTGATCTCTTCTCTCTCGTTCTCTCATATCCCTGTCTTTGTCTCTCTGCTCTCTCTCACGGTCACGATCAAATCTCATCCCCATGCTGCTGCGCCGTGATGATGACATTGGTACTCGTACAGCAGCACCTTGCTGGATCAAAGCTGAACAAATAAAAATAGAAAATGACTTCTTAGTGCAATAATAATTAAATCATATGGCATTATCAGCTTTTGTATTGACAAAGAGAGATAGTCGAGGGGGCAAGAGTTACTTAGAACAATAAAAATAATAATAATACCAAATTGTGATGAGCCACAATCACCCACATCCTAAAAGGACAGGGTATATAACAGAATGACAAGAATTTTAGAGTTAGTGAACAATGAGTTTATCATTAACAATATTCTTTTGTAGTCTTCTGCAACTAAGGTTATCCATTATTTTAGGACTTTTTTCTCAGCCTTTGCCTTTATTTTCTCTTCTCAGTCTCTCCCACTTGTCATTGCTCAAGATTTTTAGTTAAATCCTATACAAACGTGGATAAGTTTCATCTGTGAAAAAAGATTAAGGAATGAACAAATATCTTCTACTGCATCTGTTTTTTTTTTTTTTTTTATCATTCTTTGGTTTTAAATGACCATAAAGAATTTTAATCTATCACAATTCTTTTTTTTTTTTACTTGCATGCCTTTCAAAATTTTGCTCATTGTCACCCAGCTCTGTAAGGTTGAGAACTAGGAAGATACTTTATTCTCATCCTATATGGAAAAGCATAGATGAAAACAAGCAGAAAACCATATAGCCAATTCTTGCTTAACGTTTCATGAAAGCCAAGAACTGCTAAAATTACAAATGAAAGATCATTTTTTTTCTTACCTACATTATAAGTTTTCATTTCAGCTAATATTAATGATAATAAAACTTTTTCAATTAAAAAAAATTTCAAAAAATAAAATAACTTTGTCCAGTTTTCTTTTATATGCCTTGTCCCTTTTGGCAATGATAACTCTCCACAACTCCCCAGGAAGTTGTGGAGAGCCAATAATCGTTAAGTAACTTTTACCATTTTTGTCCTTGTTTTGTCATTCATTCACACAAATTAATTAAGCAGGTTCCTTGTGGTTCCCCACTTTTCTTGCCTTCAATATGTCCTATGCGGGTTAAAATCTCCAGTTCCTCTTTCTTTATTATGTGACCAGGAATTCTGTCTTTTTTGATTGTAAGTATCAGTTTCTTTGTAGTTTCTATTTTAAATACTTCCTAATTGCATGTATGTTCTGGCCATGATATTCTTAGCATTTATCAGTAAAACCGCATATCTGTCCTTTCAAGTCTCTTCTTTATCTGTAAGAACATTGTCATTGACTGTCATATAGGAGATTATATATTACATAGCAGTCCGACATTCTCCTCTTCATTTCTAAGGTCATTTTCTTATCTCTTAATACACTGCTCATTTCCTGGAAGGCACCTTTTGTTATTCCTATTTATCTCTGGATTTGTGTTACATTTTCCGTTACTGTATTACCCAGATAACAAAATTTTTCTACCTGCTCAATTTTGACAGCCTCAATACATCACCCATACCTTGAGCTGTCTCCTTTGCCAGCAACCATACATTTTGGTCTTCTTTTAATAGTCCTTTCCTTTACTACCTGAGGAGGAGTCTCAAAAGACAGAACTATTGGAATAAACTCTTATTAAAACCAGTCAAGTGCCATACGTGATACACACTTGGGCAATCATGTCTCTTTCATGTCTCTTTCAATTCATGACTGACTAGGCAGAAGATTTCCTGCAGCAGGTTGTAGTTTCTTTCTACAGTAAACTAGTTGCTAACCAAAGCTAAAGGGTCCAGTCCTGCTATTCAACCCATAGCTGGGGAAGGGAGAAGAGATAAACTCGTACCTTTCTCAAGTGCTCTCTGATTTCTCATTTTCTCAATCTCAGAGTATTGTATATTATTTTCATTTAATAAAAGATCTGTATCTATTATTAATTGTAAATAATATATAATACTGCCATATACATACAGATAAGTAGTTTATCATACCTTTAAACAGTTTCATCAAAATTAACCATCAATTTTTAACAACTATCCAAATATTATTTTGTCACAGAATCCTCCATAGGTAAAATGTATCATTTCATTTTATATGAACAGTAACTTATTTTTCAGTAAACAAAATTATGTCCAAATACATTCTTTCCAAATTCTTTTAGCAGAGTAAGTTTAATTATATATATATATATATATATATATATAGGATTAATACAAATATAAAAATTTGTCACTTAGCTAATTGATATTATTTTATGCATCCTGACTTTATAGTTTCATAGATGGACCCTCCAGCAATCACTCTACCCAGTTGTCAGGAGATACCAGCAATTGACTGTTTATTTTCTTGTTTTTCATCACTTTTATATTGCGTTAAAAAAATAATTTTTACACATTTCATTGGTGCAAGGTTGATTTTTTTTTTCTTTCATTGCATGCATGCATGCATGTCCATGTGCATGTGCATATATGTATGTGTATATGTAGAATATTGTGGTTATTTTTCCTTTTCTTTGTTTTTCTTGTCTCTTCTTATTAGTTTTATACCTTTTTCTCTCTCTTAATTTTGAGTATCAGAGACATATATCTCTGGAGTTGGGATGCTGAAGGAAACATCAATCAGCTAAGTGACAAACCTTATATATATAACAAATAAAAACTTACGTGGTGGTTGTGGTTGAGCAGGTCCTGGTTGTCGTATTTGTGCCATCAAAGGTGGAGGTTGCTGAGTTATTGCAGGGGGTTGCACTGGTGGTGGTGCTGCCACGGGGGCTGGAATGGATGGAGTGATACTGGGTGAGACAGGTGGGGCAATGCTTGGGGCCATGACAGGCGTGTGAGCCATGGTGGGTGTCACAGCAGTGCCAGTCACAGCTAGTGGAGAGGAACCAACTATTGTGGGACTGCTCATCACCAGAGGTTGACTATTGGCCACTTGGGTCATCTGATTACTAGCAACATTCTAGAAAAAAAAAAAAAAATTAAAATGTAATAATTCCTACATATTCACAAAAATTGTAATTAGTGGATACTGTAGGAAAAATTCCTACTGAAACTATAGAATTGAATGAAACATTTAGAAAATACAGAGAGGTAGATGAATGCATGAAAGGAATTACTTTTACAAGGAGAAAAATAAATGTAAATTTGAAAAATTTCTGCAAACATTTATTTAGTTATGAGAAAGAAGATATGTGCATGTACACACATGCACAGTGAAAATACTTGTTAACATATCAGTAATTTTATGCATTAATCTGTTTCACAGATTCAGACAACAGAACCTGGCATGTTGATCAAGAGGTGATCACTCCTGGTTGGGTCACCTGAGAGAAAGGGCCTGATGTTTTTGAGGCCTGAAACCTCCAAAGACACCAGTCTCAGTTATGAGAAGAGTAAATTACATATGCATACATTCATACTTATTATTATTAAATACTAAACAAGATCAAGTCATGGTCAAAATGAATAGCAGTAAAGTAAAGAGTAAAACAAAAATGTGGTTTCTCAGGACAAAAATGTGACATTAGAAGCTTCAATCAGGAAATGGACTTAATCTTAGTTCATCAGTCATTTTCTAAATTAACAGCATCAATAAATAGTTCCACTTTTATACATACAAAAATTCTTAATTCAGGAGCTTTCCTTGATAATAACTACTTTTTAAATATTACATATTTATAATGGATGTGCATGCAGTTATTATTGATGTGGAAAGTGAAATCTGCATGCAGAGTTCAAATTCCAGCCAAGTTTGCTGCGTTAAAAAAAAAAAAAAAAAATCGTTGGGTATGGGGCTGAAAACTCCATCCTGTAAAAATCTACTTGTAGTAACTGCAGAAGTAAAACCTAGCATAGCGAAGGTGTGAACCTATACACTACTGTGGAGGTTAATGGCATTGAGGAAAGAGAAGGAGGAATATTTAGAGTAGTATTCTAGCAATAACTATTTCCTTTTGAGTTAGTAACAAACTGTCCTAGTGTCAGTTTAAAAAAAAAAAAAATGTAAGAAACCAGATTGGATTGTATTCTTGCTAGAGTTTTCCACAATTGCAATTATCACTACCAAAAGAATCAGGCAACTACTGATATTTTTAGTAATTGACACAAAATTGAATTTTTTTGTTCAGAATAATGTAAGAGGGAAATCAACAATGAATTTATTATGTTGCCAGTTGGTTGGAGGGGAGAATCCGACACCACCACCCCTCCTCAAAAGATAATAAACTCAGCATTATTAGAATACAATGTACTAAATTCATTTTTATAGAGGAATAAACATATTTTGTGTGAAAATTTAATTTTGATCCCAAAAGTTTCTTCTCTAAGAATTTGAAATCAAAACACTGTAGATAGATCAAGAATTTACAAAGACAATTTATAGCTCTTAACCACAGCAGACTAGAATTTAGCAGATTAGTTTAATCTAAGAAAATAGAATAAACCATCACTGTTTACAAGCAACCACAATTTTCCTTTAATTCCAGTTTTATTGTTTCAGAGTTTTACAAAACATTAATATTCATTTCATAGCTATCTTCTGTATGGATACATATTAAGTAGGTTGCTTCTCATGTATTCAAATGCTAGACAAATGTAGCATTATCTGCCCTCAAGTTCAAATCTGACAGTTGATTAATCTGCTCGGTATTTGTATAGAGCTAAGGATTAACTAAAAAATAAAGAGTACAAAAGCTAAATGGAGTTATGATTAAGTCACCATACTTAACTAGAAACTTACCTGGTTTGGTAAAACTTGAATCCTTGTGGCATTCCACTTAAAAGGCATATTTGCATTATACGAGGCCTCCACCAGAACTCTATCAGTCAATTTTGGTAAAGGTCCTTTGCAGCAACTTTGGTTAGAGAAATGAAAATTCAGTATGATAAGTATAAGAATAGCTACATTTAACAGAATTTATTTGCTCAAGTAACATTTTAATATCTAAATAGTCTGATAAAGAACAGAAAACAAGAAAAATTAATATTTAATACACTCATCTATCTATATAGAATATACGCATCTTGAACTTCCTTCATAGTAATGAGATAATCTGTTGTTATAAGAGGCATTACTTGACAGCAATAGGCAAATATGACCTATGTTACTATCAGAGAGTAGATCAGACTGATAATTGTTCTTTTTGTTTTGTGTTAGTTTTCTGTACTTTTAGTGACTTATAAAACAGAATTATAGAACTATTCCTTACATGTGACAGTAGAATTAGTTGTATAGATAAAAACCCAAGATTACTAACACAGAAAACATAACCAATATAACTTTAAAATTACTTAAAATATTGCTGTCATTACTGACATTATAGATAAACTAGTAAATATTACATAAAAATACTTACTTCATCTGAAAGAAAACATCTTCATCCACAAAACCAAAGTTATCCATAATTTTGGTTACTGTTCCTGTGAAGAAGCGTTGCTTAAGAGACTGCTGAGCAGGTGACACTCGGTTGCTAGCAACGGGTGGAGGGTACGAGACGCTAGCCACTTGTGTAGTGGAAGCCAAACTAGTTGGGATAGCAATCCCAGGTTGTGATAACACTTGGCCTGGCTGAAGAGCAGGGGGCTAAAATAATTGAAAAGAAAAAAATAAAATAAAATAAATATATATATATATATATATATATATATATATATATATATATATATATATATGAAATTAATACATAAATAAACAAAGAGAAAAAACAATCATATGAAAATTTAGAATGGTTGGAGATGAATAAAAATTTAAGAATTTTGTGATTTTACTGCAAAACCTGAAAAGGAGAGATTTCTCTTTAAAAATGGCTAGTTACAGACATATTCACAAATATAGATTAGATTAGAACATTGTAGATTGTTTCCCAAATAAGAGGTATGTTTCTCAGCAGATTGAGGAAAGAAAAAAAACAAAACAAAACAAACAAAAAAAAAAAACAAACAGATGCACTGATATCTTTACTCAGTTTTATCAGACACAGCTGAACAGATTATTCATAAATTTGGCTGACTGAATCTCTAATTAGAAATGGAATCATGCAAAGTTCAAACAATTTATAGTCAGTAGGTAATCTCTTGCTGCAAGCTTTTCCATCATATAAAGTTAATTTTTTTTTAACTCAATCTCTCAACATTTTGTTTCTGCATATCTTACTAAGCACACCATTACAATTATCAGTTAGCTACTAGAGATCAATTAATACCAGACACTTAGCTATAGTTTGCTTGCATACATAAGAGACTTCTTCTTCTTTCATTTCAAGAAGTGAACATTTATGGCTCTCCACAACTTCCTGTTTTTATTGCTCTAAGGAACTTGTCTCTTTACTATAAACTCTTTTTCCTTGTTCTGCCAAGCATTCAGTTAAACTCATAAAAGTAGGTAATTTACTGTTTCCTTTGCATTCAATATATCCTGTGAGTGTTAAATTCTCCAAGCCCCTTCTCACATTAGTTTACAGAAAATTTAGTTTTCTGATTGTTAGCATCAGTTTCCTTGTAGCTCCTATTCTCTTTAAATCTTTGTTACTTGTGTACTTTTCCCCTAGTATTCTCAACATTCATTGGTAGAACCAGATCTGTCATTTCAAGTCTTCTTCATTTGTTAGATTGTTCAATATTCACTGGTATATAGATTAGATATTACATAGCAGTTCAAAACTATTTTTAGTTTCTAACAATATTTTCCTATTTTTTAATACTCAACTCTAATCAGTTGCTATACCCATGTGCTTTTAGACTTAGGTATCACACTTTCCATCATCTGTTACAACACTACCCAGACAGATAAAATTTCTGCTCCTGCTCGATTTTGATGTCCTTAGTATGTAATTAATAACTTAAGCTATCTCTGTTGCAGACAACCCTCCATTCTGATAATTAATAGTCCTTCTTGCTTTTCTTTACTATAAAAGTATAAGTCCTTTTAATTTTCATTCTAAGTCTGTCATCAACATGGTGTCATTTGTATATATTACATTGTTTTGGATTTATTATTGATAGACATAACGTCTATCAATAATAAATCCTGATAGGTCTTCTACTCTTATGATCATCTCACTGTACAAATAAATTGAGAAAATGCATCCCTGTCATACTGCTCCCTCTATTTTTGCATATCTGTTGTTTGTTTCCAGTAGAAGTTATGGATTATTCTAATTTCATATAAATCAAGCTTTCCTAATATTTCAAGGTGTCATACTCTATCAAATGTCTAGGTATAATCTATGAAACAGGTACCAATTTTTCTACATTTGTATTGCTCTAATAGCATTCTGATAAAAAAAATTGCATTTCTTATTCCTGCGTCTTGAACAAAACCACACTGTTCTTGGCTTATATCCAGTCTAATTCTTCTATAAATTCTATTCATTAGAAACCTAATGTCTAGTTACATGGTTCATCAAGCTGATTGTTGGATGAAGTTTACATTCATTTTCACCTGGTTTCTTTGATCGCAATAAAGAGTATATGTCTATGCATAATTTGATTTTTACAAATAGTCAATATTGGCTTTGCTACCTAAATCTACTTTTAAAGTGCCATCTTAAGAATTAAATATTCTGTATTTACAAGAAAATGCTAACACTATATGAAATTAATGAATAAAAAAACAAACTTTTACATTCACATTTCTATACCAGTCTATCACACACAAGTCAATAACTTTGAATAATAAGACTCCCAAAGCCACAGCTACAAGCAATAGTAGTTTTTTTTAAGGCTCCCAACTGAAAGTTATTTCTCCTCACCACTTTATTGATTCAGCAGCTGTTCTTGTTAACCAGAGACAATTACCATTCAAAGCTTGTGATCAGATTCAAGACATCTTGAAATAATGTTTTTGTGTTCATTTTAACTTCAAATAAAATAACACTGGAAAAACTATGTTCCTCTTACAAAACATAAGAAACAAAGAAAGAAATGATTATTTCTGCATAAAAAAAAACAAAAAAACAGTTGTTACTGAAAATATGCACAAAACAGATAAGAGCTTCTGGGTACACAACATTGATTTCTTATTAGGTATCACTATGAAAAGATTATTTGGGGAACCAACCCTAAAACAAGCAACATAATGGTAACCATAAGAAAAGAGGCGCAAAATCAGATTGACACCAGGTTTTTCTTATGACTCATTGATAATCATAGCAAAGCAGAATTTCACTGGGAATCGAAGTCATTTAAATTGAAATAGCAAATCTGTTGAAATTAATAAGGATCCCGAGAATGGACACACCCTCCATTTTTGGCTAATCTAGTTAACTTGATGACATGAGGGATATGATCTTTGGCAACCAGATGTATTGCCCTGGAGGGTGGATATTTCTCAGAAGCATGATGAGTGTGCCAAATTTAGCTGAACCCTATGGAGAGGAACACCAGACAACTCCAGAGATTCAGGGAACTTACCTGGGTTCAAAACAACTGCCTAGAACAATTTCAATCACTTTGTACTGCTGAAACTCCCCAGCAATCTGTTACAACAGCTTCGAGTTTATTTTTTTTTTTCAATTGCATCATTCTTTGGAGCACAAATAGCTTGCTTACTGAACTACCAATGGTTTTTGTAGTTTGGGACCGCTTTTTACATTTAAAACTGCTGAAAATTCTGGGACTATTTGGCTATGCTATATAAACACATACATATATATAAACACATACATGCTATGATAAATTACAGATAAAATACCTTTTCATATCCCACTTTTTAAAACTCAAAATACCAGATTTTTTAATGATTCAGCCTTCATATCTTATGCCTTTTATCTAATTAATTTCAAAAGAGAAAATGAATTTAACCCTTTTTTGTAAAACTAAGCTCATAAAATTGTACATTAACTCCCACCATCAGAATCATGGTGTGTTTGAATGTATATGTACTGCATATACACATGTATGAGATGATTTCATGTATAGATCAACCAGTGAATTCTTTTGCATGAATCCCCCTCCTTGAAAAATTTGTGTATAGTGCAATCAAACACTAAAAATGCATGATTTTTAACTAAAAAAAAAAAAAAAAAAAAAAAAAAAAAATTATATATATATATATATATATATAAATAAATAATTAAAATAATAAATATAACCCTTATTTTGTTGTGTAAGAATTGATCATAAAAACTTGAACTACTATGTGCGAGGTGTAAATCGTTGCCACTTTATATTTTTAATTTCATGCATGTGCATTACTCGTTTTAGATTTTGTCGACTGCACAGTATAGTAGGGTCAGTTGGGCACTATGAGAAAAAGAGCACTATTATGCAATTCACTCAGTCAGAAATTTGGAAATGGTATGCTATAGTGCTTGACATTAACACCAGAAGCTCCAGTAAAAACATTTCAGAGTTTTTTCGGTATTAAGAGGAATCAGAAAGAGTTGGAAGAGTCTAATTGTGGTTACGAAGGTAAGGCAGCTCAGAAAACTCATTCTGATAATTAAAAAAAACTCACAAATTTGTTGGTGAGGGCCTCAAACTCAACACAGAGTGCCTTGAGGAGGTAGTGCCACCCTGGGTCAAGAGGGTGGCTGCTGGAAGACCCTATGTCTGACACCATGCCATACAAGCAGGAGAACCCAATCGTGGCTGTCAGACAATTTCTGCAACCACATCACCCCTTACATGTGGCCACCTATCTACCTAGACTGCAAACCCCTTGATTATTATGTGTGCAGCACAATTGAGTGAGAGACCAACAAAAATCCTAGTAACACCAAAGATGAACTGAAGGAAAGGATTATGGCAGAATTCATCAACTTAAACAAGGAGACTGTCCAGAAGAGTTGCAGAAGATTACAAAGTTGTCTGGAGGCTGTGGTTGAAGCTAATAGCAATTTTATTGAATAAATTTACTCTTTAGTATTTTTTGTGTGATTTTGGTATGTATATCTGTTAAAATGAGATGTCAGTGTTATTTTCATTTTTGTGTAATTTAGATGACAATTTATCCATCGCACCCTGTACAGTATTTTCAGAAACAGTTTTATATGCATGTTGAATATTTCTTATACTGCAGCCTGGGAAAGTATGTTAAAATGACAGATATCAAAAGATAAGGATGTAATTTGTATACAAGTGTTTGTGTGTGCACACAGATGCACTTTTATGAAGTCCTTACAGTGAATCTTTCAACAAAGAGAAATACTATTCAAACCAACACAATCTTGGTTGTTTATACTCTGGTTTTGCCTATTGAACCCTTTGATGTTCTTCAGGTGTCTATTTTCCTATTCAGCAACTTTCTTAGAGTTTTTAACTGAATATTCAATCCATGGTAGGGGGATTGTTCTTATTCCACTTTCCATGTTTAGGGGATATTTCATATTAGTTAACACTAACCAGTTTTATTTGCTTTTGGGTTGTTTATCAGTTTCTTCCATTGAACCAGAGTATGTGACTTTTTAACACCACCAAACCCCAGGATTAAACTCACAACTGCTAGTGAAGCTATGTTTAACCACCACTTTAATCCACTCAGCCATACATTACTTGGACAATCTAGTATTGAATCATAAAGTATGGGTACTTTGACATGGTGTAACGGTTAGCAAGCTTGTCTTGCTAGGACACTTACAATTGAGTAGCGAGTTAGATTCTCACTGAGTGCTCTAAACTCTCAAGCTTGCATCTAAGCTATATCTAAGCTATGCTCAGAAATCATTTTCAGCCACTTCAATATAGTTTAATGGTTAGCAAGCTTGTCTCGCCAGATCAATTATGATTAAATAGTGAGTTAGATAATCACTTGGTGCCCCATATTTTCGGCCTTGTGCAACATGTAAGTTACGCTTGAAAAATTGCCACAAAATATGTAACGTCCACTCATTCAGTTGGAAAAAAAAAAAAAACAAAAAAAAAAACCGGACACAAATGTGAATAAAACTGGCGAGTAGTATCAGGTTGGTGCAAAAGTAATATCTGATTTTTGAAAAAAGTTTTAGATAGTATTTATGAAATTTGTGCTTCTTGTTATAGTTAAAGAATGTCACAATAAGTAATTTATACTTTTTTTTTTTCGAATTATAAAAATATTTTTCATGATTTTCTGCAATATTTGCACCCAGGTTTGTCCCATCCAAAGATCACATTTGGACATATTGTATGAGTTTAATAAAGGTGTCAATGAAAGTGCAGCAGCAAAATCTATTCTGAGCACTGATGCAGTGAATGAAAGAATTTGCATGAAGTGGTTTTCCCATTTCCAAAGTGGGGATTTCAGTTTGAAAGACAAGCAAAATGAGTGTCATCCAAAAAAACTTGATTCCAAAGAGTTGGAAGCTATTGTCACAGAAAATCCTACTATTACCTCTAAGGAATTTGCAGAATAATTTCACATGGACCATACAACTGTGCTATGCCGATTAAAAAGGATTGGAAAGGTTTCAGTGGTTGGGAAATGGGTCCCACATGAACTGTCACCAGAGAATCTGTAACAGCATGTTGCTTGTTGTGAATCATTGCTTTCACAACACCTTTAGGCATCATTTTTAGGTAGGCTTGTTACAGGTGATGAAAAGTGGTTCCTTTACTGTAATGTTAAATGCTACAGATCATGGATCAGTCGAGGATGAAGATCACTTCAATAACCAAGAGGAGGACTTCATCCAAAGATTATGTTGAGTGTATGGTGGGATAGTGAAGGAATTGTCCATTACGAACTGTTAAACCACAATCAAACAATTACAGCTAATCTGGACTGTGATCAGCTTCGTCATTTGAAAATAGCTCTAAACCAAAAGTGACCTTCCTTAATGAACAGAAATGATGTTATCATCCATCACGATAATGCTCATGCACACACAACTCGGCTGACTAAAAATCTTTTGGAAGAACTTGGTTGGGAAATATTGCTTTATCCACCATATTCTCCTGACCTTGCTCCTTCCTATTATCACTTGTTTCAGGGACTACAGAATCATTTGGATGGTCTTAAGATGACATCAAGAGAAAAGGTTGAAAATGAGTTGGATTCATATTTTGCTTCAAAACCTAAGGAATTTTACAGGTGTGGCATTTATAAGCTTGTTTTTTTTTTGCTTTTTTTTAAGCATTTCACCCCAAGCAAGGCGGGAAGCCAATAGGATGCAAGGGGTTACAGAAAATTTAGAGCAAGATCAGATAGGAGTGATAGAAGAAAGGATGAGGGTAGTGGATAGATCAAGGCAACTGGAGATGTCGATTGACATTACACTTGAATAGCTGGAGATTATAGCTCACAGGAAAACAGGAATAGGGAAGGGAGTTCCACAGGTGAGAGGTGCGAGACATGAAGCTATTAGAGTAGAAGAGACGGCTACATTAAGGAGTTTCGACAGTGAAGGGGTTAGAGCGGGATGCCAGCCTCGTAAGGCGCTAGAACTCATGACGTCTGGGAACCGCGAATGCAGCTCCTCAGAGCAATTTCCATGAAAGTATTTGTAAAACAGACAGAGGGAGGCGACGGCGAGTCTGTGAGAAAGTGACTGTAGACGAGACGCCAGGGCAGGGCCAACTACATTGCATATCCGCCTCTGGAGCCTATCAAGAACCCCGAAGCAAACAGAAGGGGTACCAGACCATATATGGCAGCAATACTCCATGCAAGGGTGAATTGTTGATTTGTAGATCTGGAGGATCGACTCCGGGGAGAAAAACTTCCTGGCGCGGCTCAGGGAGCCAACTTTCCTTGCAGTGGACGAGGCAAATGACTCAATGTATTTATTCCATCTCAGGTCAGCAGTCAACGTGAGACCAAGAAGCCGCAGAGAGTTGCTCTCGAGAAGTTGAGCGTCAGACATTCTAATGGAGGGAAGGGAAGGATCTCTGTGGTAATTAATAGAGAGATGTTTTGTCTTAGAATCGTTGAAGTTGACCAGCGAATTCATGCCCTAGTTCACAATCGATTGGAGGTCCTTTTCGAGACGCACAACCAGGCGAGTTTTGTCAGCGAGACTAGATTTGTTTTTGAGGCTGGAATAAATTGTGGTGTCATCCGCGTAGATGCCAACTTGGGAAGTTATTGCGTCAGGAAGGTCATTTATGTAGATAAGGAATAGAGTGGATGGAGCCTTGAGGAACACCTGCGTTCGTGGGATAGAAAATGGAGGAGAATCCATTGAGGACAACCTTCAATTTACGGTTTGACAGGAATGATCGTATTAGGTTATATAATCGACCCGTAAACCATAACCCTGGAGCTTGCGAAGAAAGCTGGCATGCCAAACCCTATCAAATGCTTTGGAGATGTCTAGTGCCACGGCTCGAGCTACTCCGTTATTTTGAAGAGCTCAGTAGACTGTTTCAGTGATGGCTGTAAGCACATCGGCTGTAGATCGGGCAAAGCGGAAACCATATTGCTTGTCTGAGAGCAGATTATGGGATGTGAGGTGGTTAACCACCTCGGTATTGATTAGGGCTTCAAAGACTTTGCCGAAGAGGGGAAGGAGACTGATAGGACGGTAGTTGGAAGGGTCAGAGGGGTCGCCGGAGTTCTTGAAGACATGAACGATCGAAGAGGACTTCCAGCAGTCAGGAAAACAAAATTTCTTGAGGCAGTAGTTGTATAGTTTAGAAAGGGCGGGTGCCAGTTCAGGCGCGCATTTCTTCAAGACAATGGCTGGTATCCCATCTCTACCACTAGCCTTGTTGGGGTCTAAATTGGAGATAACGCCCAGTACCAAAGATGGGGTTATGTTTAACCCACTCAATATGGCCTCAGTTCTAAGAGGGAAGTCGGGTATAGGTACACCGGAAGAGTCGAGCGTCGAGTTGAATGAAAATTTCCGAGCAAAGCATTCAGCCTTGTCGGTAGGGGAGGTCAGGACTTCGAACTGGTTGAATAAAGGAGGTATAGAGGGTTTGCAATTGTTCAATACGCTCTTGCAGAGACGTCAATAATCTTTGGCGCCAAATTTGCGAGATGCAATACGTTCCTTCATCCGAGCCGCAAATAGTGACTTAGCATCGTTGAGGACACGCTTACATTCGTTACGGGCGGAGGCAAAGAGATGTCTATTGCAGTCAGACATGTCGCTACGGAATAGGTGGAAGTAGTGGTTCCTATGGGCGATGGCGGCTGAGCAAGCAGCCGAGAACCAGGGGGAGGGGCGCGACTTGACCCTATATTTCCTTGATGGGATGAAAGCGTCGATTCCAGCTTTAACCCAGGAATAAACTTCAGAAGCACATTCTTGGGCGGGGAGCTTAAAGACTCCATCCCAGGGGACATCACGGAGGAAATCACGGAATGTGTCCCAGTCAGCTCGTTGATAGTAGAACAAAGTTCTAGTGGTAGGAGGTTCTTTATAGGGGGTGGAGTTGAAGGAGATGTTAACTGATACTACTGCATGATCAGAGTTACCAAGAGGGCAGAGTTGCGAGGCGCTGTAGGATTCGGAGAAGAGAGGCTTTACCTTCCCGGTTGAAGGCAAAACAAGTGGGGAAGTTAACTATCTGTGTGAGGGAATGGGAGATTGAGAAATTGAGCGTTTGAATGCCTGCGCGGTCAGTAGTAGCATTCTTAAGCCACAAGGTGTGATGGGCGTTAAAGTCACCAAACACAAAAATGTGAGCAAACGGGTGGAGGGAGAGAGCCTTGTCTATGCTGTCAGAAATGCTATCGAGTATCTCACAGTCTTGAGAGGATGGAGAGCGGTAAAGGAAGAAGAGATAGCTTACCGCATTGAGGAGAGAGAGTCGGAGACACATGTATGACTGGTCTGGCGATTCGAGAGAGGACTCTCTGGCCAGAGGGAGATGTTCCTTGACGTAGACACCAAGACCGTGCATGTGGGTTAGAGAGTCTTTTCTGAGGAGAGGAAGATAGCCGGGGATCGAGAGATCAGAAGAGGGGATAAACGAGACAAGGTTTGTCTCACAGAGAGCCAGTATATCCGAGCCGTTTGCAGTGAGGAAAGATTCCAGACTGCAGAAGTTTGTCCTAATGCCCCGGATGTTGCAGAATGAAATGTTGAGGGGTTAAAGGTGGTTTTTGAGAGGCTGGTTTAGGTTTAATCTTTTGGTTTTTGTAACTCATGTTGAATTTTGTTTGTAAGATGAGAAGGGCTGAAGTAAAAGAAACAGACAATTTCGACCATGACGCGGGCAGAGAGGAGTTGGCAAAATCTGCATCATTATGAGGCCTCAGGGCTGCCCACCGGAGGTGACTGCAGGGACACCTTTCCAAGCGCGACATGGCACTACAAACACCCCGGTATTATACAACTGTTGATCAGAGCAGCCGCTCAAGACGCTACACAAGAGTTAGGGTTCCTAACTACCAGTCGGAAACAGCAACCAGAGAACTGTCAACCGTGTACCCTCAGAATGAAGAGGTGATGCCACAGACTGCACACATCACGGGAGAAACAGAGCTGCACTAATACAGAGGCCGGGGAGAGAAAGAGTACTGGGAATCCCTTCCTAGACAAGAAACAAGGTGTAAGCCTCTGCTCATGTCCAATAGAAGCAGGAGGAGTGTTGACCGGGCAGTAGAAGAGACTACCTACTCCTATTACAGATAACACAAAAAAGGACAACACAAACAGAGGGAAGGATTGGGGGGGGGGGATAACAGGTAAGGGGACCTGGATCACATCAAGTCCCATTGTCTATTCTAAAAAGAAATTGAAAATAAGGTTACCCGGATTTATTATCGCATCTCGCCAAAGACATTTAATTTTCCATTTTTCCTGTTTTTTTTTTTTCTTTCGAACCAGGATTTCTTACTAAACTATCAAATAAGGGAGAATCATTGGGACAAAATGTCTTTCAGTGGGGGGAGAGAAAACATAGATAAATTTAAAAACCAAGAACAAAACAAAAAAAAGAAAAAGAAATACGTAAACTAGAGCGAAACTATACTCACACGGGCCAGCAAGTGGTTGTCTGATTTCTTCCTCATGATGGTAACTGAATGTACGGCTTACCTTATGTCCATGCGTCGACCTGGTGGTGGGGGGGACCAACGGCCAATCCTCCACCCTCACCAAGTACTGGCCTTGGGAGATATGCTTTCAATAAGATTTAGAACAGGAGAAAGAAGCGGCTAGAACAATTCCAAGTTCAGACAATATATCAAGCAAAAGGATACTGTTACAACATCATTAGAATACTGACGAGACACTTTCGCATCTAGCCAAATGATGTTCTAGAAAGCAAAGGAGGTTATGTTAACAAAAATATTTTCATAATCATGGGCTTTTTCATTTTTAGTATAGACATTGAAATTGGACATTACTTTTTGCACCAACCTGATAACTGATATACAATAGCGCCAAAGCATAGGAAACAGAATGAGAGCAAACTACTCCATGGATTGAATAAAGAGTCCAGTTTGAAATCCCAAGAAAGTTATCAAATACAAAGACACCTGAAGAAGACTGGAGGATACAACAGCTGAAACATGGTCAGTACAACAACCAAGATGGGCATGATAGACTAAATAGCAAAGCATAAAATAATGATAATTGGTCATCTGAAAAATACTGGCAAAAAGAGAAATATTACAAAATTAAAAAAAAAAAAAAATAAAAAAAATAAAATAAAATAAATAAAAAATAAAATAAAGTGATAGACAATATACTGAAATTGGAAAATATACATGAAATAACTGCAAACCAGATTCCATAGCTTACAAACACAGACTCAAAGAATATTTTCTGAGAATAATGTAAATATTCTGAAGAGGATTTCATATTCATTTTTTTATAAAAAAAAACGTGATCAATAACCAGACAAGACTTTTAAAGTTCAATATGTTTAAAGGTTTTATATATATATATATATATATATATATATATATATATATATATATATATATATATATATATATATATATATAACATCAACAGGAAACTAAAGCCACATCAACTCATCTCCTGTCACATAAGGATAGCTAACATAAAAGAAATGCACTTTTCCTAATTTATCTTTTTTCTTCTTCTCAACAGCTTTTACCTAGCTATTTCACTAATGTATAACAGAAGAAAAAAATTACTTAAATACTATGTACAAAAGAAAGAAAAGAAAGGGATGTGAATATATCTGTATTAGGTTGGTGCAAAAACAATGACGTAATAATGTCGTTTTTTGACGTTAAAAAATACGTCAAAAAAACGACATTACGTCATTATTTTTGCACCAACCTAATATATATACATAAAAGACTATTTTTATCATGTGCTACAACCACAAATTGTTTGAAATGTTAATAAAACTAAATATATTGGATGTATGTCTATCACTGATTTTTTTTCTAACATTTCGCGTTTTTCCTATTATTTTTTTTTCAGATGAGCAATTATCATTATTTCTTTAATTTCAACATGTATAAATTTGGGAGTTTTAGTTCTACATTTTCCTAATGAACTGACAACAGCCACTAATTTTTCATGTTAGTCTTTCCTGATTTTAAGTCTAAACAATATCAAAAACAAAAAAACAAAACTCAAATTTTATTGACAAAGAAAATTCACTATGATATATTATAAAATCTATTCTTGTTATCATTAACACATTTTCTGCCATACAAAATATAAATTGCAATGTAGTTATTATCAGTGATATTTTTAAATCTTGATTTGTAGTCATTTTCTTTTTGTATTTTGCTTTGGTAAAAAAATGACCATGACATGTCATATAGCAACTGCTGAGAACAAAAAAAAAGAAAACAGTTTAAATTTGATTTTATTTATGAAAATAAAGCAGGTTAATTTCTAATGGTACTGCTAACAGAAACAGAGAGCATTACATAAAAGTTTGAACATCTAAGGTCATGATGAATGCACTAAAAAAGTGATCCAAGTAGTTTTTATTAAATTTAGGCATTGATTTTATCTTTATAACACTAATATAAAAAAATCTTTTTGCTTGTTAGGTTACCTCTAATAAACTTTCAGAAAATATGTCAATTTTCTCATTACTTTATAAATTTAGTTGAAACAAGATAATATCAAAAGAGACTCCAAAAGTCAGACATTAAAAGCAAAAGTCAATCAGATTCTGGTCAAATAGATTAGAATTCTTCAATCATTTTACATGTTTTTATGCAGATTAATTGTAGAAATACTTATCCTCATATGTTTATTAAAAAAGATATGGCGTTACATCACCTGAAACTAAAAAAAAAAAAACACAATGTACAAAAATATTGAACAGAATTTGAGAAAAAAGTTTCAATAAATCTGTTTGCAGTAATGATGCCAAGATTTAATTTATTATTGTGATTAGTTGTCTATTTTATAATTATTTTCATTTCTAATTACTCATAGAAAAAACAAGACCTAGCAAATAGAAGTGATTAAAAAAAAAATCAACAGAAATGTCATTTACACAAGCCACTCAACTTATAAAATTTCTCTTCATAGAAACATCAGCCAAGAGTTGAAGAAAACAAACATGCAAGAGGTACACTACTGTCTGAATTCCATACATCATTTTAGCTACACACATTAATTCATACTCTCCACTAGACATGTGCTCTCCCACACAGAGAAAGAAAGAGTAAAATAGAAAAGTCTGTTTAATAAGGTTATAAATGAAGTTAAAGAAATTATATTTTGGAACTGACAGAGCAAAATAAAATCTTATGCCAATCAATTTCCTAAAAAGATTAATCTTGACAAATTGAATTCTATACAAAAATCAACAAATCCAAATCTGCTAAGCAATCCAATCAATGAACAGAAAAGATAAAAGAATTAACCATTTCAAAATAGTACAAGCCTTCAATATACACACAAGCAAATGGGTTCCCTTACAAATTAAGTAATAAAGATTCTTGGCTAACCTGTGCCTGCATGCCAACAGCAGCCAGTTGTTGCGGGGCATACTGTGGCTGTGCAATGGGAGCTGAGGTGGGTGTGGTAATAGAATAGACTGTAGCCTTAGGAACACCACCAGCATTAGGTTGGTTGATTAAAGCATTGGTTACCATTGGCTGGCTCAGTGAACTCAGTGAGTTGGTTGCAGTCACTGCAATGAACTCTGAAATCAAACAAAATAAAAACACATGACAAAAAATTCTTTAGAAAATTACATCATTTATTTATGGTAATTTTGTAAAAAACAAAACCAAAAGAATGTACTTTACAATGAGTGGCTAAAAACCTATGTGTCATTTGATTTTTGCTTGAGCACAAGTAACAGACCAAAACATACACATTACTGTAAATCAGTATGTGCCAAAATCTAAATAGTTAATAGGTTATTTTGGTAAACATTATTCAAGTTCAGTGGTCTGGAAACTCTTGATGTAAGTATTAAACGAGCTGGAAAAAATAAAAAAAATAAGATGAGAAGTGTTTGAGAAAGTAGCAATAAAAACATTGCCAAAAATGTATAAAACTTGCTAACCCATTAATGCTGGATCTGTTTAAGAAACTTATTAATACTGGATTTTACAGTGGCCCTTATTGGGTTAAATGTAAGAGCTTATAATGTATATTGGAAACTGTATAAAATTACAAATAATTGATTGATATACGAAGCTAATAAAATTAGCAAAATAATTACCATTGCCCCAAGGATAAATACAAAAGAACTCATTATTGCATTTATGAGAATTTTCCATTTGAATTTCTAACATTAAGAATTATCATTATTAAACATTATTATACACTTATCCTCTTCTTTTTGATTATTGGGCACAAGTCCTTTGTCATAATAGCCTTCTGGGAATTTTGAACTGAATCATTTATTCAATCTGTAGAGGGAGATTATTCTCATTTCTCTGTTCATATTAGAGGATATCTTGTATCAGTTAATTATTCTTTGTCCTTATGACCCAACATGAGAGAAAGAGAGTTTCATTTATTTACTTTTTTCAGGGATTGAAATCACAATAACCAGGTAACTAAATAAACTTCAACACCTTTATCTACAAGGACAATCAGATGGTGAAATCTGAGCCTTAAACTTCATGTCTGCTCCTTTCCTAATTTTCCTAATCATCAGCAGCATCACAATTATGCATGGACAGCAGAATGAAAACAATCTATCCTCAAGGACTGAATAAAGGCTTGAATGCTGTTGGTCATTAGAAAAGAACTGGCAAGACAATGTTCAGAAATCTTTCAAATGAAACACTGCAAACATTTGACAGAAAGGGGAAATGTTTCAGTAAACTTTAAAATAACAATAAAACATTAAGATATTGTATATGCATCTAATATTTTGAGTTCAAATCATGTCAAAAGCTGACTGGATTGAATATAACTGTAGAGCTAGTTGAAGAAATCTAAGAAACATTTTGTCGCAAAAAGAAAAGATTTGATAACTTAAGATTTTCTTCAACTAAATTTAGAAAGAATAAAAAATATCGAGTACTGTTTAAAATAGACTATTTAGAATTGACATTCTATGACGTAATAATTATTGAATAATTTTGTTTTTTGTATATGTCAATTTGTAGTCATCATTGCTAAGATGTGACCAATGATTGTGTATAAAATATAAACCTGTTTATTATAGTAGCTGAAAATAAAGAAAGATATAAAATTCAGTTTTTATATTTATATTAACACAGTCACTGTAGACAAAGATGTACATTAAACAATTTCATGCAAAATTTGATTTCTTTTAATAATGCAGTCATAAAAATAGATGTTCAAATATTTCAGTATGGCAAATAGAATTTGACAAGTGAACAGTTTAAATTAATAAGCAAGAAATTACACATGTGAACGTTTTGTTTCTGGCAAAGTTTCTGTATTTAAGAGAATAATATAGAAAACTTATGTTTATTTTATTTTTTAATCTGCTGGTGAGACATAACAGATTCCATTGAACCAGGACGTGTGCAAATATCAAATATCACTAATGAAACATAGCAAAAAATTCTTTATTGTGTTCCTACTCAAACTATTTTGCATATCTTATATGATATAAATATAAAATAAAGACAAGTCAGAGCAAAGATGCTATAAGAGAAAGAAATAGCCAATAGAATTACACCCATTTAGATTTATTGGCTATTTGCTGCATCAACATCAAAATGGTTATTGTTCATTGTGGTATATTGAGCAAGATATCTATGAAAAGAAAGCTTGCATTGTTAAATCATTAGGAAAAAAAATATTAAGGTTTCCTCAGTGGATTAAGATTATTTATCGTCAGTTTCCTGATAATTATCTTCCCAGATTAACAAATATATTTTTTTGATAACAGGAAAGTCACACAGGTACATTTTTGCTTTCCTCATGCATTTAAAAAAATGGTGTTTGATAGGATAATAGAATGTATCATATCTGCTGGTGAAGCCTATGTGTGTATTCTCTAACACACATACAAATTAAGTAAATGGTGCTGCCCACTCTGAAATGTATTTTCTATATAAAAGTCATACTCTATACACACATTTTTTGCTGTATTTTTCCAAGTGCAAATACAATTAATATTTGTGGATATTACTATTTCATCCTCATGCTATACAGTCTAACAGTGGCATTAGGTAAGGATTTCCAATGTTTGATCATGCACGAGCTAAAAAGGGACAGTCTATTAAAAATAAAAATACTAAAGCCTAAAATATATAAATTATATTGAAAAGAACATTTTTGCTAATACCATTCTACATGATTATACACTATGCCAGATTTTATTGTACAAATCAATGTTTAATGAATAATATTGGTATTAACTAAGCAATGTTGGTAATATTTTTAGGAATATTGCTCAAATAAATACAAGTATATTATCCGAGTTTCTATCCTTACTAAAAACTAGCTGAATTATCCATGCCTTGCTGTGTGTCACACACATTTTTTGTAAGTAAATGATGACTGATTTTAAATCATTGTTATAATTTATGTAGAAAAATGATGCATTTCAGAATTATTCAATGATCTTGCCAATGTGACCTCCATCTGATGACTTTCTCCTTTTATATATTGGACAGGAGTCATTCCCTTGTCCAAATTTAATTTTAATTTAAATCAAAGGAAAAAAAATCTTCAATATGTGTGTGCGTAGAGGGGAATCAAAATGAAATATACTTATCCAAGTATCCTAGGTAATATAGTTTCTGAATATATATGGTTATGGTGGTCTATCTCCAAAACCATTGGAGGAGTTTGATAACAGACAGAGGCTACAACTATATATATATATATATATATATATATATATATACACACACACACACATTTCATGAAAAAAAAAAAAAAAAAAAAAAAAAAAAAAAAAAAAAAAAGAAGAAAGAAGAAGCACCAGCTGACATGATACTGGGGTTAAGTTTTTAATTTTTCTTGCATTCTTATTTTCCTCTTTTCTGGACGTAAATTACATAAAAAATTGGCGAAATGTTTTGTATGTCTGAGCACTTTGGGCTATACTTTTGGCTATATTTCTTTTCTGAATGTAAATTATACTATAATTCATGTCCAGAATAGAAGTTATAAGAACACAGGAAAAATTAAATAAAAAAAAACTAACCACTGTACCTTATCAGTAGTTTTTAATGAAACTTGTATAAAAGAGAGATTGCTGCCCAAATACACAATTATATATATGATGCATTCAGCAGAGGAGGGCATATTCAACATTTGATAATTTTGCAGCAATACACACTTAAAGGTTTCAGCCAGTTTTGATCAACATTTCTTTTCATGGTTAGCCACAAGGAATTGTAAATGCAGGACTACCTTACACTTAAGTAATAACAATAATATTTATTAAGAATCTATTACAGGAAATAAAAAGTTTTACGGAAACATTGACAATTATGTATTCAGTTACATAACAAATAAATAAAAATATAAATTTTGATGCTATATTCGATTTGTTGTTAGGTATTTTTTATTGGCAGCATTTTAGAATACTTTGGCTGCAATGCTAAGTTTCCCAATTTGAACAAACTGGAGCTATTTTGTTTACACTTTGTTACCTCTCTTTTCCATTGTTGTTCTTACATCACTTTCTTCCAGTCATTTTGATAGTGAAATTTAGAATGATCTATCCCATTTCAAAAATAAAGCCTATAAAAAGGAATATTTTAAATTAATATGCAACCAAAAATAAAATGCTTTTGACAAAAAACCTTAATGATTTCACTATAATTATGTAACAATAATGTAATGATGTTCCACAGACAAATCTACAGTTTATGTTACCTCATCCCATTGCATGGTTACAATCTATAAACTTAAATTGAGCTTGAAATATTGTGTAATTGGGTCTAATTTTTGTAAGATACTAGAATATAATAGATAATTTGCTGTGAAAAAAGCAATTTCCGATTTTTTTTTTTTTGAATATGCCCCTTCTCTGCCGAGCAAATCATGTGTGTGTGTGTGTGTGTGTGTGTGTGTGTGTGTGTGTGTGTGTGTGTGTGTGTGTGTATATATATATATATATATATATATATATATATATATATAATTTATTACATCATGATGAACAAATGAAGCTACATAATATCTTACATCATCAAATGTTATTGTAAATATTTCTAATAAAGAGACAAAATTCATGTGGTATATTTACCAGAAATATATTTTGAAAAATTTACCAATATTGGTTAGTTAACACTTTGAAAACACTGACTTGCAGGTTTTCTGGCACTTAAAATTCTTTAGTAAACAATTTATCTTTGTTTAAAGAGACCTTTCAAGCATGTATCAGTTGCAGATATCTATTGCAATCTAAAGATTTCTGGAAGTTTTATTTTGAAACAAAAACTTGTTCATATTTCAACAAATTTCCAATCTTAACTAAATACTTCTCAACATGAAGATTAAGGATTAAACAAATCACAAAAATGCAACAATTACTGGTGAGATTAGTATATGGCTAGGTAATGAAGCTGCAAATGAGATTACTTTACATTCAATAAGCACTTTGCAGGTAGGAATCAAATTGTAGCTTCAGCATAAAAAATCTGAAAGTTTGGAGGTTCTACACTGATGCCTAGTTACTCACAATACTCTCTAAGATAATACCTAATTCTAAGATAAAGCACTGAGTATTTCTTCTAAAAAAAATTACTAGCATTATGAAAAACTGTAATGCCACTGTGGTTTTAGTATCTACTTTTCATTCTTAGTGTAATTGCTATAAAAATGCCCAAGTTTTAGACTTTGGTGGGAAAAAAAGTTGAATGTCCTTTCAGTGAGATCCAGAAAGCCACTTAACCACAAATATTAAATTGGAATAATTATACAAATATATAACAGAAAATGAGATGATTATTACCAAGTGGTCCTCTATCAGGGAATGTGAAGCTTACAATATAAATATTAAAAAATCCAAATTATTCATAATACATTGAAGAAGTATATTAAAATAGAAGCAACAATACAATATGGTAATGTTATATGAAAATGAAATAACTGAAGAAAAGACAAAGCTCTTTTGAAAGTAATTTTAAAATATCTAGAAATAATATGAAGAAAATGGTCAGAATAACAGGTGTTATGATGAAATACATTAAAATGAAGGAAGCTCTGTAATCAGGCAAATGCTGTTATAATTAGTATCTGTGATAGCTGAAAAAGAAAAGGTTACCAGATTGAATGTTGTCATGGCAATGGAAATTTATATTATGAAATCATGGAATAGATATAGGACATGAATCTAACAACTCAGGAGAAAAAAAAAATGTCATTAAGATAGATATTAGGATAAGATTGTTGTAGAATTAAAATTAACCAAGTTACCCTGCAGTCATTAATTCAAGCAGGAAATCCTCTAAAATAAAATTCTATCTATGAAACAATTTTAAAACAAACTAAGTCCAGAAACAACAGAACTGGTTCACTATTTTCTGAGGGAGTTTAAACAAAACACAATGACATGAATAAAAATCAGAATGGAAGTTAACAGAAAGGAAGAGAGAAAATAATTTAAATTAAATCCCATAAAATGGCAGAAAACCAAATGTAAGTGAAATAGCAATAGTCTAGAAATTTTAAGGAAATAAAAGGGAACAAAAGTTTAAAATAAAAGAACAATGCTGACATCCCTCTGCCAAAAAAATAAAATAAAAATTGGAATATTTTTTCATTTAAAATGAGGTTACAAATATGGATCCAGGCAATCAAATAATTCAAATTAAAAAGATGATGAAAATAGTTTGGTTAACAAGATAAATTTCTTTTGTTGCTTTAAATTTTAAAGATTTATTTTATAGCACAAAATTTTCAAATCAAGCAAATTTATTCAACTTAGAACTAAATTGATGGTCCACATCCAAGACTCCCTTCATTCAGAAAGGGAAGAAAAATGACAGAAAAACAAAGCAAGTTTTCTTGGTTTCTTAAAATTTATAACATGCATGTGACATATGTAAACATAAATTTTTTTCTCTCCTAATCTGTACCATGATTGAATGTTTCATATCAAAATTCAATCCTAATTTAAACTAGAGCTCAACTCTCTCTTTAGAGATGTAGAGAGTATTTAGCAGCAACAAATATTAGGTTCAGTCATAAGTAATTTCCATTTTAGGGAACCAATTGTAATGAAAAATGTATCACCCTAAATAAACATTCCTTAAATATCTCATAACATGGTGATGAAACATGGGTTACATACAACCATGTTCAATGTAAAAGGCAGTGGAGTGACAAGAATTAAAAAAAAAAAAAAAAAAATTTTTTAAAAACATGTTTGATCCCAAAAGCAGAGCTCCATTGAAGAAAGATAATGGATGTGTGTGGTGAGATTGTTGTGGTATTATTTGTTTAGAGTTCATAAAATGCAATGAAACACTAAATTTACATTTATGCAGTGTAAGTTGAAATTTCGGGGACACTCTCTAGATTTAATAATTAGTAAGTCTCATATTTTCCTTGGTTTAATTAACTCCTACTAAGCTAGGGTGCTGAAATTATTTAACCCATGAGTACATGGCATTAATTTTTTTTTTTTTTTTTTTTAGAGTGGGGGTGAAGTATTGAAAATTTAAAATCTGCCAACACTATGATTACCATTAGTCAGTAAGACAAAAAGAGCTACAATTTTAAGGAAATTTTATGCAATACTGGGTTAATTTTGTTATCATTATTGAATATATGATAAAACTCTTCAGGAAGGGAAAGTTCCTCTAGTACAAAATGTGCTAGTAAATTAATTTTGAAAAGAGACAACCTTCAGTTTTTAGGAGATTCTTCAAAATTCAGGTGGGAGCCCCAAAATTTTGTCCTATAGTGTACATCCAGAAGCTGCAATGTGGCCATAAAAGTTTAGTTGAATAATCAACCTGCACTTGTCAAAAGGAAAAATGTTGTTCTTGTTCATGAGAAAATAAGGTCACATACAGCAGGAATAACACAAAAAAAAATTTCGAACTTTGCTGTTCTGTTCTCTTGCCAGTCAGCTGACCTTGCACCAACTAATTATTACCTTTTTCAATTGCTGCAAAACACTTTGGTGGCAAAAAACTTTCTCTAATGAAAACCAAATTCCAGTTCGTAAAAAACTTTTATGTCAAAACCTTCATAATTTTACTCAAAGTGTATTGAAGAGCCGTCTGATAAGCAATACTAAGTCATTGCAATTAATGGAGAATACATAAATTATATATTCACCATGAATTGCAATGACTTATAGGTGAATGAAATTGTACTTAATTTTTTGAAGAATAAACCTGATAAACAAGATGGAAAGTATTTATGACTCAACCTAATAATTGTATAATCATTAGATATGAAAAATTTTGCCAATAGCTACTGGTTTTAAAAGGTATATATTTTCCTTTCAGTTGAAAAATCACTAATCTTTTAGGATTTTTATACTTTAGAACAAATACCTAATATTTTCAGTTATCAGTAAAAAGGAGAGAATAAAGGTTTCTGTGTTGTCTGGTTACATGACCAGCCTCTCTCATGAGTATTTCTTTTATATTCATCGACTTTTTTCTAATCATTATAATAAGCATGGATTAGACAAAATTAGCATTATTAATTTACATTACAGATTATACAAATAAGATATTGGAGAAAGCTTTAAAGTTTTACTAATTACATAGTTAAAATGGATCTAACAATCCAAATGAGCAAACCCAACAGCAGTGAGATAGGTTATTTGAAAATTATTTTTTATATCAGTCATCTTACAAGTTTTCCTTTTTAATGATCAATGTAATTTTTATAGGCACATACAGTAGGGGAAAAAAGAGCTAGATGTGCAGAGTTCATTGCCAAAGTGCATTAACCTTCATCCTACAGTTATTCCATTTTATATTTTAATTAATCAATTGAAAATGAAAGACAAAAGATGAACAAAGTCTTTCAGAAGAATTTTAAGAAAAAGAAAAGAGAAACAAGAAAGAAAATAAACAAGAGAATAAACATACAAATGATAAAAAGCTGAAAATAGATATCTTTAACCTTATTTGATGCTAGATTTTAAAGTTTGGAAATTTAGGTAAAAATTTATGAGGTACTACACTGAATAAAGCTGTTAAAATTTATGGATAAAAAGTTTGGTAAGATAAGAGGATCTGTGCTGCACTATGAACATTAAATGAACAGATCTCAAAATATCACATTTTTATAACATTTTTGTATTCTTTTAGCTATTTAATCAACTGCTGCATCAATTGTGAATAGGGCAAATTTAATGAGGATTTTGGAAGCTAATTTATCATAAAAAATGCCAGATTAATTTATTTAAAAAATAAAAGTGGAAATAAAAAAAAAAAATTGATCAAATGCTAGTTACACTAAGTATATATTTATGTAGAGAAAATCATAAATATATAATTAAATTAGATCATTACCATCAAATAATGATACAAAAATCTAACTCCTATTCAATCAGCTTATATTTATAGCTAATGTCATAAAATGCATGAAACAATTTTCCTGATAACTTGACTATATCTATACTTGCAAATAACAGAAAAACTAATCTAAGTAATGCACAAGGAACTATACCCACATAATTCTACTAGCAAGTGGCAGTCTATTTAATCAATACGGATAATGGCTTTACTATTTCAAATACCAAATGTTCAAATCCAATGACATTCTTTTAATGCTTTTATTTTCATCTAAAGCCTAAATCTTCAGGTATTAAACCAATCAAACATTTTTAAATTACAAATTATCTCATTTCAAACATTATTTTAAATAGCTTTACAACTTCCATACATGCATAAACTATGTAAACAAGCTGCTGGGTAATGGAGTCTAAAATTTAGGAAAAACAGAGGAACAAATTATCTGTCTTTTATCAAAACAGTAACAACTGAATGCATAAGTATTTTATTAGTACATTTCTAAATAGAAATTCAACTGATACAATTATAACTCTCTTAATATTACACTTTTGAAATGAAAATTAAAAAGTTTACTATTTTACAAAAGTGAATTCCCACCATACATTGAAGGAAAGTTTACAAGAAGTGCCTCATACAAAGAAGTGATGACAACCCATGTTTCAACCAAAGATATGTTTTAGAGGGCTAAAAATAATGGCAAAATAAAAAAAAGCTATTTTTATTTGCTTTATTTATGAGTGAATAATAAATACTGTCACTACAGTTTGAGTCCAGAAATGTGGGAAAAAAATAAAATAAATAAAATCAAACAATAAATGTAAGAAAATTATATTAAAGCTTCAGTAATTAGATTGTTTCCTTAAAATCTAAAAATAACAGGAATTAAATTCTCAAAACTGTTAGTTTCTCCAGAGTGCACACTGAATGTACAATGCAGAAAGAATTTTCTCTTGAAAGTTTCAAATTTAGTTAGAAGATTAAAAAAAAAAAAAAAAAAAAAAATTTAATTATTTTTTATTTAATAATCTGACAAAGTTTAAAGAACTGGCCAATAAGCTTGTCATAAAAAAAAGAACAGAAAGAGGGTATGAATTTCTCAGAAGAGATCATAAAACCCATCAATCAAGAGAAAGAAAATTAGATTGAAATCAAGTTAAAATACTTCGCATTCCCATTTTCAACTTGAAATTCACAATATTCAAATAGATAAAATACCAACAAAAATGATAACGTTTAATGAGCAGCAACAATGTATTAAGCCCACAGTAAAAAAAACAAAACAAAACAAAACAAAACAAAAAAGCTCCTGGTTTAATGAACCGAGAAATCATGCCAGCCAAAATAATTTGTCATTAGTGAATGAAAAAGAAGGATAAAATTGAAAAATCAACTCCTGGCAACTTATGACAGAAAGCACTTCTATACAGCCAACAAAATCAATTTGATTGTCAAATTGGGTTTTTGTTGTTTTTATATTTCCTGTTATGAAAAAATAAAGTTGCACAGTGACAGCTGCAACTTTTCAATTAAAAATATTCATTAATGAAATAGAAAGGAATTTCCTTTGGATATAAATATCTTTCAAATGATTATCAGGATTTCCAGTCCACTTGTTTCACCATGTAGTTTCCTAAGCTGACTTATTTTTAAATGAAAGAAACTATTCTCTTATCTAAATCTCAAACTCTATTTTAAAATGTGACAGTGTTTAAGAATATAATCTGCAAGAAGAGGCAATTTTTTATGTATCCTTTCCTGCTACAATCAGGCTTGATGTTGCTTAAACTTGTGTTTCTTATGCAATATTTTTCATAAGTCTAAAATCAACTGATAGGCCAGAATCTTATGAGTCAATTCTTGATACAACTGAATTCATATTGTTAGAAGATTTTCAACCTTTTGAATTTATTTCAATATGCAGTGACTAAGTATAAAAATACACAAGAATTGAGGTACCATCAGTACACAAAGATTTTATTACATCATTGTTTGTATAATCAGTACTATTTATTCTACAAAAAAGTCATTCATTGGTAGAATTATGGTTCTTTGTAAACTGTATACAAAAAAAGGCTTATTTTTTTACAGTATAAAATGTTTCTACATTGTGAAGTCTTGATCAAAATAGTTACTAATTTTAACAGATTTGCATACAAGTCAAATTGGGAATTTTTATCAAAATTCTGGAGCAGGTTCCATTCTACAGTCTGTAAAAAAAAAAAAAAAAAAGAGAAATTTTAACTAAAACACTTTAACATGAAAAGTGTTCACTCCTTGATTCAACAAAAACACCAAACAATTAATCAATCATTTAAAATATTCTTTGAAAGAGAGAGAAAAAAAAAAAAAAAAAAAGATTCAATATCATGCAAACAAAGCCTGGTGGTTCATATCTAAAATTAAAAATGAAACTATTTTCAGAATGAGAAATTGTATTGTTAACATTTAGTTCTTCTGAACCTATACTAGAACTAAAAAAGCTATTTTCCTTTCTTTCTAGACAATAAATCCATCAATAAGGTGAGAATGGAACTTTATAATACTTGGTCATCAGTTTGCTGCTTTAACACAAACTACTTATATTGTAGAGGAGGCATGGTGGAGTAATGGATAGTGGCTTGGAATGAGGAATCGGAGAACTGAGTTCAAATTCCAGTTGAATCCATTACATTCACTCACATGCTAATACCCTTTCGAAAGGTATGAATCCTCTTTAAATGCTATGGGTAAATAGTGAGACAGACCTGGTTCTATAGCCTTAGATGGCAACTGGTTTACCGCAGAAAGAAATGGCAATCTACTGCGAGAAAAAGTTTGCCTTGTCAGTTATGTATTGAAAGATACACAATCACCTAAGCATGTATCATGCATGGCACATAACTGACTGACTTACATATGTTTATCAAACATTTTTTTTACCTATTAGTCTACTCACAGTTAAGGTTGGTGATTTTATATACTGAAACCAGTTATGTTTATGCAAGAGAGAAAGAGATACTGCATACACAGAAATAAATGAATGAAAAACCCAAGAGTTAATAATTGGTATACTAATCAGTTTTGTTGTAAAATGTTTCTACAATTTCAGAAGTACATAAATCAACTAAGGGAATTGATTCAAGTTTCAGATAACTTCCCAGATATTTTGTTAGGAGATTATTTAAATACTTATGTCTTCATGAGATAAGTCATGAACCACTCCTTGTGTAACAAGTTCCTTAAACAAAAATGTCAACTTGTTCCCTAGCACAAAGCAGCCAAATAAGACCAGTGTGGCCAATTGTTCTAGTTTTTCAACATTCATTCAGTTTGATTACTTGGCTAATATGCTTTAATTACCATATATCTAGCAAGCGGCAGCTTGGGGAAGACTCAGTGGTTGTCAGTGATACAAGATTTGATTAAAAACAAACAAACAAACAACAAAACAAAAAAAAAAAAAAAAAAAAAAAAAAAAAAATAGTTTTTCACCAAGTTATCTCAAAAATTACTCAGATTAATTGAAACAATATAAAACAATGATTAGATTAATCATAGTTGTTTTTTCTTTCTTTATGCTGTATGGGACGCAGGAAAAGAAACTTGTGATTAATTTATAAATGGCTTACACAAATATTTCTGGTTATGAAATGTATAAGTATTAAAAACTGCACATTAAAATGATATCAGCAGACAAAATTTATGCATTGTGCACGTTCCTAGTTAACTCTAATCAAATTTTGCACTTTTCATTCATTAAAAATTTGTCTAAATGTTTTGTTACAAGATAGTGACTAGTTATTAAAATGTAAGATTATTATTCACTACATGCATGTGTCTAGGTATATGAGTAACTTTCTTTAGTAACTCAAAATGGTAGGAAACAATGTATAAAAAACACATTTATAATTATATATATATATATATATATATATTATATATATGCACATACAAAATAGAAATATGATAATTTCAATATATTAACTTTTTCAATAAAGACTTTTCTTTAAAAGTATTCTTAAATATCTGAATTATTCTTCAAAGTTTTTGAGAAATAAATTGTTGGATAATTGAGGAGAATGAAAAACTTTTATCTTAACTTTTTGTTGAAAATTTTTAGAATATATGAAATTACAGCTAAAGTACTATTCAAAAAGTTCATTGCTTATGAGTTTATTATTCACCAAGTGCTCTATTTATTTGACCTTGTACTGTTTTGCCACTAAATATATCAATGTCACTGTTCATAATCGTCAATTCTGCTTATGCCAGATGGTTAAAAGAATCATAATATTAACAATGATCTTATTGCAGATCATTTATTACTTTTAATAAAAAGGCAAATGGGACAAAAGGATGCACATTCAGGTGTGGGTGTGAATAGCTTTCAAGAATTTCATGTCATGTACAGCTCTTAGTAAAGCTTTATCTTTTCAGTTTCTCTAATAATACTGGTTTTGCCATCTATTTACACTAGCTTAACAAGCTAGGTTATGCATTATATATTTCTTTCCCTCTTGCCTTCAATATGTCCAGTGAGTTAAATTTTCTAAGCCTTCTTTCCTCTTTATGTGTTCTAGAAATTTCAACTGACTTCTGATGCAAAGTATGTATATATATATATATATATATATATATGTATAGTAATAAAAAGAAAGAACAGTAAGATATATAATCCGGTGTTCTTATAGATATTTTTATTTTTACAAAATAGTGCTCAATGTAAATTTACAGAGCATTAATATTATAAGTTAATAGACTTAAATAAAATATAGTCTAAAAAAAAAAAAAAAAAAAAACTAATAATGAAAATATTTTAAAGTTGTAATTAAAATTGTAGTTAATTAAAATGAATTCTAACCTAAACTTTTTAAACTGTAATTAAATAAATAAAGTTTACTAAATCAGAGAAATGGAAATTTTACTTAAATAATATTCAAGTATAAAATCTTTAAAAAATAGTAATATACTTGATGTGATAATAATTCTACAAACTGTAAGGGATTCTAATTACATTTAATTGTTCTTGAAAGAAATATAGTATATTAAAAATTAAAAGTAAAAATATTTCAAATCGTAGTTAAATAAAAAGTATTCTGACGTAGACACCTCCCAAAAATCTTTAAATATACGAACAAAAAAAATGCCGTAAGAATTTTAGCCGTTAAAAAAAAAAAAAAATCCAGATGACACGCTTTTAACGGATGTTAGATTTCATTGAAAAATACATCCCTACCCACTACCAAAACGTAACAATAACTGATACATTAAAATTTAGACATATTGAACACCCAGACACCCCTAGTCTAGCAAAATAGATTTATCTGTAACCTTGGAAACATGAATTTTGTTTTAGCTGTGTATTTAAAACCCAGTAATTTTTAAAGTTACTCCAAAATTCGTTTGAGGATGAAATGGAACTAATGTCTTTAATTTAAGTACAAAATTAAATTCGGGGCTTTTAGCTTCCATTTTTGAAACATGGTTGGAACTGTGTAGCGAAAAACCATATTTTAAGTCTATTAACTTTATATATATATACACACAAGATTTTTAAACAACTGTTCAAATTTTTTTTCTAATAGAAGTCCATATCTATTTTCAAGTTTCCATGCTCCAGGTTGAGAGAAGTGCAGGGAGTGGTATTGTAAATAATGAGTCAAATCTCTGTTGCTTGTAAAAGGAAATATTTTCTCCAGATTTGTTTATGACACAGAGGTTAAGTAAAAATAATATAGCATACTACTTTAAGCAAGCAAATACTAATTTGTATACATCATATTATTAGGTTGGTGCAAAAATAATGGCGTTTTTTGACGTTCAAAAATACGTCAAAAAACGCCATTATTTTGCACCAACCTAATAAATATGCTGTCTATTAGTAAGAGTCAAAAATAGCAGAAAGGTGCAGTTAACAAAGAGTGCTAATATTTATAAAAATGTCAAATTATATTAGGAACTGTAGGATATAGGTTTATCAAAAATTGAAGATTTACAAATATTTCTAGCATGATAATAGATTGATTTCAACACAGCTTTTACTAACGTTCTATAATCCTGCTAGAATTAACTATTAAACAATATTAAAAAAGACCCAATCTTTGATAAGGTCAGTAAAAGATAATTATTAATCTAATGTTAATTAGTCTATTATTTATCAACAATCAAATTACATCTAATCCATGTACTTAAGATAAATTTAGATTATTTAATAAACAACATTATTCTTCCAATGCAGAGTAAGATATGTAAGCTACTTTATAAATCATCAATCTTATAAATACAAGACTGGACGAAACAGCTTTTAGCTTTGCAATCAAAATCTTTTGTTACTAATAAATATAACATTGGTATTTCAACTAGAGTTCTCGGAGAAATCTTTGCATATCACAAAGAGAAATGTGTACAGTAAAATAAGAATTGCAATTAAGAGCCTAAATTTAAAGACATTTTTGTGACAGTTTTAGAAAAATGAATTTAATTATTTCCAAAGCAAAATTTAAAAGTTCTAAAATTAATTTTATACATTACATAATAAATACCAGTACATTTTATTTCTGAAGTGGTGCTGTAAAAAAAATCAATGAAATATAATTTGACTTTTTTTCTTTTTTTTTTTTCTTTTTTTTGTATTCATTGATTTACCAATGTTGCAACAGAAGCAACAGTAGAAAGACTAATATCAAAGTTATATATCTAACAAGGATCAAGGATAGTCTGAAGCTGACTGGATGCTCTGGTTAAGGATTTCTACTGCATGCTGGAAAATTTATAACTGTACTTATTCATGTGACATAAATATATAAAATTATGTGATTAAAGAAAGGAAGATTTCAAAATAATTTCTATTTTTTTCTAAGTGAAGTATTATTTATTACTATAATTTATCTTTTACATCTATATAACAGAAAATACAATGTGACTTTAAATATTTGATTATTTCATTTAATCTCACTTATGAGATATTCCGTTGTTATGGTAACCTTATAAGTTGCCATAACAATGAGAGCAAATTGTTAATACAGTGCCTTTTACATATTTTGTTTTATTAGATTTTTTTAATTTTTTTTTATTTTTAAGAATTTAAAAGAATTCTTTTAGATGCTGAAAATTTTTCAGCCTGACACACTTCCCAAAAGGATCAAGAATAAAATTTTTTTGAGATCCTTCTTGGCCAGACTGAGAACTTTTCCTCACTCTTCAAACAAAAGATAGTCATGAAGAAAACAACCAAAAGTAATATAAAACAGAGCTCCTTATCAGGACTGGTGGAAATTCTGTAAAACCAAAAGATTTCAATTTAAAGAGAATATTTGTCTATTATTTATTTTAAAAAATTGTGAAATTAATAAATAAAATAACTGACAGTTTGTGTGTGTGTGTGTATAAGTAGCAGAGTACCTGTCAAAAATAATGAAATTATTTATATGTGGTTAAATTATGTTTGTAATTCCACATATATAAAATATGTATCAATTGTCTGCAATACATTTCAGAGTGCACAGATACTACACTCTGATCCTAAGTGGAATTATGGATTCAGATATAAATAATCCCATCTCATGCTATTAATATTAAATAATGCCAACTTCTGATATTGAGCATTCTGCTTAACAATTCAGACCTGTTATTTTTATCAGCTGACAAAATGAAGCAAATGGTTTCTTTGCAAAAAGAAGGTTTGGAATGTTAATGGTTTTAGCTTGTTTGCAATTTAAAACAGTCAAGACAGGTGTTTTACCAGAGCAGAGAGAAGATGATTATGCTAAACAATTCATATCTTTCCTGTTTCTGAGTCTATAGACAAGCAAGTACACTCACCTTGTCGAGCCCATGGTGGATTTTTTGTGGTTCCAAAATGAGACATTGTTCAACAAACTACAAAAGAAAACAAAATTAAAAATCAACAAGTTTATAAAATCTGAGTTAAAATAAAACTCAAAACAAAAGAAAAATATAAAATAGTCATTGAAACATACTGCATAAAAAAAATGACATCTGTGTGAACAAAAGCTATCAACAGATCAGAACAATTTATCATGCTCATTTACATCTGTATGCTGTATATACAAATACATGTCCAGAAAAATATAGCTGAAAAATTTATTATATTTTCATAAGCTTCTTTAACATAAAAAAGTTATCATTTGCAAAATATCAAATTTATAACAGAATTTTTTAGAACATTGTTCTACAATGCATATACTTGTGAACTTTGAATATACAATATGGTGTGTATTCAAAATTTACAAGTTAAATACACAGTAAATATATATTTTGTGTTGGCCAAAAAGTCATTTTTGTTTGTTATTAAGTAACTTCATTCAAAAAGATCCCTTTTTATTATACTATTACAAATGTCAGATTAGTATGTATTAAAAAAAATTGTCAAAATTGATATATCTCCATTTATTGATTTTAATATTGAAGATGAAAGAAAAAAAAAAGCAATATTTCCAGCATATGTTTTTATATTTTGGGAACAGTAAAAACACAACTCAAACACACACAGAAAAGAAAGACTTATGAGGCTAATGGAAATACTATCTGAATGAACAAACATCAAACGTGGCTTGTGAAATTTCATGAAGATTTATTTTGCTGAATGAATCTTCATGGTTGGGTAAAGCAACTGAGTGCACTTAATAGTGATCAAATAAAGACATTACTTGAAAATAATCATATGATATGAGAGATCGCTCACATATTCAGAAACTCAAAATCATTTGCACCAGATTTGATATGTTAGTCGCTTTGATGTGTGATTTCTATCAATTGAAAAACACTTCTGGACAATATGTTTATGTGCATTTTTTAAACAAACTAATGGACAATGAAAAATAGATACTTTACAACAATGTGAATACAAGAGATTATGAAATACTAGTAACCATATTAAAAGCTGGTTTTCAGTCAAAAATGGCAGTGCTATTTATATGGCAGAATTAGAAAGTCATTTTCTACAGAATCAAAGGATACATTTGAATAGGTAGTACTCCCAATTAGATCAAATGAAACCAGTAATCTACAAAAAGTAGCCAAGATTAATTAAGATAAAGAGCATGATATTCCATCAGGATAATGTTAAACTGTAAAGTCTTTTGTGACCAGGCAAAAATTGTTATTGCTTGGCTGGGGAATTTTCATTTGCCTGCTATATTTAGAAGCTATTGCACCAATTAACATTTATTTCAACTTTTTAGAGAATTTTATAAAAAGAAAAAGAAAATTCCATTTCCTGGAAGGCTATAAAAGACATGCACAACAGTTCTAGTAGAATTGAATTCTGGATGTGCAGGTGTCAGAATGGTTATCAGTGTAGAATAGGTACCTTCATGAGATCGCTAAAAACAGAGCATAGCAGGATGAAAAAGACACCAAACTTGATGAAAACAAAATTTTAGCGTCTAAATGCTTATGTTATTATTGAGAGGAAAGATCAAAGTTCATTTTAATTATTTTTAAAAAATTTTCCTTCTTTTTAGAACATTCTAAATTTTGATTAAAAAACCTTGTTTCTCTTTGTGTCACCGGAACTAGTAAAATAACATAAAATTTTAGCATGTTTTTTTTTTGTATCACACGTTAATTTGGAAAATCTTGCAAAAATAAAAATAATTGTCAGATTTTAATGAAACTTTCAGAAACTATTCACAAATGATTGAACTTATTATAAATATGTTTTTTTTTTTTTTTTTTTTTTTATTAAAGTCATGGCAGAAGTATTACCCACCTCCTAACTAAGTGTACAAAAACTCTATAATTTCAATTTTGGGAAGATTAGTGATTATATTAGTTAAAAGCACAAGGCTTTGAGGAAACCAAATCATGTTTTGTTTTTATTTTTAGTTGAACCACCTCTACCTGAAAATCGTCTCTGAATTGTAACATACAAAACTCGATAAAACAAAAATATTTAATTTCAAAAGCTTTTCATTGCTTTTATTCATTTCAATGAACATGGTCAATATTGTCTGAAAGCAAAAAGATATTTTGATGAAAAATGAATTTTTAAAACAATTATTTGTTATTTCTAAAATATTTTATTATTCTTATATTAAATGTTAATTCTTCTAAAATTAGGGAAAAATTTGTAAAATTTAACGAATGCTGTTATTAAGTAGACATATATTTACAGATCATAATTTCCAAAGCTTTTTACAAAATAACGAACAACAGTATATAAAAAAAATATAATTTATGTCAATAATAACACTGTAAATCAAATCTACAGAAGACCGGAAGTATCATGTGTGCAATAAAAAAAAAACATCACGTGTATTGAGTTTCTGAATTATTTGTTATTTCTTTAATTATAATAGATTTTTATATTTAAGTTTTTAAAATATTATAAAATTAGTTAAAAGCCACATTCAGTTTCGTAAATGTCCTTTTGAGATTTATTTTTGTGAAACACGTGTGAAGAAGTTAATTTGATTTTTCAATTTCAACTGAGAAGGGTACCTAAAAGTATCAGTATCATCTTATGAAATTTATATGATCGTATTTTTATATTAATCTCAGTTATGACATTTTTCCATAAATGAAATATCAAAATTAAAAATAAAATGAATGGAAATACAAATAACAGTCAAATGTAATAAATGTACATAAAATTATAGTATTTTATGTACACTTCTGATAAAATTTCATAAGAAAGATACCTATAAATTAATTAGATACCTTTCTTATGAAATTTAATCTCACTCTTAACAGTCTTATTTTAATTTCTTTATAATATATTTTCCATAGAGCATCGTAAACATAAAGGTGAAAGTACAAAAAAAAAAAAAAAAAAAAAAAAATTAGAGCGCTGAAAGTTTTCCTTAAAAATAACAAGGTAAATAATTTGTTCCCTTATGTAAATTATTTCACTTTTCTCCTTCCGTAGAACAAATTAGCCTCACAGAATCCGTCAATATGTCATTCATCACCTGTAAAGTGACGCAAAAGTTTATGACCTGCTTTGTTTTATTTTCAAATTACATCTTTTCGGCGCAGAAGCTAAGTTAAGCTTTGTTCAAAATATTTTAAATGAACATTATAATTTCTGATTTTTTAAAAAATAAGTTTTGAAAAAATGATAATTGATATTTAAAAGAATTCCAAAGTGAGATTTCCAGTTTTTTTATAAAATGGAAAAACTGTTCAATTTTGCTGCAGAGTTCACATTCTAGGAAAGACTTTGCACTAATGCTATTGGAAAAGGTGTGAATCCCTCTTTTAAACTTTGAAAATAGCAGGATAAGTTAAATCAACCTTGGTAAGACAGCCAATCTAGGTAAAGGACAACTTAAGAATTCAAAAATGTGGTAAAAGGCAATGAGAACTCACTCTACTATCCACTAACTTTCCCAAGAACCATTATGACAATTCAAAAAGTCATTTATTCATATTAAGTGAACCAAATGACTCACTGAAAATGACCATTAATAATAAACTGCAAATGGCAATTTCATAAGGCATTTTAAAACTTTGAAACAAGTGCAGGTTAGTGTATGCAAGAGTAGGCAACTGAATCTTTAACAATTTTCAGTTTTTACAAAAACTTTTTAAATAAGCATAGTTAAAACAAGAATAATACTTTTAAATATAAGAATTATAATTTTGAAAATAAGAAAAATAGTTGAGCAAAACCTTTCCACACAAGAACTTTTTCTTTCAATAAAATGTATTTCTAGAAATGCCACTTTTGGAAAAAAAAAAAACAAAAAAACAAAAAAAACAAAAAAAAACTGCTTTCAAAGAATTAGAGATGTACAAAATATTTTGTAATGATGATGATTATATTCGCTGTCTCTACTGAAATGAATCAAAACCACCTGCACTTTCCAAAAACAATGTCTATATGCATCATAACTAGTTTATTAAAAACATGGGCTTCTTCAGAACAAAATATTCATATTGTTGCAAAATATAATCACAGCAGCTGGTTATAATGGCAATAAAATGATTCCATCAACCTGAAAAGTATTTCTATATAACTTAATATCAAAGTGAAACAAATGAAATATATACCTAAGAAATAACTATTTTACAATCTTTGCTGCCAATTTGTTATTATCATTATTTACCTGCTTCAAGGTTAATTCTCATCAACACTAGTTATGGAGGGTGCATGTGTTTCTAGTAACAGCATAGATTATATATATTTTTTCATTAATTAGATAAAAAAAAAAAAATAAAAAAAATTCTTTGTAAGTTTCCAATGAAAAAATGCTAAGAAAAATAGACAACATATTTGGCTGGAGATTATCTGATGAATTTTTTCTTCAAAGCAAACAAATATTTTTCTTGTTCTGACATTAATAATAAAATGTAAATTATAGTCTTATGCTAAATGGTTATAAATAAAAACATTCCTCGATAACAGGAAGAGGTAGAGCACTCTCTTATCTCGAGTAACAAATTTTATTTTACATTAAAATTTTCCTCTAGTTCCAATATGCTTGCAGGCAAAATTTGAAAAATGAAATGGTTTTGTTCTGTATGACAAACTCTTCCCAATATATATATATATATATATATATATATATATATATATTTTATAAAATTCCCACCAAATGGAAAGATGTTAAACTAAATGAAAAAAAAATTTCAAATTTTCTTTATCCATCATATTCAATGAAACATGTTTAAAAGAAAGGTTGCTGTCCTGTCCAAAAATGTGTTTGGTAATTTTCCAATTAAAGGATTGTCAACAGAATTTTTCTAAAATTGAACAAAACAATTTAAAATTTTATCCACTCATCACTAGTATTTTTAATTCTGTGAAGTCTATAAAATACAAAAAATAAATTAAAATCAAAAATGTAATATCGTCCAAGGTTTCTACTGAAGGCTTTCAAAAAAAATAAAAAAATAAATAAAAAAAAAAAAAAAATAAAAAAAAAAATAAATAAAAAAATAAAAAAAAATAAATAAATAAAATAAAATAAAAAGGAAATGAAAAGTAGCTGTAAATACAACAAAAACAACATTAAATTTAGTCTTAGACTATTAAGGTTCCTTCCTATCATGATTTGTATTTCAGGCAAATTATTGTTTCTTTTAAATCTTTTACATAATTCAGAAATCTAGAATTTTATTTTTATTTAGGCAAGTTTTCCAAATGTCTGGGAGACATCTGGTATCTTGTAAGACAGAATTCTGTTTCAAAGCAGGGATTAATCAATGATAAACAAAAAAAAAAAAAAAAAAAAATTGGAGGTTGGGATTTCCTAATTAGCTGAAAATGGATGTTCATATATAACCTAATCTGAGTAATATTAAAAGGGACCTAGAAATTAAGAGTTGAACTAAAATGTAATGTGTCGAAATGTGTGGGTGGTTTAACCAATATTGGAATGCAAAATAACACTGTAAAGAGTAATTAATGAGACTCTATAAGATAATTATTCTAATCCCTGGACCACTGGGCATAAGAGAGCCGGGATTATCCTGAGTACCTACAATAAATACTACATCTATGTTGAGATAAAAGAATTGAAGGAGACAAGAAAGATACCCATTTGAAGAATTTGTGATCAACAACACATCTTGAGGAACAATCCAGTATAGGATGATGATTAGTGAGTTTGAGTGGTGATTACTACTGAATAGTATTGGGTTTTCACATATATGTGACAATACCAAAGTAAAATTAAATGCTTAATAAATAACTACCCCACTTTTGTGAATAATGTGTATGCATTTAAAAATAAACAAATAAATAAATCTCACTCCATTATATATATATATGTGTGTGTGTGTCCAGAAAGCTCATGCAGAGTTTTAAAGGAAATTAAAACACACAAAAAAAAATTATGCCATTAAATATTTATTCAACTAAATATGAAGCATTTTGTTGCACAACCTTTCCCCATTTTTCCTTCAACTTAAAGATTCCTTCTTCTCAGAATTTCAGTGGTCCCTCGGCAAAGAACTCAAGGTGGTTTTTATGTCATCCAAAGAATTAAAATTTTTTTTACTATCGAGATTATTTTGCAAGGACCTGAATAAATGAAAATCTGAGGGAGCAATGTCTGGTGAATATGGTAAGTGGGGTACCACATCCAAGCCAAGATGAAACAATTTTTTCCAAGTTGGAAAAAAAAACAAAAAAAAAAACAAAAAAAACATGAGGTTACTTGGCAGAAGCTCATAGTACAGGATTCCTTTCCAATCCTACCAGATACAAATGATGACTTAGGATGAAGACCTCCTTTTGAGGTGGCAAAAGTTGGCTCATGTAGCTTACCCCAGGATCTTTTTCACTGAACATTGTTGTAAACAATCCCTTTCATTGCATTTATACAGCAAATCATAGATGAAATGCAATCCAAAAGATTCTTTCACTAAGATCACCCAAACATCTTAGTGATTTGAGTATATTTGCACATGGATGGTACATTTTGATAAACTTAGTGTTTCTGCCAATTCCTGTATTGTGTAATATTAGTTATTCTTCATCAATGTCTCAATTTGGTCATCATCTGTAATGGGGCTTCTGCCTCATCAATAAGGTTACAATCAGCAACTTTAAACTCAGCAAATTTTGCTTTTGCAGAAGAAAAAAAAAAAGCGAAAGAGAGAGAAAGAAAAAAAAGCATCAGGTGCCTAAAACGCAACTTATAAGCTCCAATTTTTTTTTATGGGTATACAAAATTGACACAAATTAAGTAATTTTAAACTTTCTTAAGAGATAGTTTGAAGTGTGGTCTAATCGGAAATGTAAGCATATTATATCTGTTGATAAATAAATGTTACATGTTCTAATGCATTGGAACATGCACAAATTCAAATCAGCATAAACTTTCCAGACAACCCAATATTATAAAACAAGTGGACACTGAAGTAAACAAGTCTAGACTAAAGATTGCATTCAAGCATGAAACAGACTGCCACCACTTGGTGTTGACCTCAGTGCCCACTCAGATATTGATCACTTTTACCCATAAATACATCATATCATAAAACACCCCTCCACACACACACCCTAATGCTCTGCTATGGGCCTGTAAGTGATGCTGAACACCAGTTTCATTTTTATAACCTCTCTTACACACATGACAAACAAAAATTTTGTCTGTGTTACACATGTTGGAAACTTGCCTGTCCCTGTGTACAATCATGTGACATTCAAGTCCTGCAACAGACTTACAAACCTTGTCACAAAACTTGTCACAAAACTTGCACAAGTAACCTGCAGGTCTCTCTGGTAGGGTTGCATTCACAGGAGTTTGCACTTGACCTCTCTGGTGTGATCTCATGTGAACAGCTAAACCAGCTGCCAAGAGGGTGACTTTTCCACAAATACTGCAAGTGTGTTTGTGGCCTAATAAGTCTGGGACAGATTCTATTTCTTCCTTCCTAATGGTGCACTTTTTGTTGAAACATTCCCAAATCAATCTTTCCAACTAGATCTATCTCCAGCAACAGTTTCTCAGTTTTCAGCATTAATACCAAGAGTCTTTAGTTTCATTTAATTACATCCTTGAAACATTTTTTGGGCTTATAAGCAGGTTGATTACCTTGTACCAGCTCACCATAAAGTATTTTGGGCAATCTGTCATCCTCCATACATATCAGACACATACTTAGCTACTTAATATAAGATTTTATGTAAGTCAATATTTTAACAATAAAACTGGTATTAACTAACTGCTGTTAAATAAAACATTCAGAATATATTCATATGATAAATAGCCTTAGAGTATGTGTGTTTAAATGTCATGTTCCTTCAGGACATAGGCAATCATGGCTCTCCACAGATTCCTTTTCATTTATTGTGAATTACAATTACTTCTTGGTAAAGGTAGTGAAGTGTTTTCATACTACTTTCTCCATGGTTTTGAATTCAGAATAATCCTTCTCTAAGACTAGCTGCTACGCAAGACTAGAGAGTTCAGTTTACCCTGCTATTTAACCCATAGCTAGGTGAAGAAATAGATTCAGGTTTTTCTTAAGGGCATAAGTGAGAAAGTGTAGTCAACAAACTTGGCTCACTAATTCCACTTTCTGACCATTATGCAATATGCACATAAGAATGTATATCTGTTTCAAATATAACAAAGTGTGATATCTTCAATAATAGATCCAATGTTAATTGCACAACATCAGGAATCTAATGTTTGGATAAGCGATGAAATGACTTTGTGCAATAAGATCACTTAGAGTGAATAAACATGAATCACAAATGGCAGGCAATTAAACACAATGAATATTAGTTGTCTCTTAATATCAGCTGTTTAGAAATTTCTCAACAAAAAGAACAATCTTAAAAGGAACAATTATTGGATATGCTTATAAAATGTAAGAACATTACAAAAGAGTGTGCTAACAAGATAAAAGGAATTCTACACTAAGTGTTGAGATATATATATATATATATATATATATTTATCTCCTTTCTCTAATTCTTATTTAAGTCAGCAAAGCTCATAAAATAAATGAAATAAGTGGCTGGAAAATCTAGAAAAAACAATAAGTTTTAATTCAACATTTTCTCATTAAGACTAAAGGAGAAATGTACTTCATATTACATTTATAATAACCTTTTCTAACCTATTCCTCACAAGTTTCATGTGAGAAAGAGAGAGAATAAAAAGCTTAAGCTGAAAAGCTGTCTTAGCTATGACCTTCATCCTTAAAAAAAAAAAAAACACAAAAAGAAACAAACTGCTGGAGTTGCTAATGTTGTTAACATTTTTAAATGAAAGGTGAAAATTTCAGTTTCAATAGGAAATTAATAAAAAGACAAATCTAACAAGATTGTTAGTTAATTAAAAATAAAAAAGGTACCTTGTTATAAATTCTATACTAATTTTATTAAGAGTATCATGTTATAAACACAGTTGATTATAAATATCAAAATCATAAAAAGTAATTTAACACAAATATAACAACATTAGAAAAAATGTTAAAAAAGAAAAAGGTTAAAAGGTTTAAAAAAAAAATTTTTTTTAAAAATTGGAAAATCGTAATAATCTAGAACACTGACTGAGCCTTTAACAACTAGTTAACATACACTTCTTCACTATTACCAATGAGCTAACAAAAATTTCAAAGATATTTTACAATTTGACAACAGTTTTCCAAAAGAAAGGCAATAATGCCACTAAGACACAAGAGGTGAACTGGGAGTGAATGAGAAGGCTTTAGTGAGGAGAAAAGATAATAAAAGAACAGGTTTCAGGAAAACAGAAGATTGCGATTGACATTGCAATTAAATTTTTGAAGACTGTAAGTGGCAAAGAAGCAAGAAACTGGGTGAGAATCCCACAGACATGCAAGAAAAGAAAGTATCAGAATAGAAGTGACGGTTGCATCTAGCTAGTTCAGCAGTAAAACAATGAGACCCAGTTGCCAATCTAGTAGTATGCTTAAAGTCATGCAGTCAAGACACCAAGGAGGAATGGTAATCTGAATGATTGTCATGAAAATATTTATAGAAAAACAGAGATAAGCCACAATGGCAGAGGTGGAATTAAGGACATTTTCAAAGCGTTCTTTCCATCGTGATATAATTTCCTTCCTGTCTCTGGAGTGCGTTACCATCAGGTGACAGAAAAAGTGAAATTTCATTTCCCTGTGGGCCATACACACCTTTTTAAGGCCCTCATAGAATGCTTTGAGATCTTTTCTGTCAGCTGCCGCCTAGATTTCCACAGGCTTAGTAGACCACCAAGCCTCTTTCATTTTTCTGAGGGCATTTTGCACTTCTTGCTTACACTGCTTTATATATATATATATATATATATATATATATATATTTAAAGTCTTACTGTTTCTTCTTTTTATAATCTGGTGTTCTCAGTAATTATTTTTAAAAAATTATGTAAATGTAGAAATCCTCAAAACTGTCCTCTCAATATTAAACATTGTATGGAATCATTGGTTTATCAATGCAATATTTCATATTGTTGAAGATTCAGACACAGAATCTACATTGGATGCAAAAAACATGATTTCAAAAGATGTTGGAACCAACATCAAATTTCCTTTAATAATCCTTTAATAATAAATACAAAAAAAAAAAAAAAAAAAAATATGTCCCTATCTAAATATTTCTGGCACTTAAAGAAACCAATAAAACACCAACAGTAAAATGGAAATTAATAATAGCTAGAGCATATAAGTCATTAAATGACCCATGTCCTTTGTGCATACACGAAAATTAACATTAATAAGTTTCTGAAAAATAAAAATTTACTTAAAGAAATGAAATAGCTATTTTTTGCAGACACTGTTTAATGTTTAATTTTGAAAAAGAGATGAAAAATGAAACATATTTATACTTGATCTTTGATTAATAATATTTTTATACGCATGTCATTCTAATTTGAAGTAGAAAAGTACTTTAGATTTGTAGGAATAGATTATAAATATTAAAAATATGACCTACTCATATTCAGACAACCCTTTTAAGAAATCTTTGTGTATAAAATTATAAATTATGTAGCCAAATTAAAAATGCCAAAAACTGTTTATCATTGAAAAACCCAGACAACACACGAAAAACGGATGTCATTGTTTGAGAGCAGGCACCCCTACCCCAACTTAACTTAACCGGATTTAGAAAGTAACTCATATTTGACACACAAGTTGTCTGGGGAAATTAAAACCCAACCGCCCCTTATGAAAGAAAAGGGTGGAATTGTCCATAACCTTAACAATTTAAAATATTAAGATGGTCTGTGCTTGTAATGTGAAGTACATTTTTTAATAGGTTATTAAAAAACGCTTGAGGATGAAATGGAGCTATAGATTTTAAATTTAATTTTATAATTTTAGTTTCTGTTTTGAAACATGGTAATTCTTGTGTTGCAATGGAACCATAATTTTAAAATAGAAAGTAATTATATATATATATGCTAAGAACTCTGAGTTATAAATCACATTGTTCTTTCCTATTATTTTAATATATATATATATATATATATATATATATATATATACTAGCAGCATGGCCCGGCATTGCTCGTGCTTGATTCAAAAATCGTACGACTCATACAGCAATCGCTATCACTTGACTCAAAATATTTTTGCCATTCCTTGCCTTTAAAAGAGTACCCTTTGCCGTGCTGATGTTGCTACATGCCTTACTTCTTGCCTATCTCACACTGTGAATTTTTTCGAAGCTCTATACTAAACATTAAATCTGTTACAAAAAAAGAACCAAACAAAATGAACATAAAATGATCAGCTTTAAAAAAAGGACTCGTAACTGGAAAAACCGAATGAAAAAAAGAATGTTAAATACTTTTTCACATCCAACCCAGTTCTGTGGAATCAGAATCAATGTTGAGTTTAAGCAAGCAAATGAAACAATTTAAATTTTCCCCCACTTGTGACGAATGCAGCTATCGATTTTTTTTTTTGCAAGCTAGCATGCTAGTTAACATTCATGTCAGTCAGCTGTTGGCTCTCACGCTGGCCAATAGAATCTTCCTGCCTATTTGTGGCAGCCAGCTATAGGCTCTCACTCTAGCCAGTAGAAAATGGCTGCAGATTACATGAAAATTGCCGTAGAAGCATGAAAAAAAAAAAAAAAAAAAAAAAAAAAAATATATATATATATATCAATTATCTCCACTATCGTTGGGAAATGCAAGTCAGTCTTGGCCTTCCCACTAACTTGGAGCATGTGCATGTAAATTTTGGTGCAAATCCGTCGAAAATTGCGGCTGTGCATTCGTTACACACACACACACATCCTGCCTTATATATATATATATATATATATATATATACACACACACACACACAAAAAACTTTTCTAACACTAGACCTAGCAATTGTTTTAATCACAACACTTCATATCAGTGAAAAAACATGAGACCAAGAAGGTACAAAGTTATTTTCCTGGAGGTTAGTATCAGTCATGGTGATGAGAGAGAAAAAGAATTCTGTATGGTGATTAAGTGAAAGCAGTTTTGTTTTGGAGGCATTAAAATTTACAAGTCAATTCTTGCTCCAGTTAACCCCTGGAAGCAATTTTCAAGAGCAGTTGCCAGTTTTATTTTGTTGAACCTTGCTACTAAGACAGAAGTAAAGAGTTCTGTCATCTGCACCAATACCTAGTTGGAAACCGATGACATGGAGAAAGTTGTTGATGAAGTTAAGAAAGAATATAGGTTCAAGAATAGAGACCTGGGGACCCTCACATTAATGTGAAATGATTCAGAAGTCTGTTTTGTTAAGAACAATTGGATTAAACAAAATATTCGTCCAGAGACACCAGCATGCTAAAACCAGCCAAAGCCTCACCATTCATATCTAAAGCCTGATAGACAAATTCAGCAATAACCATTAACACATCAGCAATAGACCAATCAAAATTAATCATATATATATATATATATATATATATATATATATAGATATAAAAATAAAAGGCCATGTGAAGTGAGATCCTTAACCAATTTGGTGTTGATTAGTGGCTCAAGTACTTTGGCAAAAAGAGGTAAAAGATTAATAGAGCAATAATTTGACGAGTCAAAAGGTTATTTCAAACTAAAAATTCCTTTCCATTTCTGAATACCATGCCATTCTGTTATTAACCTTTTGCTACAGAATGTGAAGGTTAGGGCCAGAATGGTCAGTGATTGGCAAACCTGGGGACTCCTACATAAATGTGACTCAAGGACAGAGCATTCTGACAATGATGGATTGCTTTTGCATGGGTTTTGAATACAAGTCCAAAACAGCATGATTTCAACAGAAGGTCTTGAGAATTCTGATGCGTTGATATGGCCCCCACACTCAGGTTTGCAACTGGCTAATACCACCCATGCAGGAACACTGTCAGTCCTACTACTGCCTTTTAGAATTCAAGCTGCCAGAGTTAATAAAACCAAAAAGTAACACCAAAAGTAAATGACCCTTTTCATTGATACTGTTTTCATTAATAGCATGGGGATCCCAAGATTACATAGAACACAAACAATTATCTAGCTGGAGGCAAAAACTGTCACCGAAGAATTCTCCCTTTGCAGCTCTATATGCATTCCTCGCCTCAAGAGGGTTACTAAAAATAAACTTGTCAATTGTTATTTCTGTTATTTAAAGCTGGTGATAGTAGGCTATCACTTTGGAACAAGGTTAAACATCTGTTTTCTGATGCCATTTTGAAATCTAACCACTACACAAGGGGTAACATCAATTAAATCTATATTAATTTTGTCAGGATATTCTGTAAACAAAAATGGCCACATGAACATCCAAGGAAGCCTTTATTCAAGAGTTTTTCTTTGATTTGGACTCTGATGATGATTTTGAAAACTTTACTCAAGTGGATATTGACGGTGAAGTGGTCAGAGATACAGATGATAATAATGCTAGTAATGGTGAGAAGAGTTATGACGACCAATAGGTGCTGAGCAGCTACTATCATCCACAACTGACTAATTTTATGGAAGCTACTGTACTTGATAGCTTTTCTGAATATGAATAATTGACTATTTATAAACGATGAAATAACTTTATTTGTCAACTAGACAAATAAATATGCTAGTCAGGTAAAAGAGCAAACAAATACTGGTGTCTATTAGTATGTAAACACATGGAAGTACATCCCTTTTGACAAAATGAAAGCCTCTACAACTATTTTGTTTCTTATTGTGCCTCCCAGAACTCCACAAGGTGTAATAAAAGTATGTTAAATTGTTAATGTATTTGCAATTTTTGTTTTCAGTGTCAAAACATGCATGCAAAACACAATACATTACATCAAAATATTATTCATCCATTCCTTTATTAATATATAAAAAATAAAATCTATACACACAATACAAAGTAAGTTTTAACAATTTTAAAACAGTTGGTGCTTATGTTTTTTGCACCTTACAAAAAAAAAAAAAAAAAAAAAAAAAAGAGTGGCAGGTGGAATAATTCTAGGAAGAATTTATTAGAATAAAGATTAAAATCAGTAAGGGAATGATTTTATCTTTTCAGCACTGAAGATTAAAAAATACAATTATTTTTCTTGTTATTTCACATGTGCAACAAGTTAATATGGTTAATGGTATTAGAATTCAAAAAAAGGATAGCGATATCTCATTTTCCTAATTGCAAAATACAACTGATGAATTAAATCTCATCACTTGTCAAAAGTTTTGTTTTTATGGAAAAGAGTTGATAATCAACCAAAACTATTTTTATCATATTCTGTCAAAAAAAAAAAAAAAAAAAAAAAAGTCATTTTTATAATTTTAATCTAGTTATAGATTTTTAGACAAAAATAAAAACACTAACATGATTTTAATTTCAGCATCTAATATTTTCTTTTAAATAATTCTGGTTTAAAAATACTTTCTACTGAAAGAACAATCCAACAATTTTTTATTTTTTTTATGGGAACAAAATTTCATGTTACATGCTTTGTACTTCAAAAGAACTACTTCAGACTAAATGTTTTTATTGATGGTATCATGTAGGAGGAAGGAGCAAATGTCAGTTATAATCTACATCATACATATATATATATATATATATATATATATGATGATGCCAGTGATAAAAACATTTAGTCTGAAGAAGTCCTTAATGCACAACATGATTGCACTCCCACCTCCCATTTTGTTAATCAACTACATGTATACGTATTTCTGGAAGGATTATGTCTGTATCATACCATTAAGACAACGTATCAAAATTTATGCACTAATATATATACAAATGAAAAACTTATCTTTGAGGTATGCCATTATTAAAAAAAAAAAAAGAAAAAAAAGAAAGAAGAAAGACAGAAAGAAAAAAGAAAAGTATGCTATTTGCAATAGATGTTTACAAATTATAGAATTCGTATTCTAAATAAGGATATAAATTTAAATACATCATAAAAAAATGCACCGGTACAAATCTAATATCAACAAAATTAAAACTCAGTCAATAATAATGATTTAACTACATGAATATTTACTCTGCAACAACCTGATATTATTTAAATGTATAGTTGTCATAATATATAAGAAATGTCACATAATGTCAAATACAAGTAGAATTTATTAGCTAGAACACATACGTTTCAATTTTCTGTTCATACTACTGACTGATAGACAAGAAAAAAAACATTCAAACATTACATAAATGACTAACAATATAATTTATTCAAATGTTTTAGCTTTCAACATTTCTAAACCTATCAGACAATGTCCAAATAAATGTATATAGCCGTTAGAAATAAAATTTATATTATATACAAAATATATATTAAGGTTAATAAATTTTTAAAATTTTAGTTTTTTTCCCCCCATTATTCCACAAATTATTCAGACTAGTATATTCACTTTTGTTTTTATCATATACTAGCAGAAAAAAGAAGAACATTTATGAACTGAAGAAATTCTTCCCATAACCTTTGCCACACTGCAGGCAAAAATTGTTGCTGTATAATTCTCTCCATTTTGCTACTCAAGGCACATTCTGTCACCTTGAGACAGTTGCTACAAAAACACTTGTCAACTGTTATTTCTAGTATTTTAAGCTGGAAATTGCCTACTACTGCTTGGAACAAGGTTAAACTTCCATTTTCCAATGCCATTTTGAAGTCTTCCAGACTCTACACAAGGTGTAATACCAATTAAACCCATGTCAATTTTTTGGGAATTTTTTGTAAAATCAATACCCAACAAAGCCTTTATTCTGGAGTTTTTTTCTTTGATTAGGAGTTTGATAATGATTTTGAAGGCTTTACTCAAGTGGATATTGATGGCGAAGTGTTCAAAGATAATAACCACACTAGCAACATGGAGGAAAGCAATGGTGACCACTAGCAGTTACTATCATCCATGCCTAATTTTATGGAAGCTACTGACGACCATTGATATACCTGATAGCATTTCTGAAGGTGATTGTTTGTTTGGGTTTTATGGCATATCAACCACTGTGGGTTATTTAATGCCAAATCCAGTTTATATGAATTTTAAATGTCTATTTTGTATGGAATAAAAAATGTATAGCTGGCAACATTATTGTTTTAAAAACGTATTATTGTTTCAAAAAAACGTATAGCTGGCAACATTATTTCTTACAAAAAACGTATAGCTGGCAACATTATTTCTTGCAAAAAACGTATAGCTGGCAACATTATTTCTTGCAAAAAACGTATAGCTGGCAACACTGTTTCAAAAACTTATAGCTGGCAACATTATTGTTTCAAAAACGTATAGCTGGCAACATTATTTTTCCGAAAACATTATCTGAGACCTTGCTGTTGGATGTAGTTTATCGCCGTACCCAGGACGTCTTTTGGTGCCGTGACCAGGATTTCTGAAGGTGAATTATTTTGTCTATTTATAAATGACAAAGTAATAACTATTTGTCAACAAGGACATGTCAACGAGACAAATAAATATGAGTCAGATGAAAGAAAAAGCATACAAATGCTAGTGTCTTCTCGTACGTAAACATGAGGAAACATCACTTTTTTGACAAAATGAAAGCCTTCTTAGCGATTTTGCTTCTTATTGCACCCCAAGAACTCCACAAGGAGTAATGAAAGTTAAAGTATGTTGAATTAATCATGTACGTTTTAATGTATTTGTTTTTTATTTTGTTTCAATTTTTTGTTTTCAACATTAAAACATGAATGCAAAACAATGCATTGCATCAAAATATTACTCATTCATTCTTTTATTCATGTACAAAAATTTAAATCTATATACACAATACAAAGAAAGTTATAAGAATTTTAAAACAGTAGGTGTTCATATTTTTGCACCCTCAAAAAAAAAAAAAAAAAAAAAAAAAAAAAAAAAAAATGCAGTGGCAGGGGGAACAATTCTAGAAAGAAATTAATGTGGTAAAAGTTAAGTAACCAATCTTGCAGTTGTAAATAAGTGTAGAGTCAAAATCATTTTTCAGTATTTCTTTAATTACTTACAGGAAAAACATTTGAGGGATTAGAAATCACAATATATAATATAATCAGGGTATTAACCCTAATTCACATTGAAAAAAAAAAAAAAAAAATTTAAAAGATATAAAAGATATATGTATTCAAATCCACTGTGGGGAACTTTTTTTTACCTCCAGAGAGTCCCATAAATATATAAATAAAAAAAAATAAAAATAAAATAAAACAAACAGTATTTTAATATGCCTAATAAATGAATGCAAGATTATGTTTAAAAAAGAAAAAAAAAAAAGCAATTTGATAAACAGGTGATAAAGATAACATGAAAATTCTTTTTGGTAAAGGGAAATGTAGAATTACCATCATTTGATTTAGTATTACCATCCCATGAAAGTTGAATTTTGAATATTTTAAAAAAGATTTTATTGTTCAGCACAAACTGAGTAACAGATGAATGAAATACATGAAATAACTTCAGCAGCAACAATTTCAATAGATTAAGAGTGGAAAAGTACAAAATGTTGGTAATTTGTTGTTTTTCAGCATAAACACTAATTAAAAAAAAGCGTCTAAGAAATATTAATATTGGTCTAGTAATTAAAAGTTTTACTCTCAAGTTTTGCTTCTTTAAAAAAAAAAAAAAAAAAAACTCAGTCATTTCCAAAATGTATTCAATATAAACTTAAACTTACTGTAGATATCATTATATATATTTTATAATTCATGTCTAGAATCAGAATCTTCAATGCACACACAAGCAGAAAAGCACTGGATGGCCATTTTGTCCTTATTTTGGACTCATCAGCAGTGCACATCCTCTACCAACACCGAGAGTCAAACCCTTCACTGAGCCAGTCCATCCAGAGCATTAGAAGCTGGATCCAGCATAGTTTATATTATATACACATGCACACAGCATCAATATTTTGGGGAATCCTCTACAAATAATGTTCAACCAAAATGTCTAATGATAATACATATTTTTTAATTAAAAAGTTGTAAATAGCAGTTACAATATATTGCTGTAAAATAATTATAAATATTGATTTCCAATTACAAATGCTGATCATCTGAAAAGCATGCCAGAAGAGAAATTCTCATGGTTTTAAAAACTATGGAAAATGCTTAAGAATGTATATATTTTAGTTTGTTGTTTGTAGATTAATCCAACATTTTATTCATGTGCTTGCAAAGTCAGTAATTTTAAATGTGTTTGCTGATGAGTGAAGACCAAAAATAAAGGACTAGTTGTCAAATTTCATGAATCATACAAATTAAAGTATATAACTCAAATCCAAAATGATTTGGCATTTAATTTGGGGAAAAGTTAAAAAATAAAAATAAAAAAAATAAAATAAAATTTAATAAAATTTTATTATAAACTATATTTACAAGTACAGATTGAAATACATTATGTTTAATGCTGTTAACTCAAAAACGTTTAATTCTTAAAGACAAAGAAAATAGCATATTTAATTAAAAAAATATTTTAATTACATGTGTCAAGATATAATGAGATGATTCTGATTTGAATAAACACATCTGAAAGAATTTTTTTTTTAATTATTATCCATGCATAAAAAAAAAATTCAATATATTTCCCTATCATAAACCAGTAAAGATATTTAATTCAATTTTTTTTTTTTGCACAAAAAGGTGGATGAATGTTGATATGAAAAAAATAAAAATAAATGCATGTATGTATGTGTTATATAATGCCAATGTTTCCACAATAAAATTGGTAATAACTAACCAATGTTGGTACAATTTTCAGGATATAGTTATATGAGCAATATATCACGAGTTTCAGTCAATAGTCTGTCCTTATTAAAAAATATTTATAGCAACTTTTTTGTGGATGTCAGGTTTTATTATAAAAACAAACCAAATGCAACATAAATTTTTATTTATAAATAAATGCAAAAAATATCAACCATTAAAAAATGCATTTGAGCATTTGATTAATACTCTATCCCATAATATCTCCGAATAAATCTATTTTAATATTTGACATGTTAATCTTGGCTTCTTGATGTTCTCTAACCTTCACCAGTTTATCATCCACTGATTTTGTCAATTTTTTTTTTTTTTTTTTTACAGTTTCAAATTTAAAATTACTTGTAGCTGTTTTGATTGCTTCCTACAGATCATCTTTGCTTGGATACAGTTTTCTATTCTCATTCACATCTCTTTTAATAATGGGCCACAGGTTTTCTATTGGATTAGATATCTGGAGAAACTGGGAGCCATTTCTTTAATATAATGTCAGTGAAACATTTTTATCTCACAAGATGGATAATAGCTTTGCAGAATGTAGAGGAACACTGCCTTTATTAAATATACTCTAGTTTAAAGGTTCTTAGTTATGACCTGTAGCATTCAAATAACATCTTGTCCAAGATGTGGCTATATCTCTCTGTATTTATCTTGATATGATCATCAACTTTGAAGGCACCCATAACCACATCAGTTGACTATTTCCATGAAGCACTTTCTAGTCCAGCCATCAGATCTATCCGATGTAGCTCTCTCTATATATAAACATCACTAAAAAGTACTGTCGAGAAATTAGTTTTCATGTACATCTTTTTTCAAATTACATATTTCTCTTTGAGATGTTTACTTAAAGGGAGCTATTTTGGTTGCTTTCATGAGCCAATGTTCTGAATTAGTGTCAGTTTTTATTATGGTGTCAACTATGTGTTATCTTGTGTTTGTCATTTTCTGATACATTTTCCTCCGAAGGCACCAATAATGAGATTATTTGCAGTAATACTTTTAGTGTGAAAACAATGTTAAAACTTCAGTTGAAGCCATAAATCAACTCATTAAAATATTTTATTGTTTCAGTTAGCTATTATAAAGTTGGCATGTCAAGTCAGATTTCATAATTGACTTCTGGCAGTCAACATGCTAATATTCTATATCTTTCATCTCTGACTACATTCACAATAGCAGTTTCTTCAAAAATATTTCCTTGCTAGTCAATTTTCTTATTATCCTTTTAATTTTTCTCAAATCTCTTTGACATACTTAAGGCCAATTTTTTTTTCTAGTCATATGGTCTCAATTCAGTTTTTTGACAATTTTGGACTATGTTACCATCACTTTACAATATTTTACTACTCTTATATATCATTTATATCATCCTAATGACCAATAGCAAACATTAAATATATGAAATTCTTGCATAATTAAAGGTCACATCACTAAATAAGAAATTACTGTAAATGTTTATAATAAAAACATTTATAAATTAAAATTCATGTGAAATATTTATCACTAATATAATTCTGAGAAATCCACAATAGTAGATTATTATTCCAATTTTTTATTGTGAAAATATTGACTTGCATAATAAAATCCAACAGTATATGTACATGAAGGGTTTTGTAAACATGAGAATTTTGAACAATTTCCTCAATTTAAATAGCTTAAACAGTCACATATAAAAGGATCTAGTAAAAGAGATTTTCTGCCCGAATTTCTGGGATGAGGAGTTATCATTTACACTATTTACATCTGGACTATTGTCGTCATCTTTGTTGTTGTTATCACGTTTTGGCTGTTGCATATAAGCCTTTACCAGGCTTATATCAATCTGGGTAATCTACAGGGAATTCTCAACTGAAACCTTTATTTCATCTACAGGGGTAGACAGTTCTCATTCCACTGCCCATATCTAGAGATATCTGGTATAATTTTTATTTTTAGTATTGCTCAATTATTGCTTAACTCTTTCCACTTAGTACACACTACCAAGCCTGGGGATTGAATTCACAATTACTATGTCACCAAATTCATGAACTAATGCTTTAATCCACTAGGCTATTGTTCTGTAGGAAAAGTGCCTGTAGCGAACTTGGAGCCTTAAATCTAACTGGTCTGCTATTTAGTGCTGCTGAAAACTTGCTGTCGTTGTCATTTCTGTATTTATAAGTTCTATAGAATATATCCAATTTCCCTAGGCCAGGAAGTGTGTACCTGAACTCAGTGGAAACCGGCAAGCAATAACTGAGCAGAACTAAAAATAACATCTAAACCAGATATCCCTAGACATGGGTAGTAAAACAAGAACAGTCTAACCCCATAGATTAAATGGTTCAGATCAGAAATCCTTGTACGTTACTCAGATTGATATACACCTGCTGATGACAAGAGGGCACAATGGCCAAAACGTTGTGATAACAAAGATGAGGATAATAGCGGAAGTGTAAATAAAAAGGTTTTGTATTATAGTTAAAAAAAAGTAAACAGTTCTTTTTTTGTTTTTTTACATTTATCTATTTTTTTTTTTAATTTCATGTTAAATTATAAAACCTTAGCAAAAAAATGATCAAATCCATAATAGATTAAGTCTATCATGTGTACATTCAAATAGAAAATATAAAAATAGTGTATTCAACATATTGTCAATAATTTTGATTATCTAATTCCATTTTCTGAAGGGGTTTTTCTCTTTTCTTGTAAATTATACACCTAATGATGATTGAAGAATGGACCTATTAAAACACTGTGGTAATATCAAGAACATGAAGGAATTCAATAGTTCAAACAAAATTTGTGACAATGTCTTAGAGTCACCTCATTATGTAACCATCAAATACTCTTGAATCACTGTTTATACAGAAAATAATTGAAATAGTTTTTATCTAGAATTTTACCACACATCAATTTAAATTTACATTTAATCATTCATAGTTATACAAAACCAATACACACTTTACAAATATTTCCTAATCTAAAAGATTTTCTCTTCCCTTAAGTGATAGCTTAATGCATAATGTAAATGAAATAAAAATTGTTAACTTTAATGCTGTACATCAATATCTAAAGTAATTCACTATAACTGAAAAATATGAAAATTATGAGAATTAAATGTATTTTTTCAGGCTAGCACAACTGCCAAAAGTGCTCAATAGATAACTATAATATTCAATAACTGAAGTTCAATTGACTTATCTGTTTAGTCGACTCCTGAATTTTGTGTCAAAAACACCGATTAAGGCCACATGGGGGGGGGACTTGTTAAAAAATACTAGAAACAGTTTTAACTTCAGTGAGAATTATGAAAAAAAAAAAAAAAAAAAAAAAATTACATTATTGCTATTTATTGCAGTTAAATTAGATTTTGAAATACAAGTATTTAAAACATGGCTTTAAAGTATACCCTGTCAAAAGAGTTACATAAAAAAATATTAGATTTGGCTCAATTTTAAACTATTAAAAAAAACAATCTAACTATAACAAGATCCTAGAAAGAAAGCAGAGGAGGAAAGGAAATCATTTACAAATCATAAAATCTCTGCTCAACAACTCATAAAATTGTTAATATTAATTCCTCTCAAAGATAATGAAAGAATTTAGAAGTTCATGCAAACAAAATAGTTATCACTTAAATTCAATATAATGTTCTACAGAAATAAGGAGGCACAGTGGAGTAATGGATAGTGGCTCAGATTGAGGAATCGGAGAGCCAAGTTCGAATTCCAGTCAAATCCATTACATTCATTTATGTGCTAATACCCTTGGGAAAGGTATGAATCCTCTTCTCTCCTCCCCATCTGTCATGGGTAAATAGATGGACAGAACGGGTTCTATAGCCTTGGATGACAACTGGTCTACTGCAGAAAGAAACAGCAACCTACTGCAGGAAAAAATCTGCCTCGTCAGTCATGTATTGAAATATGATCACGCATGGCACATAATTGACAGAAATAAGAGCATTGGATTGAATTCATTTATTCGCATAAATTATGTCAGCTTCAATTTTTTTTTTTTTTTTAAAGGAAAATCTAACAAAAAGTCAAAATCAAGGTTAGAGATATACCAGAAGATCTCAGCACTACCTAAGAAATCAGGCGCAAATGAATGTGAGCTCCACTGAACAATCAGCCTAATGAGCCACGTAACAAAACTAATCATCCGTATTCTGATGAATAGAGTGTGCAGCAGAATCGGGCCAGAGATAGGACAAGAACTGTGTGTGTTTGTTAAAGACACCGGAATAAGGAACAAGATATTCATACTTAGAATGTTATCAGAAAGAGCAATACAAATACAGAAGGACGTGTATCTATATTTTATAGGACTATGCAAAGGCATTCAACAAAGTATGCCACAAAGATCTGCTGGAACTGCTCAGCAATCTTGATATATTCAGGAAAGATATTAGAATAATCAAGAACCCATACTGGCAGCAGACAGCATGCATGAACATTGAGGAGGAGTTCAGTGAATATACAAAAATAGAAAGGGGTGTAAGGCAAGAATGTGCCTTCTCACTGGATTTATTCAACCTATACAGTGAGGCGATTCTGAGAGAATTGGAAATCCTACTGGGATTCAGCATTGGCAGGCACAATCTTACCAACATAAGATATGCAGATAACACAGTACTGATAGCAGACACAGAAAAGAAAGTACAAAACCTTTTACAGAAGATAGCGAGGGGGAGCAAGAAGAAAGGACTAACCATAAACTACAAAAAGACAGAATGCATGGTCATCAGTAAAAGGATGAGCCTGAAATGTGATTTGCTGGTTGGGGACACTAAAATCAAGCATCTGCAGAAGTGTTTCGACAAAGGACGGTATGTGCGACACTGAGATCCAAAGATGGATTGGGAGGGCCAAGGATGCATTCCAAAAGCTGGGCAGAGTACTGTGAGACAGAAGAATTATTTTGGTGTCAAAGAAAAGAGTACTGAGCTGTTACATGATATCTGTCCTCCTATACGGCAGTAAATGTTGTATGGTAAAGATAATCCATATTCTAAGTGGAATATGGTTTAATGTGGCTGAAGCAAAATATCTTGAAATTGTTTCTGCTCATCAGAGTTAAATGTTTTTTAAAAATTCTACTCCCATTTTTCAAAGAGGTGTGTGCGTGTGCGCAAATATATAGGAAAACAGGAAAGGACACGTTAGGTAAATAATCCGAAGTTCTTTAGTATTTTTGTTTTCATTAAAAAAAAAAAAAAAAAAAAAAAAAAAAAACAGTGCTTCATACAGAAGTAGAGCTTAAATTATAATTATTTTTTAAAAAAATATGATTCCTTCACTGCATAAGAGTTCTCATGTTTCGAAAACAAGAGCCAAAAACCTCAATGTAATTATTAAAATTACTGTCAACCACAAACAAGATTTTGAGGAAGACCCCACTACTAGAATGATAAACCCAACCAGACCTGACATAGGAAAGATAAGCAAAAGAATCCTAGAAAGGATCACTAGGCAAATCAAAAACTGCCTTGGATTAACACTCTGGATTAATACCAAAGAAGTCATCAACTGGTTTACCAATATCAACAATAAGCCTGATTGCACCCTAATACAGTTTAATATTGTGGATTATTACCAGTCAATATCAAGAGATCTATTCACGACTGCTCTGGAGTTTGCTACTATATATTTTGACTTAACTAATTCTTTGTGCAAAAAAAATCTGTCCTCATTCATAATAGGGACCAATGGATTAAAAACACAAATGACAATTTTGACATCACCATGGGATCTTTAGACTCTGCAGAGTCTTCTGACCTTGTCGGTCTATTTATACTATACAACCTAACTGTGCACTGTGAATTATACATTAAGGACATTGGGCTATACAGAGATGATGGGTTCATGGTAGTGAGGAGCTCCACAAATTTTAAACTTGATAAAATTAGAAAGATAATATATAGTGAATTCAGAAAACTAAATTTAAAAATTAGTCAATACTAAATTAAAAAGGGTAAACTTCCTCAACGTAACTCTAGACTTAATGAACAACATATACCTACCTTACAGAAAACCTAATGCTAACCCCTTGTATGCATACCCTAAGTCAAACCACCCTCCATCTATAATTAAGCATATACCCACATCAATAGAGAAAAGAATCGGCATGAACTCCGCCAATAAGGAAATATTCCAACAACACAGTAATATTATAACACAGCCCTAAAAAATAGCGGATACAAAAATGCTAACATCAATTATAGAAACAATAGTACTAACAAGAAGAAAAACAGGAAAAGAAAAATCATTTGGTATACCCCTCCATTCAACCAAATGGTTAGCTAGGACATAAGTTCCTAGCTTTAATTGAAAAACACTTTCCTACTAATAGCAGACTTAGCAAGATCTTTAATAAAAACATTTTAAAATTAAGTTACAGCTGCACTGAAAATCTAGAAAGAATCATAAAACATAATCAAATCCTGGAAAAACATGCATGCCAAAACAGTATTAATAAAAATCCTAAACTAAAATTTGACAAAAATAATGAAAAATTATGTGATTTTAGAAACCCTGAAGACTGCCTGTTGGAAAATAAATGCCGTACAAAATCTGTGGTATACCAATGCATTATCTCATCCATTGAGAGTCCTAACACTGAAAGGATATACATTGCTTCTATGAAAAATGAATTAAAAGTTAGATGGAGACAACAAAAAAGCTCCTTCAATAATATTAGAAATAGAAATCAGACATCCCGATCCAAATATTTTTGGCATTTAAAAGAAATGAATAAAACACCAAAAGTAAAATGGAAAATAAATAGAACTAGTAAAACCTGGGATGACCCATGCCCTCTATTCCTACATGAAAAACTATATATTATTAAGTTTCTAAATACTGAAAATTTATTAAAACAGACCAGAGTTAACGGTTTTTTGCCAACAAATTTTTACATTAAATAATTAGCATAAAAAAAAATTTAATTTTATAGTCTAATAAAAGGTTTAGAAGTTTAACCCAATCATAAGATTGAAAAAAACTTTATGAAGTCATCAAAAAACCAAAAAACAAATTGTAGTTCAGTGTGATGTGTTTATGTACAAGACAGCCCTTTAGAAAAAAAAAAAATTCTTTAGACACTTAACAATATACGATGGTGCCAACAGCTATCTGTCGCTGTGACAGACCAGACGATGTTCGTATATGAATGCCATTATTCGATTTGAAATGGACACCCCAGCCCTGCCTCGGCTTGAGGATGAAAACAGGGCTTGATACTTTAATTCAATTTAATAATTATATTGAGGGTTTTGGCTCTTGTTTTTGAAACATGAGAACTCTTATGTAGCAAAGGAATATTTTATTTATATTATATATATATATATATATATATATATATATATATATATATATATATATATACACACACACACACACACACACACACACACACAAGTGTAATACAGTAAATTTAGTTATAACTACAAGTTTCATATCTACTTTTATTAATTCAGCATTTTGACTAAACTTTGTGTCATTGATAAGTGTTGATAATTATGATTTGTTGACACACATCTGCACATTATTACCTCTCTTCACTAGAGCATTCTGCATATTGTAATTTACTTCCTCATCATCATTCACCATTTCTCTTCAGCATAGCATGAAGAAAAAAAGGCCCCCAAACTTAATAAAAACAAAGTTTTATCATGAAAGTTTATTTTATTAATAGGCAGAAAGACTAAAGTATATTTTAATTATTTTTAAAATTTTTTTATTCCTTCCTAGCAAGTTTGAAATTTAGGTTGAAAATCTTTTTTTTTTCTTTTTTGTTTTTTAGGTCAGTAGTCACATTGGTTGAAAAATATATTAATTTGGAAATTCTTGCAAAAATCAAATAATTGTCGGATTTTATTGAAATTTTAAAAACTTATTAAAAAATAAATAAAATTATTTCAGAAACTTTTTTTTTTTTTATCTTTTATACTCCTCTTACATAATTTTATAAAAACTTGAAGCTGTGAATCTGTTTTTTTTTTTTTTTTTTTTTTTTTTTTAAATAAATGGGCAAGACTTTTGAAGAATATAAACCAATTTTTTTGTTTTAATCTATGTACCCTATAACCCAAACTTTTTAGCTCAATTATAAAAATACAAAACCCAATAAAACTAAGACATTTAAAAAAAAAAAATTAAAGCTTTTAATGGATTTTCTGTATAATATATATTAAGGACATTTTTATTTGAAGCCAAAATATTTTTTTTGATGAAAAATTAATTTTTACAAGAATTGTTTTTTTTTTAATTTTAAATACGTAATGTGATAAAAAGTTGTTAAATATTTTAAAATTAAGTTTGTTACTGCAATCAATGGAAATGCTCTTATTATTTTATTTACTTTTTGCAGATTGTAAATTTGAAAGCTATGTGGATATTTTTCACAATAACTTTTTAATATTCCAAAAATGTATTAAAAATCGTCTCCGACAAAAATACAGATGCACAATTCTGAAATAATGTCACGTGTGCTCGAGTTGTTTCCCTTGATAGGGATATTTGATCTTATCTGATCTTGGTTGGCTTTCATTCTCTTAGCATGTCTCAAATATAATGGTATTTTCTTTAATTCTTTATATTGCTTCAGGAAATAACTGAGACAATATAAAATTCAAACTAAAAGACTCAAAATAAACAAAATTTTTCGCTAAAATTGCGGATATGCTAGAAAGGATTAAAATTTTTTTTAAAAATACTCGAAAAAATATTTTGGTTTTTCCTTTTAATAATGACAAACATTTAGACAACAAAAAATTGTTTAATCAAGTTTGGGTTTTTTTTTTCATCAGGGTATGCTCTTTTTTAGCACAGTTGTAGACAGACCTAGATTACACCTACCTCTAAAACTTTTAAGAGTTTGGGAAATTATAGGTTATGCCCAAATGATTTGTTGGTCTAAATTTTTGTCTTTTAGGTCCCAAAATGGATTTGAAAGAGCTGTTTGGTGTTTATGGTCAGGGTTAAAATACAATAATGAAAGCCAACTGTTGGATCAGAGAAATGAATTAGTTTTCAAATATCAACAAAAAAACAGTTTCAAACTTCCATAATATAATTGTACCTTATTTAGCTACCCTAAAATATCTCTAACTCTTTTTCTTTGTTATATTTACTATAAGTTATAAAATTTTCCTCTATTTAGAACATTCGAGTTCTTTCTATGAATTCTTTTATGTCTTTGTCACCTTATATATCTTTTATTTTTATTTGTCTTGTCTTCATAGGGTTAATATTCTCTGACATCATTTAATACACCTTCTCCCATTTAAGAAAGATTTTGACCACCTTCCCTGATTGGCATGTTAAATTTTAGGTTTACCCCCCCCCTTCCTGTCCTTACAGTTAACTTATTTCCTGCTTCATTGATTACATATATTGTTATGAACCCTCATCTAATTTTATTCAAAAATCAACACTAAAGTCTATATTTTAGAAGTACTCTGAATGAGGTGCCAGTACTTTCAGAAAGTGTGAAAATGAAAAAGAAATAAAGTGAAATTGACAATTAACAGTTCTTGATCAAACTTGCATGCATCTGAACAAAGATTATGTATTCTATGAAAAGTTCACTTTCTCCTAATGGGCATGTGATAGCATGACGATTTGACTGGATAAAATGACTCATTGATTTTCCTTGTTTAGAAGAAATTTATTTGCAAATCCCCATTAACAGTTGGCTGGCATACCAGAAAAGAATTGCCATTTTTTTTAATTTTTTGCTTACTTTAAATTTTTGAAGGAATTCATTTCCTCAGGTCAGAGAAGAAATGAACATCTTCCTGGTTGTAGTTTAAGTTGTCTTCAAATTGAGTGTACAATTTCAAGAATATTGATAAAGATTGGTCACTTTGATTTTGCGAACCAAAGTAACATGTAAAATTTAGTCTCAAGAAAAAAAAAAAAAAAAAAAAAAAAATCTTTCCGCATTTTTGGCTAATTGAAGCAATACCATATTAACTTGTGGTAAAAAAAATAATTCAATGAATAAAAGCACATACAAATTGCATATTTAGAAAGATTTATTTTCTTTCCAGCCATTTGAATATCTATAAAACTGGACCAGAAATACACAAGAAATTGTGAGCTGAATGGACTGATGAAAAAAAAGTTAAATTTTTTTAAACAAGTCCATCAACATAGTATAGGTGTGTGAGAAAGGATTCTTTCTCCCATCCAATTTGATATATAAATGTTCTTATCCTTCCTTCAACAAATTTTTGATGTAACCCAAACTTAAGAGAGCCTGCTGGTATCCATTTCCTTTCGAGTTCAGGAAGGAGATATATGTCACCAGAGGTGCCAGGGTGCTCATTAATAATTACAGATTGATTTGGGGGGCCTGGAGATAGAGAGATATTGGGGGTGGGTAAGAGGAAGCAGAAAAAAAAAAAAAAAAAAAATCAAACAGTTTCTCAAGAAAAATATGGTTCCATTATAGAAAGAAGGAAACATGGAGGAAAAAAAAAAAAAAAGTACTTGTAGGTGTAATAGATTCTACAAACAAGAATGAATCCTAAGTATTGGTGCTATCATAAATCAATGCAACAATATAGTCATTTAAGTCATAACTGAGCAAGCTTGCTAACCATTACATCACATCATAATGCCCAACAACATGTTTTATATAATTTACATATTTATTAGATTGAAATCTGTTGGTACTTTAATGTAAGGCAATTTTTTGAAATCTTATCAAACCTTAACCAGCACTACCACACACCCAAAAGATTTAAAACCTGAAATTACCAGATGCATCACAGCAAAAATATATTTATTACTATTTTATACATCGTGAATTTTTAAGTACAGGGCAGAAATAGATAAAAAACATGTTATTGGTGTACTAGATAAATAGATGTTACTACAAGAATTGTTTTATCACTTAGAAAAACAGTTAAGACAGAATTTGGCAAAAAAAAAATGATCAGTTAAATGTTAAATAAAACTTTGATTCTTTTATGCATTAGGACTTTTGAGAATAAAACAAAAAATGAAACCGGGAACCATTTAAGCATTATAAATTGTGTACAAGGTGTTTCTCTTAAAATTATCAGAGGACAAGAATTGAAATTCTTTAGCAGTATAATTTTAAATTTATTACAAGATACAGCCAAATTTCAATTATATAAAATCAGTAAGCAAGAGTCATTTCATGTTTTGCTGGTCATTTAATTTAATCAACTGCATTATATAGGAAAGCTATAAAGAAATTTATTGCTTTATGCTATTTAGGAACAAAACATCAGCAAACATTTTGATTAATAGAAACTGTAGAGTCCACCATTAAGTTAATTCAAAAATAGAATTGTATAATGTACATTAAATTAATTTTAAATGCTGGTAACATATCCATTTCATTTGTATTGACAAATTTATATTCTTTCATATATTTGTAAACAAAAATCTTTCTGATCAAGAAATGAAAAGGAATGCCAAATAGTCATAAATTATAAAGAAGCATTTCACAAATTATTTTCATCATATTCACAAGACGGATACTAAAAATAAAATTATCCACTTCACTGACAAGTAAATTAAAATAATGAAATATATAATAACTTACATATTTACCAAATCAATTTTTAATTAACAATTTTTACTATTAGTACATATTTGCCATCTCAAAAATCAATCATTTTGCTGTTATTAAAAAAAAATTTAAACAAATAAAACTGAACTTTTACACAGCATATAAATATAAGAAACAAGATACTCAAGGTATAAAATGAATTAAAAAAAAAAAAAAAAAAAAAAAAAAAAAAACTTTCTTGAAGCTTTTATTTTAATTTCAAGCTAATAATAAATTTAATATTTTCAATAAGCAAAACATTTTGCTTTATTTCAAAACTATTTAAATTGTCGGGCAAGAAAAAAAAAATTGCTGTCAGCAAAATGTAATTCTCTTTATAAAAAAATTTTTAATAAAATATACTTTATTTGAAGAATATTAACTCATTTAAAGTTTAATTAATTTGATTTGAAACAAATTTTTATTAACTTTAAAATATTGTAGAAATGCATTTTTTTTAACACAGAGGTAGGTGTTTTGATCAGGCATTGACAGATGGAAGTTTATCTAATTTTTTTTTTTTTTTTACAGGGAACCTATCCATTACTTGAGAAATATAACAGAAGTGCATTTTTTATATAATTATTAATTACGAAGTAATCTTAAAGATTTAGGAAAATATTTTCTATAATCTTCATTTTCTTCATTAAATTTTAGGTACTTTGACTTTAAATTTACTATAGTTATCAATCTTATTTTTTGTTAATGTCATGGTTGCTGAATTATAGTAAGTTTTTCCATTTATGATTAGTAAATATAGTTTTTACTTAATAACAATATCACCTAACTGGTAGAAATTAATACATAATTTTCAAATATTTATAAATTATTCTAATAAATAAATAAATTAAAAAAAGCTAAAATGTCTTATACTAATTTATGGTCCCCCTGCTGAAAAACAAAATTTTAGCCAAAATTTTTCGAACATTCTAAAAAGGCTTAAAAAAAAAAAAAAAAAAAAAAAAAAAAAAAAAAAAAAAATTTCCTTTGGTCTTCTTAAAAATAAAAATTTTGACCATAAAATTTTCTTTTTATTAAGTTTAGAGCGTTTTTTTTTTTTATCATGTATGCTCATTTTTTAGTGAATCTGTGGAGGTTAAGTACATATAAATAACCTCATGAAAAACCAATTTATTCCCACTTAGCAAACAAATAAATGACCCAACAAATTCATCTAATACCAATTATAGCATTTTATTTTTTTTCTTTAAGGCTTTTATAATTTCCTTAGTTTAAGCCCGCTATAATGAATTTTTTATTCTCTCAATTAAAACTCCTAAGACAAAGTTTGTTCACCATGACAGACAAGCACAAAATGAAACTCCACTGCACTCACATATGCAAAACACACACAAAAAAATAAAAAAAATAAAAAAAATAAATAAATAAATAAATAAATAGATAAAATTTTACATACACATAAACACACAACACTTATCCCAATTCATATGCACTCAGATATTAATCAAATGACTCAATGTAAAACAAGCTAGTTTGACAGTTCAAAGTTTGGCAGAAGGTATGAGATAATGACTATTTTCAAATTCATGAGATGATTAAAGCATGTATTTTGGCTGGTGATATGTAAATACAAGTCAGATACAGAAATTAGTACCGATACAAAATGACTGTTGAAAAGAGCGGTTCTCATTCTGTTGGTGAATCTATCAAAAATGAATAAAGCAATATCATACTGTGTTATAGTGTGACTGCCAAACATTAAGAATCCAAAAACAAGATAGCTCAACACAGTGAAGAAGTAGTTATAATAGGAATTTGGATTTTAAAGAACAAATATCAAATGAAACAGATGGTCAGGACATATCACATTTATTAGACTTTATCTTATTTTCCTGGTAAAAGATTTACATAATTATCTTTTCTAGTGTGTAAAACTCAGAAACTAACAATGAAACCAGGGCACATCACTGATGACTCACCTCTATATCTTTAGGAGGTATTTTTCAATTCATAATAAAAATACATTTTTTTCTTTTACTGAATTTCAATGCTATATTATATAAGACAGTTAACAATGTCAAGGTGATATCTCCCTAAAAACACTAAATTCTGGTTAGCTGTTGCCTACAAATCGCCTAAGTACTTCTCTTATAGCTTAACTTCTGATATGCACATAGCATGTGTTCATAAATATTAAGGTCATTGTTTTTTTTTTATTTAACTAAAAATAGTACAAAATAACACAATTTTAAGATTTTTTTTTGTCTTGATATATTACATTCAATCTGTGGTCTAAAAGATCTAAAGTAAAAGATCTAAACAAATTGCAAATTTTTCAGATTGCCATCAAAAAAGTCAAATAAAGTAATTTTTTAACTGAAGTTCAAGGTACGTTTTTTTTTTTTTTTTATTTCATATTATCAATATTTTCTACTTTACTTGTTGCTCATCACAAATAAAGTAAAATAAGCAACATGAAGAAAATGATATATTAAGATGTAAAAATAAAACAACATTGAATATATTTTTTTTATTATTTAGTATAAAAATACTATGTAAATAGCTTTTGGAACAAGTCATTCTAATCATTAATAAATACAGTTAATGACAAATTATAGGCCTAATTTGTTCCAATTTTATTGATCAATATAAAAAAATGTGACCAGTTTCAAGACTGAGTAAATAAACTACATAAATATATATCTGAAATTATATTTATGTAGTTTATTTACTCAGTCTTGAAACTACAGATGTAAATGTACAATAACAGAGTCAAAGTGAGAAAGTCACCCAATCTTTAAAATATTTTCTAACAATGCAATTTAAAGTATAATCACAAAACCGTTGGGGATCAGAAAATTAATCAGCAGCTGTATTATAAAGCTATGAAATAGCCATAAAACTGAAGTTGACAAGATTAAATTTATAGATTTCTTTAACTATTCTCAGCATATCAAAACTCTCTTGCAAGGAATTGCATTGAGGTTATAAAAATAACTCAATGAGTCACTTGAATAAGAAATATTAACTTGATACTTGAAGTGTTTAGAGCAGAAAAAACAGCATCAGTTTCAGTTCAAAATCTTTAAAAAAAAGATTCTTTATAAAATATACATTACAAGAAGATATTTAATGGAGCTTGTATTTATAAGAGGCAGAACAATGTTTCTAAACTAACAGTTGAATTTTGATCTGAAATTTTCATTATAAAGTGATTTATAGAGAAGTATTAGATTAAACATATTGACAAACAATGAAATTGTCGAAAATAAATGCATTTTTGTCATTAGGTTAAGGAATCAATGATGCAACTATGTAGGTAAAGCTCAAAATACTGAAAATAGTAATTCTAACTTGCGTATGTTAAATTATATTAAACAAAAAGAGAAGCTTAAATCCTTAAATCTAGCAGTGAAGTTATAAAGTAACATCTTTTTAGATAATTCGAAGCACAATGTCTTCAATTGCTGTAGGAATTAAAAAAAAAGTCAGTTTATTCTGAAAAACAGTCAATCATGCGCCTAAATTTGGATTGCTGACATTGAGCCACTATAGAAAAACTTAAATTCAATGAGATACGTATATATATATTATATAAAAATCAACATGTTAGTAATTATGAGTATAGAAACAAACTTTTTAGAATATGCAAAAAACTTACCAAAAGTTTAGATGCTAATTCATAGTCTTGTGCATATATATATATATATATATATATATATATATAGAGAGAGAGAGAGAGAGAGAGAGATAAGTAGAATTTCTGTTACAAAAACAGAAATACCTGATAAATGGTCCATGTCAAAACAAATATAAAAATCAGCAAATATTTATAAAATTACTAATAAAAATATTTTATTACACTTAATATTTTTCATAATGTACAGAAAACAAATATTTAGTAATCAATAGTGAAATTTGAATTCTCAATTAGCCAAATTGGTGAATACATCTTTTGTGGCTAAACTGATAACAAGAACAAATCAACAAGTATGGGATATTTACATTCAAAGTAAATATCCACATCTTTGTTGCCATATTTCAAATATTGAGGTATCTATCAATCTGTTTTAACATTCAGGGAATTTTGAATTGAACCCTTTTTAAGGGGGCAGATTGTTCTCGTTCTACTGTCCATGTCTAGTGATATCTTATGTTGGTCTTTTTCTATATTTTTTAGATATCCCTAAACATGGACAATGGAAGAAAAACAATCTACTCCCATAGATTAAATAAAAAGTTAATTTCAAAAGGTTAGCCTGATCAACAGACACCTGAAGACAAAACATGATGACAGCAAAAATGATACCAGAATTTTCTTTTCTCCTACAGATTTAATTTCTGATTGAGCTTAAATAAAAGTGAATCATGTTAAATCTATAAACATTCTCCAATAACATATATTATATATATATATATATATATATATATATACATACACACACACACTGTTTGAAGTATCCCTCTATACTAGATAAAAAGTCAAAACTTAAATCACAGCCAGTTAAAATGGCAGTAAAACAATTCCTTCATCCTGAAATGGTGAGCAGGTAAAATTTTATCAGAATTATGCAAAACTACTAGATATAGATATATGGAACTACTTTCAGGACTGTAATTTCTAATATCAAGGTGAAAGAAATTAAATCAATAACTAAGAAATGTTTACTTTAGAATACCTTTGTTATTGCCATTATTCATTTATATCAAGGTTCATTTTCAACAACACTAGTACATGTACAGCAACAGTGTAATAGCAATTAGTAGTATTAAAAAAAAAAAAAAAAAAAAAAAAATTTTCAAGATAGAAATTGTTCTGTAAATTTACTTTTTCATAGCATCTTAATATTTTTCTTGTCAGGACAGTTATAATAAAGAGAAAGTATAATTTTACACCAAACAATGCTATTTGTTACCACAAAAGATATTTCCTTATAACAGAAACATAGTACAGTGTTTGTCAACAAAAAATAAATAAAAATATTAAAACCTCTTTCTGGGTCCAGTAATTATGCACACCAAATTTGATTGTTATACATGAAAGGATATGGCTGTATGTAGCAAACAAGTAAACAAACATCCTGTTATATATGTGTATAGATACAAATTTCATTTTTATAGTTAGTAACTATCCATTAATTAAAAATTTAGGCTGTGTTTATTTTGGCATTCACCTGTTTACTTTTTATTAGTTTCAAAAATGAAGTGATCATAATATTTTTCACAAAAATTGCAAACTGTTTAATTGCTTTTTATTCTAATCCAGACTTTTTCTAAAACAAGCCAAATAAAATTAAGATTAAGTAATGTTTTGCATGTTTTCAGTTATTACAACAAAATTATTATAAGTAATTTTCTTTTTCTTTAGTAAAAATTTTAAATTCTCAAAATTATCTTCATTGTTCAAATCGGTTGGAATTTAAATACTGTTTTAGTTTTATTTGCTTTTTTAATATTTGTTCGCATTAAAGATAAGGCATACAAATAGCCACAAAAATAATAAAAGATGGCAAATCTTTACTAACCATTAACTATTATATAGGAAAAGAAAAATAAAGATTCACTCTCACAAACTCCAGTTTCTCCATATACATGTTTTTTTTTTTTTTTTTTCATTCAATTTTAACTGAAAAATATATTAAAACTAAAAACCAACAAGGGAAGAGAGAAAGAAGAGAACTGTTGCAACCAAGATTTGGCATTTAGATTGTCTATATACTGGCAGATTATATAAGCAGAAAGTGTTTTTCAACCATCCAAGCTAAAAGTAAACAGAGAGTGGGATTCCCAAAAAGACAAAAGACAATGAAATAGTAAAAAATACTTTATTTGGCAAAGCTGTCAATTATTATAAAACAATAAATGAATGGCTCATTTCAATGATCATTTTACATAAGAAAGTATTTGCGATTACATTATCTACAAATTAGAAAAGGCTTCAATTTGGATAGTCACTAAACCAGACAGCTAGAATATCATAATGCATTAAGAGACATTTAGTATTAATCCAAATTAAAAATAGACACATTAGCACCGGACCATTTAATGTAATTATCTGAGAATTTGAAGTGGATTTTTTAAAAATAAAATTTCAAAAGTTTTGACTTGAATCTTTTGGTTGGTTATAACAGAAGAGGAATGTAATGAGTACAAAAACTATTTTTCATCAGTTATTCAATTTTAAGTCAATTAATTTTAACATAAATTGCTTTAAGTGCTAAGAACAAAAATGATTAAAAATACAAAAACAAAAGAAAAAAGTGACAAAAAACTGTGCTTTAAGAGTAAATAACACCTTTTATTTACTTTCCAAAAGTTATTAAACAATAAACAATAAAAAAAAAAAAAAAATTGAATATTCAAGTCATCATTGTATTGGTGTCACATAATGACATAGTGAATGGAAACTGTTCATGGAGCATAGTGACAACACAATTCCTCACAAATCAAGAATATTTTTGGAGAATCATTGCAGAAGAAAAGATGGCAGATTTTTTTTTTTTTTTTTGAGGTTTACAATCTTGGTCTCAATTCCAATTTTCCCTAAGTGCTCTTTCAAGTTTCTAGGTGGTATTTAAAGTGCACTCATTATTACAGGAATTACTTCAACAGTTATGTCTCATAGCTTCAATTTCCTAGCCAGAATCTGGTATTTCTCAATTTTTTTAGTTTCTTTGGAGTTTGCTATTGTATTATATGGAACACCTAACATAAATAAAACTTAACATGTTTAAAGGTAAACAGATTTTTGTAAAACAAAGTGCTCAAGAATTAAAACTACAATATTTAAGAAATGATGTTGAAAAGACATATTTTGCAACAAATTAAGTTTTGTATACAAATTATTAGTCATGATCAGATAAATCTAGTTATTATAAAAATGTAGGTACCTCCACAGATTCACTAAAAAATGAGTATACCATGCTGGAAAAAAAAAAAGTTTTATCATCAAAATCTTTGTTATTATTATGAGGAAAGAACAAAGTATTTTTGATTATTAAAGTATATATTTATCCTTTTTAGAACATTAAAAAAGTTTTGTTTTTCTTACATCAACAGGGGAGCATAAATTAGTACAGGAATTTTATTGTCCATTTTTGTGGTGAAAAACATGGAAAATTTGGAAATTCTTGCAAAAATCAAATAATTTTCAGGACTTATTCATAAATTAGGGTATTTTAGAAATGTTTACTTAAAAAACAAAAAAACAAAACAACTTTTTAGTAAAACCTTTTTTCTTTCTACATCCGTTACCCCACCCCATTTAATTTTATGAAATTAATTTTTGTACTGCTTAATGTTTATATTAGTTATATGCAGAACTCCTTCAAGAATTTAAATCAATTTTATTTTTGTAAAACAGTATCCAAAGTTACCAAAAATTTTCTCTGAATCAAAATAAAAGATGCAGTAAAACTTAAACATTATTTAATCAGAAAAATTTTAATTGCTTTTATAAATAAAGAGAATTACATTGTGCTGACAGATGAAATAAATCCTATCAATCAATTTAAATTAGTTTTGAAATACAACAAAGTATTTTGCTTATTGGATATATTAAATTTAATCTATTGAAATTAAAACTAAAATAAAAGATTCAAGAAAGATTTTTCAAAATTCATTTTAAACCTTAGGTATTGCATTTATTTGAAGGTACCTATAAAAATGAATTTCATTTGAAACAAAATAACATCAGCAACTCTTAAAAAAAAACCAAAAAACAAAAAAACAACCCAATTAAGATATCTAAAAGAAAAGCATATTTATAGATAAAAAAGATAAATTAAACAATAATAAATCTCAAATGCAGATATACACCAGGTATCTCCACTAATTCACTAAAAAAGAGCATATCCTGATGAAAAAAAAGGCCCAAACATGATGAAAACTTTCTTTATTGTCTAAATGTTTATATTATTAAGAGGAAAGACCAAAGTATTTTTTATTATTTTTTTTAATCTTTCCTAGAACATTCAAAATTTTAGTTAAATTTTTTTTTTTGAGTCAGCAAAACTGCCAAAAATTGATGATATCTGCCATTTTTGAGAAATTTGTAAACAAAAGTTAAATTCCCCGTTTACAAATATTGTAAAAATCAATTATACTCTTTTCAAAAGTTATTTGAGGAAAATTAGAAAATTTAAAGTTTACTTAATATAATTGGAAAAACATTACTTAATGTTTTAGCTGAAAAAATTTAGTTGAAAATAAGCATGTTTAACCATAGTGACTTATTTTGGAGGTGTGAATTGATGCTTACGTTGATGTATCAACAGCTTATAGAAGAGGAAGTTATCAGACAGAAGGACAGAAATGACTATATTTTTTAAATTTTAAGTCAATATTTAGCTATACAGTAATTTAATAAAATTAAATACTTTCAAAATTCTAATATATATATATATATATATATATATTAGTTACTTTTACAAAGATATGTCAAAAGCCTGCAATGTTTCTGCTCCTAAAAACAAAAATAAATAATAATTGCAGTAGGTCTGACTGAAAAACAATAAATTAATCATATTAAAAAAAAAAAAAAAAAAATTTAGTGAAATAGGATGTAAAAAAGCAAATTAAAAATTTGAAATGCAATGATGGTGGTCAGTCAGAGAATTTAATACGTGCTTGCCAGATGGAAAACAAAACTTTCTGAGGACAGGTTCTTGCTGTCAGGGGAAACAACTCTTAAAATACATCACATTTATGTCTCAAACATCCATCCATATATTTGGGAAAAAACGTTTTTAAAACTTTTTTCACGTACTCAATAAATATTTTAAAAATACCTGTGTATCACAGATTGTAATAAGCTTTCAAATTTATGATCTGTAAAAAATGTACAGCATTACCTAAAGGGCACAGATGGAAACTTAATTTTAAAATATTTAACACATTTATCACATTTTGCATTTAAAATTGAAAAAAAAATTAAATAAATAAAATAAAAAAAATATCTTGTAAAAATTCATTTTCCAAGAGGAAAATATTTTGGCTTCAGACAATATTGTCCTTAACATATATTATTCATAAAAGCAACTAAAAGCTTTTCTAATTAAATAATGTCATAGTTTGATTGGGTTTTGTCTTTTACAATTTAGAACAAAGTCTTCTCGTTTTAACTAATATAATTACAAAAAGGTTCACTGAATTTCTCAACTTTTCATAAAATTAAGTGGGGGGGGGGGGTAAAAAAAAAAAAAGAAAAAAAGAAAGAAATGTCTAAAATAATTTCATTCATTTGTAAATAAATTCTGAAAGTTTCATTAAAATCTGACAACTATTTGATTTTTGCAAGAATTTCCAAATCAATTTTTTTCACCTGATAAAAAGTACAAAAACACTAATGGCAAATATTGTATAGACCCAGTCAGTCAGTTATGTGTCACGTGTGATACATGCCTAGGTGATCATGTATCTTTTGATCGCATGACTGACGAGGCAGATTCCCCCACCCCCACAGTAGGTTGCTATGTCTTTCTGCGCTAGACCAATTGCCATCGAAGGCTATAGAACCTAGTCTTTCCTGCTATTTACCTATAGCTGGAGGGAGAAGAGAATTCATACCTTTCCCAAGGGTATTAGCATGTAAGTGAATATAATGGATTCAACTGGAATTTGAATCCATTACATTCACTTACATTCTAATTCTGCCGATGTAAAAAAAAAAAAAAAAAAAAATTCAAAAGGATGAAAAAATTTAATAAAATAGTCAAAAAATACTTTGGTCTCTCCTCTTATTAATAACATAAGCACTTTGATGAAAAAACTTTTTTTTATTAAATTTGGGGGCCTTCCCCCCACATCAGACTATGCTGTTTTTTCAGTGAATTAGTAGAGATACCTACTTACAAATAACTTTTCTATGATTAAATTATTCCAACTATGTTACTATAACAAGATTATCATCCTACTATATGCTCTCTAATAAAAGAAAAAGAAACTGGAGCATGAACTGAAAGCAAAAAACTATTTCCTTTAATACTAATCAGTTTTCTGTATAAATAGATGTGAGATATCAGTATTTGCCTAAAGTGAAAAGTATTACTCCCTTTAAGGTTCAATTTTGTAGTAGAAAAAGAAAAAAAAAACATGATTCTAAGATTTCATTTACCCAAAATCCATATGAAATCTAAGAAACATAACCTAGGATTATTTAAATTACCATCATTAATGCTATAAAAAAAAAAAAAAAAAAAAAAAAAATGAATTCATTTATGCTTTTGAATATATTTTAAGGTCTAATAAAATCAAATTTTATAGCAAGTAAGATTGTCCTTCAATAATTTTTTTCTGTACATATAAACTAAAGGAAATTATACTCTTCTCTTTCTTGAAAGTTACTTCAGATGAAAGTTTTAGCTAAGAGAGATATTTAAAATTTTCTATGGAATAAACAAAAAGAATTTAACAATACTGAGAGGAAACCAACCAAAAGAAATGTTTAAAATCAGTCAACCTAGCTTATATACTTCCAAAACTAGAGCTTATAGACCTAAACAGTACATTCTTATAAAGCTGAAAGGATTAGCTACATGAATGCAGATCTTTAATACAGTTTTTTCTAATGCTCTTTAATATAAACAAAGCAATTGGTAGAATTCCATACAGGATTATGATATGATTAAATTATAAAGCAAATTTATATTTTATATTCTTGTTAATACACTTAGGTAGATAAAATTATTTTTCACTATATCATTTGGAGAGGATTTTTTCCTTTCCTTCTAATTGAAGTAGACAAATGTCTAACCCAATTCCCCCAAAAATGTTTTCATTTTTTTTTTTTTTTAATTCCTTTCTGACATAAAAATATTTCATATATCTCAGTAGTTAAAAGTTATTAATTTATGGATCTAGATGTGGGCTGAAAAGAGCATGATAGTGGACAAGAGACCTGATGTTCCAATACAGAGTGCATGGCAAGTTGAATTCATTTACATACATTAACCTACAAATTTGAGCACAGTTATTTTCTTTAGCTAGCCTAGTACTTGTAAAATCAATATTAACTAACCTACAAAATTTTTTTTTAAATTCCTAATGGTTTGCTAACCATAATTACAGAACAGAAATGGAAAGGAAAACAAAATTATCCTTTCCCTTTCAATCATATACTAGTGAAACATGTTATATTGATTAAACTGTTTCTCAGCTATTGTTCCCCTGCATTACATTACAAAAACTAAACATTTAACTTATTGTCTCAATATCATGCAGAATTAGTTATTCTCTTGTTCAACTGTCCCAACTTTTATGCTTATATATATATATATATATATATATATATATATGTGTGTGTGTGTGTTCAAAATTTTTTTACAGTTAACATCCCTGCACTAAAATAACCTTTATGTTGCCACCTCTTAATGGAAAATAAGTCTTTTCTCCAGGTCAATCAATCTCTCCAGGAAATTAAATTGAACATCAAGTGTGATGCCACTACTAATTCACAACCTACAAAAATGAAGATTCTTATGGCTGAATGTATCAACTAATCATTGTTTTTCTTCCCATCAATACATAGCAATAAGGATCATTTGCTTCTTTTAAGATTCAATAGTCTGTTAATCTATTACATTGATTTTTATTTCCTTGTGCATGTGAGGTGCACATAAGATTAAAAAAAGTATTGTGTCTGAACAAGACATGCACACCAAATTCCAGTAACAGATAACAGCTAATTAACTACAATGTGTGCTTTCATTAGAGAAAAAAATTGGTTGAGAGGTATCACACCAAAAGGAGCGATACAAATGTAAGCACAAGGATACATAAAAGTTTTGACACATACAAAGTGATTATTAACAGATACACCACTTACAGATTGTTAGAAGATTGTAAGATAGAAAAGTCCATATACATGAATATGCAATACAGATAAAGAGTATATATTACACACAATTATATAGATATGCAACCTGACAGGTAAAATAGAGAAAAATAAACAATTACAGGCAAGCATATACATCTCCTTGTATTGCTATGGATAAACACAGGAAAAGCATTGAACAGCTGCAATTATCATCCCTATGATTTGGCAAAACAAAATTGTTGAATTTTGGCTGGTAATTAGACTTAAGTTTTTTTTTTTTCAATTGACGGATCAAATGTGCACAATGAATTCATTATTTTTAACAATTCACCATATAAAGAAAATGATAAAGCAATTGAAAAGTCTACTTGTTTCATGCATAGTGTTTAGCTGCATTATTTATTGAGAAACTGAACTTTCCATAAAGCTTAATGCTTTTAATCAAAACATACAAAATTAGTTTTTTTTTTTATGCAACATTACTAATCTTCAGTTTTCTGTATTATTTTTAAATACACAGTCAACTGCTATTCCTGGAGTCATCAGTTTACAATTTAATTCAATTAAGGTTAATAAACTTCACCTACACATGTCATCTGCAGCTCAATGCTCTAAACAGAAATATACTTTTACTATATGCCATTATTGGTTTGGTGATTATGACTGAGAACTTGTACATAGTTTATGCTTTTTAAGACAAAATTGCAGAACCTGCAGCATATACTTGAGAAATAAATTTTCATAGTCTAATGCATTTATATAGATAAATTATTTGATACTATCATGTCTACAGGAGAAGAGATTGCATCATAATATAATTTGTCAAAGAAACATCAGAGAATGATAACATTTAATGAGAAAAATTCTGTAGGACAGAGAGTGTAGGTCACAAGACAGACTTGATACTTCACTAAATGTTCTCATTCAGAGGAAATAATCTGCAATATTTAATGTTTAAAATTATACTGAAAGAAATGATAGGATATTACCAAAAAAGAAGCCAATGAAAGCTAAATATATTTTATAAGTAGAAAGGCCACTGCTCAATGTTAATACTGGACAAGAAGTATTACAAAAAAAAAAAATTTTTTTTCAAAAAAATTTTTATGACACAAAGTCTAAATCAGAAAGTATAAAAGAGGCTATAAACAAACTGTTTATAAAAAAAGTATATATACCAAATAAGAAATCTGAGCAATTATCTGACTGCAAAATGAAATTACTTGTGTAGAAGTTCAAATTTTTAAGAAAAAAAAAAATTGGGACTCAATCTATCAGTAACAGATTTATTAGATTGAATTCTCACCATGAGAAGAGTTAGAATAACTTTTAGTGTAGTGTCAACAGTAAAGGAGGAGGAAAATAAAATATACTGCAATTAGTAATGAGGTTATGCCGTTGTCTTTAGCAGATGAAGATAGCCAGCTGATGGTTGGCTAACTTACTGGATAACATATTTCAGCTGTCCATGTCTAAGTGGTATACACAGGTGGCAGTGGCAGCAATGACATCATTATATAAGGTAGTGCTGAAAAGTTCTTAGCCTGACTGAATTTTTGATATTTGATCATTTAGACAGATTGTGGAAAGTGGATATGAGCTGAAAATTTCAGTATTTTATATATATATATATATATATATATATATATATATATATATATATATATATATATATATATATATATATAGTATCCATAGATCTATGGAAAAGACATTTTTTTTGATACTATTAAAATATTATAATTCACATGAGCTACTGAGTACTGGTATACTGTTTCATAAATAGACATACTTCTTAATCATGGTAAGCAAAAAGTGGTCAAAGGTATGCTACACTAATTTATTGTACACTACAGTCATAAAGAAAAAAAAAAAAAAAAAAGGGGACAACCTTAATTTGAGGCTAATCAAGGATTTATGATGCCCTGATTAAACACCCAGTGCCAACCTATAAAAGAGATAGCTTTACATGACAGTATACAGTAACTAAAAGTGTATTAACCTCAAATTTCATACCCAAAATCTTTTATATGTACAAATATTAGTGATGGGTTGATTAATCAGAATTGGAATTGAAAATATTGAAACTTTTTGCGGAATTGAATAATTTTTAACCTAATTTCCAATTCCAAAAATGACTTTGGAATTTTTTTGTTTTGTCTATAAAAGGACACATGGCACAGTGGATAATGGCGTTAGTTAGATCCAGTGACAGGACCCAAAGAGTGTGAGTTCGATACCTGGTTATGGCAATAGAGAACTTGGAGAGGGGAATTAACAGGAGATAACTGACATCTGTTAGACATGGCAAGTGAAACTAGAACAGTCTACCCCAGCGAGGGTAGACTGTTCAGTTCGACATTCCAACCACCTGATGAAGGCTGGAGCATACAACGGCTGAAACGTTGTGATAAATATGGCAACAAATGATGAGGACAATAGTTCGAACAATGTAAATAGTGTAGGTGATAGGCAATATAAACTGGATTCCCACAAAGCGTGTAGACGTGATGTTATCCCTGCAATAGTCCTTAAGAAACTTTCATTTGAACTGGCTTCTGTTCTTTCTAAATTCTACAATAAATACCTTGCCATTTCTTGCATTCCTGCTTGTGGAAAATCCTCTTCTGCAATTCCAGTCTTTAAGAACTCAAGTGAACCATCTGATCCTCTCAACTACAGGCCAATTAGCATTCTACTTCTTGTTGGTAAATTAATAAAGGCTCTAATCAACTCTGAATTGATTAAGCATCTCACCTCACAGAGTCTTCTCTAGGTCAACTGCTGATGTATTAACGATTATTGTCAAGTCTATGAAGCTTAAGCTGTTACTCTGGATATCTCAAAGGCATTTGATATACTGGTCTTCATGAGTTGAAAGGTTATAGTATTTCTGGACAAATTTTTAATCTAATTCAATCTTTCTTATCAACTGAAAGTTGTTTTGAATGAGCACAAGTCTAGATCTTATTGCATTAACACAGGAGTCCTAACAGACTGTTCTTGGACCTATGTTATTCCTAATTTCCATAAATGACCTTCCTGATATCAACAGTTCTCAATTTGGTATTGCATAGATGACAACTATTTATTCCAGTTTTAAATGCAAGTCTGATCAGTTCATCTTAGTGTCTTTATTGCCTTGCTTAGAGCGAAATGATTAAAATAAAATAATGTTTAACAAATTTCCTTTCAATTGTAGTTTTGATTGAGTTGGTAGGTAGAGTAATTTATCTTAATTCATTGAATATACCTGAATGGTCCACTTCTCTATTTTGAAATATTTTAAGAGCCTTCCATTTTGCCTTGAATATGAAATAATTAAGGTATTGGAGGAGCTTACAGATATTTTTAATGCATTTCTCCTCATCATGTACTTATTGAGAGCTACAGATTCTGAGTGCTCTTCATTGAATCCAATAATTATCCCAGATTTGTTGTTATGGTGAGGATAGAAATTTATGAAGTCATTTTTATTAGTTGATTTGTGGGCCATTAACAGTACAGTTTAACATAATATCTAGGAAAGGTAATGTGTTGTTCCTTTTTGTTCCCTAAGTAGATTCTGTCATACATTCGACTTTGTTTAGTTTATCTACACTGTCAGGTAATGTTATCTTGCAGGGATATATTAATAGTAGGGATGAGTTTAGACTGTGGCAATTTTGCTGTGGTGCCCTTAAAAAAAAAAAAAAAAAAAAAAAATAGTCCAGCGCAAATTTGCCTTCAACTTAAAGGGGAAAAAAAAAAAAAAAAAAAAAAATAAATAAATAAAAATAATAATTTATTATTATTAAGAATGAAAAATGTTACATTTTTCTTAACAAGGTAGTTCTGGGGGTTTTTCCAAGATATCCTATGCAGATATATTTTCAAAGAAAAGCGGTAGATGACAGGAATTTCAACAAATGTTATGAGTTTATTTAAATCTTGCAATATTTATGTCTACCGGAAATGAAAATCATCATGTATATAATGTGAACATTGAAGTCAACATTCAGAGGCGACAGGCTGTTTCATGCTAGATGCAACCGCAGCCTGACGATTGCGTCTAGCATGAAACAGCCTGTCGCCTTTGAGTGTTGGCTTCAATGTTCACTTTTATATTTACATACGCTCTATCTCTGATATTGAGCACTTTATCCCATGAATATAGTACACCATAAAACTATTTCCTTCTCTCTCTCTCATATATATATATATATATATATATATATACACACACAAACATCACATAGTAATAATACATTTCATTTTAAATCAATACTTAAATATACTGGTCCCCTCAAAATGGAAAGAAAATTACATGCATGTCATGAAGTCAGATATCAGTTTGACGTTGTATTTATATTTTAAACAGGACCCCCATCTAAAATAATAGAAAATTAATGTTTTTCAATTCTGATAAATTGCCTGAGTTGAGGAAATTCTTCTGAATGCTAGGCAACAAAAATTAGTTATGAAAATATTTTTATCTATAAGAAATTACTAATTAATATTCATGTTGGAAAGTAAAGGATCATTTTGATATTTACTATACATATTTTTTTTGTTTCAGTAGTTATTTTGATTTTATGTTGAAAAAGCTTTATATTTTTTATACAGTAATACAACAATCTTGTTCTTTTCAAAACATATTCTAAACTAATAATGTAATGTTCGATTTCTTTTTTGAAAATGTTCCACTGCAATGTATCATGGCTGATAATTCTAGTCATAATATGTTATTTGTCAATAAAAATATTTGATTTTAAACTTTTTTGTTTGTTTTTATCAATTTTTTTTTTTTTTTTTTAAACATTTTACGTTGATATTACTTTTTACAAATAGAAAAAGAATTTTGCAAATTTTAAAAAATTGCCGTGGTACCCTTAGTTATTGCCACAGTGACCTCATTTTTAAGGGATCACCAAGGCAATTTTTGCCTGCCCCTATCTTAGGCTAAGCTCATCCCTGTAATCATTATCATCCCTGTATTATTAATACTATGGGACCCCCCCCCCAAAAAAAAAACCCAGAAAAACAAGCTAAAACCCCACAAAAAAAACAAACCCATTGGTAATTTGAATTTGTAAAAATAATAGTTAAAAGGTGAAATAGCACTGGTTGGTGATGAGTTGAAAATTTTTTCATGACCCTAGCTACTGGTTGGGAGAGGTTTATTTTTGGTTATGTTAGATGCTTTTTAAAAAAAATTTAAGTATTTGCTAACAGGAACATTGGTACAAAAGGGATTTAACATCTAAAATAGCCATGAGGTTACCCATCATATTTATTCTTATATTTTTTTTACCAGATTGCCTGATTACTTTAGTCTGATGAAGTTCTAAATGTTACACAGAATTTTTTCCACGGTTTCATTCATTTGCCTAATATGCATGTAAATTGAGAAAGGCAACAATGTCTTTAATTCTGTAGGAAGCTGATTTCAATGTTTTATCTCCATATTTTCCATTTCCTAGAACAACATATCTAAAAAAAAACATGGTGATGGAACCAATTTTTTGTCAGAAAATTTTCTGATATTTAATTATACAAAGTTGAATTCCCTTGAGCAAGAAGACCCATATTGATAGCTCAGTTACAAATTCAAGAAAAGAGCCTTGGATATGATATATGAATATTAAATAAATATTTCTAATAGAACCATCACTTCAGAATTTCTTGTATGGGTTTCAAGGAGATAAAAAAATAATAATTAGCCTTTTCAAGATTAATAAAAACATTCTCAAAAAAAAAAAAAAAAAAAAGAAAGAAAAGAAAAGAAAAGAGAGTATTATCTAACAAGGAAGTTGATTGTCAGACATTTTGTTCATGGATCTAAATGAACTGTAAATTTTTATTCTAATTTACATCTGTCCATATTTTTACAAACAGAAAAAGCAAGCAGTCAATTTGTCAAAGATACTGAGCATCAAATATATCACCCAAGAGAAAGGGGCTTTTGTGCACAAAACTGACAGCTATTTAATGCATATGAAAATATATTGAAAGGAAATTATTTTTTCAGTTTTTAATTATAGGAAAAGATTGATAAAAGTGCACAAAGCAAATTGACAATTAAACTGCAAACAAATTATTGTAATTCTTGTCTCAATTTTCGTAAACAACATACTTAGTAATGAGGTAAGACTTAGGCAACTATGTCCAATGTATTTTTATGTACAAAATAGAGAGACAACAATAACTGAACTAAGATACAATTAAATAAGTGATGAGCACACAAATCCTTCATGCATACATCCTTAATCATTCAACTATTCTGATAATAAAAGTCAATTAGAACAACTTATATTGGCCTGGAACAAAAATTTGCAGTGTAACACTTAAAGACCCATATTCATAGCAAGCCTAAGAAGCCAGGTGCAATGAATGTGAATTCCATTAAACAATCAGCTTAATAAGCCCAGTAACAACACTTATCATCCAGATATTGATGAATAGAGTGCACAGCAGAATCAGACTAAAAATAGGACAAGGACAGTGCAAGTTCATTAAAGACACTGGAACAAGGAATGCAATATTTATGCTAGGAACGACATCAGAAACAGTAATACAAATGCAAATTACTCCTGCCTCAAAAACAAATCTAGTGTCGCTGACAAAACTAACCTGGCTGTGCATCTCGAAAAGGACCTCCAATCGGTTGTGAACTGGGGCAGGAATTGGCTGGTCAACTTTAATGCCTTAAAAAACAAAACTGCTCTCTATTAATCACCACAGAGATCCTTCCCTGCTCTCCATTAGAATGTCTGACACTCAACTTCTCAAGAGTACCTCTCTGCAGCTGCTCGGTCTCACGTTGACTGCTGACCTGAGATGGAACAAATACATTGAGTCAATTGCTTCGTCCACCGCAAGGAAAGTTGGCTCCCTGTGCTGCGCCAGGAAATTTTTCTCCCCAGAATCGATCCTTCAGATCTACAAATCAACAATTCGCCCTTGCATGGAGTATTGCTGCCATATATGGTCTGGAGACCCTACTGTTTGCCTTGGGATTCTTGATAAGCTCCAGAGGCAGATATGCAATATAATTGGCCCTGTTCTGGCATCCCGTCTACAGTCGCTCTCTCACAGATGTGCCGTAGCCTCTCTCTCTTTTTTTTTTTTTTTTTTTACAAATACTTTCATGGTAATTGCTCCGAGGAGCTGCATTTACTGGTTCCCAGACTCTCACCCTTTCACTGTCGAAACCACTAAATGTAGCTGTCTTCTACTCCAATAGCTTCATGTCTCACACCTCTCACCTGTGGAACTCCCTTCCCTATTCCAGTTTCCCTGAGAGCTATAATCTCCAACTATTCAAATGTAATGTCAATCGACATCTCTAGTTGCCTTGATTTATCCACTATCCTTCTCATCCTTTCCTCTATCACTCCTATCTGATCTTGCTCCAAATCTTCTGTAACCACTTGCGTCCTAGTGGCTTCCTGCCTTGCTTGGAGAATTAAAGTCCTACCAGGATTCATTATTAACAGCCACAATCTTAATGATATAAGATATGCAGATGACGGTGTTGACAGCAGACATGGAAAGAAAACTACAACAACTCCTACACAAAGTAATGAAGAAAACGAGAAGAAAGGATTAAATATCAATTGCAAGAAGACTAAAAGCATGACTGTCAGCAAAGGAAACAGCCCAACATGCAAATTACAAATTGGATATACCAAAACCAAACAGGTGCAACAATTTAGATATCTGGGAAGTGTATTAACAGTGGACAGAAAATGCAACACAGAAATCTGAAGGTGCATTGGGATAGCGATGCCTTTCAAAAGCTGAGTATTAAAAAATAAAGAAAAAGAGCACTGAACCATTATGTAATATCAGTCCTTCAATAAAGCAGTAAATGCTGGACAATCTCCTCACAGATGAAGAGGAAGCTTGAAGCAGGGTTTGGGAGAGATGAGAAAAAAAAAAAAGTCAAAAGTTATTAAGAGCTACAAAGGAAAGGAAATTGTGGAGAGCCATGATCACCAATGTCCTGAAGGGACATGGCACATAGAAGTATTTGAACATGTGATTTCATTTCACATGTTACTGATATTTCTCTCTCTCTCTCTCTCTCAATGAGTCTTCTAAATACTTCCATGGTAAAAGTGAAAAAGAGAGAGATGCTTCTTCATTATTTAATGCTCTTTTATTTTCAGAAAGGATAAAAATGCATATCAAATAGCAAAAACGATATGTGCTGTTTATAGAGAGGATGGCGTAGCTGAGAATGAGAATACTGTTTATAAATCATTTGCTAAGCACAGATGTGGAAATTTTGATTTGGAAGACCAAGGACATACCTGCAGACTTGCAGTCATTGATGATGACTATAGTGAAACAATTACTAAAAATACTTCAGTTTATACAAAACTGAACTTAACAGATATTCTACATATCTCGTATGAGCATTTAAGGCATTTAAAAATACTTGGATACATGAACAGCTATGATGTTTGGGCACCTCATAATTTAATGGGAAAGTGTTTGATGAATCACATTTCCATCCATAATTTTCCAAACAAAAACTCATTTTTGAAAAGAACAATCACGGGCAATGAAAAATGTATTGTTTACAACAATGTGGAATAAAAAAGGTTCTGGGGCAAATACCACAATCTATTCCAAAAGCCAGTTTGCATCTGAAAATGATGCTGTGTATGTGATGGGATTGGAAGTGTTGTGCATTAGAGCTCCTTCTTCAAAATCAAATGAATTCAAACAAGTACCGTTCCCAATTAAAAGTCAGCAATTGACGAAAAGCATCAGAAATTAGCCAGTTGAAAGAGTGTCACCTTCCATCAGGACAAAACCCAGACCTCATATCTCTTTTCAAACATGGCAAAAATTGGCTAATATTTCTTACCATATTCACTTGGTATTGGATCTGCAGATTACCACTTATTTTAATCCCTACAGAATTCTGATAATAGGAAGAACTTCAATTCCTATGAAAGTTTGTAAAAATCATTTAGACCAGTTCATCATCAGAAAGGTGCAAAGTTCTGCGAGATTGGAATCATGAAGTTGCTTCAAAGATAACAAAAGTTAGTGGGACAAAATGGCACATGTGTGGCTGAAT